>CM026551.1:40926521-41526521 GCA_015143295.1 Tetracentron sinense | reverse complement strand
CAAAAACACCCTCTCTGAAATTTTTCCCCATACAAATTAGTGTACAAGTCGATAGCTACCGATCGTTCGGTTGTGGACCGATCAATCGCTAATATAGACCGAGCGATCGGTTATGGGCCGATCGATCGCTCTCATGACCGAGCGATCGGTTCTCTGTAGGTTTTGACACTAAGTTCATTTTTCACCCATTTCTACTACTTGGACTTATGCTACTTCCCTTTTGACCTCTTCTAACTATGACTAGGACCCTTTCACGGCTAATAGACATTATTAAATAATTTATTTAATTAATTATAACATTCTTGAAACAATTCTCAAACAGCTTCTAACTTTTCATTTCATGGAATTGGAGATTACAAGGCATTATGCTTGGACACACATTCCAAGGCACATACAAAAAAGTTCTGGGGTTTTACACTCCGGGTACATTGGGTCATGTATACAATATTTGGAGAAGTGTGTAAACACTCAATAAGGAATCCACAACTCCTTAATTTGAGATAATGATATCAAGGTGATACTTGTTGAATTGAACTGTTAAATCAAGTACTGGTGCTTTTCGGTAAAATGGTATTTATCGAAGTTGATATTTTCAATATGGAAAAGTATATATAAATATATGTGTCACTTCTTTTCTAATGTTTCTTCAAAATTGTTTTGGAGGTTCAGTTCAATGAAAAAGTAATCATGAGAAAGGGTTCTATTCATAAGCTAGGGACTAGACAGTGGAATTATTCCAATCCCGAAAGCTTACAAGTGATATCAGAATGTGAAAGGATTTATTTGTAAATAAATCTTGAGATAGAAATACTTGCAAGTAATTCTTTTTTTTCTGGAGATTAATCACATTGTGTTAATGGACATTAATTGTGATTGGTGGAAGTCCAGGGATATAGATAAAATTCTATAATCCTAATGGAGTGTAGGAAAGGTGTTCCTAGTAACAATGTTTTCACCAAAAGGTTGAGTACTTGGTCCCACAACCGGAAATAGGAGATCCCTTTAGATCCCACACACAAGGACTTTCTTAAAGTATTTAATTTAATTTATAATTAAATTAATTAATTTCTCTAAGTAATCACTATATGGTATAGTGAAGCTCTAAAAGGTGGAATCGCATTGGATGTGAAAAACCAAATGGGTAGGACCCATTGGGGATTATGATAAAAGATCAAGTAAAGTGACCAAAAGGGTTTACAACCCATTGGGGGCGTGTGGAGTGAGGCCCACCTAGGGTGGGACGCCCACTTCATGGAGGAAATAATAATTGTTATTATTTCTTTAATTAGTTTCTAAATAACTAATATCCTTATTGGATAAGGTTAGTTAGTTAGTTAGAGTTAGTTACTAATTAAAGATTCCTTGTTGGGCAAGGATTCTATTAGTTGCTTGCTAATCAAGGAATCCTAATTAAATATGGATAAGGATAAGATTAGTTGGACACTAATGGATAAGGTTAGTTTCTATTTTGATTAATCCTAATTAATTAAGGAGAAATAAAAAAGGAAACAAATTGAGGAATTCTAATTGGATTAGAAAGTGGACTCTTGAGTTGCAAGCAACCCAAACCCTCTATTTAATCTATTTAAGGGGTGGACGTCCAAGGCTTTGGAAATAAGATAATTTCCAGATTTCTCTCCCTCTCCTCTCCATAATCTCACGCCCTCCCCTCTCCTTTCTTAAGGTGTACGGTCAGCCCCTTTTCCCCTTCTCTTCTCTTGTGTTCCAAGTATTGAATATAAAGAAGAAGAATATCAAGGATCTTGTTAATCAAGAAAGGTTCTTGATCAATAAATATTTGATCTTTATTTCAAGATCCTAGAACTGGAAATTTGGAAGGGCCATTAGCTTCCATTAGAAAAAGCTTTAAAGAACAAGAAGGTCTGTGTGGATTGCAAAGGAGACTTGAGGCTTGTGAAGTTTTGCCGGTCTTTTTATTCTATCTTGGATTTTTCTATCTATCATTCTCTCGTGGATTTGACTTATCTATTTCTAAGTGGCAAAGGTAATTATGATTTTTACTCTCATTGAATAAAATCGATTAGAATCTTAGTCAGATCTTGGGATTCAATGTATGCCCCCAAAGAACTGTTTTTTCTAAAATTTAAAAGAGGCATACTTTTAGTGGTATCAGGGCCTTAGCTATGCTTTTCTTTGATTTTATTGAGTTTAATCAAGATTTATATCAAGATTGCCTCCCCTATGAATTTTCGTTACCCTAATGAATCAATCTTCTAGATTCTTGATGATTAGATAATCATTATTAGGGATAAGGGATCCTTCTAATTATTGAGGGAGTTATCAAGCCCTTAGAAATTAGTGTGATACTAATTTCAGTTTTGGATGGTTTCAAAACCTCTCTTAATTCTATTAGGGATAGGTATATAAAGATATAAATTTGGTTAAAGCCCTTTAAGGATTTAGAGATCCTTTTAAGAGCCCCGGGCAAGTTTTCCCTTTGATATAGACCACTTAGATACCCATTGATATTTCGGCTAGCATATAATGATGGGATTTAATTTATTAATTATTAATTAATTAATTGCATAGTGTTTGACACCCTTGCTTAAGCGTTCTTGGAGATTAAAGCTTATTTCGATTTAAATTGATTCATGGATTTTTGGATTTGTATTTGATTAGAAGAATCGATACAGTTTCGATATTTTGGCCATAACTTTGTGACCTTCAGTCCGATTTAGGTCCGTCAGTAAATCATTTCGAAGCCGTCAAAAAGATCTACAACTTTTGTGAAGAAAGTTTTTCCAGAATCAATCGTTTTGAGGGTCAAAACTTGAGTCAAAAATCTAAAGCGGGAAAATGAGTTTTCTAAATTAATTTTCCAAGAAGCTTTCAAATTTTTCCTAAATTCCATTATTTGATTTGATAGCATGGGATGCTATTAAATCATTTAATGGGCTGTCAATTAATTAAATAGTTTAATTATTTAATTCAAGAGAATGGGCTGAGATTTAATTAAATTGTTTAATTATCTGCTTCGAGTCCATGGGCTATCATTTAATTAAATGTTAATTATGATATCTTTTATGGTTCCCTACAAATTTTATGGGAATAATACCATAATTATTGTAGTTGATTTGGATCAATTACACTTGCTCAGAATTGCTACATAGTATTTATAAGTTTTTATTTGATTAATAGTTAATTAAGTAATTACATGAATGTCATTGGTTGAGATACAACATTTTATCTCAAGTGAATTTTTATTAATAGAGATCAATTATTCTTATAGACATTTAATATTATAATTGAGGATACTATTTTATTTAATTGTTAAATCAAATAATCCATAAAGTAGTTGTAACGCCCCAAAATACCCCCTAGGAGTTTAGGGATACTTTAGGCGTGACTATACGTACCTGCTAAACCATCCTGTCATGAACAAGATAATTAAAGTACTAAACAATGATAATCAGAGCGCGGAAGCTAAACATAAATGCAGAAGCATAAACTAAATTTTCTTTTCTTCTAAGTTTTCCAAAATAGTATTCCAAGTTAACATATATACAACATGTCTAAGTCTAAGGTGGACAGGCCCACCTATCAAAATGTCATAATACATAAGCACCCTCTCGTACTCTCCCCTCAACAGTAGTCGAGGTACGGCCACACGTCAAGGTCTCGGTCCGCCCGAGACTGCAGTGGGATAGACGGCTCTCTCTCCTCGATATACTCTTCTTCGACCCAAGGCTCTGGGTCGAGGGCTCCCTCAGTACCTGCCGACATGAAAGTACGGCTGAGCATGGAATACTCAGCGAGTACAAGCTTTAAGCTATCCATAACAATAATAAACACGCAAGGAGTAGTACAATACCAATCATCAATTCCAGGCAATAGTAAGATCATAGAATCAAACAATATTAAACATGAAGCAATATTATCATCTTGATGTGCATGAATGCAAAAACGCCGACAAAACTCATGCTTGAAAACCTGTTTCCATGTCTCGGTATGCATTGTAAAAATCATGTATGCGTGCATGCATGAATGTCTTGTCATCATCTTGCAACATTGCATCTTGTAACTTGTGAGCTAGAGGCTAGCACCCGAATCTCCCTGGGCTGCCAACCTCCTTGATATGTATGGTTTTCTTGTGAGCCAGAGGCTAGTACCCGAATGTCCCTGGGCTACCAACCTCCTTGATATATGGTTTTCTTTTGAGCCAGAGGCTAGTACCCGAATGTCTCTGGGCTACTAACCTCCTTGATAATATGTGATTTTTATTACTAGTTTAGTTTTCTTGTGAGCCAGAGGCTAGTACCCGAATGTCCCTGGGCTACTAACCTCCTTGACAATATGTGTTTTAGGGGTTTTCTTGTGAGCCAGAGACTAGTACCCGAATGTCCCTGGGCTACCAACCTCCTTGACATGCAATATTTTCTTGTTGGTTATTATATGCACATGCTCTTGAAATCTCGGTTCATGCTATCATGCGTGCTCGTGTACGTGTCAATCGTGACAACCATGGAATAAGGATAATAAGAGAGGTATGACATCACCATTCAATTCACAATATATGCATATGAGAATTTGAGTAATCAACATGGTATTTAAATCCATTCATCATTCATGAGAATACATGTATAAGGCCTATTTCCCTTTTTCTTCATTCAAATCATTATTTCATAGTTTAGGCATTTTGTCAAACACATCACATGCAATGTTCCTCCATAGTTCATCTTCTTATTTTTAGTGCATATTTTCCATCCAATAATCAAAGTGAGTTCATTATTGGTAAAATGCCCATCCTCCATTTTTCCATTACACAAACCACACATACCACACATCATACATTCGGCATCCCATCGCCTCAATCAATCTCGCATCCACACATCCATATCCTTTTTCCTTTTCTTGTTTATAATTATTAGAATGATACATTTTACAAGGAAGGAAACCTACTAACATGAATCACATTTCACATAAAAAGCCTAGATTATCGCTAGGGAAAGTTAGTAGGGAGTACTAACCTTGAAGAAGAGAAGAAAACCCTTGAAAAACGCTGTGGAGAACACTGCCCTAGCTTGGAATGGGACTCTACACGTGCTTGAGGTTGGATTTGAGAGATCCAAGCTTTTGAGATGGTCATGGGTTCCAAAACCCCTTGATTTTCTCAAGTTGATGCCCTAGGGTGAAAACCCCTTCTCTCCTCTCTCACTTCCTCTCAAAATATGGCTAAGGGTGTTTATGAACACCCTTGGCTCGAGCCAACCCTTAAAAATAAGGGTAGAGTGGCCAAAAGACCAAAAAACCCCTAAAAAAATTTCTGAAAATCGCGTAGGACCGATAGATGAGCGATCTACCGGTAGTGGACCGATCGATCGGTGCTTATGACCGATCTACTGGTAGTGGACCGATTGATCGGTCTTGACTGCTGCTGCAGAACGCACTTCAGTATTTTGGTCATAACCTTTGACTCGGTGCTCCGATTTTGACGATTCAACTTGCGTTGGATTTTTCTTTCGAAAAGAAAAAACTTTCATATTTTGAAAAAATTCTAAGTCTTCTTTATTCATGGACAAAAATTCCCCTAAAGCTGGCTTGTCTGCAATGGGTTGCGACAGCCCAAATTTGCAGCCGACCCAATTTTGGAAATCCCACTTTTGAATCAACCCTGACTCAAAATCAGGGAAACTGATCAACATGAACCTTGAAGAGGGTTCTAATACATTTCCAAAAATTCAGTAATCACTCAATTCTGAGCTACGATGACTAAACTAGAGACCTTTAAAGTTGAGGTAAATGCTGAAACATACCTTTTCGACACCTAGAATACCTCGAGTGTTTTCACACTCTTCCCCTTGTGTCCAACACCCTACTCACACCTCATAAATCATTCTTCATAAGTCTTTAACCCACCTCAATGATCATTAAATTCACACCGACATGCATGAGAGGCTCCGGCCTCTCTATGCCTCATGCACTAGCACTATTCACCAACAACCCATCGAAGCACTTAGGGTATTTGTACCCTTGATTTCACTTACTTAGAGTATCTTTACACTCTCTTTTTACGACTCAAACTATGTACCTAAAAACCTCAATTGACTAATCATAATATCAAGAACACAATGGGAGGCCTTAGGCCTTCACACATACCATACAAGGGCACCTTTCATTGGCACTGTTCATAGTATAGTGAACTTGAATTTCCGGGGTTCTACATCCTCCCCCCCTTATAGGAATTTCTTCCCCGAAATTAGGACGCAAAGCGAATGCGCTAGGATACTTTCCCCCACTTCATTTAGTCTTTACGATCCTTCGTACCTAGTAGCACTAAACACTTCCACCGGACACTTGAATCCCATGTTGACCAATCCCTAGGCTAGGCACACGTTACTCACAACTAAATCAACAATGCATAATAGTACACATAGAATATATGTAGCATGCTCATAGACATCTATAAACATATATCACATACTTTTGGCCATTTATAGATCGACACCTTGCATTGGGCGCGCCTTGCTCAACTGAGCCCACAAACTTAGAACCTAAGACATGACAAAGGATTATCAATCCGGTGCCGACCAACACCTAACTAAGCACTCGCTTATTAGCAAGGCACCCTTGACTAACCATCATCAAGCCAGTATATAAATCATATGTATTACATAGATAGTATGTTATATACAAGCAACACCTCACACTTCAATGAAATAGGGTATAATATACACATGAATTAGCCTTAACATACAATGTAGGTTTTTCTAGCATGAAACCCTAAGTTCGGTTGAGATTTCAACCGGCTTTCGACTAACAATAATTTGTTAGTCTACATTTAGGAGCAATAAAAATTCCTAAGTATAACTTGAATCAAGCTCCTAACTATTCAATGAGCATATATTGCTTATGTAAGCGTATCGTATCTATCCAAGTATACACATAATAGTATAATTATACAATTGGTTTTTCCTAGTGAAGCTAAGTTCTTCTGCTTGTTTTCAGGTATTAAATTAATGAGTAGTTTATCCAATTGAGTTATTTACGCAACTTCCTCTCAATCTTGGGGACATGTATGATGCTTCTAAGATCTGCATGATGCATGTAGGATGTGTATGATGATTATGAAATCTATGAAGTGAATGATATGAATGATGCTCATGAGATGCGGGATGCTTATGATGTGTATGAAGTGCATGTCATGAACGATGCTTATGCCATGCATGATGCTTATGTTATGTATGAGTGTGCATGCCATGTATGAAATGCATGTGGTCCTTGGAGTTTATAATTTTATTTATCATTTTGGACTAGGCAATGGTTGTAGAATGTGCTGCATAAAATGCGCATCTGTATCTAGAAGCGTGCATCAACATCCCTAAGTTGGTTGAAATTTATTGATGTCCATATATGTTCCTACTAGTCGTGGGGTTACATGAACTTGAGTGGACTTATCATCATACCGTGATGTGCGACTTATGCTTATTTGTGTTGCAATACGCATTAAGCGCACTTTAACGGATGAAATTTTACCGGATGCACATAACAGCATATACATCAAAACCTATGTCCCTTGTTCCGTAATGACTCTAAATCTACTAATCTTGCAAGACACAAGAATCTCCTATAGTCTCACTTGGAAGCAAATCCCTACCTAAATCTAATAACATAATGTATGATAAGGGACCTACCCCCCCTTGTTAACTAACACCTAGGCTAGCCTCTAGCCTGAATATCACATCACTCATGGATCTAATTGGGAAACCCGTTCATCAAGCATTGGTTTTCACTTAGCATACAACATATAATATGCCAATCATATATATCATATAATACCAGATGACAATTCAACACATAATCGTATTAGTATATAAAATTTTGGGTTTTCTAGCGTAAATGTACTCTAACTCGGTTGAAATCAACCTGTTCTGGACAAACACTAAGTGATTTGTCTACACTTGGAATATGACTCCTAAGATGAATCTAATGCCTTAGCTTACTCGTGGTATCATTCCCTAAACGACCCTAGAGATCTAAAGCCTAAGCTCTGATACCACTTCTGTAAAGCCCAAAAATACCCCCTAGGAGTTTAGGGATACTTTAGGCATGACTATACGTACCTACAAACCATCCTGTCATGAACAAGATAATTAAAGTACTAAACAATGATAATCAGAGCGCGGAAGCTAAACATAAATGCGGAAGCGTAAACTAACTTTTTCTTTTCTTCTAAGTTTTCCAAAATAGTATTCCAAGTTAACATATATACAACATGTCTAAGTCTAAGGTGAACAGGCCCACCTATCAAAATGTCAAAATACATAAGCACCCTCTCGTACTCTCCCCTAAACAGTAGTCGAGGTACGGCCACACGTCAAGGTCTCGGTCCGCCCGAGACTGCAGTGGGATAGATGGCTCTCTCTCCTCGATATACTCTTCCTTGACCCAAGGCTCTGGGTTGACGGCTCCCTCAGTACCTGCCGACATGAAAGTACGGTTGAGCATGGAATACTCAGCGAGTACAAGCTTCTAGCTATCCATAACAATAATAAACACGCAAGGAGTAGTACAATACCAATCATCAATTCCAGGCAATAGTAAGATCATAGAATCAAACAATATTAAACATGGAGCAATATTATCATCTTGATGTGCATGAATGCAAAAACGCCGACAAAACTCATGCTTGAAAACCCGTTTTCATGTCTCGGTATGCATTGTAAAAATCATGTATGCGTGCATGCATGAATGTCTTGTCATCATCTTGCAACCTTGCATCTTGTAACTTGTGAGCCAGAGGCTAGCACCCGAATCTCCCTGGGCTGCCAACCTCCTTGATATGTATGGTTTTCTTGTGAGCCAGAGGCTAGTACCCGAATGTCCCTGGGCTACCAACCTCCTTGATATATGGTTTTCTTGTGAGCCAGAGGCAAGTACCCGAATGTCCCTGGGCTACCAACCTCCTTGATAATATGTGATTTTTATTACTTGTTTAGTTTTCTTGTGAGCCAGAGGCTAGTACCCGAATGTCCCTGGGCTACTAACCTCCTTGACAATATGTGTTTTAGGGGTTTTCTTGTGAGCCAGAGGCTAGTACCCGAATGTCCCTGGGCTACCAACCTCCTTGACATGCAATATTTTCTTGTTGGTTATTATATGCACATGCTCTTGAAATCTCGGTTCATGCTATCATGCGTGCTCGTGTACGTGTCAATCGTGACAACCATGGAATAAGGATAATAAGAGAGGTATGACATCACCATTCAATTCACAATATATGCATATGAGAATTTGAGTAATCAACATGGTATTTAAATCCATTCATCATTCATGAGAATACATGTATAAGGCCTATTTCCCTTTTTCTTCATTCAAATCATTATTTCATAGTTTAGGCATTTTGTCAAACATATCACATGCAATGTTCCTCCATAGTTCATCTTCTTATTTTTAGGGCATATTTTCCATCCAATAATCAAAGTGAGTTCATTATTGGTAAAATGCCCATCCTCCATTTTTCCATTACACAAACCACACATACCACACATCATACATTCGGCATCCCATCGCCTCAATCAATCTCGCATCCACACATCCATATCCTTTTTCCTTTTCTTGTTTATAATTATTAGAATGATACATTTTACAAGGAAGGAAACCTACTAACATGAATCACATTTCACATAAAAAGCCTAGATTATCGCTAGGGAAAGTTAGTAGGGAGTACTAACCTTGAAGAAGAGAAGAAAACCCTTGAAAAACGCTGTGGAGAACACTGCCCTAGCTTGGAATGGGACTCTACACGTGCTTGAGGTTGGATTTGAGAGATCCAAGCTTTTGAGATGGTCATGGGTTCCAAAACCCCTTGATTTTCTCAAGTTGATGCCCTAGGGTGAAAACCCCTTCTCTCCTCTCTCACTCCCTCTCAAAATATGGCTAAGGGTGTTTATGAACACCCTTGGCTCGAGCCAACCCTTAAATATAAGGGTGGAGTGGCCAAAAGACCAAAAAACCCCTAAAAAAATTTTTGAAAATCGCGTAGGACCGATAGATGACCGATCTACCGGTAGTGGACCAATCGATCGGTGCTTATGACCGATCTACCGGTAGTGGACCGATATCTCGGTCTTGACTGGTGCTACAGAACGCACTTCAGTATTTTGGCCATAACTTTTGACTCGATGCTGCGATTTTGACGATTCAACTTGCATTGGATTCGTCTTTCAAAGAGGAAAAACTTTTATGTTTTGAAAAAATTTCTAATTCTTCTTTATTCATGGACAAAAATTCCCCAAAATCTGACTGGTCTGCAATGGGTTGCGACAGCCCAAATTTGCAGCCGACCCAATTTTGGAAATCCCACTTTTGAATCAACCCCAACTCAAAATCAGGGAAACTGATCAACATGAACCTTGAAGAGGGTTCTAATACCTTTCCAAAAATTCAGTAATCACTCAATTCTGAGCAACGATGACTAAACTAGAGCCCTTTAAAGTTGAGGTAAATGCCGAAACATACCTTTTCGACACCTAGAATACCTCGAGTGTTTTCACACTCTTTTCCCCTTGTGTCCAACACCCTACTCACACCTCATAAATCATTCTCCATAAGTATTTAAACCACCTCAATGATCATTAAATTCACACCGACATGCATGAGAGGCTCCGGCCTCTCTATGCCTCATGCACTAGCACTATTCACCAACAACCCATTGAAACACTTAGGGTATTTGTACCCTTGATTTCACTTATTTAGAGTATCTTTACACTCTCTTTTTACGACTCAAACCATGTACCTAAAACCCTCAATTGACTAATCATAATATCAAGAACACAATGGGAGGCCTTAGGCCTTCACACATACCATACAAGGGCACCTTTCACTGGCTCTGTTCATAGTATAGTGAACTTGAATTTCCGGGGTTCTACAGTAGTTGGCCCTTAATAAAAATTTTGAATTCATCTATTATTGATTTTGAATTTAATTTTGGAATCAATATAAGGTGATATTAAAAATTAGCATTTTGCTGATTTTATTTTGGTCTTTTAATTGTTATTAGATCAAAATAATATGGAAGAGCTTAGATCCCTAGACTAGCCGAATTTAATATAGTGTTTTCTATTTGTTTATCAATTAAGGAATGTGATGATGAATTTTAGGGTTAGATTAAATCTTAGAGAAATTGTTTCTCTTAATGATTATCCAAGCATTAAAGGAAAATACTTTTCTTTTAATGATGAACTAAAGCCCTAAGAATTCATTCTAGTCATGCTTGCTTTATTATTTGCTCTAGGGTTTTTCAATTAAATGTTAATAGAGGCCGTAACCATATGGGAAAGAGTTTCCCTAAGGTTAGCAAACCCTTGTTGAGGTTATGGACTTTCTAAGTTGTTTGCCATGCATTGTTATTATTCATAGTTGATGAATAGTTAATATATATTCTTGTTGAATGGTGGATGGGTTCCATGATCATGCCTTCTTCTCTCTCTATATTCTCTTCTCTTTCTTCTTATGGGTCGTACTCCCCTTGAGAACCCTATTTTGGGTGGTTTCTCAAGGTTTCTTATTTTGAAGATGATGTAATCTTAGTATTAGGAGTTGTTGATATTTCTATGGAAAAATCGAATTGAAGATAGAAGATGATGGTGATCGCATGGAGAATAAATCTTGGAAGGCATTCTACAAGAGTAGTTGTAGGATTTCTAAGATAGCATGATCATGTTGACCCATTGTGTAGCTATATTATGTATTTCATGTGATGATTTGTTATAGCTTTTAGTTACTTAGAAAAGTCCATAACCTTTGTGATAATGTGATTATCGTTTTTGTGCAAATTTTGGATAACTGGATCAAACCACACAATATGTGTTTTGTTGAAACATAAAAGGTTTGTGTTTAAATAAAATACATTATTATAACCCTTTTGGATGTGATGCATGAAGTCCATGTTAAAATTTTTACGTGGAATATGTTACTTGCATAATTATGAGATAATAGTGTCTTAATTGGCATAGATGAAGTTAATAATATTCACGATTATGGGAAGTGTTTGAGTGACACTTATAGACCCTAGTAGAGGTCTTAGAGAGTTATTTTAAGACTCTCATAATTTCTTCTAGACTTAGGATTGGTGAACCCTAATGTTATAAAAAAAATTCGTAGAAATTTAAAGGGTAATATAGTCCATTTTGACTTATGAGCTTTAGTGATGCACATGGATATTTTATAATTGTTATTTTGAGCCCATGGTGTTTGGTATGACCAATGGTCCATCATATGGATGAATGAACCATTTAAAGCCCACTGATGTTGAAAATGACCTTTGTACACTTGGATTAAATCCATTAAGATTTCTGGGGCTGGTGGGAGTTCATTGGAATTAGTTTGATCTAATTAAATAAAATTGATTTATTATCATGTGATGATAATTGTATATTATTTTATACATGTGATACATTGATATATATTGTGAATGCTTTTGATATATGCATTAGATGTATAATTTGTTCATAATATTCTATTTTCCATCAAGAAAAATATTAAGTGAATTAAATGGGCTAATTTATCTTATGGGATAATGTTGCCCTATGACCTTCCATTATCATTAAGACTATGAATTAATTAGCCTGAGTCTTGTCTTGCCAAAAGGTATTGACATAATTCAGTCTGAATTAAACTCCTATAGCCTTATTTCTATAGTAGATAGGTTTGTGTATGGCCTGAAAGGGAGTGTCAACTAAAATAAGGGCACAGCCCTACTTGATCATATGACGAACCAGAATGATGGGTTTCACTTAACCAAGGAACATGGCTGCTGAAACAGTGACAGTCATGTTGTCCTTGGAGGTTGTAAGAAAATTGGGAATCACTGATTTACATAAGAAGTTATGCATGAGATGCTCAGTGATAGATAGTTACTATCCACCTTGTAGTGCATGTGTGGTACTATCCTAAAATGAAAGATTGTATGTGTATTATAAGTCACCCAATGCTCATCATAAATATGAAGTAGCATATTTCCTAATTGTATACATTGAGGGGTCTATGAAATTTGACTAAATGATGAGCAATATCATCAAAGATTGAAAGCCCTGATCTAATGATATTATAATGTGTGAAAAATTGATGTATGTTTTTGTAGAACCCCGAATCCGCATTTCACTAAGTAGTGAATAGTGTGTGAATAGTGTTCAAGTGTGGTCTTGTACACTTGTGAGTTTTATACTAATGGAAATGTTTGGAATTATGGCGTGCATGTTTTAATAAGTCTACATATCCTTAAGGAGTGTGTTCAAAGCATAAAAGGTGCTGGAAATAGGATTGAAGAAGATCCAAGTAGTGAAAATAGGGTTTTGCAGCAAAACACGGGATCACCAATCGCTTGGTGATAACCACCGATCGCTCAGTGATAACCTCCGATTGACTGGTCGTCTACCGATCACTCGGTAGCTATCGACTGGTTAACTAATTTGTATGGGGAAAAGTTCCCGAGAGGGTGTTTTCAACCGATCGCTTGGTTGAAACCACCGATTGCTCGGTCAGCCACCGATTGCTCGGTCTGTACCACCGATCGATCGGTTATACGCAGATTTCTTCATTAAGGGTTTTTAAGTCTTTAGCCACTACCCCTTTGCCTGTTGGGTTCATGCCTTAGGGTTTCATAAACCCTTAGTAGACTATTTTGAGAGAGATTTGAGAGGAGAAGAAGAAGAGAAGCTAGGTGTTGCTCAAGCTTGAAGGGAGATCAAGTTTCTTCCCTCGTTTTGGTGTTTCTCTACAAAGAACTCAAGTTTTCATGTGTTCCAAGCTTTTGGAATCAAAATCATTGATTTCATCAAGGTAGATACACTCTACTACCAATCTTGTGATACTACTAGTAACCATATGTTGTTCTTCTCATTCTATACTATATATCTCTTCATTTGTTATGGTGTGAAAGGTTATTTTTATACTTGGATGTAAACTATCACTATTATGCACTCTATGTGTTTGTGTAAATGCCTCTAAGAGTTTTTTGGTTTTTAAACATGTTATTATTCTCCTATGCTCATATGTTCGCATGTCTTGCATGTACCGAGGTTTTTCCATGGATTTCTCAAAGTTACAAAAAGGGTTTTGACTAATGACTTATATGAATAATTCTAAGAAACTCTATGATATCTCTAAGATCGGTTCACAAGATCAAAAGGATCACGATACACTCACAAGAACTCTATGATAATGTCTAAGATCAGTTCACAAGCTCAAAAGGATCATGAATACAAATGCTCTAAGATCTCTATGTTTTGCTCTATGGTATTGCTCTAAGTCTCTAAGGATCATAACGACTCTAAGGAACTCCATGAACTCTAAGAACTCACAAGGCTATGATTATCGCATGACTCACACGGTTTTGGTTTCGGGTTTCATCATATGTGTTATTTTACGATTTATACGCTTTGACATGTTTTAAGGATTTCATTCTCCATGATTCGCATGCTCTATGCTATTATTGCTTTATTGTTAGTAGTTTGTATATGCTGAGTATTCCACGCTCAGCCGATATTTGTTTTCATTGGCAGGTACCCGGGTTCCTTTCTATTTGTGTGGTATGGAGCCTTGGGTAGAGGAAGAGTATTACGATCCAGAGCCTTCTATGGACCATTACTAGGATGATGGCCCGCTAGATAGGCGTCATGACTTTGACTTTTGTTGATGGATTTAAATAGACTTGATATTTTGTTAAGTGAGGGTGGGACTTGTCCACTCCACATGTTGGGTATTTATACAGTTGTATTTTGTTGGTTCACACTTGGACCAAGCAATAGGAGTGTTAAGTTATATTTTTGCTTCTGCTATGTGAGTTATATTTTGCTTCTGCAATGCATTGTAAATCGTTTCTTCTATGTATGTCTGTGTATTCTGACAGGTTTTTATGCGTGCCTTATGTATCATATTGGAGGTATGATACGGCGGTCACGAGTCAAAGTATCCCTAACTCCTAGGAGGTATTTTGGGTCGCAACAGACTTGGTATCAGGGCTAAGGCATTAGGTCACATAGGGCAGTGTCTTTTAAGTTGGAACTAGAGTTATTCTACTCTGGGTCTGATACCAGACTTGGTGTTAGAACCCTAGGGATTAGTGTCCCTTGGGCTAAGCGGAAGTCAGTTCTCTGAGTTGAACTTAGAACTCAGATGGGCTTGTTTGTGTTAGTCTTGTTACCATGACATAACCGGTGCCAAGCAAATCCTAAGGTTGGTCTAGGATCTTAGTCTAGGTGCTAGTATAGACCATGCCCTTAGTCTTATTCCAAAGTAAAAGGTAGATGCCCAACACAAGGATCTTAACTACGCTAGGAAACTCTAAGTTATAATTGTATAATTATGTCTATAATTCGATGTATACTATATGCGGGTATTAGCACTTCATGATGATTGAATTGCTATATGTTATGTGAGGTTGGTATCCAAGTTAGACTCATGTTTTGCCAATTGATCTCAGGATTTTACATTATGAGACGTTGCAATCGGGGTCGTGGTTACCATACTCAGAGTTTCGAGAGTGAGGTTCCGAGAGAGGAAGAGCTGCTTTACTTTATGAATGCTATGGATTCTATAGCAAAGACCTTGGCTTTGTTGGTAGCCAAACCTGCTGTGAATACTCCTACCCACCGACTACTCCTATACCTCCACCGGTGCATCACACCGCGGGACTTGAAGCTTTCCGGAGACTACGGCCTCCTACTTTCTATGGTAATCTGGACCCAATGGTGGCAGAGGCCTGGATTATGCAGTTGTAGAAGACCTTTCAGGCTCTCTGATGTACTGAGTAGCAATGGGTCGAATGGGCTTCATTCGTGATGGAAGGTGAAGCCAAACATTGGTGGAGAGCTACCCAAAGGCAGAGAGATGATGCAAAGGCAGGGGAACCCTGGACATGGGCAAAGTTCCTAGAAACTTTTCGTGAGCAGTATTTTCCTAGATTCATCTGGGAACAAAAGGCGAGGGAGTTTATGCTTTTGGAATAGGGAGCGATGAACGTGGCCGAGTATAGGCTAAGTTCACGGAGTTATCGAGATTTGCTCCACATTTGGTTACGGCTGAAGACCTACAGGTCAGGAAGTTTGAAATGGGGTTGAAGGCTTTCATCCAAGATAGGGTATCCATTCTCCAAGTGGAATCCTGGAGAGAGATAGTGGGAAATGCAAAAATCACCGAGAAGAATGCAGAAGAGTTCATCAGGAGAAGAGATAGTGGCTTCGGGAGAACATGTCTCGGGGTCAATCTAGTGGTTCTTCACAGTCCAAGAAGAGGACCAGGACTGCACCATACCAGTTCTCTCAACTGATGTCAGCTCAGAGGCCTTCTTTTGTGCCTCAGGCACCATGCCCTATGATGTCACAGGCTACAAGGGTTACGCCTCCGTCTTCCTCCACATCGTAGGCATTCGAGGAGTGCGCCGTGTGTGGTCGTCAGCACAAGATTGGGGATTACCATAGACTATCAGGTGGATGCTTCCACTGTGGTGAGGTTGGTCACGTGATTCGGGATTACCCACGCAAGCAGTCACAGACTGGGCCACAGGGAGTCCGACCTCTAGGCAGGCACACTTCGCTTCAGGGGTCTTCATCTTAGGCCTCCAGATCCTTACCGCCTACCCAATAGCCTTGTCAGGCAAATCAGGGCAGGGTATTCGCCATGACTGATAGAGACGTACAAGCATCAGATGATGTTGTGCAAGGTTCGTTGCTGGTAAATGAATGTTTGGCATGGGTGTTGATCGACATAGGATCCACTCATTCATTCGTCTTACCTAGTTTTGCTGAAGGCTTTACGTCCGAGCCGAGTAAGCTACCCCAGGAGTTGTCCATTTCGACTCTATTGGCCAAGTCTGTTGAGATAGATAAAGTGTATCTGGGCAGTGTTGTGCAAGTCATGCAGCATGAGTTGCCAGTCAACCTGATCATTCTGGGATTTCAGGATTTGGATTTCGACGTCATCTTAGGTATGGATTGGTTCTTAGCTCACCATGGGCACGGGCAATCGAGTTTGCGATTGAGCTAGCTCCATGCACGACACCGATTTCTAGTGCTCCGTATAGGATGACCCCTATTGAGTTTAATGAGTTAAAGGACCAGTTGGCAGAATTGCAAGGCCTTGGCTTTATCTAGCCAAGTGTCTCACCTTGGGGAGCTCTGGTGCTCTTCGTGAAGAAGAAAGATGGGTCGATGCAGATGTGCATTGACTACAGGCAGCTGAACAAGGTCACTATCAAGAATAGTTATCCATTGCCTCGGATAGACGACTTGTTTGATCAGTTGAAGGGTGCAAAGTTTTTCTCAAAGATTAACCTTCGATCTGGTTATCATCAATTGAAAATCAAGAAAGAAGACATTCTGAAGACAGCATTCAGAACTCGATATGGTCACTACGAGTTTTTGGTTATGTCTTTTGGACTGACTAACGCGCCGGCTACATTCATGGATCTGATGAACCGGGTGTTCAGATCATCTCTCGATCAGTGTGTGATCATATTTGTAGATGATATCTTTGTGTATTCACAGACACAGGATGATCACACGAGAGATCTCCGCCTTGTATTGCAGACTCTTCGAGAGCATAGCCTGTATGCTAAGTTGAGTAAGTACGAGTTCTGGCTACACACGGTGTCTTTTCTTGGGCTTGTGGTGTTTGCCGAAGGTATCTCAGTCGATCCTGCAAAGATTGAGGCAGTGATGAATTGGGGTAGGCCGAAGAGTGTTACCGAGATTTGTAGTTTTCTCAGCCTGGCAGGATACCATAGGAGGTTCGTGGAAGGATTTTTCAGCTTAGCGGCACCGCTTACCTACCTCACGCGAAAGAGCGCTAAGTTCACTTGGAGTGACAAGTGCGAGGCAAGTTTCTTGGAGTTGAAGAAGAGGCTTACCACAGCCCCTGTTCTCATGGTTCCGTCTGAAAGCGGTGGCTTCAAAGTTTACAGTGATGCTTCACTTGTAGGGCTTGGGTGTGTTCTTATTTAGCTTAAGCAAGTGGTTGCTTATGCTTCCCGTCAGTTGAAGGAGCATGAGCAAAACTACCCCACACACGACTTAGAGCTTGCCAGAGTCATCTTTGCGCTAAATATTTGGCGTCACTACCTCTATGGGGAAGAGTTCATTGTGTTCATAGATCATAAGAGCTTGAAGTATCTCTTCTTGCAGAAAGAATTGAATATGAGGCAGTGTCGTTGGATGAAGTTCATGAAGGACTATGATTTTTCTATTCAGTACCATCCGGGTAAGGCAAACGTAGTAGCCGATGCTCTTAACAGGAAACCTTACGAGGTTATAGCTCACTTGAAAGTACAAGAGTGGAAGTTATTGAATGATATGTGTAACCTAGATACTACTCTCAGGCATGCTACCTATGGGCTGGTGATGTCAAACATCTCAGTTAGGTCGCATATCCTGAACCGGATCAAGGAGTTACAAAATTCGAATGCTGAGTTGTTTGCTTACCGAGATAAGCCTGTTAGCAGTGGCAGTCAAGAGTTTGCTTTGAATGGTGATGGTGCTATCACATTCAAAGGCAGGTTGTGTGTTCCCACCGACACAGTATTGAGGGGTGAGATCTTGGATGAGGCTCATTGATCTAAGTACACGGTACATCTGGGAGGTACCAAGATGTATCAGAATCTCAAGAGGCACTGCTGGTGGAGAAATATGAAGAGGGAATTCACCGAGTATATTTCTAGATGTTTGGTGTGCCAGCAGGTGAAGGCCGAGCATCAGAGGCCGGCAGGTCTTTTACAGTCCCTCCTTATTCCGGAATGGAAATGGGAGTATATCTCGATGGATTTCATCGTGGGTTTACCGTAGATGGTGAAGGGCTCCGATGCTATCTGAGTGATAGTTGACAGATTGACAAAGTCTGCACACTTTCTTCCGTATCGGACTACTTTTAGTTCGAATCAGTTGGTGACTTTGTATGTTAAAGAGGTGGTTCGTTTATACGGGGTGCCAATTTCCATTGTGTTTGATCGAGACCCTCGGTTTACTTCCAGATTCTGGAAAGCTTTTCAGAGTGCTATGGGTTCTCGGTTAGATTTCAGCACCGCCTTTCATCCTCAAACTGATGGGCGACTGAAAGGGTAAATCAAGTTGTGGAGGATTTGCTCTGAGCTTGTATGTTGGACTTTCAGGGCAGTTAGGAGGAACACTTGCCATTGGTTAAGTTCGTCTACAACAACAGTTACCAGGCAAGCATCCAAATGGTGCCTTTCTAAGCTCTGTATAGTCGGAGTTGTAGATCCCCTCTATATTGGGATGAAGTTGATGAGAGAAAAGTTCTTGGTCCTAAATTGATTGAGTGGACCGCAGAAAGGGTCAAGGTAATCAGGGTGCGATTGAAATCTGCTCAAGATAGGCAGAAGAGCTATGCGGGCACTCACCGCAGAGACTTGGAATTCCAAGTTAGGGATCGAGTCTTTGTGAAGATTTCGCCGAGTCGGGGAATGATGTGATTTGGGAAGAAAAGAAAGCTTAGCCCTAGGTACGTGGGGCCATTTGAGATCATCACTAGAGTTGGTGAGGTTGCTTATAGGGTAGCACTACCACCTCACATGGCAGCGGTCCATAATGTATTTCACGTCTCTATGCTTAGGAAATACATTCCTGATCCATCTCATGTCATTGCTCTTGATCCCGTGGAGATTCGAGAGGATCTCACTTTGGTTGAGCAACCTGTTTAGATCTTGGATCATCGAAATCAAGTCTTGCGCACCAAGACTATCCCGTTAGTCCTCATGAAATGGCAACAACATTCTGAGGAAGAGGCTACATGGGAGCGAAAAGCCGAAGTGAAGGAAAAGTACCCTCACTTGTTTGTATAGTTTCCTTACTTGATTTTCTGTATTTTGTTCTTGTTATGCTTTTGGTGTCATTCTAATTTCGAGGACGAAATTCTTGGTAGGGGGGAGGGATGTAGAATCCCGAATCCGCATTTCACTAAGTAGGGAATAGTGTGTGAATAGTGTTCAAGTGTGGTCTTGTACACTTACGGGTTTTATACTAATGGAAATGTTTGGAATTATGCCGTGCATGTTTTAATAAGTCTACATGTCCTTAAAGAGTGTGTTTAAAGCATAAAAGGTGTTGGAAATGGAATTGGAGAAGATCCAAGTAGCGAAAATAGGGTTTTGCAGCAAAACAGGGGATCACTGATCGCTTGGTGATAACCACCGATCGACCGGTCTTATACCGATCGCTCGGTGATAACCTCCGATCGACCGGTCATTTACCGATCGCTCGGTAGCTATCAACTGGTTAACTAATTTGTATGCGGAAAAATTCCAGAGAGTATGTTTTCAACCGATTACTCGGTTGAAACCACCAATCGCTCGGTCAGCCACCGATCCCTCGGTCTGTACCACCAATCGATCGGTTATATGCAGATTTCTTCATTAAGGGTTTTTAAGTCTTTAGCCACTACCCCTTTGCCTATATAAGGTTGGGTTCGTGCCTTAAAGTTTCATAAACCCTTAGTACACTATTTTGAGAGAGATTTGAGAGGAGAAGAAGGACAGAAGCTAGGTGTTACTCAAGCTTGAAGGGAGATCAAGTTTCTTCCCTCCTTTTGGTGTTTCTCAACAAAGAACTCGAGTTTTCATGTGTTCCAAGCTTTTGGAATCAAAATCATTATTTCATCAAGGTAGATACACTCTACTACCAATCTTGTGATACTACTAGTTACCATATGTTGTTCTTCTCATTCTATACTATATATCTCTTGATTTGTTATGGTGTGAAAGGTTATTTTTATACTTGGATGTAAACTATCACTATTATGCACTCTATGTGTTTGTGTAAATGCCTCTAAGGGTTTTTAGGTGTTTAAACATGTTATTATTCTCCTATGCTCATATGTTCGCATGTACTGAGGTTTTTCCATTGATTTCTCAAAGTTACGAAAAGGGTTTTGACTAATGACTTATATGAATGATTCTAAGTAACTCTATGATATCTCTAAGATCGATTCACAAGCTCAAAAGGATCATGATACACTCACAAGAACTCTATGATAATGTCTGAGATCGGTTCACAAGCTCAAAAGGATCATGAATACAAATGCTCTAAGATCTCTATGTTTTGCTCTATGGTATTTCCTCTACTGTATTGCTCTAAGTCTCTAAGGATCATAAACGACTCTAAGGAACTCCATAAACTCTAAGAACTTACAAGGCTATGATTATCGCATGACTCACACGGTTTTGGTTTCAGGTTTCATCATATGTGTAAGTCCCTAAGTAGGTGTTGGCAAATTCCATGATCATTAGATAGGTCATGTGTGTAGTGTCTTTTTCAACTTGTCAGAAGAGTTAAAGTTTCGAGAAGATTGAAGATATTGAAGAAAAAGCTTCTACTCCGGATCTAGACAGGTAATGGACTTAGAGACCCCTACCTAGGTTGGATTTGACTTAGATAACTCTAAACATACCTAGGAGGATAGTTTTAAGCCTAACAAAGTCTTTTGGTCATATTTGAATCAAACAAAAATAAAAGAAAAATGTTTTGGCTAAAATTCTGTCTCAACCGATCGCTCGGTGTTGAGACCGATCGATCGGTGGCCTACCGAGCGATCGGTGGCTATCGACTGGTCAAAAAATTTGTATGGGGTATTTTTCCAGAGAGGTAATTTTTAACCGATCTCTCGGTGGAAATAGCGATCGATCGGTTTTGGACCGAGCGATCGGTTATAAGCACCGATCGATCGGTCCTCGTAAAAATAATTTCTATTTTTCTGGACTCTTTTCTAAACCCTATATAATCAACTTTTTGGAGACCTAATTCGAATCTTTGTTTTATTTTTGAAAGAGTAGAGGTCTGAGAAACCCTTCTAGGGCTTTTTCCCTTATTCCCCATGGATCTTTAGTGATCCCTCCTTTTTCAATCATCCTAGTGAATGCAAGTATAAATCTATATCTTTGATCTTGCATTGTGTGATCTCAGATCTATATGAGAGCCCTCTAGGGTTTGAAGATTTCTAAATTGATTCACAACCCTACACCTTGTATGTGTGTCCGATGTATGATCCGGAGCCTTCGTGGAAGGAGATCGATCATGTGTGATCGTGGTATTGAAGTAGCTTGAGAAGATTTGGTCGGTCAGGAACCGTAGCTGCTACGGCATAGATTGAACCTGCTGGTTCCTGGAAATCAAGAGTAAGATTTTGTACTTAGGAACATCGTGTCCGGTTTAGGTAAGGTCTTGTCTTGTACTTGAATTCTTCTTATAGTGAAGTTTGTTACTGGACGTGGTCCCGTGGTTTTTCCCCGTAAGGGTTTTCCACGTAAAAATCTGCTGTGTTTGATTTGTGTGGATTGTTGGTGTGAATTTTTTATTGATTTGTAAACTAATTATTTGAAAAATAAAAATTGGTTAGAAGTTCTTAGATAGACCTATTCACCCCCCCCCCATTAGGTCATAAAGATCATTGATCAGGGTAATTTCAATTGGTATCAAAGCGGGTTCACCTTTAAGACTAAACCCTTTAGTGTGATCCTGTATATTTTACTCTGTGATCATGAGTACTCTAACAGAAGGCGGTTCAGTCTCTCGTCCCCCACTGTTCGATGAGAATAATTACGCATATTGGAAAGCCCGTATGAGAGCCTTTCTCAAATCAATTGACGAGAGAATTTGGATGTCTATTCAAAATGGGTGGACTATGCCTGTGAAAACTCTAGGTGATTTGACTGTCGTAAAATAATCTAATGAATGGACCAGAGAAGAGCTTGAGACAAGTGGTTGGAATACTAAAGAACTCAATGCTATCTTTACTGCAGTCAAAGCTGAGGAATTCAGACGAATCTCTTCATATGAAACAGCAAAGGAGGCATGGGACATTCTTGAGATTACCCATGAGGGTACCACCACTGTTAAAATCTCAAAACTCCAAATGTTAACCACCAAATTTGAATATTTGAAAATGGAAGACGATGACACATTTGATGAATTTTATGCAAAACTTAGTGACATTGTCAATGCTAGTTTCAACTTAGGTGAAAGATTAACTAGTCCAAGATAGTTAGAAAAGTCCTTAGATCTCTAGTGTGTCCAGTTTCTATCGTTTCTATCGAGATCCTCGTTTTTACTTCCAGGTTTTGGCAAACCTTCCAGGCTGCTATGGGTTCTCGTTAGAATCAGTACCGCCTTCCATCCTCAGACCGATGACAAACGGAGAGGTGAATCAAGTAGTGAGAGGAATGCTTCCGAGCTTGTATGCTGGATTTTCAGGGTAGTTGGGAGGACCGTTGGCCTTTGGTGACAGTTTGCCCAACAATAGCTATCAGGCGAGCATCCGAGATGGCACCTTTTGAAGCTCTGTATTGTCCGGTTGTCGATCACCGCTATACTGGGATGAAGTTGTGAAGGAAAATTCTTGGTCCTGATTGATAGAGCGTACCGCAGAAAGGGTCAAAATTATCCGAGAACGATAAAAAGTGCTCAGGATCGGCAGAAGAGCTATGGGATATACGCCGTAGGAGTTAGAGTTCCGAGTTGGAGATCGGTCTTTGTGAAGATTTCGCCGGTCGGGATCATGCATTCGGAAGAAGGGGAAGCTCACATCCCACATATGGGACCATTTGAATCGCCACAAGGTGTGAGGTTGCTTACAGGGTATCACTACCGCCTCACATGGCAGCATCCATCTGTATTTCACTTCCTCTATGCTTAGAAAATACATTTCGATCTGTCTCACGTCATCGCTCTTGATCTGTTGATGATTCGGGATCTTACTTGGTTGAGCAACCAGTTCAGATTCTGGATCGTCGAGATCAGTGTGCCGAACCAGCTATTCCCTTTATTCCTATGAAGTGGCAGCATCATTCCAAGGAGAGGCTTACATGGGAGCGAGAAGCCGAATTACGCGAAAAGTACCCCATTAATTTGTTTTAAGGCCATGGCATTCCCTGGTCTTTTGTCTATAGTTGTACGCATGTGTGTATCGTCCAAATTCCTTGACGAAATTTTTGTAAGGGGGAGAATGTAGCACCCCGAACTTTTTTCCTTACTAAATAGCACCTTCATAGCTATTGGCCATTTTCATAGTTTTACCGTAGTCTAATTATAAATAAGGGATAAATCGGAAATTCCACAACGGCAGAAATGTTGTTTTCGAAAGACGGATCCAGCAAGTTGAATCTGTCGAAAAATCCGACGATCGAGTAAAAGATATGGCAAAACATCCGACATAACAAGCACGCGTCGCTCGGTCATTACCTGCGATGATCTTCCACCCATCGCTCGATGGCTACCTCACGGTTAACTTTTTTGTATGGGAAAAATTCCAAGAGTGTGTTTTTGAGACCGATCTCTCGGTCCATAACACCGATCGATCGGGTCAGCCTCCGATCGCTCGGTCCATACCGATCGATCGGTCATACGCAGTTTTCTTCATTACGGGTGTTTAAGACTTTAAACACCACCCCTTGCCTATAAATAGGCTGAGTTGTGCCTTAGGGTTTCAGAAACCCTCTGTGCCCTATCTTAGGAGTTTTGAAGAGAGAATAAGGATAGAGCTACTTGTTGTATCCAGCTTGTGGAAGATCCGGTTCTTCCACTTCCTTTGTGATTCTCCAACCAAGAACACAAGGTTATTGCTTGCTCAGCCTTTTGGGAATCAAATCTTTGATTTCACCAGGTTATACACTCTACTACAATCTTGCAATCCTACTAGTTAATAAATATGATTCTTCTTATCTATGCCCTATCTATATGTATTGATTTTATGTATGAAAAGGTGTGATTATATCACTTGGTGAAGGTTACTATTATGATTCACTCTAATTGTTTGATGAAATTACCTCTAAGGGATTCTATGCTTAAATATGATGATTTCTCTTATTACGGACATCTGCTCGCATGTCTCGCATAAACCGATGTTTTTCCATGGGATGTTCGTCTCACAAGTACAAACAATGGTTTTTTTTCCCGAAAAGACGCAATAATGAATGATTCTAAGTAGGCTCTATGATTTCTCTAAGATCGTTTCACAGCCTAGGATCCTAAACCAGCTCACAAGAACCTCTATGATAATGCTCTAAGATCGTCTCACAAGCTCCACGGATCACAATAAAATGCTCTAGATTCTCTAGGTTATGCTCTATGGAAATGCTCTACGGTATTGCTCTATGCTCTATGCTCTATGTCTCTACGGATCAACATGACTCTAATAATCCATGGGAACTCACAAGAACTCATAAGGCTATGTTATCGATGACTTAACACGGTTACAGTTTTTTTTTCGAATATTCTCACATATGTTTTTCACGGTTTTCCATACTTTAAGGATTTTACGGATTTCATTCTCCATGTCTCGTAGGCTCCGCCCAACTGCTATACTGTTTATTAGTTTTGTATACCGGAGTATTTCCATGCTCAGTCGATATTGTTTAATTCTCGGCAGGTCTCGGGTTTCCATTCGTTTGTGTGGCGACGAACCTTGGTCGAGGAAAGTCCCGTGACCCGAGCCTTCCATGTATCACTATCATGACATGTGCTCTAGATAGAGTCGGACTCGATTTTCTGTTGATCGACCGACTTAGACTTGTTGTCATTTTGTTTTATGTGCGTGTGGGGTTTGTCCACTCCACTTTGGGTTCTCACACATGTATACTTGTTGGTTCTTACTTGAGCCAAGCTATATGAGGTATTCTTTTGCTTCCGCTATGTTTAGTATTTTATTTTCCGCTGTGCATTGTATTTCGTTTCCGTATATGTAATATTCAGTACTCGACAGTTTTTCCCGTGTGCCTTATGTATCATACTGGATGTATGGTACGCGGTCACGAGTCAACTTACCCCTTAACTCCTAGGGTATTTTGGGTCGCGACAGGTGCATCACAGTCTCTCGACCCCCACTGTTTCGATTGAGAATAATACGCATATTGGCAATCCCTATGAGAGCCTTTCTAAATCAATTGACGAGTATAATTTTGGCTGTCTATTTCAAATGGGTGACTATGCCTGTGAAAACTCTAGGTGATTTGACTGTTGTAAAATAATCTATGAGGACCCAAGAAGAGCTTGAGACAATGGTTGGAATATTCTAAAGAACTCATTCTATCTTTACGGCAGTCAAAGCTTGGAATCATACGAATCTCTTCATATGAAACAGCAAAAAGGAGGCCATGGGAACATTCTTGAGATACCCATGAGGGTACCACCACTGTTAAAATCTCAAACTCCAAATTGTTTAACCACCAAATTTTAATATTTAAATGGAAGACGATGACACATTTGATGACTTTAATGCAAAAACTTAGGGACATTGTCAATGCTATTTTCATTAGGTGAAAGATTACTAGTCCAAAGATAGTTTAGAAAAGTCCTAGATCTCTACTGTGCCAGTTTCTATCGTGTCTGATCGAGATCCTCGGTTTACTTCCAGGTTTTGGAAAACCTTCCAGGATGCTATGGGTTCTCGTTTAGAATTCAGTACCGCCTTCCATCCTCAGACCGATGGACAAACGGAGAGGGTGAATCAAGTAGTGGAGGATATGCTCCGAGCTTGTATGCTGGATTTTCAGGGTAGTTGGGAGGAACAGTTGCCGTTGGTTGAGTTTGCCTACAACAATAGCTATCAGGCGAGCATCCAGATGGCACCTTTTGAAGCTCTGTATGGTCGAAGTTGTCGATCACCGCTATACTGGGATGAAGTTGGTGAGAGGAAAATTCTTGGTCCTGAGTTGATAGAGCGGACCGCAGAAAGGGTCAAAATTATCCGAGAACGATTAAAAAGTGCTCAGGATCGGCAGAAGAGCTATGCGGATATACGCCGTAGAGATTTAGAGTTCCGAGTTGGAGATCGGGTCTTTGTGAAGATTTCGCCGAGTCGGGAATCATGCGATTCGGGAAGAAGGGGAAGCTCAGTCCAAGATATGTGGGACCATTTGAGATCGCCACAAGGGTTGGTGAGGTTGCTTACAGGGTAGCACTACCGCCTCACATGGCAGCGATCCATAATGTATTTCACGTCTCTATGCTTAGAAAATACATTTCGGATCTGTCTCACGTCATCGCTCTTGATCCTGTTGAGATTCGAGAGGATCTTACGTTGGTTGAGCAACCAGTTCAGATTCTGGATCGTCGAGATCAAGTGTTGCGAACCAAGACTATCCCTTTAGTCCTAGTGAAGTGGCAGCATCATTCCAAGGAAGAGGCTACATGGGAGCGAGAAGCCGAAGTACGAGAAAAGTACCCCCATTTATTTGTTTAAGGCCATGGCATTCCCTGGTATTTTGCTATAGTTTTACGCATGTGTGTATCGTCCAAATTTCGGGGACGAAATTTTTGTAAGGGGGGGAGAATGTAGCACCCCGAACTTTTTCATCCTTACTAAATAGCACCTTCATAGCTAATTGGCCATTTTCATAGTTTTCGTAGTCTAATTAATAAATAAGGGAGAAATCGGAAATTCCAAAACGTCAGAAATGTTCGTTTTCGAAAGACGGATCCAACGCAAGTTGAATCGTCGAAATCCGACGAGCGAGTAAAAAGATATGGTCAAAACAGTCCAGACATAACAGAGCACCGATCGCTCGGTCATTACCTGCGATCGATCGGTCCACTACCGATCGCTCGATGGCTATCGCACGGTTAACTTTTTTGTATGGGGAAAAATTCCAGAGAGTGTGTTTTTGACCGATCTCTCGGTCATAACACCGATCGATCGGTAAGCCTCCGATCGCTCGGTCCATAGCACCGATCGATCGGTCATACGCAGTTTTTCTTCATTAAGGGTGTTTAAGACTTTAAACACCACCCCTTGCCTATAAATAGGCTGAGTTCGTGCCTTAGGGTTTCAGAAACCCTCTGTGCCCTATCTTAGGAGATTTTGAGAGAGAGAAGAAGGAGAGGAGCTACTTGTTGATCAAGCTTGTGGAAGATCAAGGTTCTTCCACTTCCCTTGGTGATTCTCAACCAAGAACACAAGGTTATTGCTTGCTCAAGCCTTTGGGAATCAAAATCTTTGATTTCACCAAGGTAGATACACTCTACTACAATCTTGCAATCCTACTAGTTAATAAATATGATTCTTCTTATCTATGCCCTATCTATATGTATTGATTTTATGTATGAAAAAGGTGTGATTATATACTTGGATGAAGGTTACTATTATGATGCACTCTAAGTGTTTGATGAAATACCTCTAAGGGATTCTATGCTTAAATATGATGATTTCTCTTATTAAGTGCATATGCTCGCATGTCTCGCATAAACCGATGTTTTCCATGGATTTCTCAAAAGTACAAACAAGGGTTTTTTTCCACGAAAAGACGAATAATGAATGATTCTAAGTAACTCTATGATTTCTCTAAGATCGTTTCACAAGCTCTAAGGATCATACCATGCTCACAAGAAAACTCTATGATAATGCTCTAAGATCGTCTCACAAGCTCCACGGATCACAATAAAATGCTCTAAGATCTCTAAGGTTATGCTCTATGGAAATGCTCTACGGTATTGCTCTATGCTCTATGCTCTATGTCTCTACGGATCACAATGACTCTAAGTAACTCCATGAACTCACAAGAACTCATAAGGCTATGATTATCGATTGACTTACACGGTTACAGTTTTTGTTTCGAATATTATCTCACATATGTTTTCACGGTTTCCATACTTTAAGGATTTTACGGATTTCATTCTCCATGTCTCGTATGCTCCATGCCCAACTGCTTTACTGTTATTAGTTTGTATACACTGAGTATTCCATGCTCAGTCGATATTGTTATGATCGGCAGGTGCTCGGGTTCCATTCGATTTGTGTGGCGACGAACCTTGGGTCGAGGAAGAGTACCGTGACCCGGAGCCTTCCATGGATCACTATCATGACGATGGTGCTCTAGATAGGAGTCGTGACTTCGATTTCTGTTGATCGACCGACTTAGAACTTGTGTCATTTTGTTATGTGAGTGTGGGGTTTGTCCACTCCACTTTTGGGTTTCTCACACATGTATACTTGTTGGTTCTTACTTGAGCCAAGCTATAGGAGTATTCATTTTGCTTCCGCTATGTTTAGTATTTTATTTTCCGCTGTGCATTGTATTTCGTTTCCGTTATGTATATTCAGGTACTCTGACAGGTTTCCACGTGTGCCTTATGTATCATACTGGAGGTATGGTACGGCGGTCACGAGTCAACTTACCCTTAACTCCTAGGGGGTATTTTGGGTCGCGACAGGTTCAGTCTCTCGTCCCCCACTGTTCGATGAGAATAATTACGCATATTGGAAAGCCCGTATGAGAGCCTTTCTCAAATCAATTGACGAGAGAATTTGGATGTCTATTCAAAATGGGTGGACTATGCCTGTGAAAACTCTAGGTGATTTGACTGTTGTAAAATAATCTAATGAATGGACCAGAGAAGAGCTTGAGACAAGTGGTTGGAATACTAAAGAACTCAATGCTATCTTTACTGCAGTCAAAGCTGAGGAATTCAGACGAATCTCTTCATATGAAACAGCAAAGGAGGCATGGGACATTCTTGAGATTACCCATGAGGGTACCACCACTGTTAAAATCTCAAAACTCCAAATGTTAACCACCAAATTTGAATATTTGAAAATGGAAGACGATGACACATTTGATGAATTTTATGCAAAACTTAGTGACATTGTCAATGCTAGTTTCAACTTAGGTGAAAGATTAACTAGTCCAAGATAGTTAGAAAAGTCCTTAGATCTCTACCTGAGAGATTTCAACCCAAGGTCACTGCTATTGAAGAGAGTAAAATTGTTGACTCTCTGAAGATTGAAGAATTAGTTGGTTCACTCCAAACTTATGAACTCAATCTTCGACCATCCAAAAAGACCAAATCTTTAGCCTTGAAATCAATTAAGGAATCTTTGGATGAGGATAACAGTGATGGAGAGATGGATGAGGAAGAAATGGCTCTCTTCGTTAAAAAATTTTGAAAATTTTCAAAAGTGGTGACAAGAAATCCCAAGGGATTCAATGTTATGAATGCCATGGCTTCGGTCATATTTCACCTAACTGCCCTAACAAGAAGAAGAGTAAGGGCAAGGTGATGAATGCCTGTTGGGATGACAGTGATTCCGAGAATGAAGAATTGAACAGTTCCTCTTCAAGTGAAGAAACTGATAATCATACTGCTTTCACTGTATCCCTTTCTGGGATTCTTGAGACTTCCTCAGTGGTTGATGAAAAGGATAGAAGTGATGAAAGTTTTCATACTAAGTCTAGTGGAGACACTGAGAAGAGTCATACTGACTCTGAAAGTGATGAAGATTTGAAAACAACTTATGATAAGTTGTATTCTGAAAGTTTGAAGCTGACTAAAGCAAAAATCCCTTTGAGTAAAAAACTCAAAATCATTCAAAATGAAAGAGATACTTGTGAACTAGAAGCAAAGGAGAAGAGTGCCCTAGTTAGTCAGCTTGAAAATGAAAAAGAGGCTTTTGTTGAAAAAGTTCACTGTCTTTTGGAAGAAAATGTCTCATTGACTAATTTGGTCAGAAAATTAGAAGTTGAAAGAGACACTTCTTTGAAAGAAGTTGAAGAGTCAAAGACTCTATTAGTGGAGCTGGAATCTTTAAAAGATTTTTTTGTTGATAAGGTGAAATTTCTTGAAAAAGAACATCATAATACCCTTAAAGACAAGAATAACTTGATTCAGAAGCTCTATACTCTTGAGAAAGAAGTAAGAATGTTTGGAAACACTAGTTGCCTAGATGAATTAGTTAGAAAATCTGGTTCAAATTCGAATAGATCTGGGATAGGACATGTTGACACACCAGCTGGTCCTTTAGCTGTTGGTACAATAGCTAGTGTGAACCAATACATTCTGATCCCAAAGTAAATGTACCTTCTACATCAAGTACTAAGGCTTATACAAATGTTGTAAAGCCTAGAAATGCAGCTCCTAGAGTGAATGCTTTGAGGAAACAAATTCTGTTTAGAAGAAATCCTCCTCCTCTTCCTAGATTCATACCCACATGTCACTTTTGTGGTGTGAAAGGTCACATTCGACCTAACTGTAATGCGTTTAGGAGAGCTCCCCGAAATGGTTCATGGAACCAAAATCAAAGTCAAGGGAATCTTCAAATGCAGATTCAAGTTCTGGCTGAAAAATCTAGAATTTTGAGTGAAGAAGTCTATAGGATTGCTCAAATGTCTAGAAATGAAAATGGTCCATTCACTCCTTATGATTACACAAGAGGAAAGAATGTGACAAATCATAATGCTAGAACTGAGCTGAACAGAAAGAGGTCTAGAAGGTCGAAAAAGAAAAAGGTCTCTACTACACAGAACAATATTCAAATGTCTAAACAAAGTTTAAAAACTGTGTATGTGAGAAAGGATGACCTTAAGTGCCTTGTCATTCATACTGCCTTTAAAGCCCAAAACACAAAGTACTTCGACAATGGGTGTTCTCGGCATATGACAGGTAACAAGTCCCTATTTACTCAATTTGAGGACTGTCCAGATGGGACTGTTACTTTTGGTGATGGAAGCAAGTCATTAGTTAAAGGGAAGGGTATCATCGATTCACCAGGCATACCAAAATTGAAAAATGCCTTGTTTGTTGAAGGACTGAAAGCTAATTTGATTAGCATAAGTCAACTATGTGATGATAACCATGTTGTGCACTTTACCCAAAATAAATGCTTAGTCATTAATGGTAAAGGTAAGTGTGTTCTTGAAGGATTGAGTACCACTGACAATTGCTACGGCTTAATCCCTAGTTCTAATTTCTCAAATGTCTGTAATAGGGCTAAAATCGAGGAAGTTGATTTGTGGCACCGAAGGCTAGGCCACATGAACTTCAAAGACCTATGCGAAATCTCAAAGCAAGAGCTTGTGAGAGGTGTGCCCAAACTAGGAAAGCCTTCTACTGCTGTGTATGGGCCATGTCAGATTGGTAAATAAATTGGAACCCCACATAAGAAGACTTCAAGTATTGCTACTTCACATCCACTGGAATTAATTCATATGGATCTAATGGGTCCTACAAGAACTGAAAGTCTAGGTGGAAAGCGATACATCCTAGTCATGGTTGATGATTTCTCCAGAATGTCATGGTGGCATTTATAAGAGAGAAATCCGATGCTTTTGAAATTTTCAAAAGTATTTGCTTGAAAATTCAAAATGAGAAAAGATGCCCAATCACTCGAATTCGAAGTGATCATGGAAAGGAGTTTGAAAACTCTAAGTACAACGACTTTTGTGATGAGTCGGGTATCAAACATGAATTTTCTGCACCCATTACACCTCAGCAAAATGGTGTTGTGGAGAGGAAGAACAAGGTTCTCCAAGAGATGGCTAGAGTTTTGCTTCATAGCAACAATCTAGCTTCTTATTTCTGGGCTGAAGCAGTTAGCACTGCTTGCTATATTGTTAATCGAGTTTTTCTAAGGTCTGGAACAAAGAAAACCTCATATGAGTTGTGGAATAACAAGAAACCCAGTGTCAAGTACTTTTGAGAATTCGGAAGTAAATGCTATATCCTTAAGGATAGAGAGCAACTGGGCAAATTTGAATCCCGGAGTGATGAATGGATATTTCTTGGGTATTCCACAAACAGTAGAGCTTATTGAGTGTATAACTAGAGAACTTCTACAATTATGGAATCCATCAATGTAGTTGTGGATGACTCCGGTGTTGAAAATGTGCAACTTGAGGATGATGAAAGTACTGGAAATGAAAATGTTGAAACTACTTCAACTCCACTTATTACTAAGCAATCATCTCCATTAAAACCTGCACATCCTAGGGTCATGAGTCCTCACACCTCCACAGATATAATTGGTGATCTTGAAAGTGGAGTGAGAACGAGGAAACAAATTGAAAATGAAGTTAGCTACATTTGCTATACTTCATCTTTTGAACCCAAGAATGTAGCTAAAGCCCTTGCAGATGATAATTGGATAAATGCAATGCAAGAAGAGTTACTTCAGTTTACTAGGAATGATGTTTGGTATTTAGTACCTAGGCCTAACAATACAAATGTGATAGGTACCAAATGGATTTTCAAAAACAAATCTGATGAAAAAGGTACTTTCATAAGAAATAAGGCTAGGTTAGTTGCACAAGGATACACCCAAATTGAAGGCATTGACTTCGATGAGACCTTTGCTCCTGTTGCCAGGCTAGAATCAATCAGAATTCTTCTAGTTGTGGCTTGCCATATGAAATTCAAGCTTTTTCAAATGGATGTTAAGAGTGCCTTTCTGAATGGCATTCTACACGCAGAAGTCTACGTGGAACAACCAAAAGGGTTTGAAGATCCACATCACCTTGATCAAGTCTATCGGTTAAAAAGGACCCTCTATGGTTTAAAGCAAGCTCCTAGAGCTTGGTATGAGAGGTTGACTACTTATCTCTTGGAAAAGAGATTTTCGAGAGGGGGAGTAGACTGAACCCTTTTCATAAAGAATGTGAAAGGTGATATTGTCATTGCCCAGATATATGTTGATGACATTGTGTTTGGTTCCACATTAGACTTACATGCTCTTTCATTTGCTGAACAAATGAAAAATGAATTTGAAATGAGCATGGTTGGTGAGCTGAGTTTCTTCCTTGGTCTTCAGATCAAGCAATTAGATTCTGGGATCTCAGTATCTCAAATCAAATATGCTAAAAATCTGGTGAAGAAATTTTGTATGAGCTCTGCTAAGCATGCAAGGACTCCTATGAGTTCTACTACAAAACTTAGTAAAGATGCTTCAGGCAAGGATGTTGATCAAACTTCTTATAGAAGCATGATTGGTAGTTTGCTCTACCTAACTGCCACTAGACCAGACATTGCCTTTAGTGTTGGAGCATGTGCCCGCTATCAAGCGAGCCCAAAAGAGTCTCACTTGCTTGCAATCAAGCGTATCATTCGATATGTGAGTGGAACTCTATCATTTGGCCTCTTGTATTCTTTTGATACCAATGCCACAATAGTTGGATATTCCGATGCCGACTGGGCCAGAAATGTTGATGATAGGAAGAGCACCTCCAGAGGGTGTTTCTATATTGGAACTGCTTAGTTACTTGGCTTAGCAAAAAGCATAATTCAATTTCATTATCCACTGTCGAAGCTGAGTACATAGCAGCTGGCAGTTGTTGCACTCAACTTCTGTGGATGAAGCAGATGTTGCATGATTATGGGATTGAACAGGGCACTATGACTGTGTATTGTGATAATTCAAGTGCTATCAATATTTCCAAAAATCCCAACATTCTCGTACAAAACACATTGACATTAGGCATCACTTCATTCGTGATCTAGTTGAGCAAAATGTTGTGTGTATTGAGTATGTCCAAATAGAGAAACAATTTGCAGACATTCTCACAAAACCCTTAGATTCCCTTAGGTTTGAGTTTCTTAGGAAATCCATTAGTTTGTGCGGAGTTGAGTGATGGTGTGCTTTCTTATTAGGTTTGAGTTTCTTAGGAAATCCATTAGTTTGTGCGGAGTTGAGTGATGGTGTGCTTTCTTAATAGCCTATGTGTTCTTCTTGTTTCATTTAAGTCATAGAGCTATTTTTTTTGTTTTCTTTAATTAATAAAAATCCAAAAACATTCAAAAAATTTGAAAAATGTTGCAAAAAAAAAAATAGTGTGTTTGTATGACCTTCTTTCCTATCTTTATGCATAAATTTATTTCCTTGAAATCATAATTGAATATTAATTCCAAGGTTAAATTTTTCATAGGATTGAGTAAATAAGGATAGTTCAACTATTAGTTCTATCTAGTGATTTAAAATGGTCATGATCACCAATCTCAGTTAGAGTTGAGTAAACAAAGATGTTATGTGTTGCACATGCACTCTAATTATTCTTTAGATGATATTAGTTCCTATTTATAGATTCTAATATTATATCATATGGTTCCCTAGGTTAATCAAATCTAATATAACCAATGTGATTAAAATTCCATAAGGTGAGCCCCCTTGTTTTAAAATTATTGACATGGAAAGGACTACCTGTGATTTTGTGTGATAGCTTCTAGTGAATGCAAACAGTGAGTAATGGCTACCTAGACAAACAGTAGGTATCTATATGGGTTGCTAGTGTGAAAGCCCTCACTGTCATTAGAGAGGGCTACCTTCTCACTTGTGTGAAAGTCACCAGTGTCCAAAGAATAGATAATAGTAAAATTTCATTATAAAATGAAGTGACTTTATTGGTCAAATTTGGGGTAAACATTGCTTATCATAATTCTATGGATGTCTCTTGGTTTTAATTCTAGTTTTTGAACATTTTAGAGTACCTTTTACGCTATAATGTCAAAATCTTGTTTTGTGGATGAAACCAATCCTCAGAGTCATGTTATGAATTTTTAATATTACACACACATTACTTCTGAGTGTTTCTTGACTCTAAATGTGAATTTGATGCAAAAATCATAATTGATCACTTATGGAAACTAAAAGTTATTTACATAATCCTTGTTCATAACTTTTCTGTAACATAAATTCTTGAGTGAATATTCTTTATGATTTTGATGAAATAAATGTTTGCATAAGTGCATGGTCATTAGGTGATTTTGAGGTGAAAATGAGTTTAAATCTTGCTTTGGTTAAGGGGGAGAAAATGGTTTTAAGTCAAAATTTTCTAAAAATTTTCCAGACCACCAATCACTCGGTGTTATTGACCAATCGATCGGTCTTTCGTGAACAGGGTTATAAAACCCTCATTTCTCATTTTTCTATTCTCTTGTTCTCCGAACTCCAGAGCGATCTCTCCGTTCCTTCTACTCCAAATCCCTCATACGGTCATTTCTTTCTACTCCAAAGGTTTCCAAGCATCTAAAAAGGTAAACTTTGTTCCTTTTTTGATTTTGGATTAATTTTCACATCTAGGGCATCAAATATCCGTGATGGTTTTCTCATTCTCCTTAGTTATTCTTGCATTCCTCATGTCCGGTGTCTCTAAACGCTGGAGATTGGTCCTCAACAACCAAGAGGACCCTCTCGAGGAAGAGGATCTCAATGAGCCCTACTCTTTCACTCCAATAGGTCATGGGATTTCAGTAGGAGATAGACCAATCCATAGAATGGTTGATTCTACTTTTGAAAATCGCCAAAATTCTTTGGCAGATAAAACCCGAAAACAAAAAGGAAAAGCTTGTTCATCCTCAAATGTTCTTTTGGGTCCCTTCATTAGCCCTACTGCTGCTCAACTTTATAGTGAGTATTTTAGCAAGAAGGCTGCTATGGTTGAAAGGGGTATTCGAATTTCCGATTTTGGTGATTATCACCTTCCTAAGCTCATTACCGATCGTCAATGGGAAGGTATTCTCACTTTATCCGGTCCTGCTCCTATTCAGTTGGTCCAGGTATTTTACTCAAATTTTTTTGAAATCAACTCTAAAACCTGGTCTTTCAAATCTCGAGCTTTAGAAAAATCTGTTTTGATAAATCCTAATGTCATTGCTAAATTTCTTGGTTGTCCTATAGTTCCAGATGCTTATTATCCTTATAAATATAAGAATGATGAGGATAAAGAATCTATGAACAATGTAGTCACCTTTCTTTGTGGTGCTCCTACACTTTGGGTTGGCTCCTTCATTGAAGTGTCTAAACTCACTAGGGATGCAAGAGTTGTAAACCTAGTAATGAGTGCCAATATCCACCCAAAGGTTCATACTGCGGACCTTAGGGAAGACAGAGCACAATTTTTGTTCAGCCTCCTTCGTGGACATAATATTGATCTTGCCGCACACATTATTGATTTGATGATTCAAGCCCATCAAACTCAAACTGTAGTTGGAGCCCTTCCATTTGGTTCCCTGATCACTAAACTCCTTGGTTCTGAAGGGGTCGTTGCTCCTCTTGGTGTTCCTACTCGTAATCCGAAGGGTCCAATCAACAAAAAGACCATAGCTCAGAGTTTCTCACATGCTTCAGTTCGAGATACTGAGGAAGAAGCAGAAGTTGGTACCGGGTCCTCTCATCCACCTCCGGCCTTGATTGATGATCTTGCCAGAATGATGAGAGAGATGTAGATGGATCTCCAGACTCATGTTTCATCTTACCAGGAGTTCACTACAGAGATTCGAGGTTGACTTGGATCACTTGATGCAGCAGTGCTGAGTGTCCAGCGGGATGTTCATGATTTTAGAGCATATTATGAGTCCCATCTCACTTCTGATGAAGAGGAGTGAGAGTTAGTTTGATGTACTAGGCTACTCCTTATGTTACATGTATTTATATTTAGGAGTTTACTGTAGTCCTAGTTTATTTTGAGACATTGGATGTATTTTGTCTTGGTTGTACTCAGTACATACCACATATGGATGATATTGACTTGGATGTTTATGAATGGTATTGTCTTGGATGTTGATTATTCTCTATGAGATGATGTTTGAACTTTTACTCTGATTTGTTGTTATCTCATCTCATATGATAATTTTTCCTTAATTCATTAATTTCCATTCTACCTTTGGCATTTCGAGCCAAAAAGGGGGAGAGTGTCTGCCAGTATGTGCACCAGTATGTGCAGGTATGGTATAATATGGATTAGATATGATATGGTATAATTTGGACTGAACTATGAAATATAGTTGAACTTGATGAACTTGTTATAGATGAATCAATTATGAAATCATTTATTTCCCATGCTTCACAGGTTTTTGGTTGAGCTTGTGCAGGCAAACAGGTTCTAAGATTGATGAAACATGATAAGTTGAAAGTCATGAAATTTTTTTGTATTGAGTCATGTAAAGGTTCAATTTTCCATTTTTGAATCATTTGGGAAAATTCGAACCTAGTATGTGAGTTAGTCTTGTTTTATCCCGGAATTGCCAAAGGGGGAGATTGTAAATCCCTAAGTAGGTGTTGGCAAATTCCGTGATCATTAGATAGGTCATGTGTGTAGTGTCTTGTTCAACTTGTCAGAAGAGTTAAAGTTTCGAGAAGATTGAAGAAAAAGCTTCTACTCCGGATCTAGACAGGTAATGGACTTAGAGACCCCTACCTAGGTTGGATTTGACTTAGATAACTCTAAACATACCTAGGAGGATATTTTTAAGCCTAACAAAGTCTTTTGGTCATATTTGAATCAAACAAAAATAAAAGAAAAATGTTTTGGCTAAAATTCTGTCTCAACCGATCGTTCGGTGTTGAGACCGATCGATCGGTGGCCTACCGAGTGATTGGTGGCTATCGACTAGTGAAAAAATTTGTATGGGGTATTTTTCCAGAGAGGTAATTTTTAACCGATCTCTCGGTGGAAATAGCGATCGATCGGTTTTGGACCGAGCGATCGGTTATAAACACCGATCGATCGGTCCTCATAAAAATAATTTCTATTTTTCTGGACTCTTTTCTAAACCCTATATAATCAACTTTTTGGAGACCTAATTCGAATCTTTGTTTTATTTTTTTAAGAGTAGAGGTCTGAAAAACCTTTCTAGGGCTTTTTCCCTTATTCCCCATATATCTTTAGTGATCCCTCCTTTTTCAATCAGCCTAGAGAATGCAAGTATAGATCTATACCTTTGATCTTGCATTGGATGATCTCAGATCTGTATGAGATCCCTCTAGGGTTTGAAGATTTCTAAATTGATTCACAACCCTACACCTTGTGTGTGTGTCCAGTGTATGATCCGGAGCCTTCGTGGAAGGAGATCGATCATGTGTGATCGTGGTATTGAAGTAGCTTGAGAAGATTTGGTCGGTCAGGAACCGAAGCTGCTATGGCGTAGATTGAACCTGCTGGTTCGTGAAATCAAGAGTAAGATTCTGTACCTAGGAATGTCGTGTCTGGTTTGGGTAAGGTCTTGTCTTGTACTTGAATTCTTCTTATAGTGAAGTTTGTTGCTGGACGCGGTCCCGTGGTTTTTCCCCGTAAGGGTTTTCCTCGTAAAAATCTGCTGTGTTTGATTTGTGTGGATTGTTGGTGTGAATTGTTTATGGATTTCTAAACTAATTATTTGAAAAATAAAAAATGGTTTGAAGTTCTTAGATAGACCTATTCACCCCCCCCCTCTAGGTCATAGAGATCATTGATCAGGGTAATTTCAATATGTGTGATTTTACGGTTTCCACGCTTTGACATGTTTTAAGGGTTTCATTCTCCATGATTCGCATGCTCTATGCTATTATTACTTTATTGTTAGTAGTTTATATACGCTGAGTATTCCATGCTCAGCCGATATTTGTTATCATCGGCAGGTGCTCGGGTTACTTTCGATTTGTGCGGTATGGAGCCTTGGGTAGAGGAAGAGTATTACGATCCAGAGCCTTCTATGGACCATTACTAGGATGATGGCCCGCTAGATAGGCGTCATAACTTCGACTTTTGTTGATGGACTTAAATAGTCTTGATATTTTGTTAAGTGAGAGTGGGACTTGTCCACTCCACGTGTTGGGTACTTATACAGTTGTATTTTTTTGGTTCACACTTAGACCAAGTAATAGGAGTGTTCAGTTATATTTTGGCTTCCGCTATGTGAGTTATATTTTGCTTCTGCTATGCATTGTAAATTGTTTCCACTATGTATGTCTGTGCACTCTGACAGGTTTCTATGCGTGCCTTATGTATCATATTGGAGGTATGATACGGCGGTCACGAGTCAAAGTATCCCTAACTCCTAGGGGATATTTTGGGTCGCAATAGTTTCATTTATTGTCATGTCATTCTATAACCACCTTATCAAGACTTTAATGAGAATCTCTTGACCAATTCAAATTATTTGGAATGGAAAAGGAATCGTAAGTTTCTGCTTACTATCTAAAGAATTGCCCAAGTCATCATTACTAATCTCATATGAGATGTGTATAGAATATAATAGGACTGCTATGCAGCTTACTATATAAAAGGACAAGTAGACACCAAGTTGACTAGGGAAACCCAGTCATAAAGAATATGATAGATTATGGGATTCATAAATCCCCATTCTTGGTGCTGAGATAAATTGAGATAAATTTATGGGATCAGAGGATATGATTCTTAACTAACTCCCGGAGTCCTTTAATATTGTTATGTTGAATAAGTAGGAAATCAGATTGTCTGAAATCCCATATGTTGCATTGGCTAAGAACCTTTGAAGAGTTCAATGCTACTTGCAAAGATGTTCAAAAGAGTTGGATTTTCTAAATCCCGAGCATTTATGCAAAGGAAAGAAATTTATGATTTTCCATTGGAAATATACTCTGGTAGTATGGAGTATGGACAAGGGCTCTTCTGAGAAGAAAGGAAAGTATAAGGATTGTCCAGCTTATATACTCATCAAGTCCAACTTAATTGTTGGAACCACTAGCTCCTAATGCCTGGTATGATCTTGCATAAGTGCAATAGGTGCATGTTTGTTAAGGAAAGGGGGAAATCCGAGTAGATAAAACTTCTACTTGGAAATGGGACAAATGTAGAACCCCGGAACTTGGGATCACTGTAGAGTGAATAGTGCTATGAATAGTATTTTTCAAGGCTTAAAGCCTTGGGTTTTGCAATGGTTGTGTTATTATTCAGAAGAGGGTCTTGGATTCCACTTTATGTTCATGTTCTGATGAGTTTTAAAGTCTTAAGGGACTTCAATTTCATGTTTGTAAGAGTTAAAAACATAAGTTGGAAAAGTTCGAAGTGTGAAAAAGAGTGAGTATTAACACACCGTCAACTTGTGGGAACTCTAGTGTCGTCACCGCTCATCGGAATTGAGTGAATCTTGAGCCATTAGAAAGATATTGGAACCCTATGTTCACCAGTTTTTCATATTTAGAGTCAAAGTTGGGTCAAACATCGAATTTCTGAGATCTAGTCTCCTAAGAATTCCTGGAATAGTTTGGACCAGTCCACTTGTGGGCTCATTTAGACCATTTAAAACTCAGAATTGGGCTTTGTGTAAACCATAAAAATTGTTCCCTTTGAATTTAGAATCCAACGCAAGTTGAATTGTCAAAATCCGATCATCAAGTCAAAAGTTATGGCCAAAACTCCAAGGCAGACAAATCGGGCATACCTGAGCAGGAGACCAGCGGTCAACCCCTCCACTATCGGTCGACTGGTCGGACCAGCGGTTGGCTGCTCTTGCACTTTTTTGTATGGGGGATTATTTCAGAAGGCCCCGAACACCACCGGTTGACCAGTCACACCTCTGGTCGACCCCTCCATGCTTTTTTGTGCTGAAACCGACCTTGGGAAGATATTTTAAGGGGTTTTGGGTCATTAGCCAACCCCCTTTGCCTATATAAAGCCCCACACTCGTGCGTAAGGGTTTACACAAACCTTAGAAGAGATTTTGGGGATTTCAAGAATAAATTTAGGGTTTGTGAAGGGGGTTTTGCTAAAAGGTTGTTGTCAAAGCTGAAGTGAAGCTTGCTTAGCTTCTTGAAGTGCGATCTTCACTTCCTTGAGCTTTCTCAAGCTTGGGATTGATTCAACAAGCTTTCTAAGAGCTTCCTCTCGCTACTACAGAGTATTCTAAAGCAATTAAACCATAGGGAATCAAGTTTGGCAAGGTAGATACACTCTACTAGCTTTTAATGGCATAAACCATTTTATAATTCAAGATAAAAATCATTTGTATTGTGTTGTGAACTAGTAGGGAATCCTACTAGCAAATTGTGATGCTTTTATGCTTTCAATCAACGAATAAATAGCTAATCCTATTTCTATTATGTGTTCTTGATATTATGATTCACAGAAGTGAAGCATGATAAAAGACATAGTTTTTGGGAAAACTAATGAGAAAACCATATGTTCTAAATGTGCTTGGATGTGTATGATTGTAATTATATATGGGCTATGGTTATGAATGAAATATGTGATTTTGGCTATACGTTAAGTATGCTTAGAGTAATTCCAATTGTCTACCATGCTATTCACAATTGATACATGGACACATAGGCATATGCATGACCAAGATTTTCTAAAAGTATGGATATCTAAAGAAGAAGTAAAGTACAAGATGTAATGGGAACCAATGAAAAGTAAAGAGGTAAACGAAAGTATATGGGAAAGTAATGGTACAAGATGATTCTAGTCATCTATCTTAGGTTGATAAAAGGCCCGCCCATCTCCTTTGGGTACATGGGTACTAATCAATTGAGCAATACCAATCGGGGAGGTACAATAGCAGGCCACCTGGAAGGGAAATGGATACTGGTCGTCTACTTCGAAGGTAGCCGAAGGTGAGGATAACAGTAGGCCCGCCCAGTTTATGTGGTTATATGGGTACTAGTTGCCCGACTCCTTAGGTGGATCTAGGGTATTTTAAATACCTGTAGATGGAAAGTAATGGAAACTAAGGTATTTTACAATAACCGTAATGCAAAGACGTAAAGGAATGTAAAGTAAAGATGGTAAAGCAAAAGAAGATGTTTTTCCGAAATATATGCACATGATTGTTTTTAAATTTCGTTTTCCGTACTCTGATTAAAATAATGCATGTGGAATGACTTAAACTGCGATATATATGCTGTATTCATGTTTATGACAGTAATCTAGTGGTTTGTATATACGGAGTATTCAATACTCAGCCGTACATATTTATGTCGGCAGGTCCCCTCGACATCTGTGGCGAGCGTCTTCGGGATCCTTGGGTTGAGGAGGAATATGTTGAGGAAGTACCTACTCCAGAGGAGCTTCAGGAGTATTAGAGGATACTCGATAGGTGGTGGCCCCATAATGAGTGAGATAGGGAGAGAATGATACATGTGTTTTGTTGAGTGAACATGTTCGCTCTTTATTTTGGTTTATTGTATAAACTTGGATATAGTATGTATAGAAAATTTTGTATTCTGCTTCCGCTATAGTATGTTTCATATGTTATACAGGATTTATATGATATACAGGATGTTTTGGAAATAAGTTCACGACGCCAAAGTATCTTAACTCGTATGGGGTATTTTGGGCCGCGACAACAAAAGTTGGATGATCGTAATCATATGAATCTTCCATTAAGAGGTAGCTAACTTTATTTCACCTTCTTTGAAAAGTTCAAGGAACTCCGCAGTAAAATAAAGAAACCGCTAGGTAAGTCTTCCATGATTGAAAAGAATACCTCTAAATAGAAATTTCATAATTTACTCTCATTACATCTTGTCTTAGATAATTCCCATAACAAACAATAGCGTGATTGTGTTGTTAAATTGAATTATGTTGGATATGATTTGATAGAAGATGAGCTTGGGATTCGCATTAGAGATACTTAGTCTTTATTCCTAGACAACAAAAGATATTTGTAATCATGAATGTAAGTTTCTTAGAAGAGAAACTGAATCTAGAATTGTTCTAGAAGCAGAAGCCCAGTAGAGAGATAACTATGAGAATTGATAGAGATCAACTCTCTACTCTCACTATACCTAAATAGTACACTAGAACCCATAGGTCCCAGAATCTGTAGTTTGACTAACTTTTATTCTGATGAAGTAATCAAACTGTTTGATTTTCATCTGAGAATGAAAGTATCCTTTGTGTGCAAATTGGTTAGTGGGAGCATAATTACTTTCCTGGCTCTATGATAATATTCTTTTCATTGTGAATGAAGTATGAATATTATTCTTCTCTTAGATTTTATCTAGCAATTTTGCAATAAAGGACAAAACTTTGACAACATGTTTTCTTAGTCCTAAATGGTTTAGAGACAAAAGAAAAATGATATTGTTATTCTCCCAATAACAATCATATTTTTGTGCAAGTAAGATTCCAAGAAAAGAGTTTCTACCTTTATGGAATGGAATATGTTTCTGTTTGATATGTGATATCATCAAACAGTATACTTGTACTAGACCGGATATTTATCACATGTTGACGTGATAAGATATTGGTTAGAATAGTCGAGAGCATTGTAAAATGGTAATGCACAAGCAAGTTAACTTCAGAAAATGACTGTTGGACAGTATCATTTTTTGTTTAGTCATTTAAGACTATGGTTATCAATAATAAATTTGTAAGAGTTGCAAGTGTTATTGCATCACAACAATAGTTGTAGTAAAGCAAACATAATAGACCCATGTATATTAAGTTATGCTAAACTGGTGTTTGAGAAACATCACTGAGAAGATAGGCATTACATCTAATTGGCTTAGAGTGCAATTGGAAGATTGTTGGACATATATGCCCTCGAAAGCCAATAAGAGATTTTCTATGTTAATTAGACAAGCATCATATTCACACAACCAATTATAAAGGCTATTTATATTAATTACTGTCTAATATGATGAAGACGTAAAGTTCCATAGGTAACATTATAAGAAAACCATGCAAAGGTTGTGAGGAGATATGATTTTCCAGTTCCTTGTAAACCTAATATTGTTCGAAGCCTCTAGAGTACGGGTTGGGCACCGTACCTCATCATGGCTTGCACATGTGTAGTTCTATGAGATAGTGTGATGAATCTCATTAACAGAGAGTAGTGACTCTTGACTAACATGTGAGTATATGTAGCATGTACAAAATACTGAACGGGATCACTAGTGGATACCCTATGGAATACACTGTCAGATTGTATTAGGGTTATCCATTTGACAAATTGTCCTTAGACCTGAGAGGTTAACATCTTCTCAGACATCTGTCTATATGGCTTTGATATGCCAATCGGCAATGTCCAATACACAGGACTAACTCCGGGTACATTAGGTCATGTACACAATGTTTGGAGAAGTGTGTAAACACTCAATAAGGAATCCACAGCTCCTTAATTCGAGATAATGATATCAAGGTGATCCTTGTTGAACTGAACTGTTAAATCAAGTACTGGTGCTTTTCGGTAAAATGGTCTTTATCGAAGTTGATATTTTAACTATATTTTCAATATATTTATATATATATAAATATATATGTGTCAGTTCTTTTCTAATGTTTCTTCAAAAGTGTTTTGGAGGTTCAGTTCAATGAAAAAGTAATCATGAGAAAGGGTTCTATTCATAAGCTAGGGACTAGACAGTGGAATTATTCCAATCCCGGAAGCTTACAAGTGATATCGGAATGTGGAATGAATTATTTGTAAATAAATCTTGAGATAGAAATACCTGCAAGTAATTCTCTTTTCTTCTGGGGATTAATCACATTGTGTTAATGGACATTAATTGTGATTGGTGGAAGTCTAGGGATATAGATAAAATTCTATAATCCTAATGGAGTGTAGGAAAGGTGTTTCCTAGTAACAATGCTTTAACCAAAAGGTTGAGTACTTGGTCCTACAACCGGAAATAGGAGATCCCTTTAGATCCCACACACAAGGACTTTCTTAAAGTATTTAATTTAATTTATAATTAAATTAATTATATTTCTCTAAGTAATTACTATATGGTATAGTGAAACTCTAAAAGGTGGAATCACATTGGATGTGAAAAACCAAATGGATAGGACCCATTGGGGAATATGATAATAGATCAAGTAAAGTGACCAAAAGGGTTTAGAACCCATTGGGGGAGTGTGGAGTGGGGCCCACCTAGGGTGGGACGCCCACTTCATGGAGGAAATAATAATTGTTATTATTTATTTAATTAGTTTCTAAATAACTAATATCCTTATTGGATAAGGTTAGTTAGTTGGAGTTAGTTACTAATTAAAAATTCCTTGTTGGACAAGGATTCTATTAGTTTCTTGCTAATCAAGGAATCCTAATTGGATTAGGATAATGATAAGATTAGTTGGACACTAATAGATAAGGTTAGTTTATATTTTGATTGATCCTAATTAATTAAGGAGAAATAAAAAAAGGAAACAAATTGAGGAATTCTAATTGGATTAGAAAGTGGACTCTTGAGTTGCAAAGAACCCAAACCTTCTATTTAAGGGGTGGACGTCCAAGGCTTTGGGAATAAGATAATTCCAGATTTCTCTCTCTCTCCTCTCCATAATCTCATGCCCTCCCCTCTCCTTTCTTAAGGTGTACGGTCAACCCATTTTCCTCTTTTCTTCTCTTGTGTTCCAAGTATTGAATATAAAGAAGAAGAATATCAAGGATCTTGTTAATCAAGAAAGGTTCTTGATCAATAAAGATTGGATCTTTATTTCAAGATCCTAGAGCTGGAAATTTGGAAGGGCCATTAGCTTTCATTTTTTTTTTTTTTTATAAAGCCACTCGGAAGGAGTGGGGGGTTTGGCAGACCCCTACCTGTTTATTAAAGAAGAAAAAATAATGGGGGGGACATAAACCTTACCCCTACAACCAACCACTATAGAGAAGGGGGGGACATAAAACCTTACCCCTGCTCGACAACCAAACCAAAGAGGAAGGCCAACCCCTTCCTCTAACACAAATACATGGGAGGACCTAAAATCAAAACCCCAACAAAGACCGAACTAACTAGAATCTAATATTGAATAAATTAGACTGATCGATGCGAATCAATCCCTTCATTGGCGAAGGACAATCCTGGATAGCTTTGAAAATTTTCTTGTCTTGATACCTGCAAGCTTCTTTGGATAAATAGTCCGCGATCTGGTTGTTTTCTCTGTATGTATGCTGAAAAATAAAATTACACTTACTTTTCAGATTGATGATATTTTTCCACCAGTTCCAAGCTGTCCAAGGAGGCTCAATGATTCCATTTAGCACTTCAATCATAATTTTTGAGTCACTTTCCACCACAATATTGGTATAACCAAATTTTTCACATAATAGACACCCCTCCCAAATTGCTCTAATTTCAGCAATTGAGTTGGTTTCCTGTCCAAAACAATGATAGAAAGCAAACACCAAATTACCTTGAGAGTCTCGAAGAATTCCCCCACCACCACTAATGTCTGGACGAGCTCCCCCATCTGTGTTGAGTTTATACTAGCCCGGAGAAGGACTTAACCATTTGGTAATCAATGGTCTTTTAGTTCTAGGTAAAACCATTTGAATATCAAAAAATTCAGTTAACTCTTTATCCTGCCGACTAAGATTTCTTGTGAATGTCCAAATCTTCGCCAAGTCTTTTACCCATTCAAAGATTTTCTTGATGACTGTCCTAAGAGAGCTTTTGTTGTTATCATACCTTGCCTTGTTCCGAAATAGCCAAATCTCCCAACAAATCACCATCGGAAGAATGTTGCACAGATAACCTTTAACTGAGCCCTTTTTACTATTCTGGAAAAATCTCATAATTCGAGTAAAAAGAAGGTCCGTGTGGATTGTGAAGTAGACTTGACGTTTGTGAAGTATTGCCAGTCTTTTAATTGTATCTTGGATTTTTCTATCTATCATTCTCTCATGGATTTGACTTATCTATTCCTAAGTTGCAAATGAAATTGTGATTTTTACTCTCATTGAATAAAATCGATTAGAATCTTAGTCAGATCTTGGGATTCGATGTATGCCCCCCAAGAACTGTTTTTTCTAAAATTAAAAACAGGCATACTTTCAAAACTCATTTTCCCTTTTATTAGGTTAATTAAATAATTACTAATATAATCCTTTAATTTAAATTAACAATTAATTTAAACTATAGATTAACTTTTAATCTATTTAATCAATGATTAACATTTAATCATTTAAATAATTGATTAACATTTAATCAATTATTTGAGCTTGTATTTCTTTTGTGAGCATCTCCACGTATTGCTCTTGGACATTCTAACCCTAGCTTATCCAATGTTATCCCATTGACCCTAAATAAAAATTATATCGGAATTGCAAATGATGTGAGATATCCATGTTGCAATTGAATCTCAATGTAAGAACATTAACCAATACGGATCCCACCACATGAAATTTTTAATTCAATTGATCATTCCAATTACATTATCCCTAATGGGCCTTCGAGATTATTTATACTATCTAACTCATAGCCCATTGCGCATCGTCCGGGTTTCCAAGACTTCTGATTAAGCCATGAAAAATAATTTCTCATGTAAAACATTTTGAGAAAAACCTTTTTATAAGTATAATATATTTTAATAAAAATATATTTCAAACTTATTTTGTTTCAAAATCACCTACGCATGATTTAAGCTTAATCGACTGTCTTACTCGGAAATTGGATAATATCTCAATTTAATGAGTATGGATTTCATGTTTGAAATTCATCATGACTCGAATAGTTTTTTGACTACCCAACTGTCACTGTATCGTATTCCCTAAGGTAAAGAGTACTTTGGTGGAATTAAAACAATCAGATTACTGCCCAGTTATAAATGAACTCATCAGATCTAAGGATCATTGAAATTGTTCAATATAAATGAGAGACCACATATCTGATAGTATGTTTATGCAAGGGGTCTCTCATTGAATGCAATTAGTCAGTGTACATTTAAGCATCCATATGCTGATGTGTAGTCTCCACTATAATATTTTGAGATAAAACTACATCTCAACCATTGAGAACATCTTAGCATTATGGCTACCATATAAGTGAAGTGCCTAGCTTCACTTATAGCTGTGACTATATAAGGTATAAGGAACTGGAAAGCTATATCTATCTGTGATATTCCCATCACATAGCTTTCTTACAATATATCATAAGGACCTTTGTCAATATCTCATATCGTATAGATCATCTCCTGATCATGGTCAATTACCCATAATGAATACACAATAGATAAAGAAGTTGCTATTAATCAAATTAATAAGAATATTACAATCTAAATGACTTTTCTGGGCATCATGTCTGACAATCTCCGACTTGCCCTAAAATTCATTGTGTTATAGATTTTAATCTCATACTATCTAAGGGTGTTACAAATACTTTATCTGATAAAGCTATAGTCATTGGGTCAGCAACATTAATTTAAGACCTAATTTTTTTAACAATAATATCTTGCTTTCCAATGATCTCCCAAGTGAGATGATACCTCCACTCCACATGTTTCATCTTCTTGTGGCTCCTAGGTTCTTTGCTATGAGTTACTGCACCATTACTATCACAAAAGAGAGTAATAGGTTCAAGTGCTGAAGGAACATTTCCTAGCTCTTGCAAAAACCTTCTGAACCAAACTACTTCTTTTGCTGCTTTAGAAGCTATAATATATTCTGCTTTTGTAGTGGAGTCTGCAATTGTGACGCCCCGAACCCGTGCCTAGGGAATCAAGTTCCGAGACGCGCGTCCGTTCGTCAAATCATGCAAGCGGAAGACTTTACCCGCGAAAATGTGGGAAATTTAAACATTTATCAGATGCTTCTAAAAAGAAAATAATACCTGTCATCACAATAGCCATCATACAAACCATATACCTGTATTATTTACATTAAGTTTGTTTTACAAAAGTAGGTGCTTCTATCACGCCGGGTACAACTCGTACAAGCTTCCAAAATGTCCAGTTGGACTTTTCACTTACTGGTCAGCAGCTCCGAGATCTGCTAACATAAAAAGTCAGTGAGCTATGAAGCCCAATAAAACCACAATCCTTCTAAACTATTTTTCACATAATAACAAACATCAATAATGATATAATAAGCAGTTCAATTTGCATGTTACAGTAAAATAGAACAGTATATAATAAATTGTGACCCAAGGTCACTTAGGGTTACGTCACCCTAACAGAGGTTCCCGACCTCACATTACTTTCCAATTATGAAGTTCAGTTATGAATGTATTATATTACCAAGTTATCGTTTCGATCATCAATCGTGTTTCATTTCGAGTCCTGAGACTCTATTAATTGGCTATAGCCCACAAATGTTCAGCTTAAAGTCTCTAAATCCTAACCATAATACATTGAGTCATTTTGACTCACACACACGCTGTTCTGGCTTTCACTCGAACATGACCAAACCTTGGGTATACCAACCCAACTCACCTGGAATCCGACGATTCCATACCAAACCATGAGTCCACCAACTCAAACAAATACACCAACCCTGAGTATACCAATTCAGACTACTTCGTATCCGAAGCATACACACACAACATGGGCATTCACCCAGTAAAGACATACTTTTCCATTCAATTGACTGGCCACATCTACCGTGTATTCGCCGCCATCGCCCTGGGTATCAGTTATGAATGAACCCCGACCAACCTACCTACCGTCATCTTCTGGCTAGTCTACCGAGGAACCCCGACATCTATACCAATGCCGACATCTCCTGACATTCCACCAAGAAGGGACCCCGATAGACACGATGCCGACATCTTCTAACCCACCCAGAGAGGAACCCCGGACTATACACTATCTGATGTTCAGCCACTTTAAACTCCCTAGGACTCCGACATCTCCTGACCACCAGTCACGGAGGAACCACGGGCCATGCAGGACACCGCCACTCTTGACCTAGTCCAAGAGGCATCACGGACGACCTAGATAAACAGACCGACATCTCCCGACTATCAGTCACGGAGGAACCCTGGGCCTTACTGGACAGCATCTCTCCTGACTTAGTCAAAGAGGAACCACGGACTATACTTAACCCTGGTTAGATTTTCTAACCACAGGTTAACCCCAGTTAAACCAAGCCTCGCTTGATTAACTAAAATACTTGGGTCTCGCTCCCATGAACTAACTCCGTTAACACACCGTCCTGTTAGGGAACGCTTTCAAGCTAATGGATGTCTCCATAGCCTTACAAGATATGCAAAACAACTTTTCGTTACCCTAGAGTGGCAATACAATTTACCCGGGACCCGATCTGGGCTCCCTGAGTGACCACATAAAATCACAACATCACATAGGGGTCTCCGACCCTTTTTCATTCACGTCAAAAGACATGCATATACTTCACATGAAATAATATAGCAAAATAAGCAGAAAAAGAGAAGAAAAGAGAGGGGTTTTACCTGCTTCACGCGTTTTGAGGCGTCTAGAGCCGAAACGGACATCGCCAATACGCTCGGAAGGATGATCAACCCCAAGGTAGAGCGCATGCAACTTTCTCTCTCCACTTTCTCTCTCTACCTTTTTCTCTCTCTCTATACGCAAAACGAGACACCGTAGAGAAAATCAGATACCGCCAACGCGTCGGGGACGTCGAGAAACCCCAAGGGGACCTCCCTTCCCCTTTCTCTCTCTTCCTTTCTCTCTCCTCTTTCTCTCTCTTCCTTTCTCTCTCCTCACTTTCTCTCTCTAAAATGGTATGTGGCAGAACCTCCCCTGTTTACAGAACGGGAGAAAATGGGGGAGGTTGGCCTCCATTTTATATAGATAAGGTCATGTGCATAGCACATGACCATAATTAATGGTCCCGTTGACCAAGTCAACAGTTGACCAAGTCAACAGTTGACCAAGTCAACAGTTGACCGTTTGACTATTTTTTTGCATTCTCTTATGTATACGGCCTCCGTAGTCCTACTTAATGACATCCGATTTTGACGAAACTTTAGGTGACCGAACTTGGGGCAGTCCGACACCTACTATAAAAATTTCGGGGAAAAATACTGAATGTTGACAGCTACACTTTAGTCCGGAAGAAAATTGCAAAACCCACTAATTTTCTGATTTCGGACACAAAACACGCTGTCGCTTCTTTGTTTGAGATAACTAACTACCGAGACGACAAAAATTTTTCACCACGGCCAACCGACAAGCATTAGTGCCAACCGCACGGATTTCTATTAAGATCTCCAACAGATATTGGGTCCCACTTAATTTCTGGAAATATGGAAATTTCTTATTTTTCTCAATTTTATCACACATAATGGCCCCGCGGTCCTGCGAAATGGTACATGATGGAATTGATACGGTAGGGGTGTGTCCCGGCAGTCGACCGGCACACTGTGTAAGAGTTTCGCCAAAAGATACTGAGATTTCCTCGGTGCACTTCAATCTCGAGCAAAATCTATTTTATTTTAATTAATTTAACAAATAATTAACTAATTAACCTCCATTAAGGACCCATAAACACATAATTTTATTATATTAAAATTCCGAGTCGTTACAATCTCCCCTCTTTACAAAAATTTCATCCTCGAAATTTACATATATACTAGTCATCAAATAACTGAGGATGATTACTCCTAATGACATCTTCAAGTTCCCATGTGGCTTCCTCTATGCTATGGTGTTCCCATAAAACTTTAACTAGCTTAATCGTTTTTTTTTGTAACACATGTTCCTTGCGGTGCAAAATTATCACTGGCTTTTCTTCAAAAGTTAAGTCCTCTCTGACTTGAATTGGTTCATATCGTATCACGTGCGAAGGATCAGGTACATATTTTCTCAACATGGATATGTGGAATACATTGTGAACCCTTGCCAGCTCTGGTGGTAACGCCAAACGTAGGCTACACCTCCTATTTTAGCCAAAATCTCAAAAGGTCCAATGTATCACGGACTTAACTTTCCCCGCTTCCCGAATCGTACAATACCTTTTGATGGAGAGATTTTCAAGATGACATGGTCGCCGACTTGAAACTCTAAGTCTCGATGCTTTCCATCTGCATAGCTTTTCTGCCAACTTTGTGCAGATAATAACCTCGATCGAAACAACTCGATCTTCTTTGTTGCTTCTTGCACCAACTCAGGTCCCAGTAGTTTACGTTCCCCTACTTCAGTCCAACATACTGGTGACCGACAACTCCTGCCGTACAAGGCCTCGTAAGGAGCCATTTGAATACTTACCTAATAACTGTTATTATATGCAAACTCGATCAATGGCAAGTGATCATCCCAATTTCCCTGAAAATCCAGACTGCAAATGTGCATCATATCTTCTAGAGTTTGTATTGTGCGCTCAGACTGTCCATCGGTTTGTGGATGATAAGCTGTACTCATGTTTAGCTGCGTACCTAAAGCTTCCTGCAAGCTCCTCCAAAATCGGGAAGTAAATCGCGGATCACGATCTGACACAATAGATACCGGCACGCCATGCAGCTTCACAATCTCCTTGATGTACAACTTTGATAAATTTTCCAGGGTTATGGTATCCTTCATAGCAAGAAAGTGAGCCGACTTCGTTAATCGATCAACTATCACCCAAACGGCATCATGCCCACTCCTTGTTTTTGGTAACCCTACCACAAAATCCATCGTAATGTGCTCCCATTTCCACTCGGGAATAGGCAATGAATTTAACAATCCAGGTGGCTTCTGATGTTCTGCTTTGACTTGCTGACAAACAAGGCATCGAGATACATACTCTGCAATTTCTCTCTTCATGCCGTTCCACCAGTAGTTATTCTTCACGTCTTTGTACTTCTGGGGTGCACCGCAAAACGAGATCGATGTGCCTCATTGAGTAGTTCATTCTTCAACTCAGGATTTCTAGGCACACAGATTCGACCTTTGAATCGAAGTATTCCATCTTCAAATTCTTCAAAATCACCCATTTTTCCTTGACGAATCTTATCTCTGATAATTTTGATCTCCTGATCTTCCAACTGTGCTTCTTGAATCTTTTGTAATAATACTGGCTTGGCCTAAATACTAGCCAACTTGGCACTATTACCCTTGAATTCTTCAATCATCTTCCATCGCTCTGCCCTTATATATGCTACAGATCCAACTGTCTTTCTACTCAGGGCAACAGTAACCACGTTACCCTTACCAGGATGATATTGGATTACATAGTCATAATCCTTCAAGAATTCCATCCATCTACACTGTCGCATATTGAGTTCCTTTTGGGAGAATAGATACTTTAAACTCTTGTGATCACTATAGATCACCAACTTCTCTCCATAAAGATAATGTCTCCAAATTTTTTGTGCGAACACTACCGCAGCTAACTCCAGGTCATGTGTGGGATAATTCCGTTCGTGAATCTTGAGTTGTCTCGAACCATAAGCAATGACCTTTTTATTTTGCATTAAGACACAACCGAGTCCCTTACTAGAAGCATCGCGATACACCTCAAATTCTCCAGATCCTGAGAGAGTTGTCAATACTGGAGCGGTTGTTAATCTCTTCTTTAATTCTTGAAAGCTTCGCTCCCCAGATGCCTTCCATTCGAACTTCACATCTTTCTTAGTCAATTCCGTTAATGGAGCTGCTATTTTCGAGAAACCTTCTACAAATCTGCGGTAGTACCCAGCCAATCCCAGAAAACTTCGAACTTCAGTAACAGTGGATGGCCTTACCTAATCGGTTACTGCCTGAATCTTGGAAGGATCAACAGATATTCCATTTCTTGACACAATATGCCCAAGGAAGGCTACCTCTTCCATCCAAAACTCGCACTTGGAGAACTTAGCATACAACTGATTATCTCTTAATGTCTGTAGCGTAATCCTCAAGTGCTCAGCGTGCTGCTCACGACTAGGTGAGTACACCAAGATATCATCAATAAATACCACAATAAACTGATCCAAGTACGGCCTGAAAAGACAATTCATCAACTCCATAAAGGCCGCAGGTGCATTTGTCAGTCCAAAAGGCATCACCAAGAACTCGTAGTGACCATACCGAGTTCTCAATTGGTGATAGCTGGACCGTAAATCAATCTTTGAAAACACTTGGACGCCTTGCAACTAATCAAATAGATCATCGATCCTGGGGAGAGGATACTTATTCTTGATCGTCGCTTGATTCAGCAGACGATAATCTATACACAGACGCAGACTCTCGTCTTTCTTTCGGACAAATAACACCGGTGCTCCCCATGGTGAAACACTAGGACGGATCAAGCCCTTATCTAATAGGTCTTGCAACTGAATCTTCAGCTCTTGCAACTCAGCCGGAGCCATCCGATACGGTGTTTTAGATATCGAGTCTACACCCGGAGTAACATCGATTGTAAAATCAATTTCTCTAGTAGGAGGGAGTCCTGGTAATTCATCAGGAAACACATCTCGAAACTCTCTGACCACCGGGGTATTCCCTAAAGTGTCATCTTCATCTTTATCGACCACCACTTAAGCTAAATACCCAGTACACCCCTTATCTAGAAGGTGACATGCTTTAATTGCTGATATTAGCTTGGGTGCTTGACCTTGGATAATCTCCTGCATTTCGAACTCTGGGATGTCCGGAATTCGAAATATCACTTTCTTGGCATTACAATCTACCACTGCATGGTAATTAGCCAACCAATCCATCCCTAGGATAACATCATAATCCTTCATGTCTAACATGATCAGATCTACTAACATCCATACACTATTGACAAGTATGGGACACCTATCATAGATTGTTTTTGTGCACAGAACTTTCCCTGATGGTGTAGATATAGACATCATGCTTTTGAGTGTATCAGGCTTGTAACTTATGTGTTTAGTAAAACGAGTAGAAACAAACGAATGTGTAGCACCAATGTCGATCAAAGCATAAGTAGGTACTTGAAATACTAAAAGTTTACCTTCGATGACACCTTCGGTCTGCTGTGCCTCTTCCTGGGTAATTGCAAACACTCTTCCTTTTCCGCCTTCCAACGCTAGTGGTTGAGCCTTAGGGCAATCCTTCTTGAAGTGTCCAGGCTTTCTGCACTTGAAGCAAACCTTCACTCTACAGTCCTTGGTCAAATGACCCTGACCACATTTCTCGCACTTAAGCCCCAATCTTCCTGTAGACCCTTTGTAGAGCCCCGGACCTTTTCACATTTAATGCATGACACTTTCATTGCCATTTTGCCTTTAAAGAGGTATAATTAATAAATAAGGAAGAAATTGGAAGTTCTGAAATGTCAGAAATGTTCCTTTTCGAAGTACGAACCCAACGCAAGTTGAATCGTCAAAATCGGATGAACGAGTCAAAAGATATGGCCAAAACAGTCTGGACCTGCAGGCAAATCGTAGCTCGGAAGGCACTAAGGACGTAGCTCGGAAGGCGCTAAGGACGTAGCTCTGATAACGTAGCTCTAGCTCACAACGTGTACGTTGTGCATCCGTTGTGCACCAGACAACGGGTACGTCGTGCAGCAGACAACGTGTACGTTGTACAGCAAACAACGAGTACGTTGTACAGCTCACAACGGGTACGTTGTACATAAGACAATGGACAACGAGCTCAGCACTATGCAAAACACAACGTGTTTGGCACTGTTCACAGCACAACGTGTTCAGCACTATTCACAGCACAACGTGTTTGGCACTATTCACAAGCCCAACGTGTTCGGCACTATTCACAGCACAACGTGTTCGGCACTCGTGTTTTTGCAGAAATTTCAGTAAGGGTATTATGGTCATTTGGTCGGTTCACTCTTACCTTAAGAGTTTAACCCGAGCCTTTAGGGCTTCATTTCGACACTTAGAGAGATTGGGAGATAAGAAGAGAGGAGAGGGCGATTCCTAAACCTAGGGTTTCCATTTTGGAGAGAAATCAAGGGGTTTGTGAACCCACACTCAACTCAAGCCCATTTTTCTTCAAGATCAAGGCACAAGCTCGTGAGGAGCATCTCCTCAAGCTAGGGCAGCAACTCACGGTCGTTTTTGGAAGGGGATTTCTTCCTCATTTCTTCAAGGTCGGTACTTCTTACTACCTTCCTAGTTATAGCTTCCCTTTTTCCCTTTATTTCTTTTGATTTTCCTTCACTTATATATGTGTTATGAGATTGGTGGTATGAATGGTGAATGGAGATGGATGTTGGCGAATGGATGCCGTGTGGATGATGTGATGAACGAATGGGAAAGGGCATTGTACTAATAATGAACATACAAGTGTGATGTGAGCATAACCCACCTAGAAAAGCATGATCTAGGTTTAAGTGAATAATGAACACACCGCATGTTTGATGAAATGCCAAGGTGAACAAAATAAATGATAAATTAAGGGAACCCATGCTTAATTGCTCTTGAAATTTGTTAGGGTTCATGATAGTGTGTTTCTTACATTTCTTAAAATGTGTAGATTATTACTCACTTAAATTGTTATATGCTAAGCTTTGTGAATTACCCCAAATTGCCATATTTAATTCCAAATGCAAGTATGCACACGATCTCACGAGCACGCATGAAATGACGTGATTTACCGATGTTTTAAGTATGGGACGTAGAGGTGGGGCATATCCTAAGATATGTTTCACTTCGCTTTTGACAAGGGCAAGACAATCATGCATTGCATAGGGAAAGGTCTCCCATCCCCTCGCATGACATGCATAGCATCGCATGACACGCATAGCATAGCATAGCATGACACGCATAGCATAGCATGGCATGACACGCATGGATGCTAGTTGCGACGGGCTATGAACGGCAACTAGGCATTCACATTCTGCATGGATGCTAGTTGCGACGGGCTATGAACGGCAACTAGGCATTCACATTCCGCATGGATGCTAGTTGCGACGGGCTATGAACGGCGACTAGGCATATGAACATGTTTAAATTATGAATAAGCAAGCATGATACTCGCATGACACGCATAACATGACATGGCACGCATGATGCAAGCATGACAAGCATGACACGGTTAACAAGTTCCCAATCACGCAAAGGGTATTTCAAGTCAAGTCAAGTGCACGATGTTTTCAAGGGTTTTATCAGTTTTTCTGAATGCAAGCATGAATACAAATTGCTTTACTTCCTTGTATGATATAAATTGTTCATGTTCTATATATGCAATTTGTTTCCTACCTTAAGTATGCTATCTGTATACTATGACTGTTGGTTAGTATTTAGTACCCGCTGAGTATTCCATGCTCAGCCGTACTTCTTATGTCGGCAGGTTCTGAGGGAGCTACTGCTCCATTTGATGTTTGTGCTCCTAGTCCATGGGTGGAGGAGGAGTACGTCGAGGAGCCTCTTGAGGAACCTCCCGTAGAGGGTTATCAGTAGGTGGTGTTAGATTCTGAGTGGATTAGCTGTGGGTGAGCATGAGTGATTATATCCATGTATTTTGGCGGGCATGTCCGCACTTTCTTTGTTTTGATTTCTTTGTATTAAACTTGCACCATGTGTATATACTTTGAGGTTGTTAGACTTCCGCTGTGTTTTATAGTTATGTTTCTGCTGTCATCCTCTATTGTATTTGCTCTGTGGGTTTTTGCAGATTGGTTTGTCAAGCAAGTCATGTAAGCCATGATTAGTCGTCCAAAGTTCACTCTAACTCCTAGGGTGGGTTTTGGGTCGCGACAGAAGTGGTATCAGAGCTTAGGCTTTAGGTCTCTAGGGTCACTTAGAATCTTATACCACGGCTTGACAAGAGCATATGTTAGGAAACAAGTTAGGAAGGAAGTGAGTCGGGAACGAGTCTGGTTCTAAGTTTAAGACTAAACTTTAGTCTTAGTCTAAAATGATTGCTTTAACCAAGTATGGGTCCTAGGTATGCTAGAACACTAAAGTATAAGTATAATGTGATGAATACTCTGATGACTTGATGTGATGTATATTAGTATTATACAACTAATACAAATTGAATTATTGTGAAACGACATTGAAATAAGCTGTGGTTTCAAGTGAGACTCATGTGGTGCTATTGTTCTCAGGACTTTAGTCATGAGGCGGGGCACACGGGGTCGTGGACCACACACCAGAGCTTCCTCTTCTTCACGGGATGAGGATGAGCAGCCGGACCTCTCTCAGGTCTTAGGCTCTATTGCTGAGACACTCGCCATACTGGCGGCTCGGCAGGCTATACCATCATCGGCGGAACCTACTCCACCACCCGCAGCTCCAGTACATCGTACCGCTGGAGTTGAGGCATTCAGGAGATTGAGGCCTCCACCCTTCCATGGGAGTGTGGACCCTCTTGCTGCGGAGGCATGGATCCTCCAGATGGAGAAGATCTTTGCGATCCTCTCGCCTACAGAGGAGGATAGAGTAGCATGGGCAGTTTTTATGCTAGAAGGTGAAGCCCACCATTGGTGGTTGTCCGCATTGAGGACGCGAGATTTGACCATGCAGGGTCAACCTTGGACTTGGGAGGAGTTTAAGGATACGTTCTATAAGAAGTATTTCCCGGTTGGAGCTCGGGAAAAGAAAGAGAGAGAATTCATCAACCTTGAGCAAGGTTCAATGTCTGTGGCCGCTTATGAGGCCAAGTTCTCGGAGCTATCACGCTTTGCGACACATATGATTGCCACCGAGGCAATGAAGGCGAGGAGGTTCGAGCAAGGACTCAAGGATGTGATCATGGAGAAAGTATCGGTCTTTAGGCACGCCACTTACGCTGAAGTGGTGGATAAAGCCTTGTTGGTTGAGACCAACTCTGAGGTGGTGTCCAAGAAGAGGGAATTGACGAGAGGCCAATCCAGTAGTTCAGTACCTCTAGAGAGGCGGGTTCATACCGGCCCTTATCAGTATACATAGCCAGCACCACCGATGAGGCCGACTTATGCGCCTCCAGCACCACGGCAGTATGTACCACAGGCACCTCGACCTCAGGCTCTCCCAGCCCCACGACCAGTTGCACCTCAGGTGGCGAGATATGCTCCACCTCAGGCCCCTCCTACCCGCACACACGAGGCCCGCCCTTCATGCGGCCGAAGGCACCCAGCAGGGGATTGCCTAAGAGCATCAGGTGGATGTTTTCACTGTGGTCGTCAGGGCCACGTGATCAGGGATTGCCCTACCCGGCATTTACCAGGCCAGTCTCAGGGAATTAGGCCACCAGCACGCCCAGCAGGATCATATCAGGCGTCATCTCAGACTACCCGGTCTACACCTCAGTCTCGCCAGGTGAACCAAGGGCGTGTATTTGCTTTGACAGAGGGTGATGCACTTGCATCTGATGATGTGGTGCAAGGTACGCGTTTGGAGTTATTTTCTTTATTCGTGATTGTTATGTTATGTTTTATTCCTTGTGTACGTACTTGGTATGTTATATATATATACCTATGTGTATACACTATTGATGCTTGAATTGACGTAACTAGTTAAAATTTCAGGAACCCTACTAGTCAATGAGTATTTGGCTCGAGTATTGATTGATACCGGGTCTACTCATTCGTTTGTCTCGCCGAGTTTTTCAGAAGGCTTTTCTGTGGAACCTAGTCAGCTAGAACCAGAGTTAGCCATTTCGACTCCTCTCGGTAAAACGGTGTTGACAAACAAAATGTGTCGAAATAGTGTGGTTCAAGTGGAAAGCCACGAGTTGGCCGTCGATCTAATAGTTCTTGGATTCCAAGACTTTGACGTGATATTGGGAATGGATTGATTAGCGGCACATCACGGGCATGTAGCTTGCTTTGAGAAAATGGTACTCTTCAAGCCAGTAGAAGGGAAACCATTCCACTTTCGTGGGTTGAAAAGTAGAGATATTGCTCGTTTTGAGGCGTTGAGCTTAGCTAACCCCGAGGCAAAGGACTCATCGACTATTCCGGTTGTGAGTGAATTCCTGGATGTGTTTCCAGAGGAGTTGCCGGGATTGCCTCCAGATAGGGAGATTGAGTTTGTGATCGAGCTTGCACTAGGCACAGCTCCTGTTTTCAGGGCTCCATATAGAATGGCCCCTATTGAACTCAAGGAGTTGAAGACTCAGTTGGAGGAATTGCAAGGCCTTGGTTTCATTCGACCAAGTGTCTCACCGTGGGGTGCCCCGGTGTTGTTTGTTAAGAAGAAAGATGGCTCGATGCGGATGTGCGTCGATTACAGGCAATTGAACAAAGTCACTATAAAGAATAGGTATCCCTTGCCTAGGATTGATGACTTATTCGATCAGTTGAAGGGAGCGAGATTTTTCTAGAAGATAGACCTTCGATCGGGTTATCACCAGTTGAAGATTAAGGTGGAAGATGTTCCCAAAACTGCTTTCAGGACTCGGTATGGACACTACGAGTTCTTGGTGATGCCTTTTGGACTCACGAACGCGCCGGCAGCCTTTATGGATTTGATGAACCGGGTGTTCCGGCCATATCTTGATAGGTGCGTGATTATATTTGTTGATGACATTTTGGTCTATTCCTAGACACGGGAAGATCACACACGCGATCTACGCCTTGCTTTGGAAATGCTAAGAGAGCACAAGCTATATGCCAAACTTAGCAAGTGTGAGTTTTGGCTCGAAGAGGTGGCATTTCTAGGCCACGTTGTTTCCGCGGAAGGCATATCGGTAGATCCAAAGAAGATAGAGGCTGTTATGAGTTGGGCAAGGCCCAAGAGTGTCATAGAGATACGCAGTTTTCTTGGGCTGGCAGGCTACTACAGGAGATTCGTAGAGGGTTTCTCCAGCCTTGCAGCACCGCTCACTTACCTGACAAGGAAGAACGCCAAGTTTGTATAGAGTGATAAGTGCGAGATCAGTTTCACGGAACTGAAGAAGAGGCTTACTACAGCCCCTGTCCTTACTGTGCCATCTGGACCTTATGGGTATGAGGTGTATAGTGATGCCTCACACGTGGGACTTGGGTGTGTACTCATGCAGCACAAGAAAGTCATTGCCTATGCATCGAGGCAATTGAAGGAGCATGAGAAGAATTACCCCACGCACAACTTAGAGCTTGCCGCAGTCGTGTTTGCACTCAAGATCTGGTGACATTACTTATACGGGGTGGAATTCTATGTGTATATGGACCACAAGAGCCTCAAGTACCTCTTTTCCCAAAAGGAATTGAATCTAAAGCAACGGCGTTGGATGGAATTTCTGAAGGACTATGATTGTACCATTCAATTGAAAGTATGCCTCTTTTTAATTTTAGAAACACAGTTCTTGGGGGGCATACATCGAATCCCAAGATCTGACTAAGATTCTAATTAATTTTATTCAATGAAGGTTAGAATAACATTCACCTTTGCGACTTTGAAATTGTTAAGTCAAATCCACGTTAGAATAGTACTCGCAAAACTTCACAAGTGTCAAGTCTCCTGTCGATTCACACGAACCTTCTTTTTCCTTTAAAGCTTTCTCTAATGGAAGCTAATGGCCCTTCCAAATTTCCAGCTCTAGGAATCTTGAATAAAGATCCAATCTTTATTGATCAAGAACCTTTCTTGATGAACAAGATGAATTCTTGCTTTTCCTCAAGATCCAATCAAGAAGACAAAAGAAGAGAGAGATGGGTGTGACCGTACACCTCAAGGAGAGAGAGGGGAGGGCGTGAACTTGAGGAGAGGGAGAGATGAAAAAATTCTGGAGAATTATGTATGTTAAAGGGCTGGGCATCCAATCCTTTATATAAGTTCTCTCTTGGTTGCTTGAATTGTAATCCAATTATAATTCATTAACCTTATCCTAATCCAATTAGGATTCCTTAATAGTTTCCTTTATTGATTATTCTCCTAATCCAATTAGGATTAATCTTAAAAGAAACCAACCTTATCCATTAGTAACTAATCTTATCCTTATCCAATAAGGAATCTTGAATTAGTAACTAACTAATGGAATCCCTAACAATTAGGGAATCTTTAATTAGTAACTAATTAACTAACTAACTAACTAACCTTATCCAATAAGGTGTTAATTAATTAGAAACTAATTAAAATAATAACAATTATTATTCCTCCTTGAAGTGGGCGTCCCACCCTACACGCCTAAATGGTTTCCAAAACCCTCTTGGTCACTTGAATTATTCTTTTATAATAATTCCAAATGGGTCCTACCCATTTGGTTTTTCACATCTAATGTGATTACACCTTTTAGAGCTTCACTATACCATATAGTGATTACTTAGAGAAATTAATTAATTTAATTATAAATTAAATTAAATACTTTAAGAAGGTCCTTGTGTGTGGGATCTAAAGGGATCTCATATTTCCGGTTGTGGGACCAAGTACTTCACCTTTTTGGTTGAAGCATTGTTACTAGGAAACACCTTTCCTAAAACTCCATTAGGATCATAGAATGTTATCTAAGTCCCTGGACTTCCACCAATCACAATTAATGTCCATTAACACAATGTGATTAACCTCCAGAAATTAGAGAATTGCTTGTAAGTACCATCTCACAATATATTTACAAATAAATCCTTCCACATTCCGATATCACTTGTAAGCTTCCGGGATTGGAACTATTCCACTGTCTTAGTCCCTAGTTTATGAATAGAACTCTTTCTCATGATTACTTTTCATTGAACTGAACCTCCAAAACATTTTTGAAGAAAACATTAGAAAAGAACTGACATATATATTTATATATACTTTTCCATATTAAAAATATCAACTTCGATAAAGACCATTTTATCGAAAAGCACCAGTACTGGATTTAACAGTTCAGTTCAACAAGTATCACCTTGATATCATTATCTCCAATTAAGGAGTTGTGGATTCCTTATTGAGTGTTTACACACTTCTCCAAACATAGTGTACATGACCCAACGTACCCGGAGTTAGTCCTGTGTATTGGACATTGCCGATTGGCACATCAAAGCCATATAGACAAATGTCTGAGAAAATGTTAACCTCTCAGGTCTGAGGACAATTTGTCAAATGGATAACCCTAATACAATCTGACAGTGTATTCCATAGGGTATCCACTAGTGACCCCGTTCAGTATTATGTACTTGCTACATATACTCACATGTTAGTCAAGAGTCATCACTCTCTGTGAATGAGATTCATCACACTATCTCATAGAACTACACATGTGCAAGCCATGATGAAGTACGGCGCCCAACCAGTACTCTAGAGGCTTCGAACAATATTAGGTTTACAAGGAACCGGAAAATCATATCTCCTCGCAACCTTTGCATGATTTTCCTACAATGTTACCTATGGAACTTTATGTCATCATCATATAAGACAGTAATTAATATAAATACCCTTTATAGTTGGTTGTGTGAATATGATGTTTGTCTAATCAACATAGAAAAGTCTCTTATTGGCTTTCGAGGGCATATATGTCCAACAATCTCCCACTTGCACTCTAAGCCAATTAGATGTAATGCCCATTTTCTCAGTGATGTTTCTCAAACACCAATTGAGACATAACTTAATATGTTTGGGTCTGTCATGTCTGCTTTACCATAACTATTGTAGTGATGCAATAACACTTGCAACTCTTGCAAATTTATTATCAATAACCATAGTTTTAAAAGACTAAACAAAAATGATACTGTCGAACAGTCATTTTCAGAAGTTAACATGCTTGTGCTTTATCATTGTGCAATGCTCCGGACTAATCTGATTAATATCTTATCACATCAACATGTGATGAATATCCGATCTAGTACAAGTATATTTTCTCATGATATCATATATCTAAGAGAAACAGATTCCATCCCATAAAGGTAGAAACTCTTTTCTTGGAATCTTACTTGCACAAAAACATGATTGTTATTGGGAGAATAACAATATCATTTTCCATTTGTCTCTAAACCATTTAGGACTAAGAAAACATGATGTCAAAGTTTTTGTCCTTCATTGCATAATTGCTAGATCAAATCTAAGAGAAGAATAATATTCATACTTCATTCACAATGAAAAGAATATTATCTCTACATAGAGCCAGGAAAGTAATTATACTCCCACTAACTAATTTGCACACAAATGATACTTTCATTCTTAGATGAAAATCAAACAGTTTGATTACTTCATCAAAATAAAAGTTAGTTCATCTACAGATTCTGGGACCTGTGGGTTCTAGTGTACTATTTAGGTATAGTGAGAGTAGAGAGTTGATCTCTATCAATTCTCATAGTTATTGATCTATTGGGCTTCCGCTTCTAGAACAATTCTAGATTCAGTTTCTCTACTAGGAAACTTGTATTCCTGTTTACAAATATCTTTTGTTATCCAGGAATAGAGACTAAATGTCTCTAACGCGAATCCCAAGCTCATCTTCTATCAAATCATATCCAATATAATTCGATTTAACAACACCATCATGCTATGGTTTATTATGAGAATTATCTGAGACAGATGTAATGAGAGTAAATTATGAAATTTCTATTAAGAGGTACTCTTCTCAATCATGGAAGACTTACCTAGCTGTTTATTTATTTCAATGCGGAATTCCTTGAACTTTTCAAAGAATGTGAAATAAAGTTAGCTACCTCTTAATGGAAGATTCATATGGTTACGATCATCAAACTTTTGTCCCATTCCCAAGTAGAAGTTTTATCCACTCAGATATCTCATTCTCCTTAACAAACATGCAATTATTGCACTTATGCAAGATCATACCAAGCATTAGGAGCTGGAGGTTCCAACAATTAAGTTGGACTTGATGAGTATACAAGCTGGACAATCATTCCAAAGGTTTGTCTTGTATCCAATGACCAATTGCTTCACTATGAAGCACAATCCTTATACTTTCCTTTCTTCTCAGAAGAGCCTTTGTCCATACTACTAGAATACCTTTCCAATGGAAAATCTTGGATTTCTTTCCTTTGCATAAATGATCGGGATTTTGAAAATCCAATTCTTTTGAACATCTTTGCAAGTAGCATTGAACTCTTCAAAGGTTCTTAGCCATATGCAACATGTAGGATTTCAGACAATCTGATTTTCTACTTGTTCAACATAACCATATTAAAGGACTGCGGGAGTTTGTCGAAGATCATATCCTCTAATCCCATAAATTTATCTCAATTTATCTCAGCACCAAGAATTGGGATTTATGAATCCAATGATCTCTATCATATTCTTTGTGACTGGGTTTTCCTAGTCAACTTGGTGTCCACTTGTCCTTTTATATAGTAAGCTGCCTAGCAGCCCTATTGTATTCTGTAAACATCTCATATGAGATTTAACATCAGTAGTGAGAACTTGGGCAATTCTTTAGATAGTAAGCACAAACTTGAGATTCCTTTTCCATTCCAAACACTTTGAATTGGTCAAGAGATTCTCATTAAAGTCTTGGTAAGGTGGTTATAGAATGACATGAAAATAAAACATACATCATAATATTTCACACATTATAATATCATTAGATCAGGGCTTTCAATCTTTGATGATATTGCTCTTCATTCAGTCAAATTTCATAGACCCCTCAATCTATAAAATTAGGAAATATGCTACTTCATATTTCTTATGAGCATTGGGTGCCTTATAATACACATGCAATCTTCCATGCTAGGATAGTACCACACATGCACTACAAGGTGGATAGTAACTATCCATCACTGAACATCTCATGCATAACTCCTTATGTTAATCAGTGATTCCCAATTTTCTTGTGACCTCCAAGGACAACATGACTGTCACTGTGTCAGCCGTCATGTTCCTTGGTTAAGTGAAATCCATTATTCTCGGTTGTCATATGATCAAGTAGGAATATGCCCCCATGCTAGTTGACACTCCCTATCAGGCCATACACATTCCTATCTACTATAGAAATAAAACACTAGGAGTTTAATTTAGACTGAATTATGTCCGATTCCTGTCAGAGAGACAAGACTCAGGCTAATTAATTTCTAGTCTTATTGATAATGGAAGGTCATAGGGCAACATTATCCCGTAGCATAGATTAGCCCATTTAATTCACTTAATATTTTTCTTGAGGGAAAACAGAATATCATGAATAAATTATACATCTAATGCAGATATCGAAAGCATTCATAATATTTATCATTGTATCACATGCATTAAATAATATACAAATATCATCACATGATAATAAATCAAATTTCATTTAATTAAATCAAACTAATTCCAATGAACTCCCACTAGCCCCAGAAATCTTAATGGATCTAATCCAAGGGTACAAAGGTTTTTTTTTTTTTTTTTAACATCGGTGGGCTTTAGATGGTTCATTCATCCATATGATGGACCATTGGTCATACCAAGCACCATGGGCCCAGAATAACAATTATAAAGTGTCCATGTGCATCACTAAAGCCCATAAGTCAAAATGGACTATATTACCCTTTAATTCTCTACGAATTATTTTTAATACATTAAGGTTCAACAACCTTAGGTCTAAAAGAAATTATGAAAGTCTTTAAACAACTCTCTAAGACCTCTACTAGGGTCTATAAGTGTCACTCAAGCACTTCCCATAATCGTGAATATTGTTAGCTCACATCTATGCCAATTAAGACATAATTATCTCATAATCATGCAAGTAACATATTCCACGTAAAAATTTCAACATGGACTACATGAATCATGTCTAAAAGGGCTATAATAATGTGTTTTATTTAAACACAAACTTTTTATGTTTGAACAAAACACATATTGTGGGGTTTGATCCAATTATCCAAAATTTACATAAAAACGATAATCACATTATCACAAGGGTTATGGACTTTTCTAAGCAACTAAAAGCTATAATAAATCATCACATGAAATACATAATATAGCCGCACAATGGGTCCACATGATCATGCTATCTTAGAAATCCTACAACTACTCTTGTAGAACGCCTTCTACGATTTATTCTCCATGCGATTACCATCATCTTCGATCTTCAATTTGATTTCTCCATAGAAAAATCAGCAACTCCTAATACTAAGATTACATCATATTCAAAATAAGAAACCTTGAGAAACCACCCAAAATAGGGTGCTCAAGGGGAGTACAACTCATAAGAAGAAAGAGAAGAGAATAGAGAGAGAAGAAGAAGGCATGATCATGGAACCCATCCACCATTCAACAAGAATATTTATTAACAATTCATCAACTATGAATAATAACATGGCATGAAAAATTACTTAGAAAGTCCATAACCTCAACAAGGGTTTTGCAAACCTTAGGGAAACTCTTTCCCATATGGTTAAGGTCTCTATTAACATTTAATAGAAAAAACCTTAGAGCAAAGAAAGCAAGCATGACAAGAATGAATTCTTAGGGTTTTTAGATCATCATTAAAAGAAAAAAATTTTCCTTTAATGCTTGGAAAATCATTAAGAGAAACAATTTCTCTAAAATTTAATCTAACCTTAAAATTCATCCTCACATTCCTCAATTGATAAACAAATAGTAAACACCATATTAAATTCGGCTAGGCTAGGGATCTAATCCCTTCTATATTATTTTGATCTAATAACTATTAAAAGACCAAAATAAAAATCAGCAAATTGCTAATTTTTAATCTCACTTTATATTGATTCAAAATCAATAATAGGTGAATTCAAAATTTTCCATAATGGCCAACTGCTTTAGGGATTATTTGATTTAACAATTAAATAAAATAATACCCTAAACACTAGTATTAAATGTCCATAAAAATAATTGATCTCTATCAATTAAAATTTACATGAGATAAAACTCTGTATCTCAACCAATGGTATTTATGTAATTACTTGATTAACTATTAATCAAATAAAAACTTATAAATACTATGCAGGCAGTCATTCTGAGCACATGTAATTGATCCAAATCAACTACAATAATTATGGTATTATTCCCATAAACTTTTTAGGAAACCATAAAAGATATCATAATTAACATTTAATTAAATGATAGCCCGTGGACTCGAAGCAAATAATTAAACAATTTAATTAAATCTCAGCCCGTGCTCTCGAATCAAATAATTAAACTATTTAATTAATTGATAGCCCATTAAACGATTTAATAGCATCCCATGCTCTCAAATCAAATAATGAAATTTAGGAAAAATTTGAAAGCCTTTTGGAAAATTAATTTAGAAAACTCCTTTTCCCGCTTTAGATTTTCGACTTAAGTTTTGACCCTCAAAACGATTGATTCTGGAAAAACTTTCTTCATGAAAGTTGTAGATCTTTTCGACGGCTTCGAAACGATGTGGCCGAAATACCAAAACTGTATTGATTCTTCTAATCAAATACAAATCCGAAAATCCATGAATCAATTTTAATCGAAATAAGCTTTAATCTCCAAGAAAACTTAAGCAAGGGTGTCTAACACCATGAGATTTATTAATTAACATTTAATAAATAAAATCTCATCTATTTATGCTAGCTAAAATATCAATGGGTATCTAAGTGGTATATATCAAAGGGAAAACTTGCCCGAGGCTCATAAGAATAAATTAAACAATTTAATTTAATATAAAAAGGATCTCTGAATCCTTAAAGGGCTTTAACCAAATTTATATCTCTATATACCTATCCCTAATAGAATCAAGAGAGATTTTAAAATCATCCAAAAACTGAAATTAGTATCACACTAATTTCTAGGGGCTTGATTACTCCCTCAATAACTAGAGGGGGATCCCTTAAGCCTAATAATGATTATCCAATAATCAAGAATCTAGAAGATTGATTCATTAGGGCTACTAAAATTCATAGGGGAGGCAATCTTGATTAAACTCAAAAATCAAAGAGAAGCATAGCCCTGGCTCTGATACCAATGAAAGTATGCCTCTTTTTAATTTTAGAAACACAGTTCTTGGGGGGCATACATCGAATCCCAAGATCTGACTAAGATTCTAATTAATTTTATTCAATGAAGGTTAGAATAACATTCACCTTTGCGACTTTGAAATTGTTAAGTCAAATCCACGTTAGAATAGTACTCGCAAAACTTCACAAGTGTCAAGTCTCCTGTCGATTCACACGAACCTTCTTTTTCCTTTAAAGCTTTCTCTAATGGAAGCTAATGGCCCTTCCAAATTTCCAGCTCTAGGAATCTTGAATAAAGATCCAATCTTTATTGATCAAGAACCTTTCTTGATGAACAAGATGAATTCTTGCTTTTCCTCAAGATCCAATCAAGAAGACAAAAGAAGAGAGAGATGGGTGTGACCGTACACCTCAAGGAGAGAGAGGGGAGGGCGTGAACTTGAGGAGAGGGAGAGATGAAAAAATTCTGGAGAATTATGTATGTTAAAGGACTGGGCATCCAATTCTTTATATAAGTTCTCTTTTGGTTGCTTGAATTGTAATCCAATTATAATTCATTAACCTTATCCTAATCCAATTAGGATTCCTTAATAGTTTCCTTTATTGATTATTCTCCTAATCCAATTAGGATTAATCTTAAAAGAAACCAACCTTATCCATTAGTAACTAATCTTATCCTTATCCAATAAGGAATCTTGAATTAGTAACTAACTAATGGAATCCCTAACAATTAGGGAATCTTTAATTAGTAACTAATTAACTAACTAACTAACTAACCTTATCCAATAAGGTGTTAATTAATTAGAAACTAATTAAAATAATAACAATTATTATTCCTCCTTGAAGTGGGCGTCCCACCCTAGGTGGGTCCCACCCTACACGCCTAAAGGGTTTCCAAAACCCTCTTGGTCACTTGAATTATTCTTTTATAATAATTCCCAATGGGTCCTACCCATTTGGTTTTTCACATCTAATGTGATTCCACCTTTTAGAGCTTCCCTATACCATATAGTGATTACTTAGAGAAATTAATTAATTTAATTATAAATTAAATTAAATACTTTAAGAAGGTCCTTGTGTGTGGGATCTAAAGGGATCTCATATTTCCGGTTGTGGGACCAAGTACTTCACCTTTTTGATTGAAGCATTGTTACTAGGAAACACCTTTCCTAAAACTCCATTAGGATCATAGAATGTTATCTAAGTCCCTGGACTTCCACCAATCACAATTAATGTCCATTAACACAGTGTGATTAACCTCCAGAAATTAGAGAATTGCTTGTAAGTACCATCTCACAATATATTTACAAATAAATCCTTCCACATTCCGATATCACTTGTAAGCTTCCGGGATTGGAACTATTCCACTGTCTTAGTCCCTAGCTTATGAATAGAACTCTTTCTCATGATTACTTTTCATTGAACTGAACCTCCAAAACATTTTTGAAGAAAACATTAGAAAAGAACTAACATATATATTTATATATACTTTTCCATATTAAAAATATCAACTTCGATAAAGACCATTTTATCGAAAAGCACCAGTACTGGATTTAACAGTTCAGTTCAACAAGTATCACCTTGATATCATTATCTCAAATTAAGGAGTTGTGGATTCCTTATTGAGTGTTTACACACTTCTCCAAACATAGTGTACATGACCCAACGTACCCGGAGTTAGTCCTGTGTATTGGACATTGCCGATTGGCACATCAAAGCCATATAGACAAATGTCTGAGAAAATGTTAACCTCTCAGGTCTAAGGACAATTTGTCAAATGGATAACCCTAATACAATCTGACAGTGTATTCCATAGGGTATCCACTAGTGACCCCGTTCAGTATTATGTACTTGCTACATATACTCACATGTTAGTCAAGAGTCACCACTCTCTGTGAATGAGATTCATCACACTATCTCATAGAACTACACATGTGCAAGCCATGATGAAGTACGGCCCCCAACCAGTACTCTAGAGGCTTCGAACAATATTAGGTTTACAAGGAACCGGAAAATCATATCTCCTCGCAACCTTTGCATGATTTTCCTACAATGTTACCTATGGAACTTTATGTCATCATCATATGAGACAGTAATTAATATAAATACCCTTTATAGTTGGTTGTGTGAATATGATGTTTGTCTAATCAACATAGAAAAGTCTCTTATTGGCTTTCGAGGGCATATATGTCCAACATCAATACCACCCGGGTAAGGCAAATGTAGTGGCTGATGCTTTGAGTAGAAGACCTCAGGGGTTGTTAGCACACATGTTGGTTCAAGAATGGAAGCTACTAGAAGATTTGGCAAATCTGGACATCAGTGTGAATAACTCTGTCCGTGGTCCTACCTTGGCAAATGTTACGGTTCGGCTGTACATTATAGATTTGATCCAAGAATATCAAGCCATGGATGCGGAATTGTTGGCTTTCCGAGACAAGGAAGTTGCCAAGGGCAGTGAAGACTTTTCTCTCACTAGTCGGGGTGCTATCACATTCAAGGGAAGGCTGTGCGTCCTAGCCAATGCAGATCTTCGAAGAGAGATTTTGGATGAAGCACACCGTTCGAAGTACACAGTGCATCCAGGGGGTACAAAGATGTACCAGAACCTCAAGAGTCACTTTTGGTGGTGGAATATGAAGAGGGAGGTTGCGGAATATGTAGCACGGTGCTTGGTGTGTCAACAGCTGAAAGCAGAACACATGCGGCCCGCAGGTCTATTACAGTCCCTTTCGATTCCCGAGTGGAAATGGGAGAACATATCCATGGATTTCATAGTTGGCTTGCCAAAGACGGCAAGGGGCTCAGATGCGATATGGGTAGTTGTGGATCGTTTGATGAAGTCCGCTCACTTCTTACCTTACCGAACTACTTTCAACTCTAGTCAGTTAGCCGCTTTGTACATCAAGGAAGTGGTGAGGTTGCACGGAGTGCCCGTTAGTATTGTGTCAGATCGGGATCACATCACGATTCTGGAAAAGCTTCCAGGAGGCTATGGGTTCCCGACTTGATTTCAGCACCGCTTTTCATCCACAGACGGATGGACAAACCGAGAGAGTGAACCAAGTCATTGAAGACATGCTTCGGGCTTGTATGTTGGATTTCAGAGGCAGTTGGGAAGAGCACTTGCCTTTGGTTGAATTCGCCTATAATAACAGCTATCAGGTGAGTATCCAAATGGCACCATTTGAGGCCTTGTATGGGCGAAGTTGTAGGTCTCCTCTCTATTGGGATGAGGTAGGAGAAAGGAAAGTACTTGGTCCAGAGTTGATTGAGCAAACTGCAAACACAGTTAAGATCATTCGGGATCGATTGAAAGCCGCTCAAGATCGCCAGAAAAGTTATGCGGACACGTGCCGTAGGGACTTGGAATTTCAAGTAGGGGATCAAGTTTTTGTGAAAGTATCTCCTAGCAAAGGGATCATGAGATTTGGCAAGCGAGGCAAGCTCAGTCCTCGGTATGTTGGGCCTTTTCAGATTATCACGCGAGTTGGTGAGGTTGCTTACAGGGTAGCTCTCCCACCTCACATGGCCGCAGTTCACAACGTCTTCCATGTGTCTATGCTTCGGAAGTACATTGCGGATCCTTCGCATGTCATAGACTTGGAACCGTTGGAGATTCGAGAGGACCTCACCTTGATTGAAAAGCCGGTTCAGATTTTGGATCGAAGAGATCAAGTGCTTCGCAACAAGACAATCCCTTTGGTTCTTGTGCAATGGCAATACCATGCTCGGGAAGAAGCTACATGGGAGCGTGAAGCCGAAGTCAAAGCGAAGTACCCAGAATTATTTGAATGAGTTTTTGCATAAGTTTGTATATGACTTGTAATTTTCTTTTTGGTTTGTAATGCAAGTAGCGTCTAAATTTCGAGGACGAAATTTTTGTAAGGGGGGGAGGATGTAGAGCCCCGGACTTTTCACATTTAATGCATGACACTTTCGTTGCCATTTTGCCTTTAAAGATGTATAATTAATAAATAAGGAAGAAATTGGAAGTTCTGAAACGTCAGAAATGTTCCTTTTCGAAGTACGAACCCAACGCAAGTTGAATCGTCAAAATCGGATGAACGAGTAAAAAGATATGGCAAAACAGTCTGGACCTGCAGGCAAATCGTAGCTCAGAAGGCACTAAGGACGTAGCTCGGAAGGCGCTAAGGACGTAGCTCTGATAACGTAGCTCTAGCTCACAACGTGTACGTTGTGCATCCGTTGTGCAACAGACAACGGGTACGTCGTGCAGCAGACAACGTGTACGTTGTACAACAAACAACGAGTACGTTGTACAGCTCACAACGGGTACGTTGAACATAAAACAACGGACAACGAGCTCAGCACTATGCACAACACAACGTGACAACGTGTTTGGCACTGTTCACAGCACAACGTGTTCAGCACTATTCACAGCACAACGTGTTTGGCACTATTCACAAGCACAATGTGTTCGGCACTATTCACAGCACAACGTGTTTGGCACTATTCACAAGCCCAACGTGTTCGGCACTATTCACAGCACAACGTGTTCGGCACTCGTGTTTTTGCAGAAATTTCAGTAAGGGTATTATGGTCATTTGGTCGGTTCACTCTTACCTTAAGAGTTTAACCCGAGCCTTTAGGGCTTCATTTCGACACTTAGAGAGATTGGGAGATAAGAAGAGAGGAGAGGGCGATTCCTAAACCTAGGGTTTCCATTTTGGAGAGAAATCAAGGGGTTTGTGAACCCACACTCAACTCAAGCCCATTTTTCTTCAAGATCAAGGCACAAGCTCGTGAGGAGCATCTCCTCAAGCTAGGGCAGCAACTCACGGTCGTTTTTGGAAGGGGATTTCTTCCTCATTTCTTCAAGGTCGGTACTTCTTACTACCTTCCTAGTTATAGCTTCCCTTTTTCCCTTTATTTCTTTTGATTTTCCTTCACTTATATATGTGTTATGAGATTGGTGGTATGAATGGTGAATGGAGATGGATGTTGGCGAATGGATGCCGTGTGGATGATGTGATGAACGAATGGGAAAGGGCATTGTACTAATAATGAACATACAAGTGTGATGTGAGCATAACCCACCTAGAAAAGCATGATCTAGGTTTAAGTGAATAATGAACACACCGCATGTTTGATGAAATGCCAAGGTGAACAAAATAAAGATAAATTAAGGGAACCCATGCTTAATTGCTCTTGAAATTTGTTAGGGTTCATGATAGTGTGTTTCTTACATTTCTTAAAATGTGTAGATTATTACTCACTTAAATTGTTATATGCTATGCTTTGTGAATTACCCCAAATTTCCATATTTAATTCCAAATGCAAGTATGCACACGATCTCACGAGCACGCATGAAATGACGTGATTTACCGATGTTTTAAGTATGGGACGTAGAGGTGGGGCATATCCTAAGATATGTTTCACTTCACTTTTGACAAGGGCAAGACAATCATGCATTGCATAGGGAAAGGTCTCCCATCCCCTCGCATGACATGCATAGCATCGCATGACACGCATAGCATAGCATGGCATGACACGCATGGATGCTAGTTGCGACGGGCTATGAACGGCAACTAGGCATTCACATTCCGCATGGATGCTAGTTGCGACGGGCTATGAACGGCAACTAGGCATACCCATCTGCATATAGGGTACTAGTTGCGACGGACTATGAACGGCGACTAGGCATATGAACATGTTTAAATTATGAATAAGCAAGCATGATACTCGCATGACACGCATAACATGACATGGCACGCATGATGCAAGCATGACAAGCATGACACGGTTAACAAGTTCCCAATCACGCAAAGGGTATTTCAAGTCAAGTCAAGTGCACGATGTTTTCAAGGGTCTTATCAGTTTTTCTGAATGCAAGCATGAATACAAATTGCTTTACTTCCTTGTATGATATAAATTGTTCATGTTCTATATATGCAATTTGTTTCCTACCTTAAGTATGCTATCTGTATACTATGACTGTTGGTTAGTATTTAGTACCTGCTGAGTATTCCATGCTCAGCCATACTTCTTATGTTGGCAGGTTCTGAGGGAGCTGCTGCTCCATTTGATGTTTGTGCTCCTAGTCCATGGGTGGAGGAGGAGTACGTCGAGGAGCCTCTTGAGGAACCTCCCATAGAGGGTTATCAGTAGGTGGTGTTAGATTCTGAGTGGATTAGCTGTGGGTGAGCATGAGTGATTATATCCATGTATTTTGGCGGGCATGTCCGCACTTTCTTGGTTTTGATTTCTTTGTATTAAACTTGGACCATGTGTATATACTTTGAGGTTGTTAGACTTCCGCTGTATTTTATAGTTATGTTTCCGCTGTCATCCTCTATTGTATATGCTCTGTGGGTTTTTGCAGATTGGTTTGTCAAGCAAGTCATGTAAGCCATGATTAGTCGTCCAAAGTTCACTCTAACTCCTAGGGTGGGTTTTGGGTCGCGACACCCTTGGCTTTTCATGTCCTCGAACTTTCTTTTCCCCGTAAACTGCCGATTATTCTCCTTTATCCAGGGCTTCCCAACTGTCCCTTTGCCTTTGCCAGCACTAGACTGTGCTAGTTCTTCATGCACTCGCTCTACTCTGAGTGCTCTATCTAATATCTCTGAGAAGGAGGTAAATCGTTGAGCTGCCAATTTCCCTCTGATAGCTGGCTTTAATCCTTCTTCAAATTTCTAAACCCTCCACTGCTCATCCTCGATAAATCTCGCAGCGAACCTCGAGAGTTGATTAAACTTTTGTTCATACTCGCTAACCGACATATTTCCTTGGGTCAGCTGAAGAAACTCCATCTCCTTCCTCTTTTTCATCGATGCTGAAAAATAGCGCTCATAAAACAATTTAGTAAATTTTGTCCAAGTCACAGGCCTCTGATGCGGTGGAACTGTCCTTTCCACCGTGGTCCACCAATGTTCCGCTTCTCCTTCAAGTAGAAAGATAGCGAACTCAGGCTTGTCATTTTCTGGCAAGGACATAGCCCTAAAAACTTTTTCCAGACTTCTGATCCAGTTCTCCGCCTTCAGCGGATCAGTAGTGCCCGAAAAGGCCGACGGTCCAAGCCTCTTAAACTTCTCCAATCGGGTCACATTCCCATGCTCTGGCATGGTAGCAATGGGGATACGACTACCATTCCCATTTCCATTCATATTTTGGGCCTGTTATTGCTGAGTTAGGTTGGCTAGGGCTGTAATAGCCTCGAATTCCCCAGTCAAGGTATTCTTGGGTGCTCGTCGAGGTGGGATGATTCACCTATAATTATAAAGTAACGAACTTTTAATAATAAAATGAAACTGAAATGCACTGAGAATTCGATATCCAAAAAGAGACATTTCATTCATTTCATCTTTAATATATACATACCACACCATATACATGAACATACTACATCATAGTATACAAAACATCATCTCCACTGTACAAGTATATACACCAAAAATCTATGAGTCGAGTGATAAGAAGACCGCCTAGGGCATCTACTATACTCCAAAACCATACAGATACGCTACAGTCTCCCCTCCTGACTCCCTACTCCTACATCTAAACCTCAGTCAAGGTAGACGGACTACTCGCCTCCACCGACTTCTTCTTACTCTGCTTACGGTTGTTCAAAATCGCACGATACTCTCGTGCCGTAAGCCTCTTCGATGATAGGGGTGGAGGTATCCAACCAGTCCCATCCGGACTAGGCCTGATGTCTGCCAGTGCCCGCTTGACCTGCCTTAAAATCTCACGACATACCCGAGCCGGTACTGCAAGCTCCATCGAAGTCGGGGGTGGCATCCAGGCAGTTTTGTCCGGATTTATCCGGACAGCCTTCGGCTTAATGGCCGCCATGATTCGTTGAGTCATCCCAAGCCACTCTGGATAACTGCGACTCAATGTGGCTACCATCCGCTCATAATGCTGCCAATCCTCCTTGGTGGGGACTTTGTGCATTAACGGCATCCCTGCACATACACACAATTTCCAAATCACTATCTGATTTCGAAATAGGTGATGTACAGTAATACATCTAGCCACACAACTAAAAATCATGTACTACGGTATTTCATGAACAAGTATGGTTTGTTATGATGGTTATTGCTCTTAAGCTCTGATACCAATTGTGACGCCCTGAACCCGTGCCTAGGGAATCAAGTTCTGAGACGCGCGTCCGTTCGTCAAATCATGCAAGCGAAAGACTTTACCCACGAAAATGTGGGAAATTTAAACATTTATCAGATGCTTCCAAAAAGAAAATAATACCTGTCATCACAATAGCCATCATACAAACCATATACCTGTATTATTTACATTAAGTTTATTTTACAAAAGTAGGCGCTTCTATCACACCGGGTACAACTCGTACAAGCTTCCAAAATGTCCAGTTGGATTTTTTACTTACTGGTCAGTAGCTCCGAGATCTGCTGACATAAAAAGTCAGTGAGCTATGAAGCCCAATAAAACCACAATCCTTCTAAACTATTTTCCACATAATAACACGCATCAATAATGATATAATAAACAGTTCCATATGCATGTTACAGTAAAATAGAACAGTATATAATAAATTGTGACCCAAGGTCACTTAGGGTTACGTCACCCTAACAGAGGTTCCCGACCTCACATTACTTTCCAATTATAAAGTTCAGTTATGAATGTATTATATTACCAAGTTATCGTTTTGATCATCAATCGTGTTTCATTTCGAGTCCTGAGACTCTATTAATTGGCCACAGCTCACACACACGTTGTTCTGGCTTTCACCCGCACATGACCAAACCTTGGGTATACCAACCCAACTCACCTGGAATCCAACGATTCCATACCGAACTATGAGTCCACCAACTCAAACAAATACACCAACCCTGAGTATACCAACTCAGACCACTTCGTATCCGAAGCTTACACACACAACATGGGCATTCACCCAGTAAAGACATACTTTTCCCATTCAATTGACTGGCCACATCTACCGTGTATTCGTCGCCATCACCCTGGGTATCAGTTATGAAGGAACCCCAACCAACCGGCCTACCGTCATCTTCTGGCTAATGCCGACATCTCTATCAATTTCGACATCTCCTGACGTTCCACCAAGAAGGGACCCCGATAGACACGATGCCGACATCTTCTAACCCACCCAGAGAGGTACCCCGGACTATACACTATCTGATGTTCAGCCACTTTAAACTCCCTAGGACTCCGACATCTCCTGACCACCAGTCACGGAGGAACCACGGGCCATGCAGGACACCGCCACTCCTGACCTAGTCCAAGAGGCACCACGGACGACCTAGACAAACAGACCCACATCTCCCGACTATCAGTCACGGAGGAACCTTGGGCCTTACTGGACACCGTCTCTCCTGACTTAGTCAAAGAGGAACCACGGACTATACTTAACCCTAGTTAGATTTTCTAACCACAGGTTAACCCCAGTTAACCCAAGCCTCGCTTGATTAACTGAAATACTTGGGTCTCGCGCCCGTGAACTAACTCCGTTAACACACCATCCTGTTAGGGAACGTTTTCAAGCTAATGGATGTCTCCATAGCCTTACAAGACATGCAAAAGAACTTTTCGTCACCCTAGAGTGGCGATACAATTTACCCGGGACCCAATCTAGGCTCCCCGAGGGACCACATAAAATCATAACATCACATAGGGGTCTCCGACCCTTTTTCATTCACGTCAAAAGACATACATATACTTCACATGAAATAATATAGCAAAATAAGTGGAAAAAGAGAAGAAACGAGAGGGGTTTTACCTGTTTCACGTGTTTCGAGGCGTTTAGAGCCGAAACGGACACCGCCAATGCGCTTGGAAGGATGTCAACTCCAAGGTAGAGCGCATGCAACTTTCTCTCTCCACTTTCTCTCTCTCTACACGCAGAACGAGATGCCAGAGAGAAAATTAGACACCGCCAACGCGTCGGGGACGCCGAAAAACCCCAAGGGGACCTCCCTTCCCCTTTCTCTCTCTTCCTTTCTCTCTCATCTTTCTCTCTCCTCACTTTCTCTCTCTAAAATGGTATGTGGCAGAACCTCCCCAGTTTACAGAACGTGAGAAAATGGGGGAGGTTGGCCTCCATTTTATATAGATAAGGTCATGTGCATAGCACATGACCATAATTAATGGTCCCGTTGACCAAGTCAATGATTGACCGTTTGACTATTTTTTTGCCTTCTCTTATGTATACGGCCTCCGTAGTCCTATTTAATGATATCCGATTTTGACGAAACTTTAGGTGATCGAACTTGGGGTAGTTCGACACCTACTGTAAAAATTTTGGGAAAAAATACTGAGTTTTGACAGCTACACTTTAGTCCGGAAGAAAATTGTAAAACCCACTAATTTTCTGATTTCGGAAACAAAACACGCTGTCACTTCTTCGTTTGAGATAACTAACTACCGAGACGACAGACATTAATCTCCATGGCCGACCGACAAGCATTAGTGCCAACCGTACGGATTTCTATTAAGATCTCCAACAGATATTGGGTTCCACTTAATTTATGGAAATATGGAAATTTCCTATTTTTCTCAATTTTATCACACATAATGGCCCCGTGGTCCCGCGAAATGGTACATGACGGAATCGATACAGTAGGGGTGAGTCCCGGCAGTCGACCGGTACACTGTGTGCAAGTTTCGCCAAAAGATACTGAGATTTCCTCGGTGTACTTCAATCTCGAGCAAAATCCATTTTTTTTATTAATTTAACAAATAATTAACTAATTAACCTCCATTAAGGACCCATAAACACATAATTTTATTATATTAAAATTCTGGGTCGTTACAGCAATACTCTTCTGCTTTATGCTGTGCCAACTGATAGCAGCACCACCCAGTGTGAACACATACCCAGATGTAGAAGCTCTATTGTTCGGATCAGATTGGAAATCAGAATCAGTATAACTCAATCGAACTAGATCTTCTGATTGAAAAGTAAGCACAGAATCCCTAGTCCTTTTTAGGTACTTCATGATGTACTTCATAGTAGTCCAATGATTAACACCTGGATTGCTTTGGAACTGACTAACAACTCCCACTACATGACAGATATCAGGTCTAGTATATAGCATGGCATACATAAGGTTTCTAACTGCCGAAGCATAAGGGCACCACTTCATCTGCTCGATCTAATCAGCTGATGTAGGGGCCATCTTTTTAGATAAAGTAACACCATGTCTAAAAGGAATGAGAGTTGTCTTACAATCACTCATATTATACCTAGACAAAATCTTGTCTATGTAGGAAGTTTAGCTCAATCCCAACATTGGGGATTTCCTATCTTTTAGAATCTTTATTCTGAGAATATAGGATGCCTCTCCTAAATCTTTCACTAAGAAATGCTAAGAAAGCCATATCTTGACTGATGACAACATCCCTACATTATTCCAAATGAGTAAGATGTCATCTACATAAAGAATTAGGAATACTATCACTCTCCCACTGTCCTTCTTGTACATACAAGATTGCTCTAAATTCTTTTGGAATCCAAATTCTTTGATCGAAAGATCAAATCTTTGGTTCCAGCTTTTGGAAGCTTGTTTCAAACCATATATCGACTTGTTGAGCTTGCATACCATATTCTCCTGGTTAGGAGCAATGAAGCCCTCAGGTTGCTTCATATAGATGTCTTCATCTAACATTCTATTAAGGAAAGTAGTTTTGGCATCCATTTGCCATATCTCATAGTCATGGTGTGCAGCTATAGCCAGTAATATCCTGATGGATTTGAGCATAGCTAAAGGTGAAAAGGTATCCTCATAATCAACTCCTTGAAATTGAGTGTAACCTTTTGCAACAAGTCTTGCTTTATAGGTCTCGACATTACCATCGGCACCCTTCTTCCTTTTGTAAATCCATTTGCATCCAATTGGCCTTATACCATCTGGTGGATCTACTAAAGTCCAGACGCCATTGTCATACATGGAATCTATTTTAGCATTCATGGCTTTATTCCATTGAGATGTATCTACATTTAATGTAGCTACCTGATAAGTATTAGGAACTGTATCCTCATCATCAAGAGTAACTAGATAAACCTCATTATTATAATACTGAAGTCTATCTGGTGGTCTAGAAACTCTTTCAGACATTCTCAGTGGAACAGAATTAAAAGAATCAATAGTGGAAAGATTAGGTTCATCTTGGACACTAACTGAGTTGTCTTTCATCTTATGAAATTCAACCCTCTTAAGAAGATCTATTTCTTCCTCCAATAAAGTGGCATGATTTCTAACAACTATTGTTTGGTCTGCCTTGGAGTAGAAATAGAAACCCTTAGTTTCTTTTGGATACCCTACAAAGTCCCATTTTTTTGTTCTAGATTTCAACTTAGTGGGTTCGAGTTTGCGAACATACGCAAGACAACCCCATACCCTTAGATGTTGTAAACTAGGTTTTGACCTAGTCCACAATTCATAGGGTGTAACCGGTACAGACTTAGATGGAACCTGGGTCAGAATGTAAATGACAGTTTGTAAAGCATACCCCCAAAGATAGGAAGGTACATCGGTATGGCTCATCATAGAGCGAACCATATCTAATAAGGTCCGGTTTCTTCTTTCAGAAACACCATTTTGTTGAGGTGAGGTAGGACTTGACCATTGCGAGATAATCTCATTATCCCTTAAGTAATCTATAAAATTGTTGGTGAGGTATTCACCACCTCGATCTGATCGAAGTGTCTTTATGGATTTGTCTGTTTGATTCTCAACTTCTAATCTAAATTCTTTGAACTTTTCACAGGTGTCAGATTTGTGTTGTATCAAATAGACATATCCATATCTAGAATAGTCATTGGTAAATGTGACAAAATACCAGTATTGCCCCCATGCAACAATGTTAAATGGACCACTTACATCACTATGTATGAGTCTCAACTTTTCTTTAGCTCTTCCTACCTTTTTTGGGTAAGGTTTCTTGGTCATCTTCCCTTCGAGACAAGACTTGCAAGTAGAGAGTGGTTCTATCTTGAGGAATTCAAGGGGACCATCTTTTACCAACCTCTTGATCCTATCAAGATTAATATGACCAAGTCTCTTATGCCAAAGCTAAGTAGACTCTGTGCAATGTCTCTTTATTCTAGACATTCTAGATGACGAGGCATTGTCAATTTGTAGACATTCATTATTTACCAAAGGGAATATTAAATAAAGACCATTAATGAGATTACCAGTAATCAAGACCATTCTATCTTTCTTAATTTCAACTATTGAATTAAAAACGATAGAGAATCCACAAAGTAAAAGTCTAGATACTGAAATCAAATTTCGATGTGCTGAAGGCACATAAAAGTATTCTTCTAAAATTAATGTCTTTCTATTAGGTAAATAAAGAGTAAACAAGCCGATTGACTTCACTGCAACATTTGTACCAGAATCAACTTTAAGTTTCTGCTCCTAATTGGTCGGCTTTCTGGTTTTCTTGAACCCCTACAAACAATTGCAAACATGTATGGTGGATCCAGAATCCATGCACCATGAGTTGGGAGGACCATTTAGAAAGTTAGACTCAACAGTAATAAGTACTTCAAAGCATCTCATACCTTGATTATTGCCGTCTCCCTTCTTAAGAGTTGCAAGGTAAGTCCTACAATTCCTCTTCCAATGGCCTATTTTACCACGGTGGAAACACTTTCCATTGCCCTTCTTATCCTTGCCAGCATCCCTTGATGAACCTTTGGCAACTTTTGCCTTACCCTTATTGTCTTTAAACTTACCTTTACCCTTATTTTTCTTTCTAAAATTTTTAGATCGACTAGAGGTACCAGGTTTATTGACAGTTAAAATTTCAACCTTTGTTGATTTTTGATCAAATCTTCTGCAAACACAAGTGAGTTCAAAAGCTCACTTAGTGACATTTCTCTCTTGTTCATGTTATTATTTAACACAAACGAATGAAGGACGAAGGGAGTGACTGCAGAACAGTGTCAACCTGAGTGATGGCATCCATCTCTCCACCAAGAATTTCTAGTTCATTTAATAGGCCCATCATCTTAATGATGTGCTCCCTAACTGGAGTTCTCTCAGCCATCTTGGTGTTAACAAGGGATTTCAATTTAATTTGTCAAGCTAATCTATTTTGGCACCCTGACAATCAGGTGCGGTCACTAAAGGGATCCAGATATCTCCTAAATCATCCCCAAGTGGAGTCAAAACCTCTCTGAAGTTTCCCCGCAGAGATAAAATTTCCCCAAGCAAAGTTGAAACTCTCCCAATTTCCCCAGCAGAGTCAACTCTCAAGGGTATAAAATTTCTATCAAAGAAAAACCCAAAATAGAAGTTGAAACATTCCCAAAGTCAGAGACTCCCCACAGAGACAACCTCTTCGGACTCTTTCCCCAGCAAAATCAACCTCTATACAGAAATCTTTCGGGGACAACCTCTCCTGAACAAAGTCAATCTCTCCCCAAAACGTAAGCCTTTATGAAAGAGGAGAAATCCCCAGTAAAAAAAAAAGAGCTCCATTGGAAATCCTAGAGGGTAAAGTCAACTACAATAAGAGAAATCCCCAAGAGAGTATAGATCAACTGCAATAGGAGAAATCCCAAGGCGTCCCAAACTTCGATCCTCTAGCCTATATTTCATCTCACTCTAAGTCCTCCTAGATCCCCTAAAAACTACAAGTGCAAGTGTAATATCGCATCTACATCCCCAGCAGAATACAATCGTCAACAGAGCGCCATCAATTGCAATTAAGGGAAAAGGTCCATTTCTCCCAACAAATCGTGGGTATGAGTGAAAACCATCAACGGCCTCATTGGGAAAAAATTACAAGACCCTAGACCTAGTCTTACTACTAGGGGTAAAAAGGGACAAAAATCAATCAGCTTCGCAGGCATGAGGAAAACCAGCAATGGCCTCATTGCATTAAAATTATGTGAATCCCATGACTTGATCATTCCAAAGGTAAAAATAAAGAAAAGCTGAATAGCAATTTGACAACAATATCGGACAGCAATCAGTCTTGCCGAACTCCCAACTATCCCTAGCAGAGATTTCACAGAGAACAATTCCCCAGCAGTGGCCTACAGTAGTGTTACATTCCCCAGTGGATCCCAGTAGAAGTTTCCAACTACCTTCTACACTTCGACAGGCTCTCCCTAACAAGATTCCTCAGTCTTAAACAAGTAGCGAGACAAGCTTGTCTACCCCCAGCAGCATTCCCAGCCGAGGCAAATCCTCTGTTGAATCATGCTCCACTCTCCAAGGATAGAAGACAGACTACAAATCCCCTCTAAGCCCTACCAAAGGCAGTTACTGGCAAATCTAAAAGCTAGCTAAGCTTTTTTTCTGTCAAAATCAAAAAATTTTGAAAAAAGTCCACAATACTTTTTATTAACGCTATTTAAACAGATACCTAGATCCAATCATGCCAACCTGTACTAAGCAGCCCCAACAAGACATGCAGAAGAAGCTGACGCTGTGCATCCTTGCAAGTCGCAGTCAAGAGAGTCATGAGAAAGCATCCTCGCCTTTATCCCCTGCATGACATCATTTTGCATAGCGTCACACCATGCGTGACAAAAATCCTTAGCATCACTCAACGTGATCAAATCCAGCGCCTCTAGGCCATCTCAATATCAATCTAGTTAGTGCCTCTTGGACATGCCACACCCCTTGCGACAACCCCCTGTGTCCTCGACATCCTGTGTATCCCTTGACAAACATGTCATACTATAATACCTCCTGTATGTCCCCCTTGTGACACCCCCATGTGTCCTCAACATTCTGTGTGCACCTTGACAAACTCGTCATACCACGGCACTATAACCTGCATGTCCCCGATATCCTATGTATCCCTTGACAAACCTGTCATACTGTGATATCTCCTGGATGTCCCCCTTGCGACACCCCCGTGTGTCCTATATATCCTGTGTGCCCCTTGACAAACTCGTCATACCGTGGCATTACCTCCTACATGTCCCCGACATCCTGTGTATCTCTTGACAAACCCATCATACTGCGATACCTCCTACATGTCCCTCTTCGACACCCCCATGTGTCCTCAACATCCTGTGTGTCCCTTGACAAACTCATCATACCACAACATTACCTCCTTCATGTCCCCGACATCCTGTCTATCCCTTGACAAACCCATCATCCTACGATACCTCCTATATGTCCTCCTTCGACAACCCCATGTGTCCTTGGCATCCTGTGGGCCCCTTGACAAACTCATCATATCGTGGTATTACCTCCTGTATGTCCCTCTTCGACACTTTGTGTGTCTTCGACATCCTGTGTACACCTTGACAACTCACTTGTCATACCGCTACACCTCCTACATGTCCTCCTTCCGATACTCGATGTGTCTTTCGGTTGTTTTGGCTAAGCACCTTTAGGTAACGCCATAACAATCAACCCGATCATCGCCTCTAGGCGATACCCTTTTTGACTAGTGCCTCTGGGACATGCCATCTTTTATGAGCATCCATTAATCCCCAGCATGAATGGCCCTAACCACTTCTTCTTTTCCCAGCTCACTCATATCTCCAGTAGGTATAGGCAAGCACATCACATCCACCATTTGCACAGCATGCACACATATCATCATTCCCTAAGGTCCAATCTTGGTGTAAAATTGGATGATTCTAGTCTTTGCCAACTTGGCACTCTCCGGTAAAGAGGGGCAGCTGTAAACACCTAATTTTTACACCTCTTCCTAATAATGGTTAATCATCTTAACCATAGTTAATACCTTCTGACCCTAAGCCAAACCCTAGTCAAAAGCCTTAGTCAAACCCTAGCCAAACCCTAGTCAAACCCTAAGCCTAACCTAGTCAAATCCTAGACAAACCCTAGGCCTAACCCCAGTCAAACCCTAGGCCTAACCCTAGTCAATCCTAGGTCTAACCCTAGGTTAAGACCCTAGGGCACAAGGCCCATTTTCTAAAGCCCAGAGACCCTAAATCACCCTGTGGGCCCAAGCATGGGCCCACAAACCCTAGAAACTAATTGGAGTGGGGCCCACATGCTATTTTTTGAAAAATCAGGAATGACAGTAATAACTTTACCGCCATTTCCTCATTTGGAAAATGTTACAGTGAACCCAGACCAATTGCAACTGGTTTGGGCCTGTTGTAGCAAAAATCAGGTAATGGTGGTAGAGTTTCTACCGCCATTCTTCATTTAGCCTAATCCTGGAATGACGGTACTGGAATTACCGTCATTCCTAGTATTTGATTCAAAAACCTATTGGTAGCCTTGGACCACTCCATCTCCACCTCCCTCATGTCCTACACCCCATTAGGATATCCATAAACTACCCTCGGTCCCTTGAAGCCTATAAATAAATCCCCTCCCCAAGTTTAAATCTCATTCCCAAAAAACATGGTGAAACTTAGGATTTGCTGTGCAATCCAAAAACCAAACCTCCCTCTCTCAGTCCTCCACCCTCAAGAAATCCTAGACCCCCAGGAGCTATCCCAGGCCTCTCCTAGTGCTCCTCCATCATGCACCACCATTTCCCACCATCGTGAACATCGGGCCAATAGGGTAGGATCCTCCTACCCCCTTCTTTCTTTCTGTTTCAAGCATTGTAAGCCCCTGGTCCAACTCTAGGGGTCTTTCTTATCTTGTATTTGTACTGCATAACCCAAGAACAGTGGTCCCCTTACCTCTTCATAAGCATAGGGACCCTCTTGAGGGTATATACTTCGGCCACAAGGGTCCCCCTACATATTCCAGCCCTCCCCTAACCTTCCAGGGGGTCCTCAATCCATGAGGAACCCCCTGGAGGTGTCACAGTGTAGCACATGTGGGGAAAAACAAAGTTTCTGGAAAAACCAGGAATGCAGGTAAACACAGTACCGTCATTCTTAGACTCCTTGTTTATAGTAGCCCTAACACCCTCTTGGGTGGGCCCTGGTCTATTCCAGAGCCTAGGTTCGGTCCTGAAGACCTCCCCCTATCTACCCTTGTCCTTCCAGGCTAACCCCAGTAGCCTAACTGTGATTAAAATCCCCTCAACCAGAAACTATCCAGAATGGCGATAAACAGTCTACCGCTATTCTAGGTTTTCTGTTACTGTGTTTAGCTCACCATTGTGGGCCCATGTTAAACTAAGTCTAGGGCCCACAACAGGCCCAAGACACCTTGGGGAGCCCCTATCCAATATTGATGGTCCAGGACCCTATAGGTTCACCCCTAACCTTACCCCTTGACTGTAGGGGGTCCGAATAAAAAAATATGCAGAAACTGGATCCCGATGCTGATGATCTTTATACCATTGAAAGCAACTAAAATTATCTACTCATTTTAGTCATATTACCTCGGTGAATGATGTTCACCGGTGAAGCTAAAATCAACTCGAATCGTCAGAACTCTTTGTAGAGATTTCTCGAAGAAATACTCAAAGCTCGATCCTTATTCTTCGCTATCCCCACGAAGCTTTAGAATCGCTACTTGGAATTGAAGAAGTAAGAAGATGAAGATAGATGTTGGTGTAGACTTTCTATCACCCAAAACTCTAAGGGTTCAAAACCCAACGCTTCAAACAATTTGGAGTTACCCTATGTAGCTCACAAAAAACCAAGGGAGTATTCCCCTGGGGCTCTTGATTTGGAGAGGAGATTACAAAGAGAAAATTGAGAGAGAGAGAGAGAAAGAGTGTTAGACGAATTGGGGGGGTTGTGTTATATTTATAGGACTTGGATCATATCCAATCCTAATATAATTACAACTTATCCAATAGGAATTATTAAATAATAATAACTCCTATTATTAATTAAATAATAACTTAATTTATCTATAACTACTTTAGTCATAGAAAACCTACTAATTTAGGAGTCCTTCTCAAAAGAGGATTCCTTAATTAAAATGATTAAACAAATACCTCAAAAAAGAGAAGTCCTAATCCAATTAGGAAACCTCTAAGGGGGGGGGGGGGGGGGGGGGGGGTGAGCATAGGGAGGGCGTGAGCTTAGGGGAGTCTTGCACTCCTATTTGTATTACAACTCCATCTTTTCTCAATCCTACTTGCATTCCAAGTATTGGAATTTAATTCCATAATTAAAAGAGTTATTATTCAATAATAATTCAATTAACCAAATCCTAATCCAATTAGGAGAACTAAAGTGGGTGCCCCACCCTAGGGTTTTAATCCATGGGTTTGGGCCCATATTAAAGGTCCATCCTTTATGGGTTTATGGATATGGGTCAAACCCATTTCCCCTTTAATTAGGTTAATTAAATAATTACTAATATAATCTTTCAATTTAAATTAACAATTAATTTAAACTATAGATTAACTTTCAATCTATTTAATCAATGATTAACATTTAATTATTTAAATAATTGATTAACATTTAATGAATTTTTGAGCTTGTATTTCTTATGTGAGCATCTCCACAGATTGCACTGGGACATTCTTACCCTGGCTTACCCAATGTTATCCCATTGACCCTAAATAGGAATTACATCAGAATTTTCAAGTGACGTGAGATATCCATGTTGCAATTGAATACCAGTGTAAGAACATTAACCAATACGGATCCCGCCACATGAACTTTTAAATTCGATTTATCCTTCCAATTACATTATCCCTAATGGACCCTTGAGATTGACATACTATCTAACTCATAGCCCATTGCACATCATCCGGGTTTCCAAGACTTCTGATTAAGCCATAAGAAATTTTTTCTCATGTAAAACATTTTGTAAAAGCCTTTAATAAGTATAATATATTTTAATAAAATTATATTTCAAACTTATTTTATTTCAAAATCACATTCGCAGGATTTAAGCTTAATCAACTGTCTTACCTGGAACTTGGATAATCTCTCAATTTAATGAGCATGGATTTCTTGTTTGAAATTCATCATAACTCGAACAACTTTCTAACTATTCAACTGTCACTGTATCGTAGTCCATAAGGTAGAGAGTACTTTGGTGGAATCAAAACGGTCAAATTGCTGCTCAGTTATAAATGAACTCATCAGATCTAAGGATGATCAAAACTGTTCAATGTGAATAAGAGACCAACTATCTGGAAGTATGTTTATGCAAGAGGTCTCTCATTGCATACAATCAGTCAGTGTACATTTAAGCATCCATATGCTGATGTGTAGTCTCCACTACAATAATTTGAGATAAAACTACATCTCAACTATTGAGAACATCTCAGCATTGTGGCAGCCATATAAGTAAAGTGTCCAGCTTCACTCACAGTTGTGACTATGGAAGGTATAAGGAACTCGAAAGTTATATCTGCCTGTGATAATCCAATCACATAACTTTTGTAGCACCCCAGAACTTTTGTATATGTTTTGAAATGCGTGTCAAGGCACGATGCGTTGTAATCTCCATTTTCATGAAATGAGAATTGAAACCCTTGAGAATTTTGCAAGAATGCTATAAATAATTAAACAAAATATTTATTAATATGTCATGGCCTTAGAAGGGTCCTAGCCATGTTTAGAAGGTGTTAGAATGGAAGTGGGATAAGTCCAAGTACTGGATTGACTGGAAAATGGACTTTGTGTCGAAATTTGTAAACCACCAATCGCTCGGTACAAAGTAGCGATCGATTGGTCTACAACCGATTGATCGGTATCTATCGATTGGTTATCTTTTTTGTATGGGGAATTTTTTCAGAGTGGGTGTTTTCAACCGATTGCTCGGTCAAAAACATCGGTCGCTCGGTAGGCGACCGATCGCTCAGTCATAAACACCGATCGCTCGGTCTTTCGTGTTTTTGCAGAATTTCATTAAGGGCTTTTTCGTCTTTTGAGGTTACACCCTTGCCTATAAGGGCTTGCTCGAGCCATAAGGGGTTCATAAACCCTAAGGCAAGATTTTGAGAGAGAATGAGAGAGGAGAAAGGGGATTTTTAACCTAGGGTTTTCAAATTGAGGGAAATCAAGGGTTTAAGAACCCTAGATCATCATAAGCTTGGATTTCTTCAATCACGCGGCTCAAGCCCTCAAGGAGCACCTCCTTCAAGCTCGGTAGCAACCCTACACACGTTTTGGAGGGTTCTTCCTCATCCTTTTCAAGGTCGGTACCCTATGCTACCCTCCTAGTTCATATTCTTTTCCTTTTCTTAGTTTTCCCCAAATTCTAAGCATGATAATATGTTAGGGTGAATGGATGGAGATGGATGGTTGTGTATGGGCGATGGATGTCGTGTGTATGTTTTGGGATGAATGAAATGGGAAGGGCATTGTACCAATAATAAATACACATGTATGTGGTGAGTATTAATCCATCTAGAAAATCAAGATATAGGCTTTAACCATAATGTACACACCATATGTTTGATAAAATGTCAAGGTGAAGAGAATGAATCATAAATCAAGAAAACCTGACTTAAAGCATATGGAAATTTATAGGGTTATGATAGTGTGATTATTTGCTTTATTTAATGGCATGAATAATTATGGGATGAAATTAATATTGTTTCATGTATTATTGAATTTTCAAATGTCATGTTTAATTCCAAATTAAAGCATGTACACGACTTCACGAGCACGGCATGCATGACATGGTTTACCGAGTTTTACAAGACAAGGGTTTTTATTCTCGATTCAAGAACACCATGACAAGCCCAAACGTAAGGGTTGGTAAATGGAGGTAGGGCATATCTTGAGATATGTTTTGCCTCACTTTTAACAAGAATAAGAACCTCCAAGCATGAATGTTTACTTTCAGTGCATTTTCGCTAAAGAGGGGTTTCCCCTCCCTCACAAGTTGTATCTCATTTAGGAAGAGGGGGTTCTAAACCACCCTCCCTCACAAGTAGCATGAGCATGTTTAAATTCCAAGCAAGTAAGACATGACATGGCATGCATGACACGACAAGACAAGCAATACATGATATAACACGACAAGCAAGACATGGCACGACACGACAAAACAAACAAGACAGAACATGACAAGAAAAGTTTTCAAACACGAAATGAGTATTTCAAGTTAAGTCAAGCACATGACGTTTTCAAGTGTTTTTCCGACTTTAAGATGATGCAAGCATGAACTATCAACTGTTTACTTTTCCTGTCAATTATATGAACTGCTTCCTGCTTATTCTGTTATTGTGATGCTATGACTGCTGGTTAGTATTTGGTACCCGCTGAGTATTCCATGCTCAGTCGTACTTTTGATGTCGGCAGGTGTTGGTGGAGCGCCCGCTCCTTTTGACATCTGTGCTCTCGGTCCATGGGAGGAAGAGATTTATATACTCATGTATTTTGGCGGGCATGTCTGCACCTTCTTTTGTTTTTTCCTTTGTACAAAACTTGGATCACATGTATATACATTGAGGTTTTGTTAGACTTCTACCGTGCCATGATTAGTTTATGCTTCTGCTATTGTGTCCTTTATTGTATATTCTCTATATGTTTTGTAGGATAGTTTGTCAAGCAAGTCATGTAAGTCATGATAAGTCGTCCAAGATTCACTCTAACTCCTAGGGTGGGTTTTGGGTTGCGACAACTTTCCTACAATATATCCTATGGACATTTATCGATATCTCATATCGTATAGATCATCTCATGATCATGGTTAATTACCCATAATGAATTCATAATTGATAAAGAAGAAGTCTCTATTAATCAAATTAATAAGAATCTTACAATCTAAATGACTTTTCTGAGCATCATGTCTAACATTGACCTGTAAAGCCAGCTCTAGAAGTACTAGGAAATGGCAATAAATAGATCACCGCCATTCCAGTTCTGTAAAGAACTGGAAATAGCGGTAATCACTTTACCTTCATTCCCTGTATTTCTATTATTTGGGCTTTGCACAGGACCTAGACCAGGTAAGAGGTTATTTCAGGCCCTACTTTGCTATCTGTGTCTATTCCAGACCTGCCTAGACCTTTAACTAGGGTTAGCTCAACCCTGGTTAAAATTTAACCATGGTTAAAATCTCTTAACCCTTGAAAAAACTTGGAAAAATCCCAAAAACATTTAAAAAATGCAAAAAGATAAAAAAATCCTACCCTGGATCTTTTAACCATGGTTAATAGTCCTAACCATGGTTAACTCTCCATTTAACTCCGGTTAAATCATTTTTAGCCTATCTGGCCTAATCTCTTAGGCTACCAAGCTTACCCTTGGCCTACCAGGCCCAACCTTGGCCTACCGAGCCTAATCCTTGGCCTACTGGACTTAATTCAAGTCTACCGGACTTACCAATTGCCTACCGGGCCTAATCCCTTAGTCTACCGGACTAATTCTTGGCCTCTAGGTCCAAACCATACACTTGACCAATCCAGTCAACCAAATCCTAGCCCCCAGGCTAGACCCTTAGCCACTCCGATGCACACACACACTCTCCTTAGCCTTGGCATGGGCTCATGTGCCAGAACTATGCTTCATCTGATCTCATCCCTTATGAGTACGTAGGCAACCCAACCCGGGTTCGATCCTATTTAGCTTTTCTTTCTTGGGTTAGTGTGATCTAATCACTTAGGCATTTGAATAATTTTGATCTTAATTTGGCTTATACCTTGGGAGTAGGTAACCATTATGAAATGGGGGTCTTAGGTGCCTAACACCTTCCCCGGGACTTAACCGAACCTCTTACCTAGAATTTCATGTAGACCATAAACCTTATCCACAATCCGAGAACTTATCTCTTCTAAATTAATAAGTGGTGACTCTCAAATCAACATACCCGTGAGTATAAAAATCTGTGCTCACATTATCCATATGAATAAATTTAACGACCTGAAATTTGAATATAATAAAACTATACGTTTATAGGTCCTTAATTGAGGTTAATTAGTTAATTGTTTGTTAAATTAGTGAGAAGTGGGTTTTTTTCGGGATTTGATTGTACCGATAAAACTTTAATGTTTTTTCTCGAAAATCGTAGAAACAATAATCCATCATGCTGGTTTCGTCACACATCGATTCGCATTGCCGCAATGCAATCAATGTCCAAAAACCCCAAGAAATACGTTGGATCAGATATTTTGTCAGTCCTCCGTATTTTCAGCCTGTCGAAATAGAAATCTGTAAAACTTATACCACTGCAAGTCGGTAGACCCTATGGTCGATTGTCTGTCGATTCGACAATTCATCATCTCATATAAAGAAACAGCAGCATGTTTTGTGTCCAAAACCAGGAAATTGGTGGGTTTTTAAATTTTCTTCCGAACTTACTTTTTAGCGTCAAAATTCATGATTTTTCCTCGAAATTTGTACAGTAGGTGTCAGATTGGCACTAGTTCAGTCACCTATTGTTTCGGTTCCGTCACATATCAAATCGCGAGACCACGAGGGTCTTGTATGTAAGAAAATCAAGAAAATAAGAAATTTACAAATTTCTAAAGTTCCGTTGGGACTCGATATTTCGCAAGGATTCCAATGGAAATCTGTGTGGCTGGTACCATAGCATGCCGATTAACCGTGAGGACGACTGTCTGTCGTTTCGGCAATTCATCATCGTATATGAATAAACGACAGCATGTTTTGTGTCCGGAATCTAGAAATTACAGGTTTAGCAGTTTTCTTCCGAACTAACTTTTTACAATCAAAACTCGGAATTTTTCCCCGAAATTTTTACAGCTGGTGTCAGACTACCCCTAGTTTGGTCACTTGAAGTTTCGTCAAAATTGAAAGTCATATAGTAGGTTTACAGAGGTAGTATACACGAGAAAAATCAAAAAAGTCAACCGATCAGACTAGTTGACCCAATCAACTCCACACCATTAATAGTATGTACGTCGCGCACGATCTCAACCCACCACCTTTGTAACGACCCCAAAATCCTACAAGGCTAAAATAAGACTTTGGAATCGTCATATTTTCTTAACCAGCTTAAAATCCATACATACAAGGCATACTAACACGAGTCTCCAAAATGAGAGTAATAAAATTTCTATCATAAAAAGTTAAACCATCCTGTACAATGATAATCCACATATCATACTCCTCATAAACGAAGTAGTCTAAAACCCATCGACACGGTAAAACAACTAAGCAACATCAATTGTGTAAAGTCCATATTTTTTGTGTTGTCATATTCCGGTGTCAAAACAAGTGAGTCTAGATGTCTAGGTGTGTATCTGGTGTCATTGTCGTCAAGCATCCACGACAGGTGAAGTTGAAGAGCGGTGAAGAATCGTTTGATCCACTCTGAGGATCATTTCCTTCATAGGATGGTAAGTGACCTAGATACCATGCTACCATAGGTGGGAATTGACTTAGAATAATCCTAACATGATGCCTTACATGGTAAGTGTCCTAGACTAATCATACAGACCTTAGGTGATGAGATGAGTAGTGCAAAACATGTTAAAAATTTTGAAATTTTCCAAAAAACAAAGGTTGTTTGAAAATGGCATATCTCCCAAATCGTAGCTCGGATTTTGCTCTATAATATATCAAATCGATTATGTCGAAAAGATCTATCACTTTTGTGAAGGATATGAGAGCCAAAAATGGAGTTTAAAATCCGGTCTGCACCTCAAGAATGACCCTGACTATTGAGGGTCGACCTTGAGTATAAAATTTTTTAAAAACCAAGGTTGCTTGCGAGAGGCATATCTCACAAAACGTAGCTTGGATTTTGCTCCATAATATATCAAAATGGCTGTGTCGAAAAGCGCTACAACTTTTATGAAGGAAGCAACAGCTGATTTTGTAATTTATTATCTCGGTCGACTGAAACCAGTCAGGGTCGACCCTGATATGGACAATTTTTGTATGCTGAAATTTTCCAGCAAGTGAAAAAAACCAGGGTCGACCCTCAAGGATACTTGGGTCGACCCAAGTGCACATTTGGGTCGACCCAAGTGCACATTTGGGTCGACCCAAGTGCACATTTGGGTCGACCCAAGTATCCTTGAAGAACGACCCTGATATGGGAAATCATTCTGAATGGTATTTTTGGTTTCCTCTGTGGTTTTTATCCCTTTTAAGCAACTTTTAAGCTTGGTTTTGCTTCCCTATAAAGTGTGAACCCCTCTAGTTCATGGAGCACAACTTAGGGAGTGTGTGGAGAGTATTTTTAAGTTCCTCCAGAGGTCATAAAACCTATGGAATCTATTTTTCTTAACCCCTTTTGTTAGTGCATTAAACCTAGAATTTGCAAGCCTAAAGTTCCAATTTTGCTTCTTTGGACTTGTCCTTTGAAGGAATCCATCTAGGTATTTATTTCTATCAAACCATCAACCCGTTCTGGATAGAATGCCTTGGCCAGAGTGTTCTAGAGCCTTTGTGAAGGAGATCGATCCGAGAAGGATCGTGGTAGAGTGATTTGGTCGATGGAATCCGAAGCCGTCATTGACGGAGATCGATTGGAGATCGTGGACTGTTTTCGAGACACAAAGAGAAATACGAGCAGCTGTGGTTGATCACGTGACTTGAGAGTACATGATGAATTTTTGAGGCATGGAGTCGAGTTCAAGTCTTGTAAGTTCTTGTTTACTTTGTCTTAGTGGATTCTCATGGCTGGACTAGGTTCCATGGTTTTGCCTGGAAAGGTTTCCACGTAAAAATTCTTGTGTTGTGGTTTGCTTAGCTTTCTATTTTCCGCACTTAAGGTACATCATCCTTTAAATTATAACTTAATTATTAAAACATCAAAAAGGGTAGATAGACTTGTAGGGAGCCCTAACCATCTCCTTGACTTTGTGAGACTCTCAACTCAAACCATAGATTTGAGGTTCACCGAATTGTTTTTTCAATTGGTATCAAAGTGGGTTCACTAAATTTTTACTGTGATTTTGTCTCATATTTTCAGTGAATATGAATCTCCAAAGAGAGGGAGGATCCATCTCTTGTCCCCCATTATTTGTTGGGAATAATTATGCCTATTGGAAAGCTCGAATGAGAGCATTTCTAAAATCATTAGATGAGAGAGTATGGTTCTCTATTGAACAAGGTTAGACCCATCCAACAATGACCATAGATGACCAGACCATCCCTAAACCTTCTTCTAAATGGACCAATGTAGAACTTGAAAGTTGTAGATGAAATAGTAAGGGTCTAAATGCAATCTTCGCTGCTGTCACACTCGAAGAACTTCGACGTAATTCTAAATGTGACACTTTGAAGGAGGCATGGGACATTCTTCAAATTACCCATGAAGAGACTACAACTGTCAAGATCTCCAAATTTCAATTGCTAACCTCTAAGTTTGAAAAGTTGATGATGGATGATAATAAAACTTTTGATAGTTTTTATGCTAATCTAAGTGACATTGTCAATTCTAGTTTCAATCTAGGGAAAAGAATTCCTGAGTCCAAAATTATTAGAAAAATTTTGAGATCTCTACCTGAGAGATTTCGATCGAAGGTTACCGTCATTGAAGAGAGCAAAAATGTTGATGCTCTTAAAATCGAAGAGTTGGTTGGTTCTCTCTAAACCTATGAGTTACATCTGAACCCATCTAAGAAACCAAAATATGTTACCTTGAAATCCATCAAGGAATCTAAAGATGATTCAGATAGTGACTCTAAGGATGAAGAAGAAGAGTTGGCTTTATTTGCTAGGAAATTCAAAAAAAAATTGAAACTTAATAAGAGATTTAATCCAAAAGGGTAAAAATCTTATGAGAAGCCTAAGTCCAAGCACTTTGAAAACAAAAAACATTTTAAAAGTCTGGACAAGAAATCCCAAGGTGTTCAATGCTATGAATGCCAAGGCTACTGCCATATTACCACTGAATGCTCTAATAAGAAAAGATTTAAGGGCAAGGCATGGGATGACAGTGAATCTGAATCTGAGGAATTAGATAGTTCTTCTTGTGAGGAGACTAGGGGTTATATGGCCTTCATTGCATCCTTATCTAGGATTGAGGAATCTTCTTCACATGTTGTGAGTAACCAACACCGTAGTGATGGTGAGGAGGATGATGAGAGTCAGAATGACTCAGATTCTGAGGGAGACCTTGAGGCAGCCGATGATGAGCTATTCTAGGAATTCCTAAAGTTGAAAAAGGTTCAATTTTCCATGTCCAAAAAGATCAAATCTATTGAAATGGAAAAAGATGCCTTAAACCAAGTGGCTTCAGGGTTGAGAGTACTTGTGTCACAGTTTGAGGAAGAGAAGGCTTCCCTCCATGCCAAGACTCAGCTACTTGAATCTGATTTACATGTTTGTCTTGATGAAAAGACAAGTCTTGAAATCAAGTTGGCTGATCTTGAGCAAAATAAGAGGTATGGAGATGAGAAGAAACTCCATCCACCTCGAACACTGAGCCTGGTGCTAAAAGGCACCCTCCTGCTAAAGGGAATGACCCTTCAACTCAGAAATTCATTCCTACATGTCATAAATGTGGAGTGAAGGGTCATATTAAGCCTCGATGTCCTAAACTTCGAAGAATGCCCAATCATGGTTTTGAGAACCACAATATTTTTCATGGGAATCTTCAAAGGAGAGTTGAGGTCCTAGTGGAGAAGTCTAGGAGTTTGTGTGAAGATGTGATGAAGATGGCTCACAACTCTAGACAGTGGCATGGTCATGGCACTCCTCATGCTAGATGTAGAGGAGGTAACAGGGAGAACCATAATGTCCGCCATAATTTTAGGACTCAATCTTGGAAAAGGAGGAACAGGAGGAAGAGGCAAAAGGTCATACCTATATCAAGTGAAACGGTTAGAGACCAAAGGGTCAATCAAACTTCTAAAACCGTTTGGGTGAGAAAGGAAGACCTGAAGGGCTTCACTTAGCTCGTGCCTATCATGGCTTAGGGTATGTTGTTAGAGTTATATCTTGTCCTAGTGCTATGTTATCTGTGTATTCTAGTAGTCTTTCTTTTTACTAGTTTTTATTTGCTTTGATATGTTTTTCTGTTTTCTTTGTTTTGAAAAATCCAAAAAGATTGAAAAACCATAAAATTCAAAAATATTTTTTTCATGTTGCCCTTATTTGACTTGCATGATCTGCACTCCTTGTGTGATCTTTATTTCTATACTTGTCCAGGGTTGAACATGAGTTTGTTGCTGATTGAGGATATATCACATTCATAGTCTCTTGGTTAGGCTGAAAATTAGACCGATTTTACCTTGAATAGTTAGAGACTTATTCATGTGTGTATGCTTCACAAATTTCACATGCACTCTAACTGACTCTGTTGATGTCATGTAAAATTGTTGGAGACATGTAATGTCCTAATTAGCCGTTTTGATGTGTTTGGGTGAGTTTGTGTCAAGTGATGTACTTCAGTTTGGATTTACCACGGAATTGCCAAAAGAGGAGATTGTAAAGTCCATGCTTTTTGTGTTGGCATATTCCGATGTCAAAACAAGTGAGTCTAGGTGTCTAGGTGTGTATCTTGTGTCATTGCCGTCAAGCATCCACGACAGGTGAAGTTGAAGAGTGGCAAAGAATCGTTTTATCCACTCGGAGGATCACTTCCTTCATAGGATGGTAAGTGACCTAGATACCATGCTACCATAGGTAGGAATTGACTTAGAATAATCCTAACATGATGCCTTAGGTGGTAAGTGTCCTAAACTAATCATACGGACCTTAGGTGATGAGATAAGTAGTGCAAAACATGTTAAAAATTCTGAAATTTTTCAAAAAACCAAGGTTGCTTGAAAGTGGCATATCTCTCAAACCGTAACTCAGATTTCGCTCTATAATATATCAAATCAATCATGTAAAAAAGAGCTATCACTTTTTTGAAGGGTGTGAGAGCCAAAAATGTATTTTTAAAATCAAGTCTGCACCTCAAGGTCGACCCTGACCATTGAGGGTCGACCCTGAGTATAAAATTTTTTGAAAACCAAGGTTGCTTGTGAGAGGCATATCTCACAAACCGTAGCTCAGATTTTGCTCTATAATATAGAAAAATGACCATGTCGAAAAGAGCTACAACTTTTCTGAAGGAAGTAACAGCTGATTTTGTGATGTATTATCTCAATCGTCCAAAACTAGTCAGGGTTGACACTGATATGGACCATTTTTGTATGCTGAAATTTTCCAGCAAGTGAAAAAAACTAGGGTCGACCCTCAAGGAAATCATTCTAAATGGTATTTTTGGTTTCCTCTGTGGTTTTTATCCCTTGTAAGCAACTTCTAAGCTTGGTTTTGCTTCCCTATAAAGTGTGAAGCCCTCTAGTTCGTGGAGCACAACTTAGGGAGTGTGTGGAGAGTATTTTTAAGTTCCTCCAGAGGTCATAAAACCTATGGAATCTATTTGTCTTAACCCCTTTTGTTACTGCATTAAACCTAGAGTTTGCAAGCCCAAAGTTTCAATTTTGCTTGTTTGGACTTGTCCTTTGAAGGAGTCCATCTAGGTATTGATTTCTATCAAACCATCAACCCGTTCTGGATAGAACACCTTGGCCGGAGTGTTCCAGAGCCTTTGTGAAGGAGATCGATCTGAGAAGGATCGTGGTAGAGTATTTTGGTCGGTGGAATCCGAAGCCGTCATTGACAGAGATCGATTGGAAGATCGTGGACTGTTTTCGAGACACAAAGAGAAGTACAAGCGGTTGCGGTTGATCACGTGACTTGAGAGTACGTGATGACTTTTTAAGGCATGGAGGACTAAGAACTGAAGGATCGTAGTGTCGAGTCCGAAGGAGTCAAGATCGAGTCTTGTAAGTTCTTGTTTACTTTATCTTAGTGGATTCTCATGGCTGGACTAGGTCCCGTGGTTTTTCCCGGAAGCGTTTCCTCGTAAAAATTCTTGTGTTGTGGTTTGCTTGGCTTTCTATTTTCCGCACTTAAAATACATCATCCCTTAAATTAAAACATAATGTTTAAAACATCAAAAAGGATAGATAGACTTATAGGGAGCCCTAACCGTCTCCTTGACTTTGTGAGATTCTCAACTCAAACCCTAGATTTGAGGTTCACCGAATTGTTTTTCAAACTGGAAGTCAAAAAGTCTGATATAAACATCTTTTCCAAAAAGAAATACTAAAACTAATCAATAGGGATTGTAGACCCGGGATTTTAACCCCCACTCCCGATCAGGATTGAACCCGAGGAGGAATAGTGCTAAAAAATGTTGAAAAGATAGAGTCGCCACCTATTTAGATTGTGAGGGAAAATAGGGTCCCTTAAAAGGTTGGATAAGGCTTTGGTCTGAAAATAGAGTTCAAGGTAAGGGTTCATTTGAGTTAGGGGAATGTGTTAGGCACCCTAAACTCCCATCCGGAGATGGTTACCTACTCCCTAAGTCTGAATTAAAGTGGGGGAAATCATAAGAGAAGCTTATATTTCATCTATATGTTTGACAAATATTGTACAAACAGTAATGTACATATTAATGTAAACTGGGACAAGATAGGGGTTCTATCCTAGGTGAGCTGAACCCGATCAGGGTTGCCTACGTATCCACAGTCAGTGGAATCAAGCCACACGTAGTTCCATATGGGTAGTTGATGGTTTGATTTGTTGGGTATTTGGATTGTGGGTTTTTGACAAGCTGAGGTTGGCCTTTGGATGTTAGGGTGTTTTCGAATGGTTCGGGGGTTTTTGCTCCTGTTAGAGGAGCGAGGCGGCCTTTTAAGCTCGTGCTGAGGAGCGTTTGGACAGTTTTGGCTCATGTCAAGGAGCACTTAGACAGTTTTAGCTCATGTCAAGGAGCCTCTGACAGTTTTAGCTCATGTCAAGGAGCCTGTTGGGTTGGGTTAGGGTTTGGATTAGATTTGAACCAGGGTTTACCTAGGGTTTAGGTAGGTTTAACTAGAGGTCACTAGGGTTTACCTAGGGGTAACTAGGGTTTAGGTAGGGTTTACTAGAGTCAACTAGAGTTTACCTAGGGTTAACTAGGGTTTAGGTAGGTGAGTTTTGAATCAAGGTTTGAACCGAGATTCGGATAGAGGTTCGACAACAGGGTAGACTAAGTTTGAACCGCAGTTCGGACAAAGGTTCGACAGGGTGTGGTAGGTTTGAACCGAAGTTCGGACAGAGGTTCGACAGGGTAAGCCGAGTTTAAATAAAACCGGGCAGGGGTTTGACAGGGTGAGCCGGGTTTGAGTAAAACCGGGCAGAGGTTCGACAGGGTAAGCCAGGTTTAAATAAAACCGGGTAGGGGTTCGACAGGGTAAGCTGGGTTTGAGTAAAACCGGGCAGGGGTTCGACAGGGTAAGCCGAGTTTGAGTAAAACCGGGCAAGGGTTCGACAGGGTAAGCTGGGTTTGAGTAAAACTGGGCAGGGGTTTGACAGGGTAAGCCGGGTTTGAGTAAAATCGGGCAGGGGTTTGACAGGGTAAGTCGAGTTTGAGTAAAACCGGGCAGGGGTTTGACAGGGTAAGCAGTCTAAGTATTAAAAAATAATAAAATAATTAGACTAATAAATGACAAAGCAAACGTCAGAGTTTCGGCAATTTTACCTTCTGGGAAACCCAAAAGGGTCTTTGAATTAAGTGCTCCCGAGAACGATTCTTCGAAATCGAGTTCCCGGGATCGCCGACGCCAAAAGGGGGATTTTATAAAGAGGAGAGAGAAGAGAGCAAGTGGAAAGGAATGAAGAATGAAGGAAGGGGTGGGGGGTATTTATAGTTTTTCAAAACGAGGTCCACGCCTTTTTAAAGGGCGCGATCTACTATATTTTAATGAATAGTAAAGCGGTATGAACAGTGAGTCGGCAACACGTCGGCAAGGCGATATTTCTAAATCCGCGCCTTTTAAAAAGGCACGATTTACAATATTTTATTATTTAGCAAATAAAGATATTGAAAATGAAGTTTACTGTACAAGTGGGGCCCACATGGTCCCGCGCCTTTTAAAAGGGCGAGCTTGCCCCTTAGGGCCTGTTTGGGCCTTCAAAAATGAGTTTTTTTTGGGTTTTTTTGTTTATGCTCCTATTTGCCGAGAAATTGTTTTTGTCGTTTTAAGCCTATTCTGAGCCCATGAATAGTCCAAATTGAGCTGATAAAATCCAGAAGAATGTTCGAGATAAAACATGGATTTTTCAGCACTTTTCAGGGGCGTTTTGGTCATTTTACGCTATAGGGGCATTTCGGTCATTTTCAACCATTTTTAAGTCCGATTTAACTCCAAAAATAGCCAAAATTGATCAAAAAATTTATAAAATCATTTTAAACAAAATGAAAACTTTTCAGAACTTTTTCAAGGGCATTTTGGTCATTTTTTACCCGAGGGGTATTTTGGTCAATTTTTACCTGTGGGGCATTTCTCGGAAATCGAAGCACATGGAAAGATGGTTTTAAAAATGGATTTTTTAAAGGGTTTTTAGAGGTATGCAAGGTGATTAAGGGGGTGCAAAATTGGGGTGTTTATAGGGATAACTTTCAATATCCTCAGCCTCCTCCTCAGGAAGCTCACCTTCTTCTCCCTCTTTGGCGTACACCTCCTCAGTCCACGGCTCTTCTCCTAAATCTGAAGAAAATGACAGGTCGACTGAGTATGGAATACTCAATGGACAAACAAACTAACAACAATATAAGATAGCATGAGCAATAACAATATCATCACTTAGTTTATCTATGCTTAATCATAATAAATTCACGTAAAATAGGCATAATCGGAGTGCGGAGCATATAACAATGCATAACATCATCTTGACTCATGTTCTTGTGCATCTCTTATCTATGAACTTGACTTAACATATGCCTAGACTCATACATGCATGATTCATGGTGTGTTTGTCCCGACAACGCATAATCATAGTGTTTTGTCCCTGCAACGCATAATTCATTGTGTTTTGTAACATAGTCGCGGCAATGCATAGAGTGGTATGTTTGTAACTGGGGGATCCTTCTTTCATAATCATAACATGAGTGCGACAACGCGTAGAGTGGATGTTGGGGGATCATCTTTCATGGCACAATTCATAACATGTTCATGTCCAATGCATGCATGCTTGTGAGACAATTGGACTCATGAGACTTGAATACTTACCATGCGAGTGCACGTGTGCTTGAGTGTCATGATTGGAATTCAAATGAGTCCTCCCTTAGGTTCCAATCTTCCATTAGGAAACTCCACTAGGTTACATCTCCCTAGTTAGAAAATTCCCAACGTGGAAGATTTTCCTCTAAGGTTTGACCTACCCGAATACCGATCACCATACAAAATAAATAAGGCATAATTTGTAATGATAAACAAACAATATCCATTTAATTTAGTTTCTTGATAATCAAAAGCATCATACTAATATTTATCATTCTTAGACATTTCAACAAACATCTAGAGTGCGTTAATTATGGATACTTTGCCCTTTCACATTCTTAACATTCCATCACACCAAAATCCAACCACACAACCCAAACATAATCCACATCCATACATCCATCCCATCTTCCGTAATATTTCTCATCCTCCATACAATCCATCCATAGTATAAACCCATTTCCATCTCTAATAAGCTTAATCCATGCATAATTAGGGAAAACATACACAATCTCCATTTCTAACATTTATATCATACCAATACTCATAAAAATCATTAATAGGGTTGAGTTAGAGAGTTTATCAACCTTAGGAATCCTTCTCTTGGATTCAAATCACTCCCAAGAAGCTGTGAGGAAGATCTCCAAGCTTTCTCCTCCCTTTAAGAGCAATCTCCACCTTCACCAAGTACAACCTTCTTAGAAATCCTAGGTTTTCTCCCCTTTTTTGTCAAATTAGGTTAAAAATGACTTAGAACCCTAAAACCCATGAAATAGAACCCCTATTTATAGCCTACAGGTTCAAAACCCCAAAATCCGCAACTTTAAAAAAAATCTGGGTGCGATTGCGATCGATCGCACCTATAGTGTGATAGATCAGACTTAAACCTGAAAGAAATTCCAAAAACTTGCTTGTATGCAATCGATCGCACTTGCATTGCGATCGATTGCACTACTATTGCAATAGATCGCAGCCCCTAATTTCAACTGACTTTTACCTCGCTTTGTTATTTTGACCATAACTTTTGACTTGCTTATCTGATTTTGACGATTCAATTGCGTTGGACTCATCATTCGAAGGGGAACAACTTTTATGTTTTACAAAAATTCTAATTTTGAGTTTTTAAAGGTCTAAATTGACTCCAAAGCTGACTAGTCTGCAAAAATATCGCAAAATCTACTTTTGACTTAGCTTAGACTAAAAATATGGAAAAACATTAAACATCAACCTTGAAGAGGGTTCCAAAACCTTTCTAAAGGTTCAAGAATCACTCAATTCCAATAAACGGAGACAAAACTAGAGTTTCCTAAAGTTTAGGGTGTATTAAGACCTCCCTCTCTTTACAACTTTGATTAAGCCTAGATCACACCACACTATTTAGATATAATTATACACACATTAAAAAATGATAAAGACTAAAATATCCTTAATACTTGCATAAAAGCATGAAAAATATTCAGGTCTCTGCATCCCCCCTTAAAAGAATTTCGTCCTTGAAATTTTCGTACCTTAGGTGAACAAGTGCGGATACTTTTTGCAGACCTCGGCTTCTCTCTCCCAAGCAGCCTCTTCTCTAGAGTGATGTTCCCATTGTAAGAGTACAAGAGGAATTACCTTAGAACGCAAGACTTGCTCCTTCCGATCTAAGATTTGAGTCGGTTGCTCCACTAGAGTCGACAAATTCTCTGGGTAGATTGAATTCGACGACGAAGTCATGACAGAATTTTTTAATTTCAGTTCTGTCTCTTGATTTCGGCGACGAAATCTTTGGTTGGGTTACAATTCGGCGACGAAGTCATTACAGGATTTTTTAGAATCCAATTCTGTCTTTTGAATTCGGCGATGAACTCAAGTGGGAACTCCACTTCGTCGACAAAATCATGTCTGAAATAAAAAAAAATTGTAACGGCTAGTTTGCAACGGACCTAAAAGCATTTAATGCTTCCCCAACAGCACTATTGGAAAAAATGCTATAAAAGGAGTTCATTTATGAACAAATAATAACTCTTGATCGCAACAATAACTCCTATAAATCACTCATTCATTGCTATTGATTTTCACTCACTCTCACACTTTGAAAATCCCCAAAAATCTCCCTTGAGCTCATTCAATTTCTACTTTCTTTGAGAGACTTTATTAGAGTTTGTATTTCACTCTTATCCAGCTCCTTTAAGGAGCTTTCATTTCAAATTTTCAATCAAAAAATCATTTATTGAAGATTAGTCAAGAATATAGGATTCTTGCACTGAAGCTGTAGCTTCAGTTATATCAAGAGAGGATTGTGCTCTTGAGAGGGTTCAGCTCGACCTAAAGGAGAGCTTGTAAGGTAATATCTCGACCTGTAAGAGAGATTGTAAGGGTTTGGACACCACCTATGAAGGAGCCTGTACGATTAAGGAATCGTGGTGAATCCTCTAGCTAGAAGCTAAGGCGAGGAGTAGGCTGATTTGCTGAACCTCGTGAACAAATCTTGAGTTTGCACTCTCCTTATCTCTTCTCTCTTTCTTTTAATATTCTATAGTTTAGCTTGTTGTATATTTAATTTTATTCCGCTCTTTTGAACTTATTGTTCATAGTTTAAAATCCGCCATAGACCCTATACACCCCCCCTTTAGGGTCATTACCTGGCCAACAATTGGTATCAGAGCTTAATACTCTAAATAAATCTAAACAATCTGAGTAATTGATTTTACTATGGCAAACAATGTTTTTGCAACAAGCCTAGGAGAAGGACATTTCACCACTAGACCACCGCTGTTTAATGGAGAAATTATAACTACTGGAAAACTAAGATGATGTATTACATCCAAGTTCTAGATTATGAGTGTTGGAGAGTAATAGTTAATGGCCCACATCTTCCCACAAAAATTGTGGATGATGTTAGAATTCCTAAGGTAGAGGAAGAATGGAATGAATCGGACATTAAGCTCATTCAAATCAATGCTAAAGCTATTAGCAACCTCTACTGTGCGTTAAGTCCCCAAGAATTTAACAGAGTTTCTGGATGTGACTCTGCTAAAGAAATATGGGATAAACTGAAAGTCACCTATGAAGGGACTAATCAGGTTAAAGAATAAAAGATTAGCATGCTTGTCCACAAGTATGAATTATTCAAAATAGAAAAAGAAGAATCTATTGGTGATATGTTCACTAGATTTACTAACATATTAAATGGTCTGAAATCTATGGGTAAAGTGTATTCAAATGCAGAAAATGTGAGAAAGATTCTGAGATCACTGCCCAAGGAATGGACTTCAAAAGTGACAGCTATTCAAGAAGCCAAGGACCTCACCAAACTGCCCATGGATGAGCTGCTTGGATCTCTTATGACTCACGAAGTCATAATGAAGAATCAAATGCCTGATGAACCAAGAACCAAGAAAGGGCTGGCCCTCAAGACTACTCAAGTTGAAAACAGTGATGAGGAAACCAGCAGTGATGATGAAGATATAGCCTTGATGGCAAAAAGGTTGAAAAGGTTCCTCAAGCATAAGGAAGAACTTCAAAAAGAGACCATACAAGAAGGAGTTCTCAAAAAAAGTAAACAAAGCTGAATCTAGCAAGAAGGAACCTCTCACCTGTTATGAATATAAGAAGCCAGGCCACATAAGGACTGACTACCCTCAATTCAAGAAAAGTCAAAAGTACAAGAAGAAGGCTATGATGGCGACTTGGGATGACTCGGAGGGAAGCAAGTCAGGAGATTCAAGTGATGAAGAAGTGGCAAATTTATGCCTCAGGCAAATGAGGATGAAGTAACTTCTTTCCCAAATGATTCTCTCTCATATGATGAAATAAGAGAAGCATTTGATGAACTTTATATTGAATTTGGTAGAATAGCTAAATTAAATAAATCCTTTAAAAAGGAAATCCACACTCTCTCACAATCATGTGAAACTCTACAAAAAGAAAAAAGTGTGTTAGCTATTGAGAATGAGGAATTGAGTAAGAAATTAAATGATATTGAAAATGCTCCTCATAACTCACCATGTGAATATGATGAGCTAAAAGATGAAGTCAAGGACTTGACTAATACTGTCCTCACATTCACAAATGGTCAAAAGAACCTAGAAAGACTCTTAGGACAACAAAGATGTGTTTTTAACAAGGCTGGACTTGGTTATAATACTTTTTCAGAACAAAAAGATTATCAAAACTTCTTTACAAAATTAAGTAGTCACCAAACTCCACCATCTACCTCATTTTATAATGGTAAAACAATTACAAAAATTTGGGTTCTGAAATGAACATTTTCTCTTTCAAAAACTAACCATAAAGGACCAACAATGATATGGCTTCCCAAGGGAACTAATCCTCCCAAACCACAACCCAAATCACTTTGGGTTCCATCCAAAACTATTTGGGTATCGGGGGGAAAGTATCTTGGAGTTACTTGAATTGGATGTGTAGGTATGCTTCAAATCAAAAACTTCCAAGACGACATGGTTCTTGGACAGTGGATGCTCAAGGCATATGACCAGAAACAAGGAGCTATTTGCATCAATCAATTCCAAAGGACGGCGGTCACGTGACATTTGGAGATAATGCTAAAGGGAAGATCATCGGCATAGGTAACATTGGTAAGAATAAATCTGTCTTTATTAAGAATGTACTACTTGTTGATGGCCTTAAGCATAATCTCATAAGTATTAGTCAACTTTGTGATAAGGGATTGAATGTTTCATTTAAGTCAAATATCTGTATGATTAAGGACAAAGATAATCTAAATACTTTGTTTGTAGCACATAGAAATGAAAATGTTTATACCTTAGATTTTGATGAACTTAAATCTCAAAACATGATGTGTTTTTCTACTATAGATGAATCTAGTTGGTTATGACATAGGAGACTAGGACATGCTAGTATGGATCTTCTGTCTACACTCTCTACAAATGAATTAGTTAAAGGATTACCCAAAACTAAATTTATCAAAGACAAAATTTGTGATGCTTGTCAACTTGGAAAACAAATGAAATCCTCATTCAAATCGAAGAAAATGATTTCTACCACTAGGCCTTTAGAACTTTGGCATATGGATCTTTTTGGTCTAAATGAAGTAGCTAGCCTAGCTGGAAAAACTTATGCCTTTGTTATAGTGGATGATTTCTCAAGATATTCATGGGTACTATTTCTTTTTCATAAAAATGAAGCACCTTCTCTATTTAAAAAGTTTTGTAAAAGAGTTCAAAATGAAAAAGGTTATTCTATTAACAACATAAGAAGTGATAGAGGAGGAGAATTTAAAAATAAAGAACTTGAATCATTTTGTGATGAAAATGGTTTTAATCATAATTTCTCAGCACCTAGAATTCCACAACAAAATGGTGTAGTAGAGAGAAACAATAGATCTCTTCAAGAAATGGCAAGAATAATACTTAATGAAAATAAATTACCTAATTATTTTTGGGCTGAAGCCATTAACACTTCATGTTATGTAATTACTAGAGTTGTTATAAGGAACAAGTTAAATAAAACTTCCTATGAGCTTTGGAATGGAAAAATTCCCAATATAAGTTATTTTAAGGTGTTTAGATATAAATGCTTTATACTTAATAATAAACAACATCTTAAGAAATTTGATGCTAAATCTGTGGTAGGAATTTTCCTAGGATATTCTACGAATAGCAAAGCCTATAGAGTGTTTAATAAGAAATCATTAATTGTTGAAGAATCAATTCAAGTAGTTTTTGATGAATCAAATCTATTTAACAAAATCAATACTAATATTGATGATGAAGGTGAAAATCTTCCAAAAGAGCTATCAAACTTAGAAATCAATATAGAACATAAGGATAATCAAGAAAAAGAAGAATCAAGTGATAAACCCATTGAAATAGATAATGAAGAAGTAAATGAAGATGAAGAATCTTATCAACTTCCTCAAGCTTGAAAATTAATAAAAGATCACCCTAAGGATCTAATACTTGGTAATATGGAACAAGGGGTTAGAACAAGAAGAAATCTAATGAACCTTGCATTTCTAAGTCAAATTGAACCTAAAAATGCCTTAGAAGCTATTGAAGATGAATCTTGGGGCATTGCTATGTAAGAAGAATTAAACCAATTTAATAGAAACCATGTCTGGAATTTAGTACCTAAACCAAATGATAAATCTATAATTGGTACAAAATGGGTTTTCAGAAATAAAAAGGATGAAAATGAGAATGTAGTTAAAAATAAAGCAAGATTAGTAGCTCAAGGATACAACCAAGAAGAGGGGATAGACTATGATGAAACATTTGCCCCGGTTGCTAGACTAGAAGCCATAAGAATGTTACATACATTTGCTAATCATAAAGCGTTTAAACTATATCAAATGGATGTAAAAAGTGTATTTCTAAATAGGTATATCAATGAAGAAGTTTATGTAAATCAACCATCTTGCTTTGAAAATCATAAATTTCCTAATCATATATTTAAGCTAATTAAAGCCTTATATGGATTAAAGCAAGCTCCAAGAGCTTGGTATGATAAGCTAAGTAGCTTCTTAATTGAAAATGGATTCACAAGAGGTAAAATTGACACAACTTTATTCATAATGATCAAAAATGATGATATGTTAATAATCCAAATCTATGTAGATGATATCATATTTGGATCAACAAATGAATATCTTTGTAAAATGTTTGCTAAAACTATGCAAAAAGAATTTGAAATGAGCATGATGGGTGAATTAACATTCTTCTTAGGACTCCAAATTAAACAAACCAAACAAGGAACATTTGTTAATCAAGCTAAATATACTAAAGAACTACTTAAAAAGTTTGGAATGGAATATACTAAAATAATGGATACTCCTATGAGTCCATCAACCAAACTTGATAAGGATGAAAAAGGAAAAAATATTGATGAAAAACTCTATAGAGGCATGATTGGAAGCCTCTTGTATCTCACTGCAAGTAGACCTGACATTATGTTCAGTGTTTGTATTTGTGCAATGTCGCGCCCCAAAATACCCCCTAGGAGTTTAGGGGTACTTTAGGCGTGACTATACATACCTGCCAAACCATCCTGTAATGAACAAGATAATTACAGTACTAAAACAATGAAAATCAGAGCGCAGAAGCTAAACATAAATGCGGAAGCGTAAACTAACTTTTTCTTTTCTTCTAAGATTTTCAAAATAGTATTCCAAGTTAACATATATACAAAACATGTCTAAGTCTAAGGTGGACAGACCCACCTATCAAAATGTCAAAATACATAAAAGACCCTCTCGTACTCTCCCCTCAACAGTAGTCGAGGTATGACCACACGTCAAGGTCTCGGTCCGCCTGAGACTGCAGTGGAATAGACGGATCTCTCTCCTCGATATACTCTTCCTCGACCCAAGGCTCTGGGTCGAGGGCTCCCTCAGTACCTGCCGACATGAAAGAAAGGCTGAGCATGGAATACTCAGCGAGTACAAGCTTCTAGCTATCCATAACAATAATAAACACGTAAGGAGTAGTACAATATCAATCATCAATTCCAGGCAATAGTAAGATCATAGAATCAAACAATATTAAACATGAAGCAATATTATCATCTTGATGTACATGAATGCAAAAACGCCGACAAAACTCATGCTTGAAAACCTGTTTCCATGTCTCGGTATGCATTGTAAAAATCATGTATGCGTGCATGCATGAATGTCTTGTCATCATCTTGTAACCTTGCATCTTGTAACTTGTGAGCCAGAGGCTAGCACCCAAATCTCCCTGGGCTGCCAACCTCCTTGATATGTATGGTTTTCTTGTGAGCCAGAGGCTAGTACCCGAATGTCCTTGGGCTACCAACCTCCTTGACAATATGTGACTTTTATTACTTGTTTAGTTTTCTTGTGAGCTAGAGGCTAGTACCCGAATGTCCCTGGGCTACCAACCTCCTTGACATGCAATATTTTCTTGTTGGTTATTATATGCATATGCTCTTGAAATCTCGGTTCATGCTATCATACGTGCTCGTGTACGTGTCAATCGTGACAATCATGGAATAAGGATAATAAGAGAGATATGAAATAACCCTTCAATTCACAATATATGCATCTGAGAATTTGAGTAATCAACATGGTATTTAAGTCCATTCATCATTCATGAGAATACATGCATAAGACCCCTTTCCATTTCTTCATTTAAATCGTTACTTCATAGTTTAGGCATTTCGTCAAACACATCACATACATTGTTCCTTAGTAGTTCATTTCCTTATTTTAATTGCATATTTTTCCATCCAATCACACAGAGGTAAGTTTGTTATTTGTATAATGTCCATCCTCCATTTCCAACTCACAACCCACGCATATCATACATCACACATTCGGCATCCAATCGTCACATCCAACCTCTCATCCACACATCCATTCCATTTCCCTTATCTTGTTTATATTTGTTGAGTTAATACCATGCATAGGGAAGGAAAGCATAATATAAATAATCACCATTTACAATAGAAAACCTAGATTATTGCTAGGGAAAGTTAGTAGGGTGTACTAACCTTAGATCAAGGCTTGATCTTGGTAGGAACCTTGATTTGAGCTCCAAAAAGGGTAGGGAACAACCCTTGCTTGAGGAAGACTTGAGTTGGGGAAGAAACCCCTTTCAAAAAAACGTGCGTGGGTGCTGCTCTAGCTTGGAGGAGGAGTCCCACAAGAGCTTGAGCCTTGAAATCGAAGCCAAACGAGCTGGGGGATCTAGGGTTCTTAAACCCCCTTTGATTCCTCCTCAAAAACAAAACCCTAGGTTAGAGTCTCCTTCTCCTCTCTCCCTAACTCTCAAAATCCTCTAAGTATGTGAATGAAGCCCTAAAGGCTCGGGCAAGCCTTAAGAAGAAAGGGTTTAACGCCCAAAAGATGAAAATACCCTTACAAAATTTTCTGTAAAACACGGGGACCGAGCGATCGGTGGTTATGACCGATCGATCGGTTGCCTACCGAGCGACCGGTCAAAAAACTACTCTCTGGAAAAATTCTCCATACAAAATTTTTGACCGTGCAATAGCTACCGATCGATAAGTTTTGGACCGATCGATCGCTAACTGGACCGAGCGATCGGTGCTCTGTAGGTCTGGACTGTTTTGACCATATCTTTTGACTCGCTCGTCGGATTTCGACGATTCAACTTGCGTTGGGTTCGTCTTTCGAAAATGAACATTTCTGACATTTCAGAATTTCCGATTTCTCTCTTATTTATTAATTAGACTATGAGGAAGGTCAATTTGCTACGAAAACGGTATTCATTAAGTATAGAAAAGTCCGGGGTGCTACATGCAAGATTCTAATCCTGTCCAAAAGAATCTCACCTAACTGCTGTAAAAAGATTTTTAGATACTTACTTGGAAAAATTGATTTAGGCTTATGGTATCCAAAAGATACAAACTTAGATCTAATAAGCTATTCAGATGTAGACTTTGCTGGATGCAAAGTAGATAGAAAAAGCACTAGTGGAACTTGTCACTTTTTAGGACATTCTCTTGTTTCATAGTTTAGTAAGAAACAAAATTCAGTGGCCCTATCCACAGCTGAGGCTGAGTATAAGGTAGCTAGACTTTGTTGGGCTCAAACTCTCTACATGAAACAACAACTAGAAGAATTTAAACTTACTTATACTAAAATTCCTATTAAGTGTGATAATACAAGTGCAATTTGCATGACTAAGAATCTCAGTCAACACTCAAGAACTAAACACATAGAAATAAGATATCATTTTATTAGAGATCATGTGCAAAATAGAAATGTTATCTTGGGATTTGTTGATACAATTAATCAGCTTGTTGATATTTTTACCAAACCTCTACAATCTGATAGGTTTAGTGCTTTGAGAAGAGAATTGGGAATGACTAGTCTGAATGATCTAACTTAATCAAGATCAAAAGCAATCAAAAATTAAAATCCTTAATTTGATATGCCAATAACTTATTTGATTGTTTAATAGTTTGAATTAAAAATATTATGATAATTTTAGATGTCCTGATGTGTACAGCCCCGAATTTCACATGCACTGTTCATGTGAGTAGGGTTGTGAATAGTGCTGTGAACAATATCAATTCAAGAGTTTTCCTAGCAGTCGGGCCTCCCATGCATATGGGTTGTGCCCAACGGGTTACCTTAGTTGGCTTAAGAACCTAGGATCATGAGTTATGAGAATGGTGTAGAGGTGGGATTCAAGGTAGATGGGGTATGAGAATACCCTAAGTGTCAAGAGGAACGTCTTAACATTATCCTCAACTTTGAATAGCTCAAGTTTTCTCACCTCTTATTGGAATCAAGTGATTCTTGAACCATTAGAACCGTATTCGAATCCTCTTTAAGGTTCTTGTTTAGCATTTTTCCATATTTTGAAGATAAGCTAAGTCAAAAGTGAGTTTTTCGTTGTTTTTCTGCTGAACTTGTAGACCAATCCACTTGTGGGCCCATTTAGACCTTTTAAAACTCAAAATTTGGAGTTTCATAAAACATGAAAGTTGTTCTCCTTCGAAAGACGAGTCGAAAGCAAGTTGAATCTTAAAAATCCAATGAACAAGTCAAAAGTTATGATCAAAATACTAAAGCGGGATAAAATCTATCAGAATCCGAAAAATAGGGGTGCGATCTATCGCAAATAAGCTGCGATCGATCGCAAAATGGTACGATCTATCGCAGATTTCTGTGATCGATCGCATTTAGGCGAGTTTTTTGATTTCTCTTCGGGTCTGAGTGCGATCGATCGCACTCGCGCCCAGTTTGCTCTTAAAACTGGGATTTTTGGGGATTTTGGGGGAACCTAAACCTACAGAGGGATTGAGAGGGAGAAAGGGAAAGAAGATTGGGGATTTCCAAGAGGGGTTTTGTGGAGATCAAGGGAAGCCAAGCTATTACTCAAGTTGGAACTATACATCAAGGGTTTTCTTCAACCTATTCAAGGTCGGTACCTTATACTACCCTTCTAGTTCATCTCTACTCTTTATTTTCCTTCATTTTATGATTTTCCTTAATTTCTAAACAAGATAAGGAAATGGGATGAATGGATGGTTGTGTGGACATTTATGGGCGATTGGATGCCATGTATGTGTTGTGATGATTAAAATGGGAAGGGCATTTCACCTCAATAATGAACATACATGATGTCGATTGAATGAAGAATGATTCATGTAGAATAAAATGAAAGATATAGGTGTTAACCAAAATACACATACCATGTGTTTGATGAAATGCCTCAATGGAGAAAATGATGATTTGTAGTGGAAATTGCATGTTTAAATGTTTATGGAATTGCTAGGGCTTATGATAGTGTGCTTACTTGCTTTCCCTAAAATTTGAATGAATGATTACTTTCTCAAATTTTGATGTTCTATGTATTGTGAAATCCCCAAAAGTCATATTTAATTTCAAATGAAAGTATGTACACGATTCTACGAGCACGGCATGCATGACATGGTTTATCGGTATTTTCAAGAACAAGGTTTAGAGGTGGGACATATCCTATGATATGTTTCACCTCGCTTTTCACAAGAGAACAAGAACGTAACATGACAAATTGCATTACATGAAGAGGGGCCTCCCCTCCCTCGCAAGTGCATCTCACAAGAGCATCTCACAAGTGCATTGCATTAAAGAAGGGTCTCCCTTCCCTCTCAAGGCATATCACGAAAGAAGGGTCTCCCTTCCCTCTCAAGAGCATCTCACAAGTGCATCTCACAAGTCGTATGAACATGATTACATTCCAAGTATGACATGACATGATACAAGCATGATACGCATGATACAAGCACGACAAGCATGACACGACATGACATTTCACGCATGACATTGCATGGTAAGAACATGACAAGACAAGTCTTAAACATGAAAAATAGTAATTTGAATCAAGTCAAGTACACAATGATTTCAAAACTTTTATCGGCTTTTCTGTAATACAAGCATGAAATATAAATGGTTTTACTTCTTGTTATGATATGAATTGCTTCCTGCTTTATATTGTGATTGATTGCTATGCTATAACTATTGGTTAGTATTTGGTACACGCTGAGTATTCCATGCTCAACCGTACGTAGGAGGTTGCTCGGTTACCTATGCTTCGAGCCCTTGGATTGAGACAAATCATGGAGAGTAGGAGGTTGCTCGGTTTGTTAGCCAGAGGTTAGGGGTTGACAGGTGGCCCTAGGGTTGGGTTGAGTAAGAGTGACATGTATTTTGGGATTTTGTTAGGAATTTACGTGTAAGCTTGAGTTAGTAACTCAGGCGTTGAACTCTTTTGTACTTGTTGGAAATTTTATTAAGTCAATTATTATGTCAACATTTGGAATATAGTTTAGTTGTGAAAGAAATTTTCAGTTCACCATTTAGCTTGCCTTGTTTATTCTTGCAGGACAGTTTGAAGGATAAGTAACAAGCCCAATTATCGCCTAACTCCTAGGGGGTATTTTGGGGTGTTACAGAGTGGTATCAGAGCTTAGGTATTAGGTTCTCTAGGGTCGGTTAGAGTTCTATAACATACGTAAACCAAGGCATTAGGTTCATCTCAAGAGTTGTATTCCAAGTGTGAGACTAAACTTCAGTCTTAGTCTAAAATGGTTGCTACAACCAAGTGCGGGTCTTAGGGATGCTAGAACTCCAAAGTATAATTCTATAAATACTCTGATGACTCGACGTGATAAATATGATGGTACTATACTATTACATGTGGTGTTGTCATATGGTATTATATGCTATATGGTGTGCGTACTATGTACTTATACTATTATGTGTAGTATTGTTATGTGGTACGATATGTTATGTGGTGTGCATGCTGTAGTTTACACGCTAAGTGAAAACCAATGTTTATGAATGAACCAACAGTTAGATTCATGAGTTAGGTGATACTTAGGCTAGAGTCTAGCTAGGCATTGTTTGACAAGGGAGGGGTAGGTCCTTGTCATACACTTTGTCATTTGGTTTCTGTAGGGAATCCCTTAGGTCTTACGAGTCTAGCATATTTAGAGTTGTTGCGAGAATAGGGACCTAGATTTTGATATATATGCTATTATGCATGTCCAGTGTGATTTGATTTGTTAGACTATACTTAATGCGGCTTACATCATGAGTAAGCATAAGTCGCACACCATGATACTCCACGACTAGTAGAAACATATATAGATATCAATATATTTTTAAACTCAAAGAACAGACAAAATTTTAACAACACATGGATGTCTGACCCACGTTTCTAGATACAGATGCGCATTAACTCTGCAACACGTTCTAGACTCAGTGTTCGGTCCAAGTTCTAGATACAGATGTGCGTTAACTCTGCAGCACGTTCTAAACACTGTACCCAATCCAAAATGATAAATAAATTATGAACTCTAAGGACGGCATGCATTTCGTACATAGCATGATCATCAAGCATCTCATAAAACATCATACCTAGCATGCACTCCATACAGGACATAAGCATCATACATTTTTATACATGGCATGAACATCAAAAACATATCATCAACATCATATGCACATCTTGTACGCATCATGTAGATCTTGAAAGCCACAAAGATTCAAAGAATGTTGCTAAAATAACCAAATTGTATAAGCCACTCATTAATCTTAGCCTTAAACCGGTTAATGTCTTAATTAGGAAATCAGCTAATACCTCCACCAAGCGGAAGAACTTAGCTTTGCTAGGAAAACCAATCGTATGATTATACTATTATGTGTATACTTTGATATATACAATACGCTTATATAGGTTATGTATTACTCTCAAGTGTAGACCATCGGGTTAGTGCTAGTCAAAACCTGTTGAAATTTCAACCGAACTTGGTGTCGTACGCTAGGAAACCTTATCGGTATGCCTATATTACCTTATTGTATGCTGCCATGTATTGTTATGTACCTATAGACATTGGGTGATTGTTGAAATTAGGGTCGAGACAAGTTGTTTTCCAAGCTAGACTCATGCTATGCTATTGTCCTCAAGGATACAATTATGAGGCATGGCAATCTGGATCGCGGTTACTATACTAGAGGAAATGGAGGTGATGCTCAAGTAGGGGACGAGCAACCTAACCTCACCCAAGTCATGGAGGGGGTAGCTGAGACCTAAGCTATGTTCGCGGGTAAACAACCTGCCACTCCTTCGTCTGCTGCAGCACTAGTTCTGGCTCCTCCAAATAGAGGACAGGCCGAAATCGAGGCATTTTGGAGGATGAGGCATCCAGTATTCTGTGGTGGCATAGACCCATTGGTTGGACATACACAAGTACAGAGTCCTCCTACTGCACCACCGGCTCCTCCTTCGTTTGTTCCACCGGCTTCACGCTCGGCTACCACTCAGGCCACGGGATGTGCACCCTCGACCTACTCTTATGAGATTTGTGCCCTTTGTGGGAAGAGACATGTGGCCGGAAAGTGTAGGAAGATTTTCGGTGGATGTTCCCACTGTGGTCGTCGGGGCCACATGATCAAAGATTGTCCCCGCCGTCTGATGGTATCTCATTCTCAGGGGAGTAGGCCCCCGGTTAGGCAATAACCTCAACAGGGCTCTACACAGGCATTGAGGCCCCAGCAGCCCACATAACCGCCTTGTCAAGCTAACCAGGGGCAAACCCGTGCCACATCAGGACAGGAAGCTCAAGCGCCAAATGATATGGTGTAGAAATGTGAGAGAGAGAAGAAAATTTTTGTTTAATAAAGGATGATGTAATGTTGTGTTTTCAGTATATTGCCTATAGGTATAAACGGGTTAGTTATGTTTTATGATATTTTGCGCACTTGAAAAAAAATATATATATATAAATTTTGAATTGTGTGAATGTTTAAGCACCTCACCATTAAGCAAATGCATTTGCTAGAGGTTTTTCCTTTAGTGTTCACGGAGTGGCCTTGGAGGAGATAATTGTGGGATAAGTATTTCCACTAATGGTATTGTAGTCCTAATTTTCGAGGACGAAATTTCTATAAGGGGGGGAGGATGTAGAGCCCCAAATTTCACATGCACTGTTCATGTGAGTAGGGTTGTGAATAGTGCTGTGAACAATATCAATTCAAGAGTTTTCGTAGCAGTCGGGCCTCCCATGCATATGGGTTGTGCCCAACGGGTTACCTTAGCTGGTTTAAGAACCTAGGATCATGAGTTATGAGAATGGTGTAGAGATGGGATTCAAGGTAGATGGGGTATGAGAATACCCTAAGTGTCAAGAGGAATGTTTTAACATTATCCTCAACTTTGAATAGCTCTAGTTTTCTCACCTCTTATTGGAATTGAGTGATTCTTGAACCATCAGAATTGTATTTGAATCCTCTTTAAGGTTCTTGTTTAGCATTTTTCCATATTTTGACGATAAGCTAAGTCAAAAGTGGGGTTTTCGTTGTTTTTCTGCTGAACTTGTAGACCAATCCACTTGTGGGCCCATTTAGACCTTTTAAAACTCAAAATTTGGAGTTTCATAAAACATGAAAGTTGTTCTCCTTCGAAAGACGAGTCGAAAAAAAGTTGAATCTTCAAAATCCAATGAACAATTAAAAAGTTATGATCAAAATACTAAAGCGGGATAAAATCTATCAGAATCCAGAAAATAGGGGTGCGATCTATCGCAAATAAGCTGCGATCGATCGCAAAGTGGTGCGATCTATCGCAGATTTCTGTGATCGATCGCATTCAGGTGAGATTTTTTATTTCTCTTCGGGTCTAAGTGCGATAGATCGCACCAAAAGGTGCGATCGATCGCACTCGCGCCCAGTTTGCTCTTAAAACCAGGATTTTTGGAGATTTTAGGGGAACCAAAACCTAGAGAGGGATTGAGAGGGAGAAAGGGAAGGAAGATTGGAGATTTCCAAGAGGGGTTTTGTGGAGATCAAGGGAAGCCAAGCTATTCCTCAAGTTGGAACTACACATCAAGGGTTTTCTTCAACCTATTCAAGGTCGGTACCTTATACTACCCTTCTAGTTCATCTCTACTCTTTATTTTCCTTCATTTTATGATTTTCCTTAATTTCTAAACAAGATAAGGAAATGGGATGAATGGATGGTTGTGTGGACGTTGATGGGCGATTGGATGCTGTGTATGTGTTGTGATGATTAAAATGGGAAGGGTATTTCACCTCAATAATGAACATACATGATGTGGATTGAATGAAGAATGATTCATGTAGAATAAAATGAAAGATATAGGTGTTAACCAAAATACACATACCATGTGTTTGATGAAATGCCTCAATGGAGAAAATGATGATTTGTAGTGGAAATTGCATGTTTAAATGTTTATGGAATTGCTAGGGCTTATGATAGTGTGCTTACTTGCTTTCCCTAAAATTTGAATGAATGATTACTTGCTCAAATTTTGATGTTCTATGTATTGTGAAATCCCCAAAAGTCATATTTAATTTCAAATGAAAGTATGTACATGATTCCACGAGCACGGCATGCATGACATGGTTTATCGGTATTTTCAAGAACAAGGTTTAGAGGTGGGACATATCCTATGATATGTTTTACCTCACTTTTCACAAGAGAACAAGAACGTGACATGACAAGTTGCATTACATGAAGAGGGGCCTCCCCTCCCTCGCAAGTGCATCTCACAAGAGCATCTCACAAGTGCATTGCATTAAAGAAGGGTCTCCCTTCCCTCTCAAGGCATATCACTAAAGAAGGGCCTCCCTTCCCTCACAAGAGCATCTCACAAGTGCATCTTACAAGTCGCATGAACATGATTACATTCCAAGCATGACATGACATTATACAAGCATGATACGCATGATACAAGCACGACAAGCATGACACGACATGACATTACACGCATGATAATGCATGGTAAGAACATGACAAGACAAGTCTTAAACACGAAAATAGTAATTTGAATCAAGTCGAGTACACAATGATTTCAAGAGTTTTATCGGCTTTTCTGTAATACAAGCATGAAATATAAATGGTTTTACTTCTTGTTATGATATGAATTGCTTCCTGCTCTATATTGTGATTGATTGCTATGCTATAACTGTTGGTTAGTATTTGGTACACGCTGAGTATTCCATGCTTAGCCGTACGTTTATGTCGGCAGGTACATAGTTCGTTACCTATGCTTCAAGCCCTTGGATCGAGACAAATCATGGAGAGTAGGAGGTTGGTCGGTGTGTTAGCCAGAGGTTAGGGGTTGACAGGTGGCCCTAGGGTTGGGTTGAGTAAGAGTGACATGTATTTTGGGATTTTGTTGGGAATTTACCTGTAAGCTTCAGTTAGTAACTCAGGCGTTGAACTCTTTTATACTTGTTGGAAATTTTATTAAGTCAATTATTATGTCAACATTTGGAATACAGTTTAGTTATGAAAGAAATTTTCAGTTCACCATTTAGTTTGCCTTGTATATTCTTGCAGGACAGTTTGAAGGATAAGTAACGAGCCCAATTATCGCCTAACTCCTAGGGGGTATTTTGGGGCATTACATGATGAATCTTTGACTTGAAGGAAAATAGGTGAAAAGCTTAAGAGAAATTAATCCTTCATATTCAGAACTGAATTCGATGACGAATTCAATCTACAATGTGATTTCGGCGACGAATCTTTGGGAAATATAGAAAACAGAATATTTTCTGTACCCATTTCGGCGACGAACCTGGATGAGTCATCCATTTCGTTGACAAAGTAAATCCGAAATTAAAATCTTTACGGCTCCTAACTCAATTTCGGCGACGAATTTAGGGACAAAACCTATTTCGACGACGAATTGAGTTGTGGGTATAAAAAGTTACCCCCAAATCTGAATTTTTTAAACCTAATCTTTCCCTCCAAAGTTCCTATTCCATTGCTCGTGCACCCTTCCTTCTTCCAAAACCAAGCAAATCCTTGCAAATCTCTCAGAGAATGCCGCCAAGAATGAAGAATGCATCAATAGAGCCTCCAAAGAAGAAATCAAGAATTGATAAAGGGAAAGAACCAACTTCATGTTCAACTCCAGTCCCGGTAAAGTTCAAGGAAGCAAATTTTGAGAAGTTATTCAAAGAAAATTTCCTATCTCGTTCCCCCCTATACGGTAAAGTTGTTAATTTCATTAGTTTTGATGCCTATGAGCTCGAACCCATAAAAACTCTTTTTTCTGCCCTAAAATGGGATAAATTTCTTGATTCTAACGAACCTATGTTTCCTGAGTTAGTCAAACTCTTCTACACTCACTTTCATTTCAATCAATCCGAGTCACTTATTACCTCGTTTGTCTTAGGTAAAAATATTTCTTTTCATTTAAATCAATTGCACTCAATTTTAAAAATTCCTCAGTGTACCCTTCAAACTTTTGTGAATGGTCAGTGGACCAGTCATGAAGGATTTGATGTGGTTGAAGCACTGAAAATGATGTGCATAAACCAAGATTTCACCACTCCTTTTCAACCTAAGGTTAAAGTCTTACCCTCACAGCTAGACTTATTCATCACATAATCACCTATAACCTAGTTCCTAGGGCTGGTGGTAGGGAGTATCTCACCTACTTTGATATATTCCTTATGTGGTGTATCCTAACCACCACATCCATTGATCTCTCCTACATCATTGTCCATTGTATGGATGATGCATTTAAGAGAAAATCAGGGTGTCTCCCTTTTGGTCAGGATCGAACTAAAATCTTTAAACACTTCAATGTTTCCTTAGCATCTCAAACAGATATTGTCACCCCTGATGATTCCTTCATTTATAGCAAAGCAACCATTCAAAGAATGGGCTATATTTGGAATGACTCCCAGAAGGTTTGGACTCCCAAACCCTCTGCTTCTTAGTCCTCCTCCATTCCTTCTAGTACTCCAGCTCCTATCCCTACTCCTTCTATGCCTATTCCTGCTCCCTCTCCATCTATCCTTACCTTTTCAACTGCACCCACAGTAGAGCATCAGGCTGAGCAACAGCAAGAATCAGTGTCAGAGATGGAACCCCAGGCTGAGTAGCAGCCTGTACCAGCAGAGGATCCTGTAGATGAGCTTCAAGGTGAGCAGCACCCCAGAGATGAGTTGCCTGACTGGTCTGATTTCATGGATGCTGGAGAGATTTCAGAGAGTTCTCATAGACAGGTGTCTCCTCACTTTGAGGACCCTATTCAGTTCTATAAGGTGCCCAGCAGGCCAGCAGTCTCAGATGAGCAGCTGAGTATCATGGCAAGGCAGATTGCCTCCATGTCCTCCAGCTTAGAGAATTTTCAGCTAGAAATAAGGTTGAGCCAACAGTCATTTCAAGAGGACATGAGAGCATCCTTGCTCTCCTTCATGGCTAAGATAAGGGAAAGTCTTACTACCATTTAGATTGAATCAAGGGTAAATCTTCAAAATCTCCATTCCTCTAGTCTCTCCCGTTTTGCAGCTCTTGAGTCTGAGATAGGCAAAATCCCCAAAGCAGTCCAGTCCTCTCTAGCCACGGTTCATAATGACCTTAGATAGTGTGCAGATGCCACCTACTCTGTCTTAGGGACAGTTAACATTGATGCCTCAGTCACCAAAGATAGAGTTGACTCTGTGTCTTCCTTTCTTCATAGATTGGGGGCAGAACAATCTGAAGAAAGTATCCGAATGGAGAAGGTCCCTAAGTCAATCCAAGGAGTAGTAGAATCCTCAGCTCTTCAGTTGAAGACTCAAGGCAAGCTTCTTTTGGATATGGCAGAGCATGATTCCATAGCTACCTCAATTACCTTGCGGACCACTGATGAGTTGAAGAAAATGAATCATTTTCTGGCTAGTCTGGTTAGTGGAGCAACTCCTTCTCAGCCTCCCTCACAAGCTCCTTCTTCTTCCAAAGGCAGGAGACCAATGAAGGTAACCCCTTCCAAAAGGGGTCAAGCTACAAATTCCCCTATCATCTCCCTTCCTTCTGACTCAGATACCACCTCCTCGTCCTCAGACTCCCATGATGACTCTGATCCAGCTGAGCAATCCGAAAATGTCCTCACAAAGGTTGCAGACCTCATCAAAAAGCAGAAAGCAGAAGGGCTGTAATTGTTTTTCAATTTTTTTTTGATGTTGACATAGGGGGAGAACGATGAAATGTAATGAAACTTTGATGATTGGTAAATGAAATGACATTTGAATTATTTGAATTTGATTTTTTTTGCATCTTTGGCAGTACACACATATAATATATGTCTTATGCTTATGGAACTCTTTTCTTGTCTTGATTCAATATGTTGTGAATAGAAATTAAAATTGAAACTTATCTTTGTGGAACTTTTCTTGGTACTTAACCAGGGTGATATATCCTTTAACTCGCCATAAATATGCATCTAAATAACAACTGTGACTATTTTTTACAAATGCATATGTTTAAGGGGAGCTTAACCCCATTTCATTACATTGTTATGTCATCATCAAAAAAGGGGAGATTGTTAGCCTCAAGGTTACAACCATGGGTACCCCTAATAATTTTGATAATAACATAATAATGAAATGAAATATTTTGTACTAATAAACCTGTTTAAGTGTGTGAATATTTCAAATTACACAAGTTGATAGCACTTTAATGACGAAAAATGATGGAAATTACCCAAGAGGAAGTTCAACTCATTGTATACAAGATGAACATTCAAGATAAGACCATAGTCCAAGTCGGATCCATTGAAGACATAAGGCTAAATCACAAGACCCAAGTCAAGCCAAGTTCATCTCTCAATAATCTTAAATGTATTTATTTCTTATTTTTTTAGAGTTCATAGGACTTATGTAAAAAGTCCTTAAAAAAAAGGTAAAGTTGAAAAGCTCAAGTATTGTAGATTGACCATAGGAGCCTAGGACACCTTTTGAAAATTATTCTAAGGCCCTAAGGATCATATAATCATGATAAAAGTATAGCTAATTGACCTAGGAAATGAATCACATCCCTTTGGTCTGATCCAAGACTGAATTCAGAATTTTTACTCTGAATTCGTCGACGAATTCTCTAGGTAGATTGAATTCGGCGACGAAGTCATAACAAAATTTTTTAATTTCAGTTCTGTCTTTTGATTTTGGCGACAAAATCTTTGGTTGGGTTACAATTCGGTGACGAAGTCATTACAGGATTTTTTAGAATCCAATTCTGTCTTTTGAATTCGGGGACGAACTCAAGTGGGAACTCCACTTCGTCGACGAAATCATGTCTGAAACAGAAAAATTTTGTAACGGCTAGTTTGCAACGGACCTAAAAGCATTTAATGCTTCCCCAATGGCACTATTGGAAAAAATGCTATAAAAGGAGTTCATTTATGAACAAATAATAACTCTTGATCACAATAATAGCTCCTATTAATCACTCATTCATTGCTATTGATTTTCACTCACTCTCACACTTTGAAAATCCCCAAAAATCTCCCTTGAGCTCATTCAACTTCTACTTTCTTTGAGAGACTTTATTAGAGTTTGTATTTCACTCTTATCTAGCTCATTTAAGGAGCTTTCATTTTGGATTTTCAATCCAAAAATCATTTATTGAAGATTAGTCAAGAATATACGATTCTTGCACTGAAGCTGTTGCTTCAGTTATATCAAGAGAGGATTGTGCTCTTGAGAGGGTTCAGCTCGTCCTAAAGGAGAGCTTGTAAGGTAATATCTCGACCTGTAAGAGAGATTGTAAGTGTTTGGACTCCACCTATGAAGGAGCCTGTACGATTAAGGAATCGGGGAGTAGGCTGGTTTGTTTAACCTTGTGCACAAATCTTGAGTTTGCACTCTCCTTATCTCTTCTCTCTTTCTTTTAATATTCTATAGTTTAGCTTGTTGTATATTTAATTTTATTCCTCTCTTTTGAACTTGTTGTTCATAAGTTTAAAATCCGCCATAGACCCTATTCACCCCCCCTTTAGGGTCATTACTTGGCCAACAGATCTTTTAACTGCCTAGAGGCATAGGCAATCACCTTCCTATGTTGCATAAGAACACAACATACCCCAATGAGTGAGGCATCACTGTACACCACAAAACCTTCACTACCGGATGGAACAATCAAGATCGGAGTGGTGGTCAGACGCTTCTTCAACTCAAGGAAACTCTTCTCACATTTCACATTCCACTCGAACTTGGCGTTCTTTCGAGTTAGGTGAGTGAGTGGAACTGCCAAACTGGAAAATGCTTCTACAAATCTCTGATAATATCCAGCTAGGTCCAAGAAGCTTTGAACCTCTGAAACATTCTTTGGCCTTCCCCATCTTTCCACTACTTCTATTTTAGAAGGGTCCACAGAAATCCCCTCTTCTAACACCACATGGCCTAGAGATGCTACCTTTTCTAGCCAAAACTCGCACTTACTAAGCTTAGCGTATAGCTTATGCTCACGGAGTGTCTTTAGTGTGGTTCGGAGATGTATCTCATGCTCCTTCTATGTCTTGGAGTACACTAGAATGTCATCCATGAACACGATCACAAAGCGGTCAAGAGTCAGCTTGAAGATTCTGTTCATGAGATCCATAAAGGCTGTCGGAGCATTTGTCAAACCGAACAGCATGACCAAAAATTCAAAATGCCCATATCTAGTCCTGAACGTAGACTTGGAGATATCCTCAGCCTTTATCTTCAACTGATGGTAGCCCGACCTTAAATCGATCTTGGAGAAATACTTCGCTCTTTGTAACTGATCAAACAAGTCATTGATCCTTGGTAAAGGATATTTGTTCTTGATAGTGACCTTGTTCAGTTGCCAATAGTCGATGCACATCCACATCGACTCATCCTTCTTCTTCACAAATAAGACCAGAGCTCCCCAAGGTGACACACTTGGGCGGATAAACCCAAGATCAAGCAACTCTTCAATCTGCTCCTTTAGCTCTATCAACTTGCTGGAGCCATCCTATACGGAGCTTTAGAGATAGGTGCCATACTCAGAGCTAACTCAATTGCAAACTCTATCTCCCTATCCAGTGGCAATCCCGACAAATCTTTAGGAAAGACATCTAGGAATTCATTCACCACTGGGATGTTCAAGGAGTTCGGCACTTTCGGTGCAAAAAGGCTCAAGGCTGCAAATCTAGCTACATCCCTCTTGTTCAAACCCTGGAAATAAAAGGGAGGCCCACTGACTGGCTTGAAGTTAACCACTTTCCTGAAACAGTCCACATGGCCATGGTAGGTGGAAAGTCAATTCATGCCTAAGATGATGTCAAAATCTTAAAAATCCAAGACAATCAGATCGGCTAGCAATTCTCTAAGACCTACCAGAATATCGCAAGTGCGATAGACCTTATCAGTGATGACTGAACTACCCACTGGAGTGGCGATAACTAGCTTACGGTTTAATAGACTTGGCTCCGAAGGGAAAGCTTGAGCAAAACTAGAAGTGAAAAAAGAATGAGTCGATCCGGTGTAAATCAACACACGAGCTAAACAGTAATTTACCAACAAGGTGCCTGAATTGGGTACATAGCTAAGTGTGTCAAAACATGTGCACAAACCATTATTATATACTTAGCATGTTTATACACAGTAGCAAACATCATAGTCATACAAACAGAATAACATCATACATAATTTAATCTATTATTTAAACGTACCTTGCACAACGTTATCAGACGCCTGTGCATCCTGCTGGGAAATGGCAAACACTCGACCCTGAACTGGTTGGCGAGGCTACTGGGGCCTCTGACCCTGAGGTGGCCTCTGCTGTACTAGCTACCTGACTAGGGATCTAGCTCCTCAACTAATAAATAAAGAAGAATCGGACTATTCTAAAAAGCCAGAAATGTTCCTCTTTGAAAGACAAATCCAACACAAGTTGAATTGTCAAAATCCGACAAACGAGTAAAAAGTTATAGCCAAAATACCGAAGTAGGAAAAATGAGAGAAAATAGAAAAATGGACAAAAACACAAGGGACCGGTCAACCGAATTTTCCACCGATCGACCGATACCCATTACCGATTGACCGAACATCGCACTTATTGTATGGGTTATTTTTCTAGAGAGGTCATTTTTGACCGGTCGACCGGTCATATGGGAGTTTGCACTTTTGGTTGGTTTTTGCCAAAATTCTTAAGGGTAAATGGGTCTTTTGACCCCCCCCCCTTTTTCCTATTTAACCCAAATTTTGTGGGTTTTGGTCTTCACAAACACTCAAGCAAAAAATTTGAGGATTTTGCAAGAAAGGAGAAGGGAGGAGTTAGGGTTTGGGTTTTTGAGTAAAGGGAGCTCAAGCATTCTCAAGCAAGGGTCCTCCTCTACCATTGGGGCTCCTAATCCAAGGTTTCTCTTCAAGATCAAGCATTGATCTTCAAGTGTACTCTCTCCTCAAGCTTGAACTTCAAATCAAATGGGTTTTCTTCCAAATCAAGGAGTAATCCTCAAGGTTAGTACACCCTACTAACTACCTTAGTAATAACCTAGAATTTCTTAAGTGAATGTGCGTTGAATCTCCCCCATTTCTCTTTTATGTGGAAATATGCTACTTCCCTAAAATATAAACAAGATAATATAAATGTGGTGATGTATGGATGGATGAGGGGTTTGATGCCATTGGATGCCATGTTGTGATGTGTGGAATGATGGAAAATGGTGGAAGGGCATAGTATGCATAATGAATACACCCATGTGTTTGGTGAAATGTTGAAGTGAGAATGTAGAGCCCCTGACCTTTTCACAGTTAAATGCATGACACTTTCGTTGTCATTTTTCCTTTAAAGAGGTATAATTAATAAATAAGGATGAAAAATAGAAATTTCAAAATGTCAAAAATGTTCCTTTTCGAAGTACGAGCCCAACGCAAGTTGAATCGTCAAAATCGGACGAACGAGTCAAAAGATATGGCCAAAACAGTCTGAACCTGTAGGCAAAACGTAGCTCGGAAGGCACTAAGGACGTGCTCTGACATCGTACTCTGATAACGTAGCACAGACAACATACTCTTAACGTATACATTGTGCATCTGTTGTACAGCTCACAATGGGTACGTTGTACAGCTCACAACGGGTACGTTGTACAGCTCACAACGGGTACGTTGTACAGCACAACGGGCACGTTGTACATAAGACAACGGACTACGAGCTCAGCACCATGCACAACACAACGGACAACGTGTTCGGCACTATCCACAACGGACAACGTGCTTGGCACTGTTCACAGCACTACGAGCTCAGCACCATGCACAACACAACGGACAACGTGTTCGGCACTATCCACAACGGACAACGAGTTGGCACTATTCACAGCACAACGAGTTGCCACTATTCACAGCACAACGAGTTAGCACTGTTCACAACACAACGTGTTCGGCACTGTTCACAGCACAACGTGTTTGGCACTGTTCACAGCACAACGTGTTCGACACTATTCACGGTCCTCGCGTTTTTTCAGAAATTTTAGTAAGGGTATTAGGGTCTTTTGGTCGGTCCACTCTTACCTTAAGAGTTTAACCCGAGCCTTTAGGGCATCATTCGACACTTAGAGAGTTTGAGAGAATAGGAGAAAGGGGAGAAGGCGATTCCAACCTAGGGTTTCCATTTTGGAGAGAAATCAAAGGGTTTTGAAACCCTAGATCAACCTCAAGCCCGTTTTCTTCAAGATCTTGGCTCAAGCTCGTGTTCCAAGCTAGGGCAGCAACTCACAGTCGTTTGGAAGAGGGATTTCTTCCTCATTTCTTCAAGGTCGGTACTTTTTACTACCCTCCTAGTTATAGTTCCTCCTTTCCCTTCATTTCTCTTTATTTTCCTTTATTTACACATGTGCTATGAGATGGATGGGTGTGAATGGTGAATGGAGATGGAATGGGCGACTGGATGCCAATGGTTGTGTGTGATGAACAAATGGGGAAGGGCATTGTTCCAAATAATGAACATACATGTATGATTTGAGTAAAACCCATCTAGAAATGCATGTTGTAGGGTAAATCCATAATGAACACACCATGTTTGATGAAATGCCAAGGTGAATAAAGTGAGCTGTAAATTGGTGAATGCATGCCTAATAAATTCTGAATATTGCTAGGGCCTATGATAGTGTGTTTCCTGCTTTCCCGAAATGATATGAATGTTACATGCTCAATCATTGATGTTATATGTGTTGTGAAATTTCCCAAATGTCTTATTTAAATTTAAATACAAGTATGCACACGGTTCCCAAGAGCACGGCATGCATGACATGGTTTATCGAGATTTTCAAGAACATGGTTAGAGGTGGGACATATCCTACGATATGTTTTACCTCACTTTTCACAAGAAGACAAGAACCAACATTCCACGAGGGGTCTCCCCTCACTCACAAGTGCATATCATGAAGAAGGGCCTCCCTTCCCTCGCAAGTACATGCATATCATGAAGAAGCACCCCTTCCCTCGCAAGTGCATTGCATAAAGAAGGGTCTCCCTTCCCTCTCTAGCGCATCTCACAAGGACATCTCACAAGTTACATGATCACAAGCAAGCACACATGACATGCATGACATGACACGACATACAAGAATCGAGCAAGATAGACAAGACAAGCTTTCAAGTACGAAAAGATATTTCAAGCCAAGTCAAGTGCACGATGTTTTCAAGAGGTTTCATCGGCTTTCTACGAAATACAAGCATGATTATAAATTGCTTTACTTCCTTGTATGATATGAATTGTTTCCTGCTTATGCATGCTATCCGTATGCTATGACTGTTGGTTAGTATTTAGTACCCGCTGAGTATTCCATGCTCAACCGTACTTCTTATGTCGGCAGGTTCTGAGGGAGCTGCTGCTCCGTTTGATGTTTGTGCTCCTGGTCCATGGGTGGAAGAGGAGTACGTTGAGGAGCCTTTGGAGGAACCTCTGGTAGAGGGTTACCAATAGGTGGTTGTAGATTCTGAGTGGATTAGCTGTGGGTGAGATGAGAGTTTATATTCCATGTATTTTTTGGCGGGTCTGTCCGCACTTTCTTTTGGTTACTTTTTGTATAAACTTGGATTTGCGTATGTATATACATAGAGGTTTGGTAGACTTCCGCTGTGCTATGTTAGAGTATGTTTCCGCTGTTTATACCCTCTATTGTATATGCTCTGTGGGTTTTTGCAGGTTGGTTTGTCAAGCAAGTCATGTAAGCCATAATTAGTCGTCCAAAGTTCACTCTAACTCCTAGGGTGGGTTTTGGGTCGCGATAGAGAAAATGTGAAATAAATACTTACAAGAATCTTGATCACAATGTGTTTGATAAAATGCCTCAACAAGAACTAATGGATTTAATGAAGAATATGAGGATAGGATTTATGTAAATTTTCTTAGAAATGATAAATTGATCAAATGAACTATATGTGGCCTAAATTCTCATATGATTATGTTAAGAATTGAAATGCTACACTCATGCTATCCTTCTATGCAAGCATGCCATCATGTATACTACAATTGTTACACACACGCACCCATGGATGCATGAATCGGTTTTTCTAAAGTATATTTACACAAGAAACAACAAGAAAAAGATTGTGATTCACAATACGAATGATAAAGCCAGACATCGGGCCGGTCAAGGATAGGGCATATCCCTGAGATATGTCATACCTGGCTCACAAGAAAACAAGCATGATTGATAAAGCCGGACATCGGGCCGATCAAGGGTAGGGCATATCGCAAGATACGTCATACCTGGCTCATAAGAAAACAAGAAAATAAGATAAGGAGGTTGGTGTACCCTTTTCTATATATATCTATTTCGCTGAAGGGAATTTACATTCCCGGCTCACAAGTCACCTCAAGGGCACTAACCTTTGGCTCACAAATAAACAAGCAAGTCAAGTCAAGAACATGACAAGAGCAAGCAAGACATATGATTCCAAGCAAGACAAGATAAGCATGTGTGATTCTCACGAACAAGACCAAGACAAGAAATAAGTTTTCAAACATGACAAGCAAGTTTTGAAAGAAATTCGAAAGACTATTTTCAAGAATAAGACATGATTTTTAAGCATCAGTTTTATTGGAGTTTTAGCATTCATTCAAGCATGTCAGGATTATTAAATTGCTTTACTTACAATGTTGTGATTATCATATGTTGTTATTATTGTATTAAATTGAAGTGAGAAATTATATCTCATTGCTCTTATGTGATTGTTATTGCTATTGTTAGGTAGTAGCTTGTGCTCGCTGAGTATTCCATCCTCAACCGTACTTTTGTGTCGACAGGTACTGAGGATGCCCTCAACCCCGAGCCTTGGGTTGAGAAGAGTGTTTTGAAGAGAGAGAACCTCCTATCCCGATGCAGTCGTAGGAGGATAGAGACTGTGACATCTGGCCATACCTAGATTACTGTTGAGCATAGTGGGCTCAAAAGTTCTTTTTTTGTATTTTGATATTTTTATAGGTAGGCATGTCCACCTTTACATTTATTATGTTTTGTATATTAAACTTGGAATACTGAGATGGATTATGGAAAGAAAAAGTTAGTTCACGCTTCTACACTCATGTTTTAGCTTCTGCGCTCTGATTACTGTTGTCATTGTATCTTGTTAGCCTTGTTTATACAGGATGGTTTGGTAGGTACAAATAGTCACCTCTAAAGTATCCCTTAACTCCTAGAGGTATTTTGGGGCACGACAGAAGTGGTATCAGAGCTCTAGGCATTAGAGTCCATAGGGTCAGTGATTCCATGATTGAACAAGGCCTCAGAGTCACCTTAAAGAGTTGTATTCCAAGTATGGACTCACAAGTTAGTCTTAGTCAAAACAGGTTGAACTTCAACCGAACTTAGAGTCCTACGCTAGGAACACGGATTGTATGTACTGATATCATTATGTAAACCATGTGTGCATTGTTTTATGCTTAGTGAATATGTTTTGAGCAAATGGTGAAATTGTTACTAAATGCGTATCTAAGTTAGACTCAAGTGTATTGTCATTCTCAGGATCTAATCATTAGACGCAATACGCGGGGCTGTGGATACAACACAAGGGGCAACGGAGGTGATGCTCCATCTGGTGATGAGCAACCCGACTTTGCCAAATCTTTCACATCAATAGCCGAGACCTTGGTTATGTTGGCAATGAGGCAACCGGCTACTCCTTCTAATGCTGCACTTATACATGCTCCTCCCAATCAAGCACAAGCCGGAATAGAGACTTTTCGGAGGATGAGGCCTCCAACGTATTGTGGAAGCATTGATCCACTTGTGGCCGAAGGATGGATTCGACAACTTAAGAAGATATTCTCAGTATTGACACCTACTGAGGCAGAAAGGGTCACCTGGGCCGCCTTCATACTTGAAGGTGAGGCCGATCATTGATGGAGGTTCGCACTTAGGACCCGAGAGTTGACGCGGCAAGGCCAGGAATAGACATGGGGAGAATTCGTAGACGTCTTTTATAAGAAATATTTCCCCGTCGGGATGAAAGAAAAAAAGGAAGTTGAATTATTACCTTGGAACAAGGTAGCATGTCGGTGGCGGCTTATGAAGCCAAATTCTCGGAGCTATCTCGATTTGCTCCACATATGATAGCGACTAAGGCTGTGAAAGCCCGAAAATTCAAGAGGGGGTTGAAGGCCTACCTCAAGGATCGTGTCTCAATGTTTAGACATGAGACATATGCTGAAGTCATGGATAAAGCATTATTGGGAGAAGCTAATTCTGAAGAGTTCTCACTAAGTGGTGAATAGTGTGTGAATAATGCTCAAGTGTGGTCTTGTACACTAATGGGCCTTATGTTAATATACGTGTTTGGATTTATGGCGTACATGTTTTAATAAGTCTATATATCCTTAAGGAGTGTGTTTTAAGCACTAAAGGTGTTGGAAATGGGATTGGAAAGGTCTAAAGTAGTGAAAACAAGGTTTTGCAGCAAAACAGGGGATCACTGATCGCTCGGTCCATATTAGCGATCGATCGGTAGCTATCGACTGGTTAACTAATTTGTATGGCAAAAAATTCCAGAGAGGGTGGTTTAAACCGATCGCTCGGTTGAAACCACCGATCGACCGGTAAGTCACCGATCGATCGGTCATACGTAGATTTTCTTCATTAAGGGTGTTTAAGACTGTAGCCACTACCCCTTGCCTATATAAAGGCATGTTCGTGCCTTAGGGTTTCAGAAACCCTTTGTGCACTATTTTGAGAGAGGATGAGAGGGAGAAGAAGGAGAAAAGCTAGGTGTTGCTCAAGCTTGAAGGAAGATCAAGATTCTTCCCTCCTTTTGGTGTTTCTCAACAAAGAACTCAAGGTTCTCACTTGTTCCAAGCTTTTGGAATCAAATCACTGATTTCACCAAGGTAGATACACTCTACTCTCAATCTAGTAATACTACTAGTTACCATATGTTATTCTTCTTATTCTATACTATCTAAGCTTTGCTTTGTTATAGTGTGGGATGTTATTTCGATACTTGGATGTAAGCTATCACTATTATGCACTCTATGTGTTTGTGTAAATGCCTCTAAGGGTTTTTGGGTGTTTAAATATGCCAGTACTCTCATATGCTCATACGTTTGCATGTCTCACATAAAACGAGGTTTTCCATGTATTTCTCAAGGTACGAAAAGGGGTTTTTGAATAAGTGACTTAAATGAATGATTCTAAGCAACTCGATGATATCTCTAAGATCGGTTCACAAGCTCAAAAGGATCAGGATACACTCACAAGAAATCTATGATATTGTCTAAGGTCGTCTCACAAGCTCAAAAGGATCATAAATGAAATTGCTCTAAGATCTCTATGTTTTGCTCTATGGATATGCTCTACGGTATTTGCTCTATGTCTCTACGGATCATAAATGACTCTAAGGAACTCCATGAACTCTATGAACTCTAAGAACTCACAAGGTTATGATTATCGCATGACTCACAAGGTTTTGGTTTCGGATTTCATCATATGTGTATTATTCGGTTTCCACGCTTCGACATGTTTTAAGGATTTCATTCTCCATGATTCGTATGCTCTATGCTATCATTGTTTTATTGTTAGTAGTTTGTATAAGTTGAGTATTCCATGCTCAGCCGATATTTGTTATCATCGGCAGGTGCTCGGGTTCCTTTTGATCTATGTGGTATGGACCCTTGGGTAGAAGAAGAGTACTTCAACCCGGAGCCTTCTATGGATCACTATCAGGACGATGGATCGTTAGATAGGTGTCGTGACTTCGACTTCTGTTGATCAACTTATAAAGATACAGTATTTTGTTAAGTGAGAGTGGGACTTGTCCACTCCACATTTTTGGATTCTTATACAGTGTATTTTGTTGGTTCAAACTTGGACCAAGTAATAGGAGTATTTAGTTCTGTATTTTGGCTTCCGCTATGTTAGTTAGTTTTGTTTCTACTATGCATTGTAAATCGTTTCCGTTATGTATGTCTATGTACTCTGAGAGGTTTCCATGTGTGCTTTATGTATCATATTGGAGGTATGATACATCGGTCACGAGTCAAAGTATCCCTAACTCCTAGGGGGTGTTTTGGGTCGCGACAGAAGAGAAGTGGAGAAGGGTCAGTCTAGTGGCTCGACAGAAAAAAGAACAAGAACTAGTTCTTATCACTCCACAGGGCCAGCTCAGTCACAGAGGATGTACTCTACACCTCAGTCTCTTCGCCCTTTTGCTCCACCAGCTTTTCGACCGACTCTCACTCAGGCTCCTCGCCCCGCAGTGACTCAGGCTACAAAATATGCACCCTCCACCTATTCATATGATATTTGCACCCTTCGTGGAAGGAGGCATCCAGTAGGGGAATGTCGAAAGGCTTCCAGAAGTTTTTTCCATTGTGGTGACCAATGCCACATTATCAGAGATTGCCCCCGATGTCATCTACCAACTCAGTCTCAAGGGAGTAGGCCCCCTATTAGGCAGGCATCTCAGTAGAGCTCATCTTAGGCATCGAGGCCCTCACTGTCTACTTGGCCGCCTCGTTAAGCGACTCAAGGATGAGTCTTTGCCTTTTCGGAATGGGACGCACGTGCATCGGATAATGTCATGCAAGGTATGCAAAAATGTTAAAGTTTTACGTTGAAAATGCTTACTATGATGTAATTTTGTGAGTTACCCATGTATGACATATGTATGCTTGAAATCTATTGATATTAGTTATTTAATCACATAGGCGCTTTATTAGTGAACGAATGCCTAGCCCGAGTGTTGATCGACACGGGATCCACTCACTCCTTCGTCTCACCTAGTTTTGCGAAGGGTTTTGCGTTCGAGTCTAGTCCGTTGGAGCGGGAGTTAACCATTGCAACTCCGCTAGGTAAGTCGGTTGATATGGATATAATATACAAGGATAGTATGGTGCAAGTGGGGCTGAATGAACTATTAGCCGACCACATAATCCTAGATTTTCAAGACTTGGATTTTGATGTCATCCTAGGGATGGATTGGTTGTCAAACCCCACGGCCATGTTGCATGCTTTGAAAAGATGGTGAACTTCAGGCCGGAAGGAGTTAAGCCATTTCACTTTCGAGGATTGAGGGAAAGGGACATTGCCCACCTCGTAGCTTTGAGCATAGCAAACCCAGAGGCAACGAACTCCTCAACCATTCCAGTTGTGAATGAGTTCTTGGATGTGTTTCCGGAAGAATGTCCCAGGTTGCCTCCTGATAGAGAGATCGAGTTCGCTATAGAGCTTACTATGGGCACTGCTCCAATTTCAAGGGCACTGTATAGAATAGCCCCAATAGAACTTGAGGAATTGAAAAGGCAAATCGAGGAGTTACAACAACTTGGTTTTATATAACCAAGTGTGTCGCCATGGGGAGCTCTGGTTCTACTTGTGGAGAAGAAGGACGGGTCGATGAGAATGTGCATCGACTACAGACAGTTGAATAAAGTCACTATCAAGAATCGTTATCCATTGTCAAGGATAGATGACTTATTCGATCAACTGCAAGGAGCTAGATATTTCTCCAAGATTGACCTTAGAGCGGGTTATTATCAGTTGAAGATCAAGGTAGAAGATGTCCTGAAGACAGCTTTCAGGACTCGGTATGGACATTACGAGTTCCTTGTCATGCCTTTTAGGTTGACGAATGCACCGGTGGCGTTCATGGATTGATGAACCGGGTGTTCCGATCATACTTGGATCGATGCGTGATTGTGTTCATTGATGACATTTTGGTGTATTCCCAGACACGGGAAGATCACACACGAGACCTCTGCCTTGCCTAGAGATGTTAAGAGAGCATAGGCTATATGCCAAATTGAGCAAGTGTGAATTTTGGCTAGAGAAAGTGGCATTCCTGGGCCACATAGTGTCAGCTGAAGGCATCTCAGTTGATCCAGTAAAGATAGAGGCAGTGACGAATTGGGAAAGACACAGAATCGTCACCGAGATTTGGAGTTTCCTCGGCTTGGTAGGCTACTACCGGAGATTGGTGGAGGGAGTCTCCAGTCTAGCGGCACGGCTTACCTATCTTATGCGGAAGAATGCCGAATTTGTACAGAGCGACCGATGTGAAGTTAGCTTTCAGGAGTTGAAGAAGCAGCTCACTACAGCTCCCGTCCTCTCAGTGCCATTCGGGAGTGGTGGTTTTTTCATTTACAGTGACGCCTCCCATGTAGGGTTGGGGTGTGTACTCATGCAGCATGGTAAGGTCATTGCCTATGCCTCAAGGCAATTAAAGAAACATGAGAAGAATTATCCCACTCACGACTTAGAGCTTGCTGCGGTTGTGTTTACCTTGAAGATTTGGCGACATTATCTCTATGGGGAACAGTTCGAGGTATTCATAGACCATAAAAGCCTTAAGTATTTGTTTTCCCAGAAAAAGCTGAATCTGAGGCAAAAAAGATGGGTAGAGTTTTTGAAAGACTATGAGTGCTCCATCAAATACCACCCAAGTAAAGCGAATGTGGTGGCAAATGCATTGAGTAGGAAGTCACATGGGCTTATTGCATACATGATGGTTCGAGAATGGAAGTTGTTGGAGGATGCCTCCAACCTCGACATTAGCTTCAGTCCTCTTACTCATGGGCCAATGATGGAAAATGTCACGGTGAAACCATGCATCATTGATCGGATCCGGGAGTTGCAAGTAGCGGATGCCGAGTTGATTGCGTGATAAGCCGGTTGACGAAGGAAGTGTTGAGTTTGCCACGAATGGTGAAGGGGCGATCACATTCAAGGGAAGACTTTGTGTCCCGATCAACGTTGATCTCTGGAGAGAAATTTTGGATGAAGCCCACCGTTCTAAGTACACGGTACACCCTGGAGGAACAAAGATGTATTGAAATCTCAAAAAGTTATTTTGGTGGCGGAACATGAAGAGAGAAGTGGCCAGGTACGTGTCTAAATGCTTTGTGTGCCAGCAAGTCAAAGTTGAACATAGGAGACCTGCAAGACTTTTACAATCCCTCCCTATTCCTGGGTGGGAATGAGAACACATCTCCATGGATTTCATTGTTGGGTTACCGAGGATAGCAAGAAACTTTGATACTATTTGGGTTGTGGTTGATAGGCTAACTAAGTCCGCCCCTTTCTTGCCATACCGGAATACCTTCAATTCAAATCAGTTAGCGATACTGTACATCAAGGAAATCGTTCGGTTGCACGGGGTGTCATTGAGTATTGTGTCGGATAAAGATCTTTGATTCACTTCCAGGTTCTGGAAGAGCTTCTAGAGTGCAATAGGTTCCCATTTGGAATTTAGCACCGCCTTTCATCCACAGACAGATGGCCAAATAGAATGAGTGAACCAAATCATAGAGGACATGCTCCGGGCATGTATGCTAGACTTCAAGGGAAGTTGGGAAGACCACTTGCCTTTGGTAGAGTTCGCTTATAATAATAGCTACCAGGCGAGCATTCAGATGACACCTTTTGAGGCTTTATATGGGAGGAGTTGTAGATCTCCCTTGTATTGGGATGAAGTCGAGGAAAGAAAAGTTTTGGACCCCGAATTGATTGAGCAAATGGCTGATAGGGTCAAGCTTATCCAGGAGAGGTTGAAGACTGCACAGGATCGACAGAAGAGCTACGTCGACAACCGAATTAGAGATCTTGAATTTCGAGTTGGTGACTTGGTTTTTGTCAAGATTTCACCAACCAAAGGTGTTATGAGATTCGGGAAACAAGGAAAGCTCAGTCCAAGATATGTGGGTCCATTCGAGATCATCACTATAGTTGGTGAGGTAGCTTACCATGTTGCCTTGCCCACTCATATGGCAACGGTCCACAATGTATTCCACCTCCCTATGCTTTGAAAATATATTCCGGATCCATCCCATGTCATTGAGCTTGAGCCGGTAGAAATTCAAGAAGATCTCACGCTAATTGAGCAACCAATCCAGATCTTAGACAGGCGAGATCAAGTCTTGTGCAACAAGACCATTCTCTTGGTCTTGGTTGGATGGCAACACCATTCAATAGAGGAAGCCATATAGGAACGAGAGGTTGAAGTGAGAGAAAAGTATCCTCAATTATTTGTTTAGGGCCATGACATTCCTTTGTATTTTATTGTGATATTGTACATGTATGTATCATCTAAGTTTCGAGGATGAAATTTTTGTAAAGGGGGAGAATGTAGCGCCCCGGAACTTTTCGTACCTAATGAATAGCATTTTCATAGCTAATTTCACCTTTCATATAGTTTAACTAATAAATAAGGAAGAATCAGACGATTCTAAAATACTAGAAATGTTCCCCTTAGAAAGACGAATCCAACGCAAATTGAATCGCCAAAATCCAACGAACGAGTAAAAAGTTATGGCAAAAATACTAAAGTGGGAAAAATGAGAGAAAATAGAAAAATGGGCAAAAACACAAGGGACCGGTCGACCGAATTTGCTACCAGTCGACCGAATTTGCCACCGGTCGACCGATACCCATTACCAATCGACAAACATCGTACTTTTTGTATGGGTTATTTTTCTAAAGAGGTCATTTTTGACCGGTCGACCAGTCATGCTAGATTTTGCCCTGTTGGTTGATTTTTGCCGAAATTTTTAAGGGTAAATGGGTCTTTTGACTCCCCTTTTTACTATTTAACCCAAATTTCAAGGGTTTGGGTCTTCATAAACCCTCAAGCAAAAAATTTGGGGATTTTGGGAGAAAGGAGAAGGGAGGAGTTGGGGTTTTGGTTTTTGAGTAAAGGGAGCTCAAGCATTCTCAAGCAAGGGTCCTCCTCTACCATTGGGGTTCCTAATCCAAGGTTTCTCTTCAAGATCAAGCATTGATCTTCAAGTGTGCTCTCTCCTCAAGCTTCAACTTCAAATCAAAAGGGTTTTCTTCCAAATCAATGAGTAATCCTCAAGGTTAGTACATCTGTCGCGCCCCAAAATACCCCCTAGGCGTTAAGGGATACTTTAGAGGTGACTACGTTTACCTGTCAAACCATCCTATAATGCAAGAGGCTAAACATAATATAATACAATGATAATCAGAGCGCGGAAACTAAACATAAGTGCGGAAGCATAAGCCAACTTTTTCTTTTCTTCTATAACTCCAAATAGTATTCCAAGTTAACATATACCAAATACAATCAAAGTAAAGGTGGACATGCCCACCTATCAAAATACAAAAAGGAACTCTCTAACCCTCTCCTCTCAACAGTAGTCGAGGTATGGCCACACATCCAAGTCCCTATCCTCCTGAGACTACCATGGGATAGGTGGCTCCCTCTCCTCTACATACTCCTCCTCGACCCAAGGCTCGGGGTCGAGGACATCCACAGTACCTGCCGACATAAAAGTACGGCTGAGCATGGAATACTCAGCGAGTACAAACTACTAGCTAACCATAACAATAGCGAAAGCATAACAACAGTGAGCAATACAAGATATTAATTTAAAGCAATAGTAAAAGCATAAGATACATAGCCATATCTTGACATGCGTGTATGAATGCAAAAACCTCGGTAAAACTCATGTCTCGGAAACCTTTTTCGTGTCTCGGTCAAATCATGTATGTGTGTCGTGTCTTGTCTTGTATTTCATGTCTTGATTTGTTCTTGACTTGTATACTTGTGAGCCAGAGGCTAGCACCCTTCCTTAGGCTACCAACCTCCTTGTCATGTTCTTGTTCCATTTCTCTTGTGAGCCAGAGGCTAGCACCCTTCCTTGGGCTACCAACCTCCTTGTCATGTTCTTGTTCCATTTCTCTTGTGAGCCAGAGGCTAGCACCTCGGTAAAACTCATGTCTCGGAAACCTTTTTCGTGTCTCGGTCAAATCATGTATGTGTGTCGTGTCTTGTCTTGTCTTGTATTTCATGTCTTGATTTGTTCTTGACTTGTATACTTGTGAGCCAGAGGCTAGCACCCTTCCTTAGGCTACCAACCTCCTTGTCATGTTCTTGTTCCATTTCTCTTGTGAGCCAGAGGTTAGCACCCTTCCTTGGGCTACCAACCTCCTTGTCATGTTCTTGTTCCATTTCTCTTGTGAGCCAGAGGCTAGCACCCTTCCTTGGGCTACCAACCTCCTTGTCATGTTCTTGTTCCATTTCTTGATTCAACATGTATAATACAATCTTGAAAAACCCGGTTTCATGCATGCATGTGTGCTCGTGGGCGTGCCAATAGTGACAATCATGGGGACACGTGTAACAAGAGGGATATCGCATCATATTTCAATTCATAGTATAACATGTAAGCATTTAGGTGATCAACATGGCATTTGGTCAAGTCATCATTTACAAGAATAATTACATAAAGCTTACATCCATTTCCTTTATCAATTTGATTTATTCTTGGTTTAGGCATATTATCAAACATCCGGTGTGCAACATTTTAGTAGTTTTATTTCCCCTTTTTAGCGCATAAATTTCCAACACAACATCCAAGTATGTTCATTATTCATAGAGTGCCCTTCCACCATTTTCCATACCCACATTTCACCACGTCCAACGGCATCCAATCGCCTCTATATGCACCATTCATACATACAACCCCACATTCACATTTATCTTGTTTAAGTTTAGGAAGTATAGCACATTTCAAGTAAGGGAAAATACAAGACCAACATCATAATGTCAAAGGGGAAAAACTAGATTATTGCTAAAGAAAGTTAGTAGAGTGTACTAACCTTGAATCAAGGCTTGATCCTTGGTAGGGACCTTGATTGAAGCTCCAACTTGAAAGATGAAGCCTTTGCTTGAAGGAGATTCGAGTTAGGGAAGAAACCCCTTTCAAAAACGTGCTTGGGTTGCTGCCCTAGCTTGGAGAATGGTTCACACACGAGCTTGAGCCTCGATTTTGAAGCAACTCGAGTTGGGGTGAGCTATGGTTCTTAAACCCCCTTTGATTTCCTTCTCAAAACCAAACCCTAGGTTAGAGCTTTCTCCTCTTCTCTCTCTATCTCTCAAAATCCCTCAATGTTGTAAGTGAGGCCTCAAAGGGTCGAGCAAACCCTTATGGGTAAGGGTTTAACACCCAAAAGATGAAAACGCCCTTACTGAAATTTCTGCAAAAACGCGAAGACCGAGCGATCGGTGGTTATGACCGATCGATCGGTTGCCTACCGAGCGATCGATGTTATTGACCGATCGACCGGTCAAAAACTCACTCTCTGGAAAATTTTCCCATACAAAATTTCTGACCATGCGATAGCTACCGATCAATCGGTTATGGACCGATCGATCGCTGACTGGACCGAGCGATCGGTTCTCTGTATGTCTGGACTATTTTGACCATATCTTTTGACTCGCTCGTCGGATTTTGACGATTCAACTTGCGTTGGATTCGTCTCTCGAAAACGCACATTTCTGACATTTCAGAATTTCCGATTTCTCTCTTATTTATTAATTACACTACGAAACGGCCAATTAGCTACGAGAGTGCCATTCATTAAAGATGAAAAAGTCCGGGGTGCTACAACATCCTACTTACTACCTCAGTAATAACCTAGAATTTCTTAAGTGAATGTGCATTGAATCTCCCCCATTTCTCTTTTATGTGGAAATATGCTACTTCCCTAAAATATAAACAAGATAATATGAATGTTGTGATGTGTGGAATGATGGAAAACGGTGGAAGGGCATGTGTTTGGTGAAATGTTGAAGTGAGAAAATGTGAAATAAATACTTACAAGAATCTTGATCACAATGTGTTTGATAAAATGCCTCAACAAGAATTAATGGATTTAATGAAGAATATGAGGATAGGATTTATGTAAATTTTCTTATAAAAGATAAATCGATCAAATGAACTATATGTGGCCTAAATTCTCATATGATTATGTTAAGAATTGAAATGCTACACATGCTATCCTTCTATGCAAGCATGCCATCATGTATACTACAATTGTTACACACACGCACCCATGCATGCATGAATCGGTGTTTCTAAAGTATATGTACACAAAAAACAACAAGAACAAGATTGTGATTCACGATACGAATTATAAAACCAGACATTGGGCCGGTCAAGGGTAGGGCATATCCCTGGAATCATACCTGGCTTAAAGGAAAACAAGCATGATTGATAAAGCCGGACATCGGGCCGGTCAAGGGTAGGGCATATCGCAAGATATTTTATACTTGGCTCACAAGAAAACATGAAAAGAAGGTTGGTGTAGCCTTTTCTATATATATCTATTTCGCTGAAGGGAATTTACTTTCCCGGCTCACAAGTTACTTCAAGGGCACTAACCTCTGGCTCACAAGTAAACAAGCAAGTCAAGTCAAGAACATGACAAGAACAAGCAAGACATGTGATTCCAAGTAAGACACGATAAGCATGTGTGATTCTTATGAACAAGACCAAGACAAGAAATAAGTTTTCAAACATGACGAGCAAGTTTTGAAAGAAACACAAAAGACTTATTTCAAGAATAAGACATGATTTTTAAGCATCAGTTTTATCGGAGTTTTCGCATTCATTCAAGCATGATATGATTATTACATTGCTTTACTTATGATGTTGTGATTATCATATGTTGTTATTATTGTTTTAAATTGAAATGAGGAATTATATCTCGTTGCTCTTGTGTGATTGTTATTGCTATGTTAGCTAGTAGCATGTATTCGCTGAGTATTTCATACTCAGCCGTACTTTTACGTCGACAAGTACCGAGGAAGCCCTCAAACCCAAGCCTTGGGTTGAGGAAGAGTATATTAAGGAGAGAGAGTCTCCTATCTCGATGCAGTCGTAGGAGGATAGAGACCGCGACGTCTGACCATACCTAGATTTCTGTTGAGCATAGTGGGCTCAATAGTTCTTTTTTTGTATTTTGATAGGTGGGCATGTCCACCTTTACATTTATTATGTTTTATATATCAAACTTGGAATACTGAGATGGATTATGGAAAGAAAAAGTTAGTTCACGCTTCTGCATTCATGTTTTAGCTTATGCGCTCTAATTACTGTTGTCATTGTATCATGTTAGCCTTATTTTTTACAGGATGGTTTGGCAGGTACGAATAGTCACCTCTAAAGTATCCCTTAACTCCTAGGGGGTATTTTGGGGCACGACAAATAACCACACAACTCGTACGTAGTCGCCCATGGAGCAGGTGGGGTAGCTTGTGGGGCCTGAGGAGTAGCACGATGAGTGGTAGGTGCAACTAATGGCCTCTGGTACGGGGTTCGCCTAGCCACTGGTGCTGGGCCTGCCATCCTTAGCCTCTTATCCTGTGGGCCATACTTGCCTTCCTGCAATCCCTTCTTCCTCAAAAACTCAGCCAACCTCCTCTCGGCAGTCAAAACTCGCTCGCTTACCTCTCAACATGATCCAAGATATAGGATCTCTACCTTGTCTAGGATGTCCTTCAAATCTCCTCGCCTTCATACTCTCCGTAGTGATCAGATGAGGCGCAAATCGGGATAACTCTACAAACTTGGCCTCATACTCGGCCACTGACATGCTCCCCTGTCTAAGAGTAGAGAACTCAATTTCTTTCTGTTCCCTCACAGATGTCGTAAAATATTGCTCATAAAAGACATTGAGGAACTCTCCCCATGTCCATTCATGCCCAGCTCGTACCTCATTTCTCTTCCTGGATGCAGCCCTCCACCAGTGTTCTACTTCTCCTTCCATCATGAATGAGGTCCACCTCACTCTCTACTCATCAGTAGCCTCGAGCACAGAGAATAACTTCTCCAATTACATAATCCACAACTCTACCACCAATGGATCTATGCTCCCAAAGAAGGCTGGAGGACCCATTCTCCTAAAAGCTTATACTCCATTCTGTCGGGGTGGGTGGACCTCAATTGGCCTCTCTTGCCTAGCTTGACCAGCTGCTAGCAATACAGTTTGCTGAGCCATAATTTCAGCTTGTCTCTCCATAGTTGCAGCAATAGCTTCCATAGCCCAACTCACATTAGCCTGGGGAGTACCATCTGGGGTATCCCCATCAATCAAACTGCCACCCCCATTTCTATTATTTCTTCTGCCTCTCCTCATATCTATAATCCTGAGAAGAAGAAGACGATCCATTTAGAAACACACTCTCTTAAATTCTTAAGTTTACGCTTAACCAAAACTCAATCCTCAACAATTTTAAAGTCCTAAACTTGATGTTACTTCCCTAAGGTTGACATCTTCCTATGTCCTATACTTAATACCTTAGCCCTAAGGACTCTAATGCCCTGTACTCTGATACCACCTCTGTAACGACCCCAAAATCCTACAAGGCTAAAATAGGACTTTGGAATCGTCACATTTCATTAACCTACTTAAAATTCATACATACAAGGCAAACTAACATGAGTCTCCAAAATGAGAGTAATAAAATTTCGATCATAAAAAGTTAAACCATCCTGTACAATGATAATCCACATATTATACTCCTCATAAATGAAGTAGTCTAAAACCCATCGACACAGTAAAACAACTTAGCAACATCAACTAGAAGTCAAAAAGTCTGATATAAACATCTCTTCCAAAAAGAAATACTAAAACTAATCAATAGGGATAACTATCAATATCCCTAGCCTCCTCCTCAGGAAGCTCACCTTCTTCTCCCTCTTTGGCGTACACCTCCTCAGTCCATGGCTCTTCTCCTAAACCTGAAGACAAAGACAAGTCGACTGAGTATAGAATACTCAGTGGATAAACAAACTAACAACAACATAAGATAGCATGAGTAATAACAATATCATCACTTAGTTTATCTAAGCTTAATCATAATAAATTCACGTAAAATAGGCATAATCAGAGTGCAGAGCATATAATAATGCATAACATCATCTTGACTCGTGTACTTGTGCATCTCTTATCCATGAACTTGACTTAACATATGCCTACACTCATACATGCATGATTCATGGTGTGTTTGTCCTGACAACGCCTAATCATAGTGTTTTGTCCTGGCAACGCATAATTCATTGTGTTTTGTAACATAGTCGCGGCAATGCATAGAGTGGTATGTTCGTAACTGGGGATCATTCTTTCATAGCATAACATGAGTGCGACAACGCGTAGAGTGGATGTTCGTAGTGGGGGATCATCTTTCATGGCACAATTCATAACATGTTCATGTCCAATGCATGCATGCTTGTGAGACAAGTGGACTCATGAGACTTGAATGCTTACCATATGAGTGCACGTGTGCATGAGTGTCGTGATTGGAATTCAAATGAGTCCTCCCCTAGGTTCTGATCTTCCGTTAGGAAACTCTGCTAGGTTACATCTCCCTAGTTAGAGAATTCCCAACATGGAAGATTTTCCTCTAAGCTTTGACCTACCCGAATACGGATCACCATACAAAATAAATAGGCCATAATTTATCATGATAAACAAACAATATCCATTTAATTTAGTTTCCTGATAATCAAAAGCATCATACTAATATTTATCATTCTCAGACATTTCAACAAACATCTAGAGTGCGTTAATTATGGATACTTTGCCCTTTCACATTCTTAACATTACATCACACCATAATCCAACCACACAACCCAAACATAATCCACATCCATACATCCATCCCATCTTCTGTAATATTTCCCATCCTCCATACAATCCATCCATAGTATAAACCCATTTCTATCTCTAACAAGCTTAATCTATGCATAATTAGGGAAAACATACACAATCTCCATTTCTAACACTTATATCATACCAATACTCACAAAAATCATTTTGAGCTAGAGAGTTTATCAACCTTAGGGATCCTTCCCTTGGATCCAAATCGCTCCCAAGAAGCTTTGAGGAAGATCTATAAGCTTTCTCCTCCCTTTAAGAGCAATCTCCACCTTCACCAAGCACAACCCTCTTAGAAACCCTAGGTTTTCTCCCCTTTTTTGTCAAATTAGGTTAGAAATGATTTAGAACCCTAAAACCCATGAAATAGAACCCCTATTTATAGCCTAGGGGTTCAAAACCCCAAAATCTGTAACTTTAAAAAAAATCTGGGCACGATTACGATCGATCATTGCGATCGATCGCACCTATAGTGCGATAGATCACACTTAAACCCGAAAGAAATTCCAAAAAATTGCCTGTATGTAATCAATCGCACTTACATTGCGATCGATCGCACTACTATTGCGATAGATCGCAACCCCTGATTTCGACTGACTTTTACCTCACTTTGTTATTTTGACCATAATTTTTGACTCGCTTATCGGATTTTAACGATTCAACTTGCGTTGGACTCGTCGTTCGAATGGAAATAACTTTCATATTTTACAAAAATCGTAATTTTGAGTTTTTAAAGGTCTAAATTGACTCTAAAGCTGACTGGTCTGTAAAAAATCGTAAAATCTACTTTTGACTTAGCTTAGATTAAAAATATGGAAAAACATTAAACATCAACCTCAAAGAGGGTTCCAAACCTTTCTAAAGGTTCAAGAATCACTCAATTCCGATAAATTGTGACAAAACTAGAGCTTCCTAAAGTTCAGGGTGTGTTAAGACCTCCCTCTCTTTACAACTTTGATTAAGCCTAGATCACACCACGCTAATTAGATATAATTAAACACACATTAAAACATGATAAAGACGAAAATACCCTTAATACTTGCATGAAAAGGATTCGGGTCTCTACAACCTTAGCTTATAAATGGAGGGACCAGCCTCTCATTTCTCATGGTTACTCATAGTGAGGAGGTTCTGGAGCAGAATTTCTAGAGAGAGAAAGTGGAAGAGAGAGAAAAAAAAAAGAGAAAGAAATAGGAGGTCCATCTTGATAGTGTTCAACGCTCCCGACGCATTGGCAGCATTCGATTTCTTCCCTGGTGCCTCGGTTGTCATGTAGAGAGAGAAACGAGAAAAGTTAGAGAGAAAGTGTCAGTTAGAGTGAGAGACTACCTAGGGGTTGATCATCCTTCTTAGGGCATTGGCGATGTTCATTTCTTCCCCTAGAGTCTTGAAGTGCATGAAAGAGGTAAAATCCCTTTTCCCTCTTTCCTATTTTTCCTTTAAATATGTTTTTCTTGTTATGGATGATGTTCTTGCTTTATGGCACGGATAAAAAAGGGTTCGAGACCGGTTGTAAGTGTAAAATGGGTAAAACTCCTTCCCTCTCTTCTCTTTTTCCCTTTTATTTCATTATTTTTAGTATGTGGAATGCATGTGTGTGGTTTGATGTGAATAGAAAAAGGGTCAGAGACCCTTACGTGATGTGTGGAAGAGTTGGATATGCGTGAAAAATGATTAGAGGGGTGTAGCCCTCGGTCTTGGGTGTCAAAACCCCGGATTTAGTGTAACGACCCAAAACCCACCCTAGGAGTTAGAGTGAATCTTGGACGACTCAATCATGACTTACATGACTTGCTTGACAAACCAACCTGCAAAAACCACAGAGCATATACAATAGAAGACATTATAGCGGAAACATAACTATAAAACACAGCGGAAGTCTAACAAACCTCTAAGTATATACATATGGTCCAAGTTTATACAAAAAGTAACCAGAAGAAAGTGCGGACAGACCCGCCAAAATACATGGATATAATCTCTCATCTCACCCACAGCTAATCCACTCAAAATCTACAACCACCTAATGGTAACCCTCTACTGGAGGTTCCTCAAAAGGCTCCTCGACGTACTCCTCCTCCACCCATTGACTCGGAGCACAGATATCAAATGGAGCTGCTGCTCCGCCGTCACCTGCCGACAGAAGAAGTACGGCTGAGCATGGAATACTCAGCGGGTACTAAGCACTAACCAACAGTCATAGCATACAGATAGCATACATAAAGGATGAAGCAAGTTGCATATATAGAACAGGAACAATTTATATCATACAAGGAAGTAAAGCAATTTATATTCATGCTTGCATTCAGAAAGACTGATAAAACCCTTGCATTCATGCAGAATGTGAATGCCTAGTTGCCGTTCATAGCCCGTCGCAACTAGCATTCATGCAGAATGTGAATGCCTAGTTGCCGTTCATAGCCCGTCGCAACTAGCATTCATGCAGAATGTGAATGCCTAGTTGCCGTTCATAGCCCGTCGCAACTAGCATTCATGCAGAATGTGAATGCCTAGTTGCCGTTCATAGCCCGTCGCAACTAGCATTCATGCGGAATGTGAATGCCTAGTTGCCGTTCATAGCCCGTCGCAACTAGCATCTATGCGGAATGTGAATGCCTAGTTGCCGTTCATAGCCCGTCGCAACTAGCATCCATGCGTGTAATGCCATGCAGAGTTATGCGTGTCATGTGATGCTATGCTATGCGTGTCATGCCATGCTATGCTATGCGTGTCATGCCATGCTATGCTATGCGTGTCATGCGATGCTATGCATGTCATGCGAGGGGATGGGAGACCTTTCCCTATGAAATGCATGATTGTCTTGCCCTTTGTCAAAAGCGAAGTGAAACATATCTTAGGATATGCCCCACCTCTACGTCCCATACTTAAAACATCGGTAAATCACGTCATTTCATGCGTGCTCGTGAGATCGTGTGCATACTTGCATTTGGAATTAAATATGGCAATTTGGGGTAATTCACAAAGCATAGCATATAACAATTTAAGTGAGTAATAATCTACGCATTTTAAGAAATGTAAGAAACACACTATCATGAACCCTAACAAATTTCAAGAGCAATTAAGCATGAGTTCCCTTAATTTATCATTTATTTTGTTCACCTTGGCATTTCATCAAACATGAGGTGTGTTCATTATTCACTTAAACTTAGATCATGCTTTCCTAGGTGGGTTATGCTCACATCACACTTGTATGTTCATTATTAATACAATGCCCTTTCCCATTCATTCATCACATCATCCACACGGCATCCATTCGCCAACATCCATCTTCATTCACCATTCATACCACCAATCTCATAACACATATATAAATGAAGGAAAACAAAAAGGAACAAAGGAAAAAGGAAGCTATAACTAGGAGGGTAGTAAGAAGTACCGACCTTGAACAATGAGGAAGAAATCCCCCTTTCAAAACGACCGTGAGTTGCTGCCCTAGCTTGAGGAGAGTGCCCCACACGAGCTTGAGCCGAGATCTCGAAGAAAATGGACTTGAGGTGAGTGTGGGTTCACAACCCTTTGATTTCTCCTCCAAAAATCAAACCCTAGGTTAGGGATCGCCTTCTTCTCCTCTCCTTAGCTCTCAATCTTCTAAGTATTGTAAAATAAGCCCTAAAGGCTCGGGCAAGACTCTTAAGGTAAGAGTAAACTGCCCAAAAGACTAAAACACCCTTACTAAGTTTTCTGCAAAAACGCGAGTACCGAGTGATCGGTGTTAATGACCGATCGATCGGTTGCCTACCGATCGATCGGTTTCATAACCGAGCGATCGGTTAAAATTTCACTCTCTGGAAAATTTCCCCATACAAAAATCTCGACCAGTCGATAGCCTCCGAGCGATCGGTTTTGGACCGATCGATCGCTCCATGGACCGAGCGATCGGTGGTCTGCAGGTCCAAACTGTTTTGGCCATAACTTTTGACTCGTTCGTCCGATTTCGACGATTCAACTTGCGTTGGGTTCGTACTTCGAAAACGAACATTTCTGACGTTTCGGAATTTCCAATTTCTTCCTTATTTATTAATTATACCTCTTTAAAGGCAAAATGGCAACGAAAGTGTCATGCATTAAATGTGAAAAGGTCCGGGGCTCTACATCCTCCCCCCCTTACAAAAATTTCGTCCTCGAAATTCAGACGCTACTTGCATGACAAACCAAGAAGAAAATTACAAGTCATATACAAACTTATACAAAAACTCATTCAAATAGTTCTGGGTACTTCGCTTTGACTTCGGCTTCACGCTCCCATGTAGCTTCTTCCCGAGCATGGTGTTGCCATTGCACTAGAACCAAAGGGATAGTCTTGTTGCGAAGCACTTGATCTCTTCGATCCAAAATCTGAACCGGCTTTTCAATCAAGGTGAGGTCCTCTCGAATCTCCAACGGTTCCAAGTTTATGACATGCGAAGGATCCGCAATGTACTTCCGAAGCATAGACACATGGAAGACGTTATGAACTGCGGCCATGTGAGGTGGGAGAGCTACCCTGTAAGCAACCTCACCAACTCGCGTGATAATCCCAAAAGGCCCAACATACCGAGGACTGAGCTTGCCTCGCTTTCCAAATCTCATGATCCCTTTACTAGGAGATACTTTCACAAAAACTTGATCCCCTACTTGAAATTCCAAGTCCCTACGGCGCGTGTCCGCATAACTTTTCTGGCGATCTTGAGCGGCTTTCAATCGATCCCGAATGATCTTAACTGTGTTTACAGTTTGCTCAATCAATTCTGGACCAAGTAATTTCCTTTCTCCTACCTCATCCCAATAGAGAGGAGACCTACAACTTCGCCCATACAAGGCCTCAAATGGTGCCATTTGGATACTTGCCTGATAGCTGTTATTGTAGGCGAATTCAACCAAAGGCAAATGCTCTTCCCAACTGCCTCTGAAATCCATCATACAAGCCCGAAGCATGTCTTCAATGACTTGGTTCACTCTCTCGGTTTGTCCATCTGTCTGTGGATGAAAAGCGGTGCTGAAATCGAGTCGGGAACCCATAGCCTCCTGGAAGCTTTTCCAGAATCGTGATGTGAATCTTGGATCCCGATCCGACACGATACTGACAGGCACTCCGTGCAACCTCACCACTTCCTTGATGTACAAAGCAGCTAACTGACTAGAGTTGAAAGTAGTTCGGTAAGGCAAGAAGTGAGCGGACTTCGTCAAACGATCCACTACTACCCATATCGCATCTGAACCCCTTGCCGTCTTTGGCAAGCCAACTATGAAATCCATGGATATGTTCTCCCATTTCCACTCGGGAATCGGAAGGGACTGTAATAGACCTGCGGGCCGCATGTGTTCTGCTTTCACCTGTTGACACACCAAGCACCGTGCTACATATTCCGCAACCTCCCTCTTCATATTCCGCCACCAAAAGTGACTCTTGAGGTTCCGGTACATCTTCGTACCCCCTGGATGCACTGTGTACTTCGAACGGTGTGCTTCGTCCAAAATCTCTCTTCGAAGATCTGCATTGGCTGGGACGCACAGTCTTCCCTTGAATGTGATAGCACCCCGACTAGTGAGAGAAAAGTCTTCACTGCCCTTGGCAACTTCCTTGTCCCGGAAAGCCAACAATTCCGCATCCATGGCTTGATATTCTTGGATCAAATCTATAATGTACGGCCGAACCGTAACATTTGCCAAGGTAGGACCACGGACAGAGTTATTCACACTGATGTCCAGATTTGCCAAATCTTCTAGTAGCTTCCATTCTTGAACCAACATGTGTGCTAACAACCCCTGAGGTCTTCTACTCAGAGCATCAGCCACTACATTTGCCTTACCCGGATGGTATTGAATGGTACAATCATAATCCTTCAGAAATTCCATCCAACGCCGTTGCCTTAGATTCAATTCCTTTTGGGAAAAGAGGTACTTGAGGCTCTTGTGGTCCGTATACACATAGAATTCCACCCCGTATAAGTAATGTCGCCAGATCTTGAGTGCAAACACGACTGCGGCAAGCTCTAAGTCGTGCGTGGGGTAATTCTTCTCATGCTCCTTCAATTGCCTTGATGCATAGGCAATGACCTTCTTGTGTTGCATAAGCACACATCCAAGTCCAACGTGTGAGGCATCACTGTACACCTCATACCCAAGAGGTCCGGATGGCACTGTAAGGACAGGAGCTGTAGTAAGCCTCTTCTTCAGTTCCGTGAAACTGATCTCACACTTGTCGCTCCAAACAAACTGCGCATTCTTCCGTGTCAGGTGAGTAAGCGGTGCTGCAAGGCTAGAGAAACCCTCTACGAATCTCCTGTAGTAGCCTGCCAGCCCAAGAAAGCTGCGTATCTCAGTAACACTCTTGGGCCTCGCCCAACTCATAACAGCTTCTATCTTCTTCGGATCAACGGAGATGCCTTCCGCGGAAACAACGTGGCCTAGGAATGCCACCTCTTCCAACCAAAACTCACACTTGCTAATTTTGGCGTATAGCTTGTGCTCTCTTAACATTTCCAATGCGAGGCGAAGGTCGCGTATGTGATCTTCCCGTGTCTGGGAATAGACCAAAATGTCATCAACAAATACAATCACGCACCGATCTAGGTATGGTCGGAACACCCGGTTCATCAAATCCATAAAGGCTGCCGGCGCGTTCGTGAGACCAAAAGGCATCACCAAGAACTCATAGTGCCCATATCGAGTCCTGAAAGCAGTTTTGGGAACATCTTCCACCTTAATCTTCAACTGGTGATAACCCGATCGAAGATCTATCTTTGAGAAAAATCTTGCTCCCTTCAACTGATCGAACAAGTCGTCAATCCTAGGCAATGGATACCTATTCTTTATAGTGACTTTGTTCAATTGCCGGTAATCGACACACATCCGCATCGAACCATCTTTCTTCTTGACAAACAACACTGGGGCACCCCACGGTGAGACACTTGGTCGAATGAAGCCAAGGCTTTGTAATTCTTCCAACTGAGCCTTTAACTCTTTGAGTTCAATAGGGGCCATTCTATACGGAGCCCTGCAAACAGGAGCTGTGCCTGGTGCAAGCTCGATCATAAACTCAATCTCCCTGTCTGGAGGCAATCCTGGCAACTCCTCTGGAAATACATCCAGGAACTCACTCACAACCGGAATAGTTGATGAGTCCTTTGCCTCGGGGTTAGCTACGCCCAACGCCGCAAAACGAGCAATAGATCTGCTTTTCAACCCGCGAAAGTGGAATGGTTTTCCTTCTACTGGCTTGAAGAGTACCATTTTCTCAAAGCAAGCTACATGCCCATGATGTGCTGCTAACCAATCCATTCCCAATATAACATCAAAGTCTTGGAATCCAAGGACGATGAGATCAACCGCCAACTCGTGGCTTCCAACTTGGACCACACCATTTCTATACACTTTATCTGCCAATACTGTTTTGCCAAGAGGAGTCGAAATGGATAACTCCGGTTCTAGCTGACTTGGCTCCCCAGAAAAGCCTTCTGAAAAACTCGGCGAGACAAACGAATGAGTAGACCCGGTATCAATCAACACTCGAGCCAAATACTCATTGACTAGTAGGGTTCCTGAAATTTTAGCTAGTTACGTCAATTCAAGCCTCAACAGTGTATACACGTAAGTAAATATATATATAGCATACCAACTACGTACACAAGGAATAAAACATAACACAACAATCACGAATAAGGAAAATAATTCCTAACGCGTACCTTGCACCACATCGTCAGATGCAAGTGCATCACCCTCTGTCAAGGCAAAAACTCGCCCCTGGTTCGCCTGGCGAGACTGAGGTGTAGACCGGGTAGTCTGAGATGACGCCTGATATGATCCTGCTGGGCGTGCTGGTGGCCTAATCCCCTGAGACTGGCCTGGTAAATGCCGGGTAGGGCAATCCCTGATCACGTGGCCCTGGCGACCACAGTGAAAACATCCACCCGATGCTCTTAGGCAATCCCCAGCTGGGTGCCGTCGGCCGCATGAAGGGCAGGCCTCGTGTGTGCAGGTAGGAGGGGCCTGAGGTGGAGCATATCTCGCCACCTGAGGTGCAACTGGCCATGGGGCCGGGAGAGCCTGAGGTCGAGGTGCCTGTGGCACGTACTGCCGTGGTGCTGGGGCCGCATAAGTCGGCCTCATCGGTGGTGCTGGCCATGTATACTGATAAGGTCCGGTACGATTCCGCCTCTCTGGAGGTGCTGAACTACTGGCTTGGCCTCTCGCCAACTCTCTCTTCTTAGACACTGCTTCAGAATTGGCCTCAACCGATAAGGCCTTATCCACTACTTCGGCGTAAGTGGCGTGCCTGAAAACTGACACTTTCTCCATGATGACATCCTTGAGTCCTTGCTCAAACCTCCTCGCCTTCATTGCCTCGGTGGCAATCATATGTGTCGCGAAGCGTGATAGCTCCGAGAACTTGGCCTCATAAGCGGCCACAGACATCGAACCTTGCTCAAGGTTGATGAATTCTCTCTCTTTCTTTTCCCGAGCTCCAACCGGGAAATACTTCTTATAGAACGTGTCCTTAAACTCCTCCCAAGTCCAAGGTTGACCCTGCATGGTCAAGTCTCGTGACCTCAATGCGGACAACCACCAATGGTGGGCTTCACCCTCTAGCATGAAAACTGCCCATGTTACCCTATCCTCCTCTGTAGGCGAGAGGACCACAAAAATCTTCTCCATCTGGAGGATCCACGCCTCTGCTGCGAGAGGGTCCACACTCCCATGGAAGGATGGAGGTCTCAATCTCCTGAATGCCTCAACTCCAGCTGTACAATGTACTGGAGCTGCGGGCGGTGGAGTAGGTGCCGCTGATGCCGGTATAGTTTGCCGAGCCGCCAGGATGGCGAGTGTCTCAGCAATAGAGCCTAAGACCTGAGAGAGGTCCGGCTGCTCATCCTCATCTCTAGAAGAAGATGAAGCTCTGGTGTGTGGTCCACGACCCCGTGTGCCCCGCCTCATGACTAAAGTCCTGAGAAAAATAGCACCACATGAGTCTCACTTGAAAACACGGTTTATTTCAATGTTGTTTCACAATAATTCGATCTGTATTAGTTGTATAATACTAATATACATCACATCAAGTAATCAGAGTATTCATCACATTATACTTATACTTTAGTGTTCTAGTGTACCTAGGACCCGTACTTGGTTAAAGCAACCATTTTAGACTAAGACTAAAGTTTAGTCTTACACTTGGAACCAGACTCGCTCCCGACTTACTTCCTTCCTAACTTGTTTCCTGACATATGCTCTTGTCAAGCCTGTGGCATAGATTCTAAGTGACCCTAGAGACCTAAAGCCTAAGCTCTGATACCACTTCTGTCACGACCCAAAACCCACCCTAGGAGTTAGAGTGAATCTTGGACGACTCAATCATGACTTACATGACTTGCTTGACAAACCAACCTGCGAAAAAAAACCACGGAGCATATACAATAGAAGACATTATAGCGGAAACATAACTATAAAACACAGCGGAAGTCTAACAAACCTCTAAGTATATACATATGGTCCAAGTTTATACAAAAAGTAACCAGAAGAAAGTGCGGACAGACCCGCCAAAATACATGGATATAATCTCTCATCTCACCCACAGCTAATCCACTCAGAATCTACAACCACCTAATGGTAACCCTCTACTGGAGGTTCCTCAAAAGGCTCCTCGACATACTCCTCCTCCACCCATTGACTCGGAGCACAGATATCAAATGGAGCTGCTGCTCCGCCGTCACCTGCCGACAGAAGAAGTACGGCTGAGCATGGAATACTCAGCGGGTACTAAGCACTAACCAACAGTCATAGCATACAGATAGCATACATAAAGGATGAAGCAAGTTGCATATATAGAACAGGAACAATTTATATCATACAAGGAAGTAAAGCAATTTATATTCATGCTTGCATTCAGAAAGACTGATAAAACCCTTGCATTCATGCAGAATGTGAATGCCTAGTTGCCGTTCATAGCCCGTCGCAACTAGCATTCATGCAGAATGTGAATGCCTAGTTGCCGTTCATAGCCCGTCGCAACTAGCATCCATGCAGAATGTGAATGCCTAGTTGCCGTTCATAGCCCGTCGCAACTAGCATCTATGCGGAATGTGAATGCCTAGTTGCCGTTCATAGCCCGTCGCAACTAGCATCCATGCGTGTAATGCCATGCAGAGTTATGCGTGTCATGTGATGCTATGCTATGCGTGTCATGCCATGCTATGCTATGCGTGTCATGCCATGCTATGCTATGCGTGTCATGCGATGCTATGCATGTCATGCGAGGGGATGGGAGACCTTTCCCTATGAAATGCATGATTGTCTTGCCCTTTGTCAAAAGCGAAGTGAAACATATCTTAGGATATGCCCCACCTCTACGTCCCATACTTAAAACATCGGTAAATCACGTCATTTCATGCGTGCTCGTGAGATCGTGTGCATACTTGCATTTGGAATTAAATATGGCAATTTGGGGTAATTCACAAAGCATAGCATATAACAATTTAAGTGAGTAATAATCTACGCATTTCAAGAAATGTAAGAAACACACTATCATGAACCCTAACAAATTTCAAGAGCAATTAAGCATGAGTTCCCTTAATTTATCATTTATTTTGTTCACCTTGGCATTTCATCAAACATGAGGTGTGTTCATTATTCACTTAAACTTAGATCATGCTTTCCTAGGTGGGTTATGCTCACATCACACTTGTATGTTCATTATTAATACAATGCCCTTTCCCATTCATTCATCACATCATCCACACGGCATCCATTCGCCAACATCCATCTTCATTCACCATTCATACCACCAATCTCATAACACATATATAAATGAAGGAAAACAAGAAGAAACAAAGGAAAAGGGAAGCTATAACTAGGAGGGTAGTAAGAAGTACCGACCTTGAACAATGAGGAAGAAATCCCCCTTTCAAAACGACCGTGAGTTGCTGCCCTAGCTTGAGGAGAGTGCCCCACACGAGCTTGAGCCGAGATCTCGAAGAAAATGGACTTGAGGTGAGTGTGGGTTCACAACCCTTTGATTTCTCCTCCAAAAATCAAACCCTAGGTTAGGGATCGCCTTCTTCTCCTCTCCTTAGCTCTCAATCTTCTAAGTATTGTAAAATAAGCCCTAAAGGCTCGGGCAAGACTCTTAAGGTAAGAGTAAACTGCCCAAAAGACTAAAACACCCTTACTAAGTTTTCTGCAAAAACGCGAGTACCGAGTGATCGGTGTTAATGACCGATCGATCGGTTGCCTACCGATCGATCGGTTTCATAACCGAGCGATCGGTTAAAATTTCACTCTCTGGAAAATTTCCCCATACAAAAATCTCGACCAGTCGATAGCCTCCGAGCGATCGGTTTTGGACCGATCGATCGCTCCATGGACCGAGCGATCGGTGGTCTGCAGGTCCAAACTGTTTTGGCCATAACTTTTGACTCGTTCGTCCGATTTCGACGATTCAACTTGCGTTGGGTTCGTACTTCGAAAACAAACATTTCTGACGTTTCGGAATTTCCAATTTCTTCCTTATTTATTAATTATACCTCTTTAAAGGCAAAATGGCAACGAAAGTGTCATGCATTAAATGTGAAAAGGTCCGGGGCTCTACATTTAGGCTCACTGTGTACTGGGCGACCGATTGCCCAGTACTGGTGATTGATCGTCAGTGCCCAGACTTGTATTTTTGGGTTGTGATGGTGTGTGGACTTCAGGTGGACTGTTGGGGTGAAAGTATGCCTTTTTAATTTTAGATAAACAGTTCTTGGGGGGCATACATCGAATCCCAAGACCTGACTAAGATTCTAATTGATTTTATTCAAGGAGAGTTAAAATCACAATCACTTTTGCGACTTTGAAATTGTTTAGTCAATTCCACGATAGAATGTTAGACCGGCAAAACTTCACAAGCGTCAAGTCTCCTTCGCAATCCACACAGACCTTCTTTTTCTTTAAAGCTTTCTCTAATGGAAGCTAATGGCCCTTCCAAATTTTCAGCTCTAGGATCTTGAAATAAAAATCCAATCTTTATTGATCAAGATGGGTTCTTGATCTTCTTCTTGATATTCAAAACTAGAACACAAGAGAACAAGAATAGGGGGCAAAGGGGGCTGACCGTACACCTCAAAGAGAGAGGAGTGGGCGTGAGATAATGACGGAGGAGAGGAATAATAAAATCTGGAAATTATATTATGTCCAACAAGTTGGACATCCACCCCTTTATATAGATCTATCTTGGATCTTATCCTTATCCTAATCCAATTAGGATTCCCTCAATTTATTTTCTTTTTGATATTTCCCAATTAATTAGGATTAATCATTAATAGAAACAAACTTTATCCATTAGTAACAAACTAACCATATCTTTATCCTAATCCAATTAGGATTCCTTGATTAGCAAGAAACTAATAGAATCCTTGTCCAACAAGGAATCTTTAATTAGTAACTAACTCTAACTAACTAACTAACCTTATCCATTAAGGACATCAGTTATTAGAAACTAATTAAAATAATAACAAATATTATTTCCTCATGGAGTGGGCATCCCACCCTAGGTGGGTCCCACCCCCACACCCCCTAGGGTATTAAACCCTTTTTGGTCACTTCAATTATTCTTTTAAAATAATCCACAATGGGTCCTACCTATTTGGTTTTTCACATCTAATGTGATTCCACCTTTTAGAGCTTCACTATATCATATAGTGATTACTTAGAGAAATTAATTAATTTAATAATAATAAATTAAATTAAATACTTTAAGAAAGTCCTTGTGTGTGGGATCTAAAGAGATCTCCTATTTCCGATTATGGGACCAAGTACTCAACCTTTTGGTTAAAGCATTGTTACTAGGAAACACCTTTCCTACACTCCATTTGGATTATAGAATGTTATCTATATCCCTAGACTTCCACCAATCACAATTAATGTCTATTAACACAATGTGATTAACCTCCAGAAAATAGAGAATTACTTATAGGCCAATACTGTCTTTAATCCCTAGCTTATATCGAGAACCCATTCTCTTTGATACTTTTAGTCAAACTTGGACTTTCAAAACATTTTAGAAATTCTTTAAAAGAAATAATAATATTAAGTACATTTCTTTTATATAGAAAATAAACTCCTCGATAAAACCATTTCATCGATAAATACCAGCGCTAGGTCTTTCAAGTCCGGTTTTGACAAGTATCAACTCAATATTATTTACTCTGTAAGAGTAGTAGAATCCTTATTGAGCGTACACACACTTCTTCCAGTACAGCGTACATAACCCAACGGGCCTGTATTTAGTTCGGTGTGTTGGACATTGACAATTGGCTATATCAAAGCTACATAGGCAAATACTAGAGAAGATGTCGACCTCTCAGGTTAAGGACAATTTGTCAAATGGACTATCCTAAATATAAAGACAGTATATTTCTAAGGGTATCCACTAAGCGATCCAGTCGCAATATAAGTATTTCTTACTTATATCCACATCTTAGTCAAGAGACCCTTCTCTCAGTGATTGAGATTCATCACTCCATCATATGGAACTAACAATGTGTAAGTTATTAGGAATACATTGTTCAGATGTATCCTGATTAACTTAGAACAATTTTAGGTCTACAAGGAACCGAAAAACCATATCTCCTTAGCAATCAGTTATCAACTAATTGGATGGTTTTCCTACAATGTTACCTAAGGGACAAAGTAGTCTCATCTAATGAGATACTTTTGATATATTACCCAATATAGAAGACAATGTGTGAATGTAAAATATGCATTTATTGATTAAATAGATAAATACAATTCCGGAATGGCTTTCGTGGGCATATATGTCTAACACGGGGATCCAGGGTTGGGTCCCAGGTTGGTTGGATCGTCACCTTGGGGTGTGAAAAATTCTATCTGAGTGTTGTGCAAGGCGATGGAGACATCCATTAGCCTATAAATATTCCCTAACAGGATGGTATATTAGCGGATTTGGTCTACGGGCGCGAGGCCCAACTGTTTCAAATCTAACGAGGTTTGGGTTAACTAGGGTTACTCAGTGGTTAGAAAACCTAATCAGGATTAAGGTATAGTCATTTGTGACTGATAGTCAGGAGTGGGTGAATTATTATCCTTAGATCCTCTTTGACTAGGTCAGGAGTGGTGATGTCGTATAGTCCTCCATGACTGATAGTCGGGAGTGGGTGGAATAATATCCATAGATCCTCTTTGGCTAGGTCAGGAGTGGTGATGTCTTATAGTCCTCCATGACTAATAGTTGGGAGTGGGTGGAATAATATCCATAGATTCTCTTTGGCGAGGTACGTGACTGATCGTCAGGAGTGGGTGGAATAATGTCCATGGATCCTCTTTGACGAGGTACGTGACTGATCGTCGAGAGTGGGTGGAGTGTTTTACATTGGTCCTCTTTGGCTAGGTCTGGAGTGGTCATGTTAAGTGAGTCCTTTGTGACTGATAGTTGGGAATGAGTGGATTTGATATCCATAGATCCACTTTGGCTAGGTCTGGAGTGGTTGTGTTATGTTAGTTCTCCATGACTGATAGTCGGGAGTGGGTGGAATTGATATTCATAGATCCTCTTTGGCTAGGTCTAGAGTAATGGTATGATGTAGTCCTCCATGACTGATAGTTGGGAGTGGGTGGATTTGATATCCATAGATCCTCTTTGGCTAGGTCTGGAGTGGTGGTGTTATATGAGTCATCTGTGACTGATAGTCGGGAGTGGGTGGATTTGATTTCATCGGGAGTGGGTGGATTTGATATCCATCGATCCTCTTTGGCTAGGTCTGGATTGGTGGTGTTATGTGAGTCCTCCATGACTGATAGTCAGAAGTGGATGGTTATGTGATGACTCTGATAGAAATGTTGTGAGAACGAGTTCCCCACCATGGCTGAGATCAGATGATTGGTGTTGATTCTACGGATGAATGTCGGATGTATATTGAGTCTAAAGAATCAAGGTATGGTTTGAATGGGCGTGGGCCCGGTTGGTTAATACGTGTTTCTACAGACTCAGGTGTAAAAGTTGTACATAGGCGAAGGCCCAGTCGATCGAGTTTGTGAACTCGAGAATAAAGTGTGAGTGGTTATCTAGATTGATAACCTGATGTTGTGGATAATGATTGGATGAACTTGAAAAATTAGAGGTCGTGAATCTCAGTTAGGGTGAAAAAGCCCTAAGTGATCTCGGGTCATGGATTACAATATTATATATTATTATAATATGAGAATTATACTAAAATACTATATGGTTATTGATGATTGTTACTAGGTGAAAAATAGCCTAGATGAATTGTGGATTTTGCTAGGCTCTATAACTCACTCCTCTCATTTTATGTCTTCAAATTCTAAAGCAGTTACCGATTGGTAAGGAGCTACGCTTTATAGAGTTTAAAAAGTGTACCGGCACAATTATGGTGTCAAAAGTAAAGGCTAATATAACTAGTGAGGTAATGCATTTGCTTATGATGTGTTCTTGTGATAACCAGTTGTTATTGCTTATGTAAGCTTATAAGAAAAGTTAAAAATTTCAGCATTTTCGTGGGTAAAGTCTTCTGCATGCGTGGTTATGACGAACGGGTACGTGTCGTTAAACATTATTCCTTAGACGCGGGTTCGGGCGTCACAATAAATCTGGTATGTTTAACAATAGGGATTGAGCTTTTCTGTAGGGGTTTTAGTTTTATGCCCCCCTCCCTGTTGTATCTTTCTTCTTGATTTAATAAACTGGTAGGGGTCTACCCAAACCCCCCTCCCCCTCTAGGAGGCTTTAAAAAAAACCCAAAAAAAATTTCCTTCTTCAAAGCCTTTTTCTTGAGATTTTTCTTATGCTTCAAGAACGTCCAGAATTTTCTTGTAATTTTCTCAATCTCCTCTTCCTCACTTTCGTCTTCACTTGAGCTCATTTTTGAGGATTTCAAGGCATGTCCTCTTTTAGGTATAGGCTCTTCTTCTTGGATTTCTTGATTCATCATGATTGACTCACAAGTCATTAACGATCTAAGAAGTTCATCCATCGACAATTTGGTGAGATCTTTAGCTTCTTGTTGTGACTTTGGGAGGCCATTCTTTTGATAGAGACTGGAGGATCTTCTTGATATTTTCTACATTGGAATACACCTTACGAAGAGATTTAAGTTCATTAATGATGTTAGTGAATTTATCAAACATAAAAGAGATGAGTTCATTTTGTTCAATTTTAAACATTTCATATATATGGACTAATATACTAATATTTTGTTCTTTAATTTGATTATTCTCTTCATAAGTAATTTAGAGTTTATCTCAAATTTCTTTAGCGGAGTCACAAGCCGAGACTCTATTGAACTTTTGTGGACTCAATGTGCAATATAAGTTGAATATAGCCTTAACATTGAGTTGAACAAGCTTGATGTCGGCTTGTATCCATTCATCCTCATCTTTAGGAATTTGAATTCCATTAACAATTTTTGTGAGGATGTGGGGAGCATTAACTATAATTTTTCAACAATTATAATCTAAAGCTTGAATGAAATACATCATTCTTATTTTCCAATCGTTATAGTTTTGCCCATTAAACAATGGAGATCTAGTTGTGGAATGGCCTTCTCTGAGGATAGTTGCAAAAACGTTTTCTATTTTTGCCAATTAAAATCTTTTTTTTCTAAGATGGTTAAATCTTTTATAAAAACAGAGACCTAGGCTCTGATAACACTTGTTGCTCAAGGTTTGGACCCTAGAGGGGGGGTGAATAGGGTCTAAGACAATTTACAAATCTTTCTACTTCCCTAAGCAAAATTTCAACTTAACAAGTTAAAGGGAATAGAAATTTAGCAATACTACTCAAACAATATAAAAAAATGTAAAGAGAAGAGTTAGAGAGATGCAAACACAAGTTGACACAAGATATTGTTCATGAGGTTCGGCAACCCACCTACATCCCCGCTTTAAGTTTTCCAGCTTCAAGGATTCACCACGGTTTTATTAAATCGCAAGACTTCTTTCGGGTGAAGTCCAAACCTTGCAAGGGAACAATCCTCCCTCGACTTAATCTAATTTCCGGGTAGTGACCAGACCTTCCCAATCTCTTTCTAGGTAAAGATCAAACCTTACAAAGCTTCCGGCTTCACGGACAAGATTCCCTCGGACCTCTTGATTTCAATACACTCTTGGTAGAAGAGGTTTACAATTTGATTATGCTCCTTAGATGAGGTGATAAAGACCACTCTTTAGAAAATCTCCCAAAGATTGGAGTTGAATAGCTTAGAAACTAGGATTTGGGATTTCTAGGTTGAACTTGATAGATTTGGAAATATAAGCTTTGAGGGAATGATTTGATTAATGGAAAGTATTGGAGTTCTTAATTTCCTTCATAAATCATTCCTTTTTTTGCCCAAGAGGTTTTATGGCCGTTGGGGGAACAACCAAAACGAAACTAGCCGTTACAGAGTATTCTGGTTCCCGCAAGATTTTGTCGACAAGATTGGGTGAGCGATTTGATTTCCTCAATGAAATTTTACCAGAATAGAAAACAGTAGCACTGCGGTTAATTTCATTGACGAGATTTGTGGACCTCCATAATTTCGTTAACGAGATTTTTGTTTTCTTCTTGAAATCTCATCTTGGCTTGACCATTATGATGAGAATGAATTCATTGGTCTTATACCTTAACTTTATCATTATTTTGGTCATTCTAAGTTATGTCTAAGATCCTTAAAAGATGTGCAATATTATCTAAGGATCCTATGGTCAAACTATGGCTATGAGCAATTCAACCATCAACCTTTGAGGACTTTTAATAAAAGTCTTAAACTCTCTCAAACTAAAATATAAAACTATAAACCTCCTAAGAGATTCTTCAACTTGATCTTGGATTTTCCGTTTGATTTTGTCTTAATGATCATTCAATCTTCATGATGATCCGACTTGAACTTTGGCTTTTGATATGATCTTCAATATGCTCAACTTGATCTAATTGCTTTCTTATGGCTTGATGGAGGAATCCTCTTTAAGGCATGGTTGTATTTCCATGTTTTTGCCTTTGATATTATGCTAATGCTCTTCATAAGCTGATTTACATTTCATGTAGAACCCCGAAATCCGAGTTCACTGTGCTATGAATAGTACCAGTGAATAGGGTCCTTGTATGGTGCTTATGAAGGCCTAAAGCCTTCCATTTTGTTCTTGGTATTGTGATAAGTCAAGTGAGGGTTTTATATGTATTTATTGAGTCTCAAAAAGGGAGTATAAATATACTCAAAGTGGGTAAAAGCAAGGGTATATGAAATACCCTACGTGCTTAAAGGGTTGTAAGTGAATAAAGTGTGAATAGTACTATAAACAGTGCTTGTGAGGTCTAAGGTTCCCTAAGTGCATGTGAATGATGTGAGGAGTTGATTATAGGATTTAGGGTGTGTGAGGGTACTAAAGAACCTGCCTTGATGTTTAGGGCTGTTAAAAATAAAAAATGGAAGGGTTCCAATAGTTAAAGGATGGGGGAGGTCTTAACAACCCTCAATTTGTGGGGTCCCTAGTTTTGTCTTCGCTTATCAGAATCGAGTGATTCTTGAACCATTAGAAAGATATTGAACCCCTCTTTAAAGTTCATGTTTATCACTTTACAAGATTATAAGTAGAAGTTGAGTCAAATGTGGGATTTCCGAAAACTGGTCTGCTGAGATTTCCTAGAACAATTTGCACCAGTCCACTTGCGGGCTCATTTAGACCCTTTAAAACTCATAATTGGGCTTTGTACAAAACATGAAAGTTGTTCCCCTTTGAATGTAGAATCCAAATCCGATCCCCGAGTCAAAATTTATGGCCGAAACAGCGAGGCAGACAAAATAGGGCAGCTTGAGCGGGAGACCAGCGGTAGACCCCTCCATGCTTTTTTGTGCTGAAACCAACCTTGGGAAGATATTTTAAGGGGTTTTAAGTCATTGGCCAACCCCCTTGGCCTATATAAGCACCCATTTTCGTGGGCAAGGGTTCACACAACCCTTGGAGAAGGTTTTGAGGGAAAGGAAAGAGAAGTTAGGGTTTGTGAAGGGGGATTTCCTAAAGGTGGTTTTCAAGGCTTAGAGTGAAGCTTGTTTAGCTTCTTGAAGTGCGATCTTCACTTTCTCAAGCTTTTCCAAGTTGGAATTGATTCCACAAGCTTCCTCAAAGCTTTCTCTTGCTTCTACGGAGTATTCTTAAGCGAGGAAACTGTAGGAAATTGGTTTTGGTGAGGTAGATATAATCTACTATCTAGCTTTGTTATGAATTCCCTTTGTTTTTCACTCTATGATGTTTCCTACAAAAGAAATCATCTATGTTTAAGAAAGTTTAGATTTCTATGATGTATGATACTTTAGGCATATGCCTCAATGCTATTAAGTTATTTTATGATTTCCATGATACTCACAAGATCTATGTGCTATGTTTAAGAAATTCTAAGTCTAACATGATACTCAAAGTTCTCACATGTTATATTCCAAGTATTCAAAGGATTACGCTATTATGTCAAAAGGTTTTCTAAGTTTATTAAGATGTTCATAAGTCTCGCATGTACACTAGTCTCGCATGAATCAGATTTCTCATAAGTTGGATGTTTCAAAATTCATAAGAAATGCTTAAGGAAAACTCATAAGAACTCAGAAGTGATTTTACGGGATCATAGATGCTCACAAGTATCTCAAAAGCTTATTCATATCTCACAAGGCATTATTCATATCTCACAAGGCATCATTCATATCTCACAAGGCATCATATGTGGCTCGCACGACTCATAAGGTTTCATAAGTACTCATAAGCACTTTTAAGAACTCATAAGCGACTAATTTACAAACGACCTCATAAGATACGTTTTGTTTTTACGAAAGCTCAAAAGATAAGGTTTAAATAGCTATGCACTTGTAAGAGTATGATTTTGAAGTTCAGTTTAAAGCATGAAATATGAATTGTTAACCCTCTATGTGCTCGCATGATATTGTTGCTTTATAACATTGTTAGCTAGTATTTTGTACCCACTGAGTATTCCATGGTCAGCAAAATTGTTGACTTCGGTAGGTTTTGTGGATACACCTGCTCTTGAGCCTTGGATAGAGGAGGAGTACTACGAGCCTGAACCTGCTATGGATCACTACCAAGATGATGGAACTCTAGACAGGGGGCCCTATCTAGACTATTGTTGAGTGATCTAAAGGAGAAGGTCATGTATTTTGAAAGTAGGAAATGTCCACTTTATATCATATATTTTGAGAGTATTGAGGGTGAGACTTGTCCACTTCATGCTTAAAGTTTACTGTGTTCTGTGGTTCAAACTTGAACCTAATGATAGGAGTAAGTTATTTTAAATTTCTTCCGCGTCGTTGTAGTTATTTGTATAACTTGTATGCTCTGGCAGGATGTTAAGTATGCCTCATGTGTCATACAAGATGGTTTAACACGGCGATCACGAACTAAAGTATTTCTAACTCCTAGGTTGTATTTTGGGTCACGACAGACTTGGTATCAGAGCTTAGGCATTAGACCCATAGGTATTTAAGGGTGTTCTTTGAGTTGAACTTAGAACTCAGATGAATCCTACCTTATATGTTGATACTACGACAAGATTTGTATCAACACTTAGGAATTTGAATCCCTAGGGTCGAGGTTGTTCTTCGAGGAAAAAATCTCCTTCGAATTGGAGTTTGTTCTCATTGTAGGTTGAGATAGCAACATAGTGGGTGTCAAGCTAAGGAAATTTGGTTTCCTTGGGCTAAGTTGTCTTCTAAGCGGAGCGGAAGTTAGGAGTCGTATTCCAAGTATCGTCTAATATTTAGTCTTAGTCTTAAGTCGGTTAATGTCTTAACAAAACGTGAGAACTTAGCATCAGTAAGAAACCAAGTTGTATGATTATACTATTATGTGTATACCTTGATGTATACTACGCGCTTATATAGGCGAGATATGCTCGTTGAATTGTTATGTTCAAAGAGCTTGATTTCCCATTCGACTCAGGCTTTTCTATTATCCTCAGTATTTGATCAGGAGTCATGGCATCCGAGGTAGAGGGTATCAGACCTGAGGGAATAGGGGTGAGATTCCAGTAGGAGATGAGCAGCCAGACTTGACTCAGATCCTTGGGGCTATAGCAGCGACTATGGCTATGCTTGTAGATAGGGCTAGTACTCCTGTTGTAGCTACGGTACTTACACCTCCTCCTGTACACCACACAGTAGGACTCGAAGCGTTTAGGAGATTCCCACGGCTGTAGAAGCAAGGATCATGCAACTGGAGAAGACTTTCACAGTGCTCCACTATACTGATGAGCAGCGCGTTGAGTGGGCTTCCTTCGTGATGGAAAGTGAAGCCAAGCACTAGTGGAGAGCTGCCCAGAGGCAGAGGGAAACCGCGAAGGCAAGGGTACCTTGGACGTGGGGAGAGTTTTTGGATACGTTCTATGAGCAGTACTTTCCTAGTTTATCAGGGAACAAAATGAGAGAGAATTTATGCTTTTGGAGCAGGGGGAGATGAGTGTAGCCACGTATGAGGCTAAGTTCATCGGCTTGTCGAGATTTGCTCCGCATATGATCGCTACAGAGGGTATGCGGGTGAAAAAGTTCGAGATGGGGCTGTAATCTTTCATCTAGGATCGGGTCCATTCTTCAGGTAGAAACCTGGAAGGATATTGTGGGCAAGGCAAGGATTACTGAGAGGACTTCCGAGGAGTTGCTCAAGAGGAGAGACAGCAGTCTAGGGAGAGGCATGTCCGAAGGACAGTTCAGTGGCTCAGCACCGCCTGAGACGAGGGCCAGGACTGCTCCCTTTCAGATTTCTCCACCTACACAGGCTCAGAGGCCTCATTTTGTTCCACAGACACCTCGCCCCTCTATGACGCAAGCCACTGGATATGTGTCAGGCGCATCCTCAGCATTTTCATTAGAGGTTTGCACAAGAGGCACAAGGTTGGAGATTGCCGTAGACTCTCTAGTGGTTGTTTCCATTGTGGCGCTTCAGGGCACATGATCAGAGATTGCCCAAGGAGGCAGATGCAACTAATCTAGTCTCAGGGAAGTAGGCCCCCAGTTCGACAGCCACACAATAAGGGTCTTCTTAGACTTACAGACCATTGCAGCCCACCCAGCAGCCTCAACAGGCGAGTCAAGGCAGAGCCTTCCCCTTATCTGAGAGAGACGCATATGCGTCTGAGGATGTTGTGCAAGGTACGCTCAAGTCAAAGTTATTGAACTATAAATTATTGATAGTATGTGATATATGTTTATATGTGTGTATAAATATGTTATGTATAGTCTATGTGTATTTGTTACGCATTTTTGAAATTGTTGTTTGTAACGGGTGCCTAGCCGGGCGAATGGCCGACATGAGATTGATACATCCTTTTGGTCATGTGTGATGTTGTCAAGCCAGTATGCTCAGTTGAGTAGGGTGAAGTGTGGGAAAAGTATCCTCTCTTGTTTGTGTGTTGTCTTTATTTCGGGGATGAAATTTCTGTAAGGGGGGAAGGATGTAGAACCCCGAAATATGAGTTCACTGTGATATGAATAGTACCAGTGAATAGGGTCCTTGTATGGTGCTTATGAAGGCCTAAAGCCTTCCATTTTGTTCTTGGTAGTCTGATAAGTCAAGTGAGGGTTTTATGTGCATGTATTGAGTCTCAAAAAGGGAGTATAATATACTCTGAGTGGGTAAAAGCAAGGGTATACGAAATACCCTACGAGCTTAAAGGGTTGTAAATGAATAGTGTGTGAATAGTGCTATAAACAGTGCTTGTGAGGTCTAAGGTTCCCTAGGTGCATGTGAATGATGTGAGGAGTTTCTTATAGGATTTAGGGCGTGTGAGGGTACTAAAGAACCTGCTTTGATGTTTATGGGTGTTAAAAATTAAAAATGGAAGGGTTCCAAGTGTTAAAGGATGGGGGAGGTCTTAACAACCCTCAAATTGTGGCATCTCTAGTTTTGTCATCAGTTATCAGAATCAAGTGATTCTTAAACCATTAGAAAGATATTGAACCCCTCTTTAAAGTTCATGTTTATCACTTTATGAGATTAGGAGTAGAAGTTGAGTCAAATGTGGGATTTTCGGAAACTGATCTACTGAGATTTCCTGGAACAGTTTGGACCAATCCACTTGTGGGCTCATTTTGGCCTTTAAAACTCATAATTGGGCTTTTATGAAAGTTGTTTCTTTTTTAATGTAGAATCCAACGCAAGTTGAATTGTTGAAATCTGATCGCCGAGTCAAAAGTTATGGTCAAACAACGAGGCAGACAAAACAGGGCAGCTTAAGCAGGAGACCAGCGGTCGACCCCTCCACTAAAGGTCGACCAGTCTCGCACTTTTTTGTATGGGGGATTATTCCAGAGGGCCCCAAACACTACCGATTGACCAGTCACACCTCTAGTCGACCCCTCCATGCTCTTTTGTACTGAAACCGACCTTGGGAAGATATTTTAAGGGGTTTTAAGTTATTGGCCAACCCCCTTGGCCTATATAAGCACCCATTTTCATGGGTAAGGGTTTACACAACCCTTGGAGAAGGTTTTGAGAGAAAGGAGAGAGAAGTTAGAATTTGTGAAGGGGGTTTTCCTAAAGGTGGTTGTCAAGGCTTAGAGTGAAGCTTGTTTAGCTTCTTGAAGTGCGATCTTCACTTTCTCAAGCTTTCCCAAGTTGGAATTGATTCCACAAGCTTCCTCAAAGCTTTCTCTTGCTTCTACAAAGTATTCTTAAGCGAGTAAACCATAGGGAATCGGTTTTGGTGAGGTAGATATAATCTACTATCTAGCTTTGTTATGAATTCCCCTTGTTTTTCAATCTATGATGTTTCCTACAAAAGAAATCTTCTATGTTTAAGAAAGTTTAGATTTCTATGATGTATAATACTTTATGCATATGCCTCAATGCTATTAAGTTATTTTATGATTTCCATGATATTCACAAGAACTATGTGCTATGTTTAAGAAATTCTAAGTCTAACATGATACTCAAAGTTCTCACATGTTATATTCCAAGTTTTCAAAGGATTACGCTATTATGTCAAAAGATTTTCTAAGTCTATTAAGATGTTCATAAGTCTCGCATGAATCGGATTTCTCATAAGTTGGATGTTTCAAAATTCATAAGAAATGCTTAAGGAAAACACATAAGAACTCACAAGTGATTTTACGGGATCATAGATGTTCATAAGTATCTCAAAAGCTCATTCATATCTCACAAGACATTATTCATATCTCGCAAGGCATCATTCATATCTCACAAGGCATCATGCATATCTTACAAGACATCATATGTGGCTCGCACGACTCATAAGGTTTCATAAGTACTCATAAGCACTCTTAAGAACTCATAAGGGACTGATTTACGAACGACCTCATAAGATACGTTTTGTTTTTACAAAAGCTCAAAAGATAAGGTTTAAATAGCTATGCACTTGTAAAAGTATGATTTCCAAGTTCGGTTTAAAGCATGAAATATGAATTGTTAACCCTCTATGTGCTCGCATAATATTGTTGCTTTATAACATTGTTAGCTAGTATTTTGTACCCACTGAGTATTCCATGGTCAGCAGAATTGTTGACTTCGGTAGGTTTTGTGGATACACCTGCTCTTGAGCCTTGGATAGAGGAGGAGTACTACGAGCCTGAACCTACTATGGATCACTACCAAGATGATGGAACTCTAGACAGGGGGCCCTATCTAGACTATTGTTGAGTGATCTAAGGGAGAAGATCATGTATTTTGAAAGTGGGAAATGTCCACTTTATATTATATATTTTGAGTGTATTGAGGGTGGGACTTGTCCACTTCATGCTTAAAGCTTATTGTGTTCTGTGGTTCAAACTTGAACCTAATGATAGGAGTAAGTTATTTTGAATTGTATCTGCTTCGTTGTAGTTATATGTATCACTTGTGTGCTCTAGCAGGATGTTAAGTATGCCTCATGTGTCATACAGGATGGTTTGACACGGTGGTCATGAACTAAAGTATCCCTAACTCCTTAAGGGTATTTTGGGTCGTGACATTTAAACTCAATAGAACATTAGTAACACAAATGTCATTCTATTATTATTTTATCATCAAAATCAAAAATGTTACCTTGGGTAAAAACCTAAATGCTACCAAAGTTGAAGCATTTGATACCAAACTTTTGAAATTCATTATTTAATTACGAGGAATACTAGTGCTTGGATTTAATCCTTCTAGGAATATCTTCAGTGTTCTAGTTGATCCATAGTAGAAAAGCATATACAAAAGTCCAAAAGTTTTAAAAAGGTCTTCAATAAGTAAGTAATTCCGTTCCTTCGCACATTTTACGTCTATGTTTATGTTTTGCATTACCTTTATATAATTGATCAAATTATTGTTACAAATGAAAATTGCATTCAAGTCGAGTTGTTCGAAAGGCAAGCATAGACCCACAAGAACGATTTATTAATATTAAGGTGCTTTCGACATTAATTAGTCCTTCTAATTGTTATATCAAAAATTTTATGTATTAAACATAACTGATATTTTGTCCATTATCTTACTTTTTGTGCAGTGTCCCAAAAAAAAAGGTAATTGTGAATGTGGTTACAACACCATGTTGTACCTGAGGGACATCATCATCAGCAGTGAAATAAAAATACATGATAAGATTATTGATTGTGTTGTTAAGGGTGATGAACCATATAATGATAAAACAATTAAAAGACTTTAAAAGAATCTGACTTAATACTTGAGAAGTGTTATTGTTTAGATAATTATGTGTATATATGTATTCTGATCACACTGTAAGCAAATTCTTATTATTTAATGAAAAATAGTTTGTTGTTATATTATTCATGGAGGTATAGTTTATTGTTATTGTATTATTATTCATGGAGTTATAATCTATTCATGGAGGTTAATTTATTATATAATTTACAAGTTATTGTGTAGATGAATGCTTTATTTCATTTATATATAAATTAAAAGTGATTGTGAGGAGCTACAAGTGGTAGGGGTTGCATAAAGAAGGATTTTAGGTGAAAAACTAAATGGTGGACGATCACGGATTTAAAAAAAAAGATCAATGATCATGGGTAATCAAAACATCGTGATTTTGAGTTGAAATTTTGTAATGCTTAAGCTCGATTAATTGACATCTGCAATCACAGCTCTATAACCATGAGCTTTTAATTTTAAACAATCACAGTTAATATTTAAAGTGTGATTGTAAGAACAACACAAAATGACCATATTTTGAATGTATATGTAACGACCCCAAATTCCCACAAGGTTAAAATAAGACTTTGGAATCGTCACATTACTTAACCTGCTTAAAATCCATGCATACAAAGCTACTACACGAGTCTCCAAAAATGAGAGTAATAAAATTCCGATATATAAACTATAACCAACCTGCACAAGTCTATGGTCAACATATACAACTTACTATAACCAACAAGTATGAAAAATACAACCATAAAAAGTCTACTAAGCAACATCATCTGAAAGTCTAATACAAAACTCTTTCAACCAACAAAACATAAACTAAGAGGTGTAGCCATCCAAGACTCTGGCTCCTTCCTCAATGGGCTCACCTTCTCCTCCTTCCTCGATGTAAGTCTCCTCAACCCACAGCTCCGCCGTGTACTCCTGCTCTAAACCTGCCAAAACAAAAGTCCGGCTGAGTACAAAAGTACTCGGTGTATATAAAATCCAACGAACAATAATAATATACCTGCGCTTGGTTTGAAACATATCCAATAGCATACTAACATAATCAGAGTACGGAAGAACGTGTGGCATATACATCATATCATCACCTTGACTCGTATACTTGTGAGAATCTTAGACTTGGAAGACAATACACTTATGAGTTGCTTATGCTTATGAGACCACGTGCTTATGAGATGCTTATGCTTATGCACTTATTCAGATCATACAATGATGTGACATGCCGTTCTTGGCAGATACGGACCATGTCTAAGAAATCATATGGTTGGCATGCCGTTCTTGGCGGATACGGACCATGCTTAAGAATCAAATGGTTGACATGCCGTTCTTGACGGATACGGACCATGTCATGCTTATGCTTATTCAGAATGTCATACGTATGTCATGCTCATGCTTGTGGTCCACATGTGTGACTTGTGAGACTCTCGCCTTAACATACAAGTGCATCTGTGCTTAGGTGTCGAAATTAACATTCGAGTTGGTAATTGCTTAGATTCCGATCTCCCACCATAGAAACTCCACTATACTGTCTCATACCAAATAGTTAGAGAATTCCCGATTTGAGAGATTTTCCTCTAAGTTCTTACCTTCCCGACTATCAATTTCCATGCAAGTAATTAAGCATACTTATCAAACCATCACATATACATATCTTATCATAACTCATATTACAATTCAAAATCAATTTACCACCATTTCATAAGAGTATAATAGCATTTATCCTCTCAAGCATTTTCACAAACACCTTGAGTACGCATAATATGAATCCATTTCCCTTCTATATTTTCAAGCATTCATCAAACCATAATTCATCCATACAATCAATTCACCATTCACATCCACATATTAATTCCATCCTCCATACATTTTCCATCCTCCATATATTCTATCCACATCCAATCCACATTTCCATCAATAATTAGCTTACTTCATAGAAAATTTGAGAAAATTGCATTTAATCTCTATTATATCATTCATATCATATTAATATTCACAAAACATTAAAATAGAGTTGATTAGGATAGTATATCGACCTTAGGAATCCTTCTCTTGGATTCAAAACGCTCCTGAAGTGATTTAGGGAAGCTTTCCAAGCTCTCCTTGCACTATCCAAGCTATCACCTTCTTCCCCAAGAAAGCCCTCTCTCAAAACCCTAGGGTTTTCTCTCCCTTTTTACCAAATTAGGTTAGAAATAGGTAGAGTATTCTAATACCCCGAAATAGGATCCCTATTTATAGCCCCAAGGTCTAAGAACAAAAAGACCAAAAAGCTCTTACTAAAATTCTGCAAAAATACGAAGGACCGAGTGATCGGTGGTTATGACCGATCGTTCGGTTCTCAACCGAGCGATCGGTGCTCTTGACCGAGCTCTAGATCAAAAAAGCACTCTCTGAAAATTTTCCCCATACAAAATTTTGGACCAATCGATAGATACCGATCGATCGGTTTTGGACCGATCGATCGCTACTTCTGACCGAGCAATCGGTACTCTGCAGATTTCGACTCATTTTACTGATTCGGCCATAACTTTTGACTCGTTCGCCGGATTTCGACGATTCAACTTGCGTTGGATTCGTCTTTCGAAAACAAACATTTCTAGTATGTTAAAATTTCTAAATTTCCCTTTATTTATGGAACAAATTGTCTCCAAAGTTGACTGATCTGCAATTCCATCAGACAAAACATCAGAAAACTCACTTTTGACTTAGCTTAGACTAAAAATATGGAACAACATTAAACATGAACCTCGAAGAGGGTTCCGATATCTTTCTAATGGTTTAAGAATCACTCAATTCCAATAAACGGTGCCAAAACTAGAGCTTTCTAAAGTTTAGGATGTGTTATGACATCCCTCCGCTTACAAGTTTGATTAAGCCTTAATCACACTATACCAATTAGATATAGATACATAAATAGTAAAACATCACAAGGACTATACTATCTCTAATAAGATTCGGGTCTCTACAGTATAATCTTGGCTAATTAACATCTACAATAACCAATAAATAACAGTGATATTTAAGTCGACATATGATCATGTCTTGAAAGATCACGGTTCATTCCGCGCGCTAGAACCGTGATCAGTGAATTACGGTCACGGATAAAATCGTAAGCGATGAGCCGATTTCTTATAGTGGCGGTACTTGTATTGTCACCATTTATGTATTTTTCTTTTCTAAAATGGGACCTAGCTCTCGCTAAAGGTAACTAACTTTTGAAACAAACATGCGTGAGGAAGTGTCGGTACATATAGTACTGATATTTCTAAGAAGAGGAAAAGCAAAAAATGACGGTAGATGATTTAACACCAATTCTAGAAGGATTTTTTCTTAATAAAACAGTAATCTCAGTTCCACTAGACAAAGGTTTTATTTAAAGTGTGCTCTGTTTCTGGGCTTCTAGGGGCTTAGGTAAGTTAATTGGGCTAGGGTCTATGGTATTAGATCCTGGGTAGGGTTTAGCAAAGGCATTTGTGGAGTTTTTGAGAAAATTAGGAAGAGGAATAGGAGGTGCAAAAATAAAGTGTTTACAGCTGTCTCTTAAGATTTTTCATTATTTTATTACTAAATTGGTAACATTCTTGTCAAAATCTCGTAAATATGAATAAGCTAACCCAATATGAGGCTCTTCAACCAATGTTTGGATATCTACATAAATAAGAGATGTACTATTATTAGCTTATGTAGAAAGACTCAGGATCACCTTGAGTGCTAACTGGAGAAGGCACGCCTACTAACGTTAACTCAGGAGCCGCTGCTACCTTTTAGTACTCCCGGCCAAAACAAAGCCTTACTTGCGCACATAAAAGGGGGTACCTATGATGAGATCCTAGTAAATGCTGGTGGGCCCGCCATTTAGCATTGGAGGCGATCCAAAGTATTCTAGAAAATTTTAAGGAGCATAAATTGATAAACCATTAGTCAAATGGACCATGAAATAGAAATAATAGGTAAGGACAACACAAAATAATTACGTAACTAATAAAAGAGAGGGATATGTGTAGTAACCCCGGTCTTATTTTCAAAATATACTCTACTGAAAACCGCCTTCAATCTCTTATTTTTTTTTGGATGGCCTCTAACTTTAAAGCTAAGAAACCATAGCACATAGCAGGGTTCGAGAGCAAGAACACAAGAGCATCAATTTTAAATATCATAGATCAAGAAGATCCAGGAGCAAGCAATTTTAAATATAGCATAGGTCAAGAAGAGCCAAGAGCTGGAACAAGTTTTGATAGGGAGAGGGCAAAGGTTTTGGTTACTAAGATTTAAAGAACTCGTATTCTCGTTATTTGTTTTGGTTAAATGCAAGCCATATCTTTAGGAAGAATGTTTGTCTTACTCTCCAAATTAAAAAGGAAATAAGAAAAAACATAATCTTCTTTATCTATTAAATAGCAACACCTGTTAGTTGTTTTTACAATCGGTTAAAAGATGATGGAGAATAAGGTGGGGTCTGGATTAGAATTTATTAGCCAAAAATTAATTCTGAAAATTGATTTTGTAAAATAAATTATCAAATAATCACTTTTTCAAATAATAGTGTTCGCGGAATATGAAGTTAAGAGACTCTTCATATTCCAAAAATACTATTATTTGAAAAAGTGATCATTTGATAACTTATTTTACATAATCAATTTTATCATAATTGATTTTTGGCTAATAAAATCCAATTCAAACGCCACCTAAATTGTTGGTAGTTGCCTAAGCAATTGATAAAAGTACCAATAGGTGTCACTTTTTTCTTTCTTTTTTTTATGAATAGTGAATTTTATTTTAAATTCTTAAGAGTATGGCGGGCATTCCTCTTATCAACAGATAGCCATAAATGGACGAAAGCAGATGAGAACATCTCCCACTGTAGCTGGGTTATGCTTTTGGTCAAAAGAAAAATTAAAATCATCATTTTTCATCTCGTTTCAAATATTATCTATATATATATATGTGTGTGATCTTTATTTTTTATTGGACTAGTGTACCAATAGTTTATATGTTGTTGCCCACTGAGGGAGATCGAATTACAGCCAATCACAATTGAACTCAGGCAGCGTTCAATTGAATCGAGATCGAATCACAGCCAATCACGATTGAATTCAAGGAGAGTTAAATTGCTCCCACATGTCAACACATGTCCCCTTTAACCCCTATTAATCATTGTTAATATTCTCTAACACTTAGTGTTCAATAATCTAACCTTAGTTTTTTGAAACAAATATTTAACTCTTGTTAAAAAATTTTAACTCTTAGGGTTAATATTTTCCCAAAAAACTAAGGTTAGATTATTGAACAATAGGTTACAGAATTTTAACCAAGGTTAATAGGGATTAAAGGGGACACATGTTGACCTGTGGGAGTGATTGAAATCTCCCTAAATTCAATCCCGAGTGGCTGTGATTCGATCTCCGTTCAATCGCACTCACAGGTCAACACGTGTCCCTATTCACTCCTAATAATTGTGGTTAAGATCCATTAACCTTTAGGGTTCAATTATCGAACCATGGTTCTCAGAAAAAAAATATTTAAAATCTTTTAACCCTTAGGATTAAATTTGTTTAACATTTTTTTCTAAAAAACAAGATTAGATTATTGAACCCTAAGGGTTAGTGAATCTTAACCACAATTAATAGGGGTACGTGTTGATCTATGGGTGCGATTGAACGTTCCCTGAATTCAATCGTGATTGCCTTTGATTCGATCTCCCAATGAGGATACAATAGTAGTAGCTTTTCTTTTTTTCTTTTTTTAGGATAATTATTTATCTAAGTTAGTTCTAATAGTGGGTCTCAATGCCAAGACTCTAACCGAAGTCCTCTCAGGAATGAGAGATATGACCTACGACCAAAACCAGGAGGCCTTAGCTGCTCCCTCCTCATTCTTGGGTATCTTTGCACTTGTTGAGATACGAAACCACAAACGCAAAAGAATGGTAATTGACCTGAGCTGTAGATGCCACCCGCATCATTCTTGATAACGAGAAATGTTAAGAGTCATGAGAGATCCCCATTGCTTGCGAAAGAAATGCCAAAGGAAGTTCCATGCAGAGCCATGTTCTCTACCCATCCACTTGGTCATAGTCTGCCTCATCTGCTTTCTAAAAGCAGAAGCAATTGATGACAACATTCATCTTTATCCTAATTTTATGAGGGCAGAGGATTGACTCTGGCGATGCCAGAAAGCTGGTCTCGAGCTTTCACACATTAGGTGATATGTGGCGGTAAAAAGAGAAGAAGTCATCTCGCTCTCTCCCTATGATTTTGACTTCTCCCTACTCAATATCTCTCCCACTTTTTCTCATAATTTTATCCCCACATATCGTGTAATGTGTGGAGAAGTTAAAATCATGGGAGACAATGATATGAATTCTCCACCACATGTCGCCTAATGTGAGTAAGTTGTAGACCATGTTTTCTGGCATAGGCAGAGACAATCCTTTGCATTTTAGGAGTAAAGTTACAGAGATCGAATTACAAGCGGGACGGACTTGGAGTGTCAAAGTACGCCAGTCCACAAAAGTACGGCGGTTCCCACTTTCGCTGGTTAGTAAACCGGAAAGGAATGCTAAGCATACTCTCGTTTTTATACCATCAGCCTTTTCCATAATAAAACGGAGGCATACCAGTCTTTACAAAAGCTTCCAAACTCGCACCGCAATTGTAACATGTGTGGCAACTTTTGTCCGCTATCTTTCAACCCGTTTGGGACCATAGCTTTGTTCTTTTAAAAAAAAAAAAATTAAACAAAATAACATGTGTTGCTCATATGGTAAGAGTTGAAAATTTTTGAAACGTTAGTTCTCCTCTAAAGCAAATGCCTGTAAGTGGTCCTATAATAAAACGAAAATTTGGTAACAAATAACACACCCACTATACAATACTCAACTCACACGCATGTGACAAAAAAAAAATTTGTTTCATTATGGGGATAGTATAGGAGTGTAGGCTTAGCATTAATTATGAAGAAATTCAAAAATAGCCAAAAACATATATTTATATTTTATTCATTACAATTGGAAGAAATACAATTTAAATACAAAGCCGAGCTCCGCTTCACGATGGAAAATTATAAATTGCAGCCCCTCTTTCTTTCTTTTTTTCCAAAATAGGTTCCTACTTTAACGAAATATTAGAAATAGTTTCCACCTTTTGGAACTTACTTTTCAAGCTCTGGCACGTGAGAACACCTCACACATGAGTTGTTTATACCTAAATGAATGCAAATGCCTCTGTCTATAGCAAAAGAGAAACATTGTTCTCTATTCATGTTCTTTCTACGCAATTAAGTAAAATGGAGCCTTATTCGTTCATAAATCGGGCACTCTCTTACCTGATTTATCAGGTGTAGAGGTAAGTTTTCATTCATATACATTATCATAATTGTTTGTGATATTCTCTCTATTCATAGGCTTTATCTCATTGTTTTAGTGTTTGAATCCATTCTAATCTCTTATGTGTTCTTGCTTTTTCGTTCAAAGAGTTTTTCCTATATTACTTTTGTTAGATTTATTGTTGTGATCTCCCTTTTGTAGTAATGTAGGTTTCTACATTATTGGTCATGAACCATTTTAATTCAATTCTCGTGTTGCTATTTTAATTTATAGTATCGATCTATTCCATACATCAACATAGTAATGTCTATCTATTGACATGGTAATAATATATTGATTGATCATAATGCCGTAGCAATATATTGGTATATATAATTATGAATCTATCTATATGGTCACCATAATATCGATAGATCAATATGGTAGGACCGATAGACCAACAATACAATATCAATAGATCGATATTGTAATATTGATTGATAGATATTAAAAACATATCACTTATTTGCTAGATATTTATTAATTTTATTTACTTTTGGCAGCTTAAAATGCTTGTTAAAAGTATTGCTCGATGCTCAAAAAACCAAAGGTGAGACCATATCATAGAGAGGAAGAATACACCAACTAAAAAGGAAAAGGGGAGATCAGACCGAGTTGAACTTCATGTGTATATTGGGCGTTAGATACTCACTTATATGATGATGATTTTCGAGCTTATATGGGATTTGTAGATTTGTCTATTATGTAACTTGTGTATAAATGAGATTGTATACTTATATGAATTATGTAGATTTCTCTATTGTATTTTGCATATGCAGTAGAAATGTGATCTTATACTTCTATGAGTTGTTTAATAGTCTCGTAAATTTATACAACACCCTCGATTTGTCCTTAAACATTTGTCCAAGTGATATTTTAGAAGCATCTTCAAGCACATGTGCATATTTTGAATTATCTACATTTATGCAGTCATCTTCCTTCTCATGTGCATTCAACAAAGTCGGTACATGGTGTTTGTCAATATCTAGTAGATAAAAATTTTGACTTCCATCCTTGTAAAAGAAGCTTCTATTATCTCGAATTCATTTCTTGTTGTAGTAGCAAAGTAATGGCATATGTATGTTTCAACCATATTTTGTAAAATTGTAACATAATTGGAAAGTTTAATAACATTACCCTATTGATAGATCGATACTGTAAATTAAAATAATAGCGTGGGAATTGAATGAAAATGGTTCAAGACTAATGTAGAAATATCCATTAATACAAAAGGGAGATTAAATCAATAAATCTAACAAACTAATATAGAAAAAACTCAGTAAATGGTAAAAAAGAAAGAACAAAGAAGAGATTAGAAACGATTCAAACACTAGAATAATGATATAAAGCTTTTTTTTTTTTCTTTTTTCTTTTTTTGGTAATCCACGATATAAAGCTTATTCACCGATAGAATATTACAAAAGAAGATAACGATGTATATAAATGAAAACTTACCTCTACACCTGATGAATCGAGTCAAATAAGTAAGAGAGTGATTGGTTTTTGAACGAACAAGACTCTTTTTTTTGCTTGTGTGAAAAGAAAATGAAAAGAGAACAGTGTTTCTCTATTGCTAGAGACAAAGGCATATGCTTTCATTTATCTTTAAATAATTCACAGTGAAGCATTGACATGTGCCGAAGCCTAAATATAAGTTTGAAAAGGCAGAGCCCTATTTCTGGCATTTCATTAAAACATGAGCCTATTTTGAAAAAATGCCATATTTACGTGTGGCAGTAACTCTCCAACTCTCGTTTACTCTGTAACTCTCTTTTAAGACTCCCTTCTTTGGATAAAGTATTGGCTCAAAACTTGCATCTTTCTTTTAATGGAAGACTACACATCTTTTCCTTGAAAAAATGAGTAAAGTGTAGTAAACATTACTCTTCTTATAATTATGGAGAGAATGTTTTGCAAACCTTCCACTATCATTCTACATAATTACAAAAGTGTTACCATCTTTGCACTGAGAAGGGAAGTTCTGCTTTGTTTTACCGCCTCAAAATTATCCTAAAAGAAATAATATAAGGATGAAAATTGAAAACACATCAAAGAAAAGGAGTTTGGATAGGCAACACAAAGGAGGGCCCCACATTCAATAGGGGTAAACTAGGAATAAAAAAATGGGCTCATTTTTTGTAAGACACGGAGGGACAACAGCCCAACAGCGTGCGCTGTTGCCCATCCTAACTCAAAGGGAAGAAAACAGAAAATAGTAAGAAACCCGGTTCGAAACGTTCGCCGAGAAATGCGGCTACTTGCCGCCTCTTTTATTTCCTATCACTTGTTTTAAAAACTTTTTTTTTGATAGAGCCTCCTTTTAGTGAGAGACTGAGATATCATATATATATATATATATATATATATATATATATAAAAGAGATTAAATAAACAGAACAGTTGCTGAGATTTGACCCTTCTGATGCTATATGATAACATCCCCAAGCTCAACACTTAGTTGATTAAAAAACTCTTTCTCTCTCTTTTTGCGTATGGAGAAGAGTTATTGTGTATGAAAAGTCAGCTTAACCTTCTGCTAGCGTAACCTTCTCTCTCTCTCTCTATATCGTCAAAGCTCCTCCCTTGTTTGTTTTTGAGAAGAACAACAGTTTCAGCCATCTAAATTACCACTTTGTAGGTAAATCAAGCCCAAAATTTGAAAATAAACCCATTTTTCTATGTTTGTTGTTCGCTAAACCGACATATATACCAGGGTCATTTGAGCTAGAAATATGTGTAGTTTCTTCTGGCAAAGGATGGAAAACGATCATGGCGATTTAGCAGACGTAGTTCGAGCAAGTAGCAGCCGCGGTAGTGATAACAAATCGATTTCTGATTGGCAATTTCCTTCGGAACATGCAATTTTCCCATTGGGGATCGAGGAACCTACCGATGACTTTGGTGATCCATTCTCTAATATGCGAGATCCTTTGCTGCACGAGCTTGATTTAGCAGGCTCGGGACTCTTCAACAGCTCCAATTCTACTCACCTGGTTAAGATGAGTGTCAACGACAATAGTAGCCTTATTGGTGGGAGTCTTCTATCTCAGAAGATTATGGATGAGGATATGAAGAGGCCTTGCAACATATTCTCAAGGATGCTTCAGATCTCACCAAATGAAAAGCTGTCGGTTTCACTCCACAACAACTCAGTGACGGCGGCGGCATCCGCTTTGACTTCTCCTAGGGGAATTACAACTTCTGCTGTAGTTTCTAATGATATGGTTAAAGCTACAAGTTCCACAGGTTGTTTGATGGACAACGGTGGGGTGCAGATCTCGTCGCCACGGAATCCGGGTATCAAGAGAAGGTGAGGATTATCAAAAATATCGACAATTAAAACTAATTAATATAAACGTTTTGATGATTTTCTCATGTTTGTGTTACAAAATTTTGAATTCTCAACTCACTGAAATCAGTTTCATGTCATATTACAACTTGCGAAATCCAAAAGACTTGGATTTTGGAGGTTTAGTTTCCAGAATTCTGCAAAACCCAGATCACAGAAACCAGTTTGTGATCACGGATTGACAACCAGTGTGATGAATTTTGGGGAATTTTCTTATGAAACTAAATGGGTTTCAACAACTCATGGTGAGAATCTGTGTGTAGGGTTTGGTTCTAATTATTTGAAGGGAAATATCATGTCTGAATTTATGGAAGGGTTATCAGAATGTCTATAATTTTTTATTAGATTCCTTTTTATCAACATAGCCACCAAAAAGAGAGGGTTTTAGGGTTTTAACCTACCTGAAAAAGTACCACTAACTCATGTTTCATGATAATAAGCATGCACTTAGCTTTCATGTAGTTATCTAAAACTTTTTCTGCCAAACCCACCTGAAAGGATCAATATGTTTTGATTGATATTGGCCTTAGAAATATATCACCCCTTTCATACTTTTACTGATAATAACCAAGAAATTAAACATTCTCCCACCCACACAAAAAAAAAAGTTGGGGGAGATAGATAAAAAAAAAAAAATGAAGCATTTTTGCACCACTGAAAGTGAATGAAATAGAGCTTTGATTACTGTAAGGAGATTTAAAATTTGCACAGAAATAGTAGAATTAGATGAAACCTATTCTACTGAATGATAGTTATTAGTTCTGCAAAAAATTAGTTGAGTAAAGATCATCAAATATTATTTTTCTTCTTCTTCTTCTACTACTACTACTGTTCTTATCTCTTGGTTTGAAAAGGAGACCAAAAATCAACTTTTCTCCTATTTTTCAGGAAGAGCCAGGCAAAGAAGGTAGTTTCTATTCCAGCACCAGCAGCAGCAAACAGCAGGCCTGGTGGAGAAGTAGTTCCATCTGATCTCTGGGCATGGAGAAAGTATGGCCAGAAACCCATCAAAGGTTCTCCTTATCCAAGGTAAGTCCCTAGCATATTGGATCAGTATCAATAAAAATAAATTAAAACTAAGCTTTTCATTAAAATAAATTGCTTATTTGTTATCATGAGGGAAGAAATTGAAAAAATATACTGCTTTTCCATCATCGAAATCGTGTATATATATCTGTAATAAAAGTGGAACTAAGATTCTTGTCCATGATATTCACAATTTTTGATCAGATAAGTGTAATTTATCATTCCACTAGTTCCATATGATCTGTTATGTTTAGTACTATTTGTAATTCTTTATGGATATATGTTAATCAGTGTTCTTTAATCTATCCAGGGGCTATTATAGATGTAGTAGCTCTAAAGGTTGCTCGGCAAGGAAGCAAGTAGAGAGGAGTCGAATTGATCCTAACATGCTGGTTATCACCTATACCTCTGAGCACAACCATCCATGGCCGACACAGAGAAACGCCCTTGCTGGCTCCACAAGATCCCAGCCCATAAAGAACAATGCAGCTTCAAAGAGCTCAGCAGCCACTCATACCCAAAATTCCATAAACTTAAAGGAAGAACATAAGGAGAACAGTACCAATTCTGCTATTGCATCTGTTAAGGAGGAAACTGTTGAGATGGAGAATCCACTAGACATGGATGAAGGTGAATTCAATCAAGTTATTCATCATAGTTACAGGCCTGCACTACCAGACTCCAACCAGGCTGAAGATTTCTTTGCAGATTTGGGAGAGATAGAGCCTGACCCTCTTAATCTCTTGTTTTCTCAAGATCCAGGATTCACTGAAGAAAAATCAGATGAGGAGAGGGAAAACAAGGGCTTAGATCCATTCAGTCTCTTTGATTGGACAGGGAGTACCTCATTTGGAGAAACCACGAGGGGTTTATAAAAATACCTTGAAATAACACACTACTCACTATATAAGAACTCTAGTTAGTTTCTGTGGTGCAATTTGGTTCAAGGTCTGGTTATAAACCTCTCATTGCAGTTTGAATTCTATATGGGAGTAGTTTTACTTTTCCTTTTTTTTTTTTTTTTTTTTATGTTTACCAAGTAGTCAGCAGATTAGGAAAAGAGAGTGTTGGGTGATTGGGAGCAGTTCCCATGAGACCCACACTTCTTGAAATATTGGTAGATGGGACAGAAAGCTGAGGAACAGAAGCTCTCAACAGTTTAGAATAAGTACATGTCTAAGACATGACTCTAAGGCCCTGCAAGATGGTTGATATTGGATGGGACTTTCTTACTCTTTTTCTCATATTTCAAAGTAGGGAAAATAATTCAGGCTTCTTTGGTCATTTGGGTATTGTAAAAAGAAAAAACAATGCTTTGGTGGGGAGGAATAAATGAAATATGGCAAGAGAGAATAGCAAAGAGTAAAAAGCTTGACTTTTCTTATCAGTGTTCTGTAGAGATATGATGGAGGAGAGAGAGAGATTACTTAGCTTTTGGGTTCCTCAGCTTTCTGTTTCTTCAACCCTTTTTTCTCCGAAGTCGTGTTTATTTTGGAGATTTACTTTGAGTGTACCAGCTATTTAAGGATTGTATGAGACCCGCCTTGATTTTCAGCCTTCTTGTTTTGATCAGCAAATGGAAAATCAATGTATCTATATGTATGTAGATCTCCATAGTGGGATCATACGTAGGGGACGCTCTAATATTAGATTGAAGTAATTCAATGAATTACTACTAAGGTTTTAACCATAATAGTGCTAGTTGATGAGAGTTGGATAAGAAGAATACCACTAAAGTAAAATTGGATTCGACTGGACTAGTGTGTGTGTCGTGGTGGGTGGGTGGTTTGGTAGGTGGGGGAAGTGAAGAAACTAATCATATCTACACTATCTAACTAATCTAATCAAATCAAATGTAATATAATTCAAATTCAAATTTAATCTTGCTAGTGATGAGATAGGATGCATTTCATCACACTTTATAATTGCAATAAAAATCACAAGAGAGGAGGTGGCCTAGGGGAGTAAATAAAACAGATATTAATTAGTCCCCCCAGAAAATTTTATGCTTGTTTACCCAGCTGTGTCCATGAATGCCTAATCATGCAAATATGCGTGTACATACCGACTATCTATCTCGACACTTGCTAGATTGCACAATTTGTAAGTTTTCTTATACTTTTTTCATTATTTTTTCTTGAGTTTAGATCTGTAAATTTTGTTCTAGAACCTTTCTATATGATAGTGAAAAAAAATTAATAAAGACTTCTAGCAATGAATCTTTGAAAAAAATTAGTGATTTGTAGAACATGCAGCTTGCGAATTTATGGATCGTTTGGATAAGACAAAAGCGAGCCACCTAGGGAACAAGTAGCCCATCCTTGTGAGACCTAATTTCAAACTAGTGCAACTTTATGCTTGGATATCAGAATAGGTATAATCATATATGGTTGGAAATCTCTTGATGAGCCGTATGACCATTTAGCGATCATAGATTCATTAGACCCCTACATCTTTGTGAAAATAGGTCAGTTCGAGGGTCAAAACGCCTTTTAAAGCTAAATTTTACTGTTGTTTTAATTTTAATTGAGCAATTTTGGCTTCAGTTTTGGGGTTTGAAATACTAATTGGGTCCGGAAACTCTTAATTAAGTCAATGTTTCAATCTGGTTTTAAGTTTTTATTATTTCTGAAAATTTACTATTTTCTATAAGTTCACATTTTGGAGAGTTTTGGCGGGAATTAGGAGTAGGGAAATATTTAAAATATGATTGTAAAGGGTTTTTCAACTTTTGATTAATAGAATTCCGTCTTCTTTAAAGAGTTTTCTCTATTGTCCTTGTGGATTCAAGGTTTTTTTTTCAGAAAGAGCCGGTGGTCTCTTCTTGCAAAATTTTACACTTCAACTTGCATATTGTGACCAATGAATGTCATTAGCAGTAAAGAAATTGCAACCGTGTCTGCGTAGTCACCAACCAAGTTAAGTCAAACTGTGCAAGAGAACATCGAATTAAAGCAACTCAAGCTGTACATAATTGCAATATAATCATATCGCGTCATAAATAAATATTAGATGTTGCTAATCTATATTCTAATTTCATGAACAGTTTATTAACATACTCATCTACAGTTCCCAAATAGCTTCTAAAATTTATTTTATAATACATGTCATGAACTTCTACATGTGGATTGGAATAAAAACTTCATTTTTCATCGTTAGCCATGAAGGGTTGAAGACAAAAGGGTTTCTTTCCCAAGTTATGTCAAATCCATCCACTTTGATGAAATTTCCTACCCATTCACTTGAAGTCACTTCAAAGGGGATAAGACAGTCCAACATGATGCTAATCATATTTCTAATTTCATATACAGCTTATTATCATACTAATATAGAGTTCCTTAATGGTCGTTCTTTTTCCGAGACTTATAAAGTCCGGTACTTTGCAAGTTTAGTAATTTGATAATATGCATTTTCTTTTGAGAACTAGAAGTACCTTACTTGTTATCTCTTGGGTTGCAATTCCCGTAAGACTTCAAATGTAATAAAATAAATGATTTTAAATTTCATAAAAATTAATAAGACTTGAAATCTCACAATGGTAAGAATTAATTGTGTTAGAAACCTTGACAAAGTGATTCAAATTTTCTAACAACACCACGACCTAGTACAAAGTGTCAAGCTCTATAAGTCTCAACAAAAGAATGGACCCTTCTAATATTTATTTATAAAAAATGTCATGGAATTCTACAAGTGAAATAGAAACTTTTACTTTAATCTTTAGTCATTAAGGGTTGAAGAAAAGACAGTTTTTTTCCAAAGTTATGTCAAATCCATCCACTTTGATAAATTTTCCTACTCGGTTCATTGTTTTTTAATGGAATACTCGGTTCATTTGAAGTCACTTCAATGGGGGATAAGATATATAGTCTAAAGTCCTCAAATGGGGTTTGCTTATTTGAGTGATGGGGCAGGAGTCATTATATGTAAGTAGGAATTCATTATCAATATGGTATATGGAGTGAATGTGGTCATGATTGTGAAATGAAATGGAGGGCTGGAATTAATTAATAGATGCCATGCAAAACGCTTTATGGCCATTTAGACGCCTTTGAAAAGGTTTAGTGACAAGTCCATATGATCTTTAATGTGTTATTATCTCTAACCTTTAAGCATAAACATGGAAGATCATTTGATGTTTGGTCAATTATAAATCATTAAAGCAATGGCATAACATGATTAGTAGAAGTGCAATTTAGATATAAACATAACACACCTTATAGCACAAGCTACTGCAACCACACAACCCTCTCAAAAAAAAGAAGGAGATGGTGCTTTATAAAGGTACACAGGAGACTTAACCAACCCACCGAACCCACCGATGTGGGACTAAAGCTTATAACTTATTTTGATTAGAGTTAAACATAACAGACACAAATTTAGTTTTAAGAGATTGGAAAAGATGGCTTTCAACACAAATGGGGTATTCCGTCGTTATAAGCGTGTAGGATGTTCTTATGAATTTGAAATGCCAGATATTTTAACAATTTGACAAATTGGCAATGGCCCAAAACACTCCAATTTGACAATCCTAACCTAGCAATTCTAACATTTCTTCTTTCGTCTATCTTTCTTGTCATCTATGTATTAGCTAGTGTGAGATGATTATAAGACAACACACTAGTGTGGTAGGACTATTACAATCTTCACTTTATTGCGAGCTTTGGATACTCGGAGGAAAACTAATTACCTATATATGAGGTTTTAGAATGAAATAACTTTACTGGAAAATATATTGCAGTTTGGGAGACTAGAGAACTTCCAAATACCAAAAAAGTATATTTGGAATTATTTTCTAAGAAAATAATCTATTTGGTGTTAGATGTTATAAAGTCCTAGGTAAAGCCGAGTAGTTAGGGGACACGTGGATATATTAAAGAGATTTTAGTTGTATGTGCCATGTGTCTTTCAATTATTGGCACACCCGTCAAAAGAGTATCTTGTCCTACATTAAAAATGAGAGTTTCCATTTTGTTTTTGCCATTAATTGGTTCTCTATAATCTAACACACCCTTAAAAACAATATCATGAGTTTCCAATTTGTATTGGCATTGATTGGTTCTCTACAATATAAGGGAGTTTCTGGAAGAAGGCGGATTATCATCGTGAAGTTTTTTTCTCTAGAAATTTTCCTCCACCCTTTCTCCAAGTTTAGCGTTAGGGTTGGAGATAAAGGTGTAAAGACCCAAATCTTGCTTTTCTTGTAATTTGTGCCCATTAAATGAAAACAATGAATTCGAAGTCAAAACACTATTTCCCATGTTACATTTTGATTATATATGTTTATACATGTGTTATGGCAAGTTCCTAAGAGTTTAAAGGGGTTAAAACTATCAAAAGTGAAGTCCACCAATCGACCCCACAGAGAAACTCATTTTGGAAAAATGTGTGGGAAAAAAGGGTAAAGAGTTCATGATCTACCAGTCGACTGCCCCATCTCACCAGTCGACTTCCCATTATGCAATTTGCCCTAATTCCTTTCTAAATCCAAAAATCCAAGAATTCTAATTAAAGTGGGACTCTATAACATAATAAGTAGGCCTTAACTCATGGGTTTAGGGTTTCTAATCAATCATTCAAAGAGTACTTAGAGAGGAATAGAGAAAAACCTAGGGGTTTTGCTCAGACTTTCAATCGAAAGAGAAGGAAAGCCTTGAGATTGAGATTCTCAACCATTCGCAAGCTTGTGTGATCCTAGGGAGCCGATCAAGTAAGGTAAATATGTATTTCCAAGTTGATTTTATCATGATCAGTAATGATAACAAGGAAAAGTAAGATTGTTTTGATGTAAGAAGAATGATTAAACTATGTTTTCATTGTCAAAATAAATCCTATGCAAGTTTATCATGATTTTAGATGTAAGATGAAGTTATTCGATTGTGTATGTGTGATTAACAATGGGAAAGGGATTGATTTGCTGGATTATGAATATATGAATATGGAGGAAGGAATCCGTATGCTAAAGATTATTGAATGATGCATGTTGAATGTGTGATTTTTGGATTTTCATGCTATTGAGGGTTCTAGGGTTGCTATTTTCATGTTGTAACACTTGAAAAACCCAATGCATGATGAATGTCCTATTGTCATGATAATTGAAAGACCATGACTATCTCTATTTTAAATTGCAACCATATTGAGAATGATACAGCATGATCCCGAAGTATGATGTACCTATGCATGTTGTGATGTATGTTCAGTTAAGGGATGCTTTGGATTAGGGTCTTAGTTGTAGATCATGATCTCAGTTGCCTAGGATTTTATCATAATGGAATGGGCTGTTATGATAGATTTCCATTAGCTCTTGACCAAAAAGCTAAAGCACTATTTAACCGGAAATATATCACTTATTTCACCACTTCACTCATGATACGCACAAGCATGTTTGAGTTATTAACACAAGTACGAACACAAGCATGACCAAGTAAGTAAGTATAGCACAAGTATGATTAAGTTTTGCACGGCCTGAGTACCAACAGTCTAAGTTCAAAAGGCATTTATGCCCAAGTAAGTGTGTCCTGACCCAAAATCCCCCTTAGGAGTTAAAATCCCTTTAGGCTAGCGCTTACGAAACACCGTGGTAGTGAGAATCAAGCTTGTGAAGCGAAACCGGACTTCTCTTGGTTCACAAACCCAAGCACAAGACAACCCTAGCTTTTCCCTTCTTTCTCTCTCTTTTCTCTCTCAAATATTGTCTAAGAGCTTTGTTATCTCTTAACCCCCACGAAATGGGGTCTATATAGGCCCCAAGGGAATTGTGAAACTCCCAAAAGATTGCAAAACCATAAAGTAAGTCGGTCAAGCAAAATGGCACAAGTGGGTCGACCGGATTGCATTTCGGTCGATTGGATGGCTCAGTCGATCGACCAGATTGCCAAATCCCATCGACTAACCAAAAAACCCCCTCTCTGGAAATTTTTCCCATACAAACTTTTGGGCCATTTGGTCGACTGGATTAGGGGTCGATCGACCAGTTAGTCCCCATTTTGCCTATTTTCTTCATTTTTGACACTTAGAATACTTAGGGTACTTTCACCCTTGCTTCTAATACCCCACACACATATTTTTACACACTTTAACTCATTCCAAAAACTCATTTTCATTCACCATACTCGTATAACGATTACATGAGGCTTTTACCTTAAAAAAACTATTCACTGCACTATTTACAGCACAATGACATAGAGTTTCGGGGTTCTAGAAAGTGAATCAAGTAAGCCCGTTTGCATCGGGTATGTGCCAAGTAAGTGGTAACTCAGTAAGGATTGTATAGTTAATCTTTATGTCGAGCCCCAAAATCCCACCTAGGAGTTAGGTGTGACTTTTTGCGTAACTATTCTTTCATGACAAAGCATCCTGCATATAATACACAAGGCATATATATAGCAGAAGCATAAACTTAAAATTTCTTTTATACATACACCATATTCCAAGTTTATACAAAAGATTACATAACCCAAAAAAAATAAAGTGGGCATGCGGTTGTTGTTATGCCCCAAAATCCCCCCTGGGAGTTAGGTGAGACTTTATGTGTAACTATACATAACCTAGCAAACCATCCTACAACTTAACAAGGCATAAACATAGTATAATGGGGACATGAAACAGAGTGTGGAAGCTAGATCAATGCGGAAGCGTAAACTAAATTTTTCTTCTTTCTATACCTGATTAGTATTCCAAGTTCATATATAAAACATAACAAGTAAATGTAGACATGCCCACCTATCAAAATACCAAAATCATGAAACTCTCTCTCTCTCAATAGTCATCCGGGTAAGGCCAACTATCTAGGTTTCTTGCCTCCACCTGAGGCTCTACCATAGGCTCCAAGTGAGGCTCCTCTTCACCATAGTTCTCCTTGATCCAAGGAACCAGAGCACATATATCATATGGTGTACCTGCCGACATCAATAGGTACGGTTGAGTATGGAATACTCATCGAGTACAAGCCACTAGCTAACAATAGTAATAACATAATTCAATTCACAATTTCAATTTAAATACACATGAATAGCATGAGACTAAAATGTGAAACTCTATATAAAACCCATGCTCATAGTTCATAACTTATCTTGAAAATATTTTTTCGTGTTTTAAAAACTTGTTTATCGTGTTTAAATCTCATTCTTGTCTTGTTCTTATCTCGTGAGAATCATGCGTGGCTTGTCTTGCTTGTCATGTCATGTTTGTCTTGTCTTGCCTTATCATGCTTATCTTGTGAGCCAGATGTTAGTGCCTTTGTAACGACTTGTGAGTCGGGTATGTAAATACCCTTCAATGAATTCTTAAAAGCAACTTGTGAGCCGGGTATGTAAATACCCTTCAACGAAAATAGAAAAGATGCACCAACATCCTTGACCGGCCCGATGTCTGGCATTATCATGCTTGTCTTATTTTCTTAAAGTCAGATATGGCATTTCCTTGGATATGCCCTATCCTTGACCGACCCAAAGTTTGGCTTTATCATTCGTGTAGTAAATCACATGTCTTGTTTTCGATTGTCTTTCATATACTTGTGAGCACGAGATTTCACTCCCTAAAAAAATTTTACGGGTGTAGAGTCGCCACCTATTCATTCAGAAGGAATAAGTCCCTGGGAAAGTTGGATAAGGTCTTTGGTCTCCAATCAGAGATCAAGGTAAGAGGTTCGGTTAAGTTTGGGGAAGGGGTTAGGCACCCCGACACTTCCACTTATAGTGGTTTCCTACTCGCTAGGTTTAAGCCAAATTAATCTCGATTATTTAATCAAATGTCAAAGTGTTTAAGTTAATACTAATCTAAGAAAGAAAAGTTAACTAGGGTTGAACCCAGGCTGGGTTGCCTACGTACTCACATAGGGGTGAGATCAGACCGAGCGTAATTCTACCTCATGAGCCCATGCTAAGGCTAGGGGTGTGTGTGTATGCACCAAGGGTGACTAATGGGCCTAATCAGGTAGATTAGGGGTTTGATTGACCGGGGTTGGTCAATGTGTAAAGTATGGGCCTGGTAGGCCAAGGGGTAGTCCGGTAGACTAAGGTTTGGGCCTAGTAGGCTAAGGATAAAGCCCGGAGGCTAATGGGTGTGTTAGCCCAGGGTTAGGGGTGCTAACCGAGGTTAAAAGATGGTTAACCATGGTTAGAGGTGCTAACCATGGTTAAAAAGTCCAAGACGTTAATTTTTTAGTCTTTTGAATTTTTCTAATATTTTAGGATTTTTTCAAATTTTTGTGGGGTTAAGGGGTGCTTAACCATGGTTAAAAGTTAACCAAGGGACATTTTAACCATGGTTAATGGTCAAGGTCAGTCAAAAATAAGCCCAGAAGGTATGGTAGGGCTTAGAAATGCCTTCTACCATGTCTGGGCCATGCACAAAGCCCAAAATCAAAAATTTAAAGAATGGAGGTAACCGGATTACCTCCATTACAGTAAATTTTTAACTAGAGTTTATGGAGATTTAATTACAGTTAGGGATCACCCCAGGAAAAAGTGAGGGCATGGATGGATAGCCTGAAGTCCCAAGAATCCAATGGGCCTGGTGTGGGCCCAAGAGCAGGTCAGGTGTGGACCCCACAAGGGCCCAAAGTTTCCAAAAAAATAAGTTGTTTTATCGGTAAAGGTATTACCGACAAACTGTAACCTGAGGTTTGAGGGCCAATTAACTATGGTTAAACTTGGGCCCTAGGTCTGGTGCGGGCCCTAGGGCATGAGGGGTGTGGACCCCACAAGGGCCCAAAGTCACTGAAAAAAAGGGTTGTTATTATCGGTAAATGTTTCACCGACATTAAGCTAACTTCAGTTTGAGGACCCACTAATCATGGTTAGATGTCAAGTTAGGGTCTGAAATTTTGCAGGGGTACAACTAAGAGAATGAGGTACCTAACCATGGCCCTGGAACTGACCAGGGCCTGAGTTAACCATAGTTAACGAGGCATTTACAGAGGTGTTTGATAATGGCGGTAGATATTCTACCGCCATTATGGAATTTGCCCAGAAACCTGATCTTACCCTACGGGGGCTACACCAGCTTGGTTCCAGGGGTTCCCTCATTGACTAAGGGACCCCCAGACCCGACAGGGACCTACCATGCAAAGCTAGGAGGGGTATAAGCGAAGTTAAGCCTCAAGGGGTTCCTCCACACCTATGGTTAAGGTGGGAGGGCCCCTATCCCTGGCTGAAATGAAGGTAAAGCAGCTAACCGAAGCAAAGGATCCCCTGGAGTAGGACAAGGGGATCTTACACGGTATTATAGCAAGAATAAAAAGATAGGGGGTGCTACCCTCTCGGTTTGAGCTCAACCGTGGTGGTGCAACTGTAGTGCAGGTTGGTGGAGCTAAAACAAGCCCGGATTAGCTTCTGGGAGGCTCAGAGGACATGCTCACAGCTGCGAACAAGGGTTGGAGTGTGGAGAGTAGGCTGTCTGGATTCAGGCAGAGCTTGGGGGTGAAGAAAATGCTCTAAAGCTATGCACGAGGGTGGTGCATGTTTATGGCAGGCATGGGGTTCTTCCTGGAGTGGCCTAAACCTCAGCTGGAAGGAAGGTAAAGGTGGGGATTCCACTGGACCGAAGCTAGGCGAGTTTCAGCAGGGTTTCTCTAGTAAAAATTCGGAGTCCAAAACCCATGGGGGTGATGGAGGCTTTATAGAAGAGAGGGGAGAGGCTCAGGGGGACCAATGGTAGAGGACCCAGGTGGCTGCAAAGAGGGTGTTGATACGCAGGCAGATTTTCTCAGGGTGGTGGTAATTAGATTACCGCCACTCTCAAAATAGTTGATGTTGAGGGTGTCGGTAATCCAATCACCGACACCCTGAGGTTTTTCCCATTATAAGCCAGGCCCTCGCACACTTGGGCCGAAAGGGGAGTTGGGTTTGCTGTTTTAGGACGTTCCCACCTGAAATTCGAACTCAAAGGGTGTGGGCCCCACCCTATTGGTCCCTTATAGTTAATGGGCCCAAGTTTGGGCCCACCAAGGCCTTGGATCATGATTTTGGGGTTTGGATTCGCCTAGTGGGCCTTGAGCCCTTGTGGCTTGCAACCTAGGTTTAGCTAGGTCTAGGGCACATCTAGGGTTAGTCCTAGGGTTTAGCTAGGGCTTACCGAGGGTTTGGCCTAGGGTTTGAGAATTCTAGGGGTAATGGGCCTTGAGCCCGAAGGTTTAGGTTTTTGGTTTGCCTATTGTGTAGGTCTAGGGTATACCTAGGGTATAACTAGGGTTTAGGGATTACCTAGGGCTAGGGTTTAAGAGAGGAGTCCACTGGGGATGACCAAGGTTAAGAGCCAATTAACCATGGTTACACAGGGTGTAAAAATTGGGTGCTTACAATACTTATACTAGAAAACTCGGTTCATGCATGCTTGTGCATTGTAAATGGTGAACATGAAGTGAAATGGAGATATTTCAAGAATAACATATGGCATTCGAGTATTTCTATAATCATGGAATGTCTTAAAGGAAGCATGTATACATAGGCATTATAGACATTTGACATTTGTGGAAAGACCTTAAATCATGCTTTCATAGTCTTAGGTTTAAATCTCATACATGTATTTTATCAAACACATGTCATTCAACATTTCTATAAGCCTTTAACTCATATTTTCGTAGTCAACATTTCATCAAACACCTTGAGTGCATGTTTTATGTGTACATTGCCCTTCCCCATTTTTCCATCATACAACAACCATCACATTCTTCATAGCATCCAATTTCACCTCAAACAATCCATTCATCCCACACATTCATAACCATTTAAATTAATCTATACATTTTAATAGATTCAAGAAAAGGAACATGCAAGCTCAATCCAACATTCATTCATAACCGTCATTCCCTTGTAAGGCAAAAAGATAAATGGCGGTAAAACTCTACCGCCATTCCTGGACTTTTCCAAAAACAGGGTCTGGCCCGTGATAAATGCTCATGCACGCGGTATGGATTTTACCACAAAAGGAATGTCGATAATTGGATTATCGACATTCTCAAAAAAATTGAATTCTAGGGCTAGACCCCCTTCCTAGGGCTTGGCTAGGGTTCGTGGACCCTGTACGGGCCCAGGATTGTTTGTATACAGGCTTAGGCCCTAGTGGCCTTGGTTCGGTCACCTATGGGTCTTAGGGTTAGCTAGGGCTAGCTAGGGTTGAGCTAGGGTTTAACTGGAGTTATCCTAGGGTTGACCCAGGGTTGACCTAGGGTTTAGCTAGGGTTGACCTAGGGTTTAGCTGGGGTTGACCTAGGGTTTAACTGGGGTTAACCATGGTTAAAAGTCTTAACTATGGTTAAGGAGGGGTGTAAAAATTGGGTGCTTACAGTACCCTAGTGGAGTTTCTTGGCGGAGATTCAAACTCTAAGGAATGACCTATTCGAATGTTGATGATGACACTTATGCACAAACTCACATGTGTGTTAAGTTAAGAGTCTCATGAGTTAATTGCATAAATCATGAGCTTAAGCATTACATGTGCCTGGTAAGCCGTTTAATAGGAGAATGAGAATAAGTGATGCATAACTATGGATGAGCATAAGCATTTCATATGCATAAGTCAGAGCAAATGCCATATAAGTCTAATTTTTTCATAAGTACATGAGTCCAGGTGATGATATGATGATATTCACATATATGCTTCCGCACTCTGATTATGTTAATGCTATTGATTATCGTGTGTTTACCCTTCCGCATTCTTAAGTTCTTATTATGCTATGAATTATGGTATTAAATAAGTGCAAGGATATTATGATGTTAGTTGGATTGCATATACACCAAGTGCTTTCGTACTCAGCCAGATTGCTGTCTTGGCAAGTTTAGAACCGGGGGGTGATGCAGAGCCTCGGATAGAGGAGGTTTGCGGAGTTGATGAAGAAAGTGATCCTCCTTCCGAGGAGGCGAGAGAGCTAGATCATTTTCCATATTACTAGATAGTTGTTTTGTTTTGGGGAAATTGTAATAAACCCTTTAGTATATTTTCTATTGGTTGTTGGATGTTGTAGAGAGTTGTACCTTGTTGGGTTTTTATATCTAAGGTGGTTGTTACTTCTTTAAATCATATACTTGTACAGGATGGTTTGGGTGCTCTAATCGAAATTTTATAGTTGTCATGTTGGAGAATTGTATTAGTGTGGCCTTACATATTATGGTTTTAAGCAGGTTTAAGAAATGTGGCAGCCCAAGGTTCCACTTTGGTTTTGGTGGGATTTGGGGTCATTAAAGAGGTGGTATCAGAGCTCAAGGCATTAGAGTCCTTAGGTCTAGGGAAGTGACGACCTTAGCAGAGGTATATAGAGTTAGGAGGGTTAGGATTTAAGGTTAGACTTAGGTTTAAGGGTCTTGTGTGAGATTACTTTTAAGATGATTTGTTTTGTCTCTCAGGAATTTCACATCATGAGGAAAGGTACGAGGAGCAATCGAGATGGAAGAGTTAGTGTGACTGACGGGAACACTCCAGAGGGTGCTCGCCAGCCTAATTTTACCTATGTATTGGATTCGATTACTGCTGTTATTACTCATCAGACTGGCCTTATAGCAGCAGGGCAGGCCAGACAAGAGAGGGCTACTGATGTCCACCCACCCAATAGCATGGAATGGAGACTTTCAGGAGGATGAGTCCTACTTTTTATGGGATTGTTGATCTGGTAGTAGCAGAATTGTGGATCATGTAGTTGGAAAAGATATTTTTTGTACTTGATGCCACCGACGAGCAGAGGGTGAGATGGGCCATATTTGTGATGGAAGGAGAGGTCGAGCATTGGTGGAGAGACGCCGCCAGGCAGAGGAATGAAATATGAGCCGGATAGGCTTGGACTTGGCGAGAGTTCCTCATTGTCTTTTATGGGCGATACTGTCGCGACCCAAAACCCACCCTATGAGTTAGAGTGAACTTTGGACGACTAATCATGACTTACATGACTTGCTTGACCAAAATAACCTGCAAACCCACAGAGCATACACAATAGAGGACAATAATAGCGGAAACATAAACTATAAAGCACAGCGGAAGTCTAAACAAACCTCTATGTATATACAAATCCAAGTTTACACAAAAGAAATCCAAAAGAAAGTGCGGACATGCCCGCCAAAATACATGGATATGTCTCTTTCAACTCACCCACAGCTATATCACTCAGAATCAACAACCACCTAATGATAACCCTCTACTGGAGGTTCCTCCAAAGGTTCCTCGACGTACTCCTCCTCCACCCATGGGCCAGGAGCACAGACATCAAAAGGAGCAGCTGCTCCGCTATCACCTGCCGACATAAGAAGTACGGCTAAGCATGGAATACTCAGCGTGTACCAAATACTAACCAACAGTCATAGCATACAGATAGCGATACATAGAGCAGGAAACAATTCACGCATACAAAGCAGGAATAATTCATATCATAACAATAAAGTAAAGCAGTATATAATCATGCTTGCATTCATAAAAGCCGATAAAACCCTTGAAAACACCGTGCGCTTGACTTGACTTAAGGTACCATTTTCGTGCTTGAAAAATCGTCTTGTCTATCTTGTTTGATTCTTGTATGTCGTGTCATGTCATGCATGTCATGCGTGCTTGGTTGTGATCATGTAACTTGTGAGATACACTTATGAGGTGCGCTTGTGAGATGCCTTGAGAGGTAAGGGAGACCCTTCTTTATACAATGCACTTGAGAGGGAAGGGAGACCCTTCTTCATGATATGTATGTACTTGCGAGGGAAGGGAGGCCCTTCTTTATGCTATGCACTTGTGAGTGAGGGGAGACCCCTCGTGAAATGTTTGTTCTTGTTTTCTTGTGAAAAGTGAGGTAAAACATATCGTAGGATATGTCCCACCTCTAAATCCCATTCTTGAAAAACGTCGGTAACCCATATCATGCATGCGTACTCGTGAGATCATGTGCATACTTGCATTTGGAATTAAATATGACAATTTGGATAATTCATAAAGCATAGCATATCACAATTTAAGCAAGTAATAATTTACACATTTTAAGAAATGTAAGAAACACACTATCATAAGCCCTAACAATTTCATGAATAATTAAGCATGTATTCCCTTAATTTATCACTCATTTTATTCACCTTGGCGTTTCATCAAACATAGGGTGTGTTCATTATTTTCTTAACCTAGGTCATGCTTTTCTAGGTGGGTTATACTCACATCACACTTGTATGTTTATTATTTGCACAATACCCTCCTCATTTCATTCATCACAACCATACATACGGCATCCAATCGCCCATTTCGTCTCCATTCACCATTCACACCCATCCATCTCATAGCACATGTGTAAATGAAAGAAAACAAAGAGAAATAAAGGAAAAGAAGGAACTATAACTAGGAGGGTAGCAAGAAGTATCGACCTTGGTCAATGAGGAAGAAAACTCCTCCAAAAATGTTCGTGAGGTGCTGCCCTAGCTTGGAGAAAGTGCTCCTCACGAGCTTGAACCTCAATCTTGAAGAAAACGAGCTTGAGGATGATTGTGGGTCTTGAAACCCCTTTGATTTCTCCCCAAAGCAAACCCTAGGTTTGGAAACCCTTCTCCTTTCTCTCTATCTCTCAAAAGATTCTAAGGGTTGTGTATGAACCCTCAAATGATCGGGTAAAGCCTTTAAGGGATAAGTGAAACGCCCAAAAGACGAAAACACCCTTAATAAAAATTCTGCAAAAACCCGAAGACCGAGCGATCGGTGGTTATGACCGATCGATCGGTTGCTTACCGATCGATCGGTTTCATAACCGAGCGATCAGGTAAAAATCTACTCTCTGGAAAATTTTCCCATACAAAAATCTTGACCAGTCGATAGCTACCGATCGATCGGTTTTGGACCGATCGATCGCTCCATGGACCGAGCGATCGGTTGCCTGCAGGTCCAAACTGTTTTGGTCATATCTTTTGACTCGCTCGTCGGATTTCGACGATTCAACTTGCGTTGGGTTCGTACTTCGAAAAGGAACATTTTTGACATTTCAGAATTTCTAATTTCTTCTTTATTTATTAATTGTACTACTTTAAAGATAAATTGGCTACGAAAGTGCCATGTATTAAGCATGAAAAAGTCCGGGGCTCTACAGATACTTTCCTACGTTAGTGAGGGAGGAAAAAGAGATTGAGTTCTCTATGCTACAGTAAGGAAATATGTTAGTGGCCGAGTACAAGGCTAATTTTTTAAGTTGTCCAGATTTACACCCCACCTCATCACCACAGAGAGCATGAAGGCAAGGATATTTGAGAGGGGTTTGAAAGACTATATCCAAGATAGGGCTGAGATCCTACATCTTGGAATGTGTCGGGAGGTTCACGAGCGAGCGGTGATTGCCGAAAGGAGGTCGATAGAGTTTTTGAAGAAGAGAGAGAAAATACAGGTGGATAGGTATGGCCAACAGGACAAGAGTCCAAGGATGTTAGGCTCAGTGCCAGTTGCCAGACCCACACCTTACCAAAGGCCTGCACCAGTAGTTCTATCGGCACCGTGAGCTACTCTACCTAATTCTTGGATGCAATATGAGGTGTGCAACCAGTGCGGTAGGAGGCATAGAGAAGGGGAGTGTAGAGCAACCACAGGGGGTTTTTTTCATTGCGGAGACCTTTTGCATCGGATTCGAGATTGTCCAGCTGCAATCAGTAGGTGCCTATCCAGACTTAGCCACAGGGAGTCAAACCACCAATGTGGCAACCGAGTCAGCAAGGGCCATCCCAAGGCCCTAGACCCTAACATCCCCGATAGCCAGCTCAAGGTCGAGTGTTTGCTACGTCGAAACAGGGTGCACGGATGTCTGACGACATTGTGTAGGGTACGTTTACTTGTGGATTTAGGCATTTGAGAAGTATATTGATGCTAGGTGTGTTATGTAGATGCCATGAATATTTTGACCATATGTATGATGCATGTGAGTGTTTGTGATTTTACATATTTAGTTTGTACATTATTTCAGATTTATTGTTGGTGACTGGCTTCCTGGCTCACGTGATGTTTGATACTAGGCCTGCATACCCCATCGTCACGCCCAATTTCGCACACTCTATTCTACAGGGCTAAATCGGTTAGTTCGAGAACTGTCTGTTACTATTCCTTTGGGGAGTCCTTCATCAAAAACATGATCTACCGTGTGTGCTTGTATAATTCAAATTGGCCAATAGGAAATGCCAGTTCATTTAGTTGTTCTCGAATTCCAGGACTTTCATTTTATTTTGGGCGGAAGGATAATTAATAATGGAAATTATACTTGCATGTTCCGAATAGTTTATGGAGTTAAATATATATATATAATAAAATAAATAAATTAGGTAATTTATGAAAATTTCCCCCCAAATTAATTGTAGCATTAAAATTTGGAAAGGGTAATCAAATTTTTTAAGTGGGTTTGATTTTACAATTGGAGAAATCCATTCGAACGAAGAGGCGGCAAAATCATTTTTTTTGGTTTACCCGCACTCAAGTTTTGGCTCACTTGGTTCGAATGGGATTCTAGGTTTTTGCTTTCTCTTGCTCCCTCTCCATTCCAAAGGTAAATCTTGCCCCCTTTTTCATTCCTTTTGATCTTAATCCCCTTTTTCATTGTTCCTTTTGATCTATGCCCCCTTAAAATCCTCCAAAAACAAGGGTAGTAGCTCTTCTATACCCGAGGAGGTGGATAGGTTCCAAAATCCCCCTAGCAAAATCTTCTATGATCAATTCATATCTAAACAAGCGGTCCTTGTGGAACGCCAAACCAATCTCTCTGAGTTGTCTCGTACCCTTATTCCCGACATTCTTCGATTCCATAAATGGGAGAAACTCGTGTCCTTGTCAGACCGGTACCATGTGGAGTTAGTCCGGGAGTTTTACTCCAACATCCCCTGTGATGAGAATGAGCCCAAGACCTTCGATCTCTATGTCCAAGGCAAGAATCTTGTCCCCTACTTTCCTCTCCGAGTTCCTTGACACCCCACTCATCCCTGAGGCATTCTTTCCCTTCAATTTTCAAGAGGAGAATGAGGATCAACTCCTGAACACCGCCGCCTCTTTCTTATGTGGGGACGGTCATTCATGGGTGCCTCCTCATCTACCCCAGAGTTGCCTTACTCCTTTGGCTTGTTTTATCCACATGATCATGTGTGCTAACATTAATCCTATGTGTCACACCACTGATATCGATGCATATCGTGTCTGCCTACTGTATGCCATTGTCGCCCGGAAGTCAATCTACATCTCATCCCTTATAGTCGAGCGGATGTTGATAGTTGGTGAGTCAGCTACCACCCAAGGCGGTCTCCCCTTCGGCATACTCATATGCCAGATCCTAGAGTCTTTCGGCATCCTTCCTTCCTATGAACCCTTCAAGGACTCGAAGGGCTACATCAGAAAAGTCTCGTGGTCCAAGAGTGTTGCACACTGTTAGCCTTTAGGTTTTTGACCTAAGGTAACATCTTTGAGTTTGATGATAACACTCATGCATATAAATGAAAAGAGAAAAAGGGAAAAGTAAAAGAGATGTTTACCAGAAACTTCGGAAACCCTACAGCTTAGGAGTTGGAACTCTCCCTTAAACTCTGCCCATCAATCATGGTCAATTTGCTCATCTCTGTCAGGCCCAGCCTCAGGTTAATCAGACAGGAGAGGGGTAGATGGTATATACTCCGGTGATGAAGTTCTACTAGTGGATGACATATGTTCAGGTAATGAAGCCTTGCTAGTGGAAGGAGAGTCTCTAGAGAAAAGAACATCTTCTGATGGGGGAGTCTCACCAACAGGAGGATCGACATCAAATATTGTCTCCATCTCTGAAGAATCAATGATCATATCTTCTTCAAAGCCTACATCCCCGATGAAGATTTCGGGAGTTTTGGGGACAACACCCACTGATTCCTGCACTGTTTCGGTGACAAAACTTTGTGACTCCCCTTCAGGCTCAACTGAGATTCCTACCTCAGCTTCGGTGATCAATACCTCTAGGTCTGGCCTTATTTCAAGCTCGATTGGTCTCTCCATTCGAGTTTTGAGGACAACATCCTCTGGGTTAGGGATTGTCTCTGGTTCAGCATCATGCTCAGACTCAGCCCGTGCCCCTTCTTCTGCTCTAGATTCTTCAATAACTTCATTGACAGGACTGACAGTCTCGGTGTTAACTGTGACACCCACATCTGCCTTTGTCTCAATTCTTCATGAACCAAGACCAATCTTCACCGGAGCAGTCTCTAGAATAGTTTCATCAGGCCCAATGGGCTCGTGAACATTCCCTGATCCAGACGACTTTCCAACATCATGGACAAATGGGATTGACTTCTTGGATCTCCTGGTTCGAAGCGAATGTTTCACAACTTCAATTTGTTCAGCCTCAAATTATTGCTCTTCCTCTATAATATGTTCCTCGATGAGGCTTTCGTCAAAAGCTATCATGCCCTCATCATCAAGCCTTAAGTTTTCAAAGGCTTCATCTAGAGCCCCATTAGTCATGGGATTATAGTCATCAAAAGCGTCCATAAATTCAGCAAATCGAGCTTCGGCCTCTACAGCCAAGTCAAAATCATCTCAGCCCAAAATTTCAACATCTAGTTGGGTGATATGAGATGGACTCTGAATACTTGCTTCATGGGCAGGACATAAAATCGGGACGACTATGTTATGCTCCTGTATAACCACCCTCATCCAATCAATCTGTTCTTGGGTTAGCTCCCGATTAGTCTTCTGATGCTTGGCACCCTTCTTTGGGACAAGTGATTTGGCTTGCTTCCCTTGTCGCCTTTCTTACGACTACCAGCAGTCACTGATTTGGCCCTAGAGTGCTTTGTAGCTGTTCTATTCTATGCAGGACCAGTTCCCAATGCCAAATCTTGTTTTAAATTAATACTAGGGATATCTCTTCCCCCATTCTTCATATAAGGGGTGGTGCAATCGGACCACCAGCTAGCAAAACGGAAGGTGGGTTTACCCAACCATTTTTGGAGGGGAATAAAGAAGTGTGCTCTTGTGTCTTGATGATGGAGGATCACCCATTCACGCTTCACCTGATGAAGATCCCTCATAACCTGAGGGGTTTCTTCCAAAATTGGAGGCTTAGTCTAGTCATAGCCGAATTGCCTTGCAAAACGAATTAAGAGATATGGCTCGATATAGAATTTCTCCCCAACACACCACAAAATCTTAACAGTGCGAAGGCTCATAATTGTTATTAATTGAGAAGTGTGAAGTGCACCTCTCCCTCCGAAGGGTTATCCACTAAAGTAGTGTTTCCCCTATGCTCGATAATCCCTCGAAATGGACATGACTCATAACACGAAGGAGTTGTGAACATATCTCAGACTCATTCCTTGACGTCAAATCGAGTCGGCATTTGGTCGGCAATGAAAATCAAGCTCGGAAGATGAACTTCGTTTGTGAGCTACTCTCTCCTCGGGTAAGTACAGGCGAAGTACTGATTGATCCAACCATACAAGCACTGGAATGGTCCTTGAGCTAACTATTTTCCTAGATATTAGCTCTTTAAAATGATCCCTAATTCTCTATATAAACTGGCCATCATCGGAATTAGAAAACAGTGTCTGGTCCCCGTAGCTAGTCGGTCAGCCATCACAAACGTCTCTAGATGAATGACCTCTCCTCGGTGACAAAGGAGCACAAAATTGCAAAGCTAGTATGAAACGAAGGTAGTCAAATAACCTTCTAGACTCACGTTATAACTCATCAAAATTACGAAACTCCAGATTTCTTTATCAGAGGGGGTAGGCTCCGGATTCCGAGAGTAGTGGCAGGCTCTCCCATGAAAGAAATATTTCAACCACAAAGTGAAGGAAACCCGGTGAAGTTTATTTTTAGGGATGACTTTCCCTTCTCATTTGCTTCAGCTGCTTCTTCAGTGGTGGCGGCCTCACCCTCTTATTCTTCTTCTGCTTCCCCTTCAACTGCTTCATTAGCCGTTACTGTAACTTTCTTTCCTTTCACATCACATAGCTTGCGACCAAGGATTGTGTTATAAGCTGTGAACAACTCCTTGGTGCAACTAGGAACCTTGTCTGTGTAGAGTTTAGCATTGAATGGTGTAAACTCATCATACAAGGCCCCATCGAGGGGAAGTCCTGAAATATGATACATGGCATTCATTAGGAGACCAACTTCTCCCCAAGCCATGTGGAAGGTATTTGTTGCAACACACCATCAGTTCAACAGGCTATGTACGAAGTGTGCATCCCTCTTGTACTCATATCGGGCCAATGGCATGGCTCCCCGAATCTCGACTGCATTCAATTCTATGCGGAAGCGGATGTAAACATCGTGCATCCATGTGTTGCCCAAGTATTGACCCTAGAGGGGGGGTGAATAGGGTCTTGGCAAATTTAAATTTTTACTTTGGTTCTTATGCGGAATTTAAACTATCAAAGTATTTACAACTAATAGTTTTAAGAAATGAAAAATAAATAATTAAAGGTATGAGTTAGAGACGATTCACTAATCGTGCAGACTTCTTCCAGGTGAAGCCCAAACCTCTTAAAATCATTTTTTTGGCTAGGATCTCACCTTTACAATCCCACTTCTGGGTGTGGATCTGACCTTTCTTGCAGGGGAACAGTCCTCCCTTGTCTTTCACGAAGCCTTCAACTCTAGTACAAGAATCCACCGATTCTTGACTTTACAATACAATACTTTGTAGTTGGATTTGAATCCGAAAAAATGCTTCTTGATTGAGCTGAATAAGATCTCTTTGAAGCTCTAATGAAATCTCCCAACAATTAGAGTTGAATTGCTCAAGAACAGAGAATTGGGGATTTTGGGCTTTTCACTAAGAGTGTGAGAAAATCAGCTTCTAGTGAATGATAAGCGTTTATGGATTGATCATTAGTTGTTTTTCATTCATACAAGATCTCCTTTTATAGCTTATAAAGTTTTATGGCTGTGGAGGGTCATTTAATGCAAACTTCCCATTTGAAAATAGTCGTTGAGGAGCATTTATTGCGTTTCTCGGGTCATCTAGTCGACTGGATGGGTCATCTAGTCGTCTGGATGATCACAGTGTTCAGGTTGTATTTCTGGCCTTCATCTAGTCGACTGGATGGCTTCATCTAGTCAACTAGATGGTGTAATTTTTGCACATAATCTATTTTTCAAGACTTTAAAGATGGAAATGAATTCCAAAGTCTTCTACCTCATTTTTATTTAGATAGTTAACATCTTTTTATGATCTTTATAATGATCTAAAATGATTTTTATGTGATCTTCAATTTGATCATAAGGTACAGAGGTCAGATTCAATTCTGGCCTTCATCTAGTTGATTGGATGGTGTAAATTTTGCCTGAATTCATTTTTTCATCACCTGAACGATAGGATTGAATTCTAAGGTTTTGTACCTTATTTTATGAAGATAATTATCTTCTTTTTAGGTCCTTAAACTGATTTTTAATTAGGTCTCAAGGAACCTATGGTCAATCTAGGTTTTTGAGCTTTTCCAACAATCAACTATTGAGGACTTTTTACATAAGTCTTAAGAACTCTCAAAAACAAAAAAATAAACTTCTTAAACCTTCTTGAGAGTCTTCAAACTTGATTCTTGGATCTTCAATGATAGTTCCAATCTTGAGAACTTCCAAGACTTTTTCTTCATCATTTCTGAGGATTTTGGGATGAACTTCAACTTGATCTTCTAGGATAATTTGAAGCTTCTTTAGACTTTGATTTGCTTTGTGCTTTTTTAATTTGACTTGGAAGACAATTTCATGAATTTTGAGTTGAATGGTTGGCTAATGCTCTTGCACACCGTTTTCATAATCACTTGAAAGTAGACATTAGTAGTACAAAGGTCATTTCATTATTTAAGTTATCATCAAAATTAATAAGGATACCTAAGGGTGTAACCTTTAGGCTAACACCATGCTGACCATAGGACTCAGGTATCTACTGAGGAAGCTCCCTTGAGCAGCATCAAGTTATCCCATAGGACCTTGTATGTCCTATTCAGCAATATATCAAATCTCTCGACCACTCAGGTCAGTTCTTCTATAGGTAGGTTAGCTTCTCTGACAGGTTTCAAGTATAAAACCTGACCTTCACTTCGGCTAGTTACAGTACCAAACTTGGGGATCGAAAAGGGCAATTATGACAGTAATTTCTCCCACCCATTCAACTGGATCCCGTATCTTGAAGGATTTGACTTCTCCAACACCACTTGGACCCATTATCTCTATGTGACGAGTCAGAGTCTGTCCAATCTGATCATCTTCGTCAATGTCAAGAAACCAGAGTGCCTGTTTACCGATGAAATGTCATGATAAAACAACCATTCTACAAACAGAAAACAACTTGATCAAGTACATCACACAAATTGTAATGATCCCAAATCCCACCTTGACCAAAATGGGACTGTGAGAATGGGATTTCACCTCACTCACGGGTTTGACTAAGAGTCGCCACATATTAATTCAGAAAAGATAAGTCCCCGGGTTATAGATAAGGTCTTATGTTCTAAGTTAAAATTCTAGGTAAGAGGTTCAGTTAAGTCCCGAGGAAGGTGTTAAGCACCCTAGAACCCTCATTTTGCAATGGTTACCTACTCCTTAGGTATAAGCCAAATTAAAGTCAAATTGTTATTCAAATGCCTAAGTGTTTAGAGGATACTAACCCAAGAAAGAAAAGCTAACTAGGGTCAAACCTAGCTTGGGTTGCCTACATACTCACAAGGGTGAGATCAGACCGAGTGTAGTTATGGCACATGAGCCCGTGCCGAGGCTAAGGGGTGTGTGTGTGTGCACCGGGGTGGCTAAGAGTCTATCCTGGAGGTTAGGATTTGATTAACCAGGTTGGTCAAGTGCATAGTTTAGGCCTGGAGGCCAAGGATTAGTCCAGTAGACTAAGGGATTAGGCCCGGTAGGCCAAGGGTTAGCCCGGTAGGCTAGGGTTTAGGCCCGTAGGCCACGGATAAGCCCGGTAGGCTAAGAGATAAGCCCGGTAGACCGAGGGTAAGCTCGATAGGCTAAGAGATTACGCCTGGTAGGCCAAAGGGATTTAATCAGAATTAAAGGGAGAGTTAACCATGGTTACGGCTGCTAACTATGGTTATAAGAGCCAAGGTCAAGGTTTTTGGTCTATTTGTATTTTTTGAATGTTAAGAGACTTTAACCATGGTTAAAAGTTAATCAGTGTTGAGTTAATCTCAACTAAAGGTCTAGACAGGTTTGGTTTGGGCCTAGATAGCATGGCAGGGTCTAGAACGGCCTCCTACCTGGTCTAGGCCCTGTGAAAAGCTCAAGTAACAAAAATACAGGAAATTACGGGAATTAAATTACCACCATTTCCAGTTTTTACAGAAGTGGAATGGTAGTGATCAATTTACCGCCATTCTGAGTCTTTCTTAGAATGGTTTTTGCAGGTCTAGGTAAAGGTCAGGGGTATAACCATGGGGTCATAGACCCTCCAAGGTTGAAGAGAGGACTCCCCTAAGTATCCTGGGCCTGTGGTGGGCCCTGGAAGTAGTTTAAAATGGGCCCACAATGGGCACCATTGCACTGTAATAGGAGAACCCAGAATGGTGGTAGAGTTTCTACCGCCATTCTCGACAATTTTCAAATGGGAGCATTTTAACCATGGTTAGACCACTGGGGTTAGCCTAGAAGGACTAGGGTAGATAGGGGAAGATCTTAGAGACCTAACCTAGACCCTGGAATGGACCAGGGCCCACCCAAGAGGGTGCTAGGGGCTACTGTATAAGGAGGTTCAGGAATGGCGGAACTAAGATTCCCGTCATTCCTGGTATTTTCCAGAACTCGATTTTTCCCCCCTAGGGTAGAACCAGGTTGCATCCAGGGGATCCCTCATGGACTGAGGGTCCCCCAGACGGTCAGGGGAGGTGCTATACACGAGGTGGCCATGATGCCGGAGCTTAGAGCCTCAAGAGGGTTCCCCAAACCTATGAAGAGGTAGGGGGACCTCTGCCCTGGGAGAAATGAAACAAAATAGAAAATAAAGGCCCCTGGAGTGGGACTAGGGGTCTTACAACGCTTTAACAGAAATGTAAAGGGGTAGGGGGTCCTACCCTACTGCTCTGGCTCCCACGTTGGTGGAGGAGGTGGTGTACGATGGTAGTGGACAGGGAGAGGGCTGGGGCAGCCTCTAGGGTCTTTGAGGTTCTTCCTGAGGTATAAACAGAGGTTAGGGAGTTTGGGATTGGACTAGCCGAAATCTAACAGAGGTTCACTATGGGTTTTTTAGAAGGAATCAAAGCTTGAGGAGTGGGGTTTATTTATAGGGTTGGGGAACTTTAAGGTAGTACAGGGATTGTTGTAAGGGTGGAGGACCCAAGGGAGGTAGAGCTGTGGTGGTCTAGGGGGTGCTAGGAGCATTTTGAACAAAACACCAAGAATGGTGGTAGAGTTTTTACCGTCATTCCTGATTTAGCCTGAATTCTAAATGGCGGTAAAAACTCTAACACCATTTCTTTTTTTATGCTAAATCAGGCCCAACCCTTTTATAATTGGCCTGAAACACTGTAACTTTTTCTTATTAAGGAAATGGCAGTAATAACCTCACCATTATTCCTGATTTTTTTCAAAAAAAGGGAGTGGGCCCCACAGCAACGGTCCTCAAGGCTTGTGGGCCCAAGTTCAAGCCCACAGGGTGGTTTGTATTCGGTTTTGTGGTCCTTGGGCCTAGGAATGGGCCTTGGGTTAATCTAGGGTTAGGCATAGGCTTTGACTAGGGTTAGGCCTAGGGTTTTGTAAATCCCTAAATAGGTGCTGGCAAATTCCGTGATCATTAGATAGGTCATGTGAGTCGAGTCGTCAAGTCATGTTCAACTTGTCAGAAGACAAGAGCTAAAGCTTAAAGAAGATTGAAGAAAGTGAAGAAAAAGCTCCTACTCTGGATCTAGAAAGGTAATGGACTTAGAGACCCCTACCCAGGTTGGATTTGGCTTAGATAACTCTAAACATACCTAGGAGGATAGTTTTAAACCTAACAAAGTTGTTTGATCTTAGTTGAATCAAATAAACATGAAAAGACATATGGTTTGAAAAAATTATGTTTCAACCGATCGCTCGGTATTGAGACCGATCGATCGGTGGCCTACCGAGCGATCGGTGGCTATCGACTGGACAAAAATTTTGTATGGGGTATTTTTCCAGAGAGATGATTTTTAACCGAGCGATCGGTCATGAGAACTGAGCGATCCGTTTTGGACCGAGCGATCGGTAATGAGCATCGATCGATCGGTCCCCGTAAAAAGAATTTTTATTTTTCTGGATTCTTTTTTTAAACCCTATATAAACAACTTTTTGGAGACCTAATTCGTGTCTTTGATTTTTTTGAAAGAGTAGAGGTCTGAGAAACTCCTCTAGGGTTTTTCCTATTGTTCTATTAGATCTTTGTTGATCCCTCCTCTTTCTTTGATCCTAGAGAATGCAAGTATAGATCTAAACCTTTGATCTTGCATTGTGTGATCTCAGATCTGTATGAGATCCCTCTAGGGTTTGAAACTTCCTAAATTGATTCACAACCCTACACCTTGTGTGTGTGTCCGGTGTTTGATCCGGAGCCTTCGTGGAAGGAGATCGATCGTGTGTGATCGTGGTTTTGAAGTAGCTTGAGAAGATTTGGTCGGTGTGGAACCGAAGCTGCTACGGCGGAGATCGAACCTGCTGGTTCGTGGAAATCAAGAGTAAGAGTCTATACCTAGGAACGTCGTTTCTGTTTTGGTAAGGTCTTGTCTTGTACTTGATATCTTTTCATAGTGAAGTTTATTGCTGGACAAGGTCCCGTGGTTTTTTCCCGTTAGGGTTTTCCACGTAAAAATCTTCTGTGTTTGATTTGTGTGGATTGTCTGAGTGAATTGTTCATTGATTTCTAAACATATTAATTGAAAAATTAAAATTGGTTAGAAATTATTAGATAGACCTATTCACCCCCCCTCTAGGTCTTAGAGATCATTGATCTGGATAAATTTCAATTGGTATCAGAGCTAGTTCACTGATAAGGCTAATCCCTTAAGTGTGATCCTGTATTATCCGTGATCATGAGTACTCTAAGAGAAGGAGGATCCGTCTCTCGTCCCCCACTTTTTGATGGGAATAATTATGCATACTGGAAAGCTAGAATGAGAGCCTTTCTCAAATCAATTGACGAGAGAATTTGGATGTCTATACAGAATGGGTGGACTACTCCCATAAATACTGTAGGTGATTTGACTGTCGTCAAATATTATAATGAATGGACCAGAGAAGAGCTTGAGTCGAGTGGATGGAACACTAAAGGTCTCAATGCTATCTTTACTGCAGTCACTGCTGAAGAATTCAGACGAATCTCTTCATGTGAAACAGCAAAGGAGGCTTGGGACATTCTTGAAATTACCCATGAGGGTACTACCACTGTTAAAATCTCAAAACTCCAAATGTTAACCACCAAATTTGAACATTTAAACATGGATGACAATGACACTTTTGATGAATTCTATGCAAAACTTAGTGACATTGTCAACGCTAGTTTCAATTTAGGTAAGAAAATATCTGAGTCCAAAATAGATAGAAAAGTCCTTAGATCTCTCCCTGAGAGATTTCAACCCAAAGTCACTGCAATCGAAGAGAGTAAAAATGTTGACTCTCTGAAGATTGAGGAATTGGTTGGTTCACTCCAAACCTATGAACTCAATCTCCGTCCATCCAAGAAGAACAAATCTTTAGCCTTGAAATCCATCAAGGAAACTTTGGATGAGGATGACAGTGATGGAGATATGAATGAGGAAGAAATGGCTCTCTTCGTTAAAAAATTTTGAAAATTTTTTAGAACGAAAAAGAGGTTTAATCCCAAACAGGGAGGAAAATCTTTTGAGAAGTCAAAGTCTAAGCCCTGGGAAAACAAGAAAAATTCCAAGAGTGGTGACAAGAAATCCCAAGGTGTTCAATGTTATGAATGCCATGGCTTCGGTCATATTTCACCTAACTGTCCTAACAAGAAGAAGAGTAAGGGCAAGGTGATGAATGCCTGTTGGGATGACAGTGATTCCGAGAATGAAGAATCGGACAGTTCCTCTTCAAGTGAAGATACTGGAAATCATACGGCTTTCACTGTTTCCCTTTCTGGGATTCTTGAGACTACCTCTGCGGTTGATGAAAAGGATAGAAGTGATGAGAGTGTTCATACTGAGTCTAGTGATGACATACAGAAGAGTCAAACTGACTCTGAAAGTGATGAAGATTTGAAAACAACTTATGATAAGTTGTATGCTGAAAGTTTGAAGCTGACTAAAACAAAAATCTCCTTGAGCAAAAAACTCAAAATCATTCAAAATGAAAGAGATATTTGTAAACTAGTAGCAGAAGAGAAGAGTGCTCTAGTTAGTCAGTTGGAAAATGAAAAAGAAGCATTTGTTATGAAAGTTCAATGTCTTTTGGAAGAGAATGTCTCATTGACTAATGTGATCAGAAAATTAGAAGTTGAAAGAGACACTTCCATGAAAGAAATTGAAGAGTTAAGAACTCTGCAAATGGAGCTGGAAACTTTTAAAGACTCTCTTGTTGATAAGGTGAAATTTCTTGAAAAAGAACATCAAATTACCCTTAAAGACAAGACTGACTTGATTCAGAAGGTCTATACTCTTGAAAAAGAAGTAAGAATGTTTGGTAACACTAGCTGCCTAGATGAATTAGTTAGAAAGTATGGGTCAAATTTGAGTAGATCTGGGATAGGACATGCTGACACACCAGCTGGTCCTTTAGCTGTTGGTACAATGGCTAGTGCAGTGTTTGAGCCAATACATTCTGATCCTAAAGTGAATCTACCTTCTACATCAAGTACTAAGGCTTATACAAATTTTGTAAAGCCTAGAAATACAGCTCCTAGAGTGAATGCTTTGAGGAATCAAATTCCTTTTAGAAGAAATCCTCCTCCTCTCCCAAGATTCATACCCACATGTCACTTTTGTGGTGTGAGAGGTCACATTCGACCAAATTGTAATGCTTTTAGGAGAGCTCCTCAAAATGGTTCATGGAACCAAAATCAAATTCAAGGGACTCTTCAAAGGCAGATTCAGGTTCTGGCTGAAAAGTCTAGAATATTGAGCGAAGATGTTAATAAAATTGCTCAAATCTCTATGACAAGAACTGGTCAATTTATTCCAAATGATTATTCAAGAAGAAAGAATTTGACTAATCAAAAAGCTAGAACTGAACAAAATAGGAAAAGGTCAAGGAGGATAAAAAGGAAAAAGGTTTCTAATACACAGTTTAATGATCAAAGATCTAAACAAGGTTTAAAGACTGTGTATGTAAGAAAGGATGACCTGAAGTGCTTCGTCATACACACTGCCTTGAAAGCCCAAAACATAGAAATGTGGTACTTCGACAGTGGGTGTTCTCGGCATATGACAGGTAACAAGTCCTTATTTACTCAATTTGAGGACTGTCCAGATGGGACTGTTACTTTTGGTGATGGAAGCAAGTCTTTAGTAAAGGGGAAGGGTATCATCGATTCACCAGGCATACCAAAATTGAAAGATGCCTTGTTTGTTGAAGGACTGAAAGCTAATTTAATTAGCATAAGTCAACTATGTGATGATAACCATGCTGTGCACTTTACCCAAAATAAATGCTTAGTCATTAATGGTAAAGGTAAGTGTGTTCTAGAAGGGTTAAGAACCACTGACAATTGCTATGGCTTAATTCCCAGTCCTAATCCCTCAAATGTCTGTTATAAGACTAAAATTGAGGAGGTTGATTTGTGGCACCGAAGACTAGGTCACATGAACTTCAAAGACCTATGTAAAATCTCTAAGCAAGAACTTGTAAGAGGTGTTCCCAAACTAGGAAAGCCTTCTACTGCTGTGTGTGGGCCATGCCAAATTGGTAAACAAATTAGAACCCCACATAAGAAGACTTCAAGTATTGCTACTTCATATCCACTGGAATTAATTCATATGGATCTTATGGGTCCTACAAGAACTGAAAGCCTAGGTGGAAAGCGATACATCCTAGTCATGGTTGATGATTTCTCAAGAATGTCATGGGTGGCATTTATAAGAGAGAAATCCGATGCTTTTGACAATTTCAAAAGTATTTGCTTGAAAATTCAAAATGAGAAAAGATGCCCAATCACTCGAATTCGAAGTGATCATGGAAAGGAGTTTGAAAACTCTAAGTACAACGACTTTTGTGATGAGTCGGGTATCAAACATGAATTTTCTGCACCTATTACACCTCAGCAGAATGGTGTAGTAGAGAGGAAGAACAGGGTTCTCCAAGAGATGGCTAGAGTTATGCTTCATAGCAACAATCTAGCTTCTCATTTCTGGGCTGAGGCAGTTAACACTGCTTGCTATATAGTTAATAGAGTTCTTGTAAGACCTGGAACAAGGAAAACCCCATATGAGTTATGGAATAACAAGAAACCTAGTGTCAAGTACTTTCGAGAATTCGGAAGTAAATGCTATATCCTTAAGGATAGAGAGCAACTGGGCAAATTTGAATCCCGGAGTGATGAAGGGATATTTCTTGGATATTCCACCAACAGTAGAGCTTATCGAGTGTATAACTTGAGAACCTCTACGATTATGGAGTCCATAAATGTAGTTGTGGATGACTCCGGTGTTGAAACTGTGCAACTTGAGGATGATGAAAGTGCTGAATATGAAAATGTTGAAACTGTTTCAACTCCACCTATAAATAAGCAATCATCTCCATCAAAACCTACACATTCTAGGGTCATGAGTCCTCACACCCCCACTGATATAATTGGTGATGTTGAAAGTGGAGTGAGAACGAGGAAACAAATTGAAAATGAAGTTAGCTACATTTGCTATACTTCATCTTTTGAACCCAAGAATGTAGCTGAAGCTCTTGCAGATGATAATTAGGATAAATGCAATGCAAGAAGAGTTACTTCAGTTTACTAGGAATGATGTTTGGTATTTAGTACCTAGGCCTAACAATACAAATGTGATTGGTACCAAATGGATTTTCAAGAATAAATCTGATGAAAAAGGTACTATCATAAGAAATAAGGCTAGGTTAGTTGCACAAGGATACACCCAAATTGAAGGTATTGACTTCGATGAAACGTTTGCTCCTGTAGCCAGGCTAGAATCAATAAGAATTCTTCTAGCTGTGGCTTGCCATATGAAATTCAAACTTTTTCAAATGGATGTTAAGAGTGCCTTTCTGAATGGCATTCTACATGAGGAAGTCTATGTGGAACAACCAAAAGGGTTTGAAGATCCACATCACCTTGATCAAGTCTATCAGGCTAAAAAGGGCCCTCTATGGTTTAAAGCAAGCTCCAAGAGCTTGGTATGAGAGGCTGACTACTTATCTCTTGGAAAACGGATTTTCGAGAGGGGGAGTAGACAGAACCCTTTTCATAAAGAATGTGAAAGGTGATATTGTCATCGCCCAGATATATGTTGATGACATAGTGTTTGGTTCCACATTAGACTTACATGCTCTTTCATTTGCTGAACAAATGAAAAATGAATTTGAAATGAGCATGGTTGGTGAGCTAAGTTTCTTCCTTGGTCTTCAGATCAAGCAATTGGATTCTGGGATCTCAGTATCTCAAATCAAATATGCTAAAAATCTAGTGAAGAAATTTGGCATGAGCTCTGCTAAGCATGTAAGAACTCCTATGAGTTCTACTACAAAACTTAGTAAAGATGCTACAGGCAAAGATGTTGATCAAACTTCTTATAGAAGCATGATTGGTAGTTTACTCTACCTAACTGCTACTAGACCTGATATAGCCTTTAGTGTTGGTGCATGTGCCCGCTATCAAGCGAGCCCAAAAGAGTCTCACTTACTTGCAGTTAAGCGTATCATTCGATATGTGAGTGGAACTCTATCATTTGGACCCTTGTATTCTTTTGATACAAATGCCACGATAGTTGGATATTCCGATGCCGATTGGCCCGGAAATGCTGATGATAGGAAAAGCACCTCTGGAGGATGTTTCTATATTGGAAACTGCTTAGTTGCTTGGCTTAGCAAAAAGCAAAATTCAATTTCATTGTCCACTGCAGAAGCTGAATACATAGCAGCTGGCAGTTGTTGCACTCAACTTCTGTGGATGAAGCAGATGTTGAATGATTACGGGATTGAACAGAGCACTATGACTGTGTATTGTGATAATTCAAGTGCTATCAATATTTCCAAAAATCCCGTTCAACATTCTCGCACAAAACACATAGACATAAGACATCACTTCATCCGTGATCTTGTTGAGCAAAAGATTGTGTCTATAGAGTATGTCCAAACAGAGAATCAATTTGCGGACATTCTAACAAAACCCTTAGATTCCCTTAGGTTTGAACTCCTTAGGAAATCCATAGGTTTATGCGGAGTTGAGTAAAGATGTACTTGTTTCATAGCCTATGTGTTCTTCATGTTCTATTTATGTCATAGAGCTATTTTTTTTGTTATTTTCTTTAATTAATAAAAATCCAAAAACATTCAAAAAAAAAAAAAAATTATTGCAAAAAATAATGTGTATGTATGACCTTCTTTACCTTCTTTCCAATCATTTTGCTTAAAGTTATTTCTTTGAAATCATATTTGAACATATAATGCAAGGATAAATATTTCATAGGATTGGATAAATTAGGATAGGTCAACTGTTGGTTTGATCTTGTGATTGAATTTGGTCATGCTAACTAATCTCAGTTAGAGTTGAGTAAACAAAGATGTTATCTAATGCACATGCACTCTAACTGATTCTTTAGATGGTATTAGTTCCTATTTAAAGGTTCTGATATTATACCATATGGTTCCCTAGATTAATCAAATCTAGTATAACCAATGTCATAAAAAATTCCATAAGGTGAGCCCCCTAGTTATAAAAATTATTGACATGGAGAGGACTACCTATGAGTTTGTGTGATAGCTACTAGTGAATGCAAACAGTGAGTAATGGCTACCTAGACAAACAGTAGGTATCTATATGGATTGCTAGTGTGAAAGCCCCCACTGTCATTAGAAAGAGCTACCTTCTCACTTGAGTGAAAGTCACCAATGTGCTAAAAACTATATATGTGTACTCCAAAAAGAATTTTCACAATGAGTACAATTTGACTGAAAAAGAAATGAGATAAATTTGTTAGTCAAATTTGGGGTAAAAATTGCTCATCATATAAGTATGGATGTTTATTGGTTTTAAAACTAGTTTTTGAAAATTTTAGAGTCCCATTTGAGCTATAATGTCAAAATCTAGCTTAAGGAAGGAAACCAATTCAAAGAGTCAAGTAATGAATTTTGATTTCACACTCACATTACTTCTAATTGTTTCTTGACTCTGATTGTGAATTTGATGCAAATACCATATTTAATCACCGGTGAAAATCAATTATTGTTTACATAATCCTTGTTTATGACTGTACTTGATATATCAATTCTTGGGTGATTATTCTTTATGATTTTAATGAAATCAATTATTGCAAATTTTTTGGTGAATTGGTTATTTTGAGGTGAAAATGAGTTTTTAATATATCGTTGGTTGAGGGGGAGAAATGATTTTAAAAGTAAAATTTTTGAAAATTTTTCAGACCACCGATCGCTCGGTGTTAAAGACCGATCGATCGGTCTTTCGTGAACAGAGTTATAAAACCCTCATTTCTATTTTTTTTGTTCACTTCTTCTCCGAACTCTAGAGCGATCTCTCGGTTACCTCTCCTCCAAATCCTTCCTACGGTCATTCCATTCAACTCTAAGGGTTTCCCAAGCATCAAAAAGGTAAGCCTTGTATGTTTTCTTGCATATAGGTTGAATTTCTCATCTAGGGCTTCGACTGTTCATCCATGGCTTTCCTTTTGTCCTTAATCCTTCTAGCCTATCTCATGTCTGGCGTTCCCAAATGCCGGAGGTTGGTCCTCAACAACCAAGAGTACCCTCCTGAAGATGAGCAAAACCAAGAGCCTTTTACTTTCACTCCAATAGGGCATGGTATTTCAATTAGGGACAGGCCAATTCGTAGAATGATAGATTCTACAACTGAGAATCGACAAAAATCTTTGGCTGATAAAACTCGGAAAAATAAAGGTAAAGCTTCATCTTCCCAGTCCAGTCAGTTATCTCAGTTCATAAGTCCTACTGCTGCTCAACTCTAGTGAGTATTTTAGCAAGAAAGGTGTAATGGTTGAAAGGGACATTCAAATTGCCAATTTTGGTGATTATTATCTTCCTAAACTCATTTCAGATCGTAAATGGGAAGGTATACTTACCTTATCCGGTCCTGCTTTTGTCCAGTTAGTTAGAGAATTTTACTCTAATTTTTCTGAAATCAACCATAAAAAATGGTCATTCAAATCTCGAGCATTAGAACAATCTGTTGTCATAAATGCTGATTTGATTTCTAAATTCCTTGGCTGTCCTCGAGTTCCAAATGCATATTATCCTTATAATTATAAGAGTGATGAGAATAAAGACACCATGGAACATGTTGTTACCTTTCTTTGTGGTACTCCTACGTTTTGGGTTGGGTCTCTTATTAAAGTGGCGAAACTCACTAAGGATGCTAGACTAGTAAACCTAGTTATGAGTGCAAATATCCATCCAAAGGTTCATACTGCGGACCTTAGGGAAGATAGAGCTAGGTTTCTGTTTAGTCTTCTATGTGGGCGTGATATTGATCTTGCCGCTCACATCATTGACTTGATGATCCAAGCCCATCAAATTGTTACAGCAGTTGGAGCCCTACCATTTGGTTCACTCATCACTAAACTTCTTGGTTCTCAAGGAGTTATCGCTCCTCCTGGTATTCCTACTCGAGTTCCTAAGGGTCCAATCAACAAAAAGACCCTAGCTCAGAGTTTTTCACATGCCTCAGTTCGAGATACAGAGGAGGGAGCAGAAGTTGGTGCTGGGTCATCTCGTCCTCCTCCGGCCACTATGGATGATCTTGCCAGGATGATACGAGAGATGCAGATGGATCTCAGGACTCATGTTTCGTCATACGAGGAGTTTACTACAGAAGTTCGTGGTAGAATTGGATCTCTCGATGCAGCAGTGCTGGGCGTACAGAGAGATGTTCGGGATTTTCGAGCTTACTATGAGTCCCAGCTCACTTCTGATGATGAGCAGGAGTGATAGTTAGATTGATGTACTAGGATAGAAACTCCTTCTGGTTCATGTGTATATTTTGGAGTTTATCTTAGTTCTAGTTTTTGTTTGACATTTCGATGTATTTTGTCTTAGTTGTACTTAGTACAAACCTATTTGGATGTTTTAACTTGTTATGGATTTCTGCATTTGGATAGTTTCTTATATCTCATCTCATTTGTGTTTATGCATTAATTTTATTGTTAATAGTCCGCCTTTGGCATTTCGAGCCAAAAAGGGGGAGAGTGCATGATAACACATGGATATGATATGATGATTTTGTGGACGTGGATGATAATTGTGTGGATGATGTTATGGAAACATACTTAACATGTTATGGATATTTCCCATATTTTATTTCCCATGCTTCACAGGTTTTTTGTCGCGACCCAAAACCCACCCTAGGAGTTAGAGTGAACTTTGGACGACTAATCATGGCTTACATGACTTGCTTGACAAACCAACCTGCCAAAAAAACCCACAGAGCATAACTATAAAACATAGCGGAAGTCTAACAACCTCTAAGTATATACACATGGTCCAAGTTTAATACAAAGAAATCAAAACCAAGAAAGTGCGGACATGCCCGCCAAAATACATGGATATAATCACTCATGCTCACCCACAGCTAATCCACTCAGAATCTAACACCACCTACTGATAACCCTCTACGGGAGGTTCCTCAAAAGGCTCCTCGACGTACTCCTCCTCCACCCATGGACCAGGAGCACAAACATCAAATGGAGCAGCAGCTCCCTCAGAACCTGCCGACATAAGAAGTACGGGTGAGCATGGAATACTCAGCGGGTACTAAATACTAACCAACAGTCATAGTATACAGATAGCATACATAGAGTAGGAAGCAAGTTGCATATATAGAATAGGAACAATTTATATCATACAAGGAAGTAAAGCAATTTATAATCATGCTTGTATTTCGTAGAAAGCCGATAAAACCTCTTGAAAACATCGTGCACTTGACTTGGCTTGAAATATCTTTTCGTACTTGAAAGCTTGTCGTGTTTGTTTTACTTGATCTTGTCGAGCGTGTCATACGTGTCATGTCATGCATGTCATGCGTGCTTGCTTGTGATCATGTAACTTGTGAGATACACTTGTGAGATATCCTTGTGAGATGCGCTTGAGAGATGCCTTGAGAGGGAAGGGAGACCCTTCTTTATGCAGTGCACTTGCGAGGGAAGGGAGACCCTTCTTCATGATATGTATGTACTTGCGAGGGAAGGGAGACCCTTCTTCATGATATGTATGTACTTGCGAGGGAAGGGAGACCCTTCTTCATGATATGCACTTGTGAGTGAGGGGAGACCCCTCGTGGAATGTTGGTTCTTGTTTTCTTGTGAAAAGCGAGGTAAAACATATCGTAGGATATGTCCCACCTCTAACCATGTTCTTGAAAACCTCGATAAATCATGTCATGCATGCCGTGCTCGTGGGAACCGTGTACATACTTGCATTTAAATTTAAATATAACATTTGGGTAATTTCACAACACATATAACATCAATGATTGAGCAATGTAATATTCATATCATTTAGGGAAAGCAAGAAAACACCCTATCATAGGCCCTAGCAATATCCATAATTTATTAGGCATGCATTTCCTAATTTACAACTCACTTTATTCACCTTGGCATTTCATCAAACATGGTGTGTTCATTATTCATTATTCATTTAAACCTAAACCTAAATCATGCTTTTCTAGGTGGGTTATGCTCACATCACACTTGTATGTTCATTATTAGTACAATGCCCTTTCCCATTCATTCATCACATCATCCACACGGCATCCAATCGCCCACATTCATCTCCATTCACCATTCCCATTCACCATTCACGACCCATCTCATAATACATGTGTAAATGAAAGAAGACAAAGAGAAATAAAGTAAAAGAAGGAACTATAACTAGGAGGGTAGCAAGAAGTACAGACCTTGATCAAGTGAGGAAGAAACCCCCTTCCAAAAACGACCGTGAGGTGCTGCCCTAGCTTGGGGAACGCTCTCCACGAGTGCTTGAGCCGTGATCTTGGAGAAAAACCGGACTTGAAGTGATCTAGGGTCTCAAAACCCCTTTGATTCTTCTCCAAAAGCAAAACCCTAGCTTAGGAAACCCTTTCTCCTCTCTTCTAATCCCCCAAATCCTCTAAGTGTTGAGAATGAGACCTAAAGGCTCGGGTTAAACTCTTAAGGTAAGAGTGAACCGACCAAAAGACCATAATACCCTTACTGAAATTTCTGCAAAAACACGAGTGCTGAACACGTTGTACTGTGAATAGTGCCAAACACGTTGTGCTGTGAATAGTGCCGAACACGTTGTGCTGTGAATAGTGCCAAACACGTTGTGCTGTGAATAGTGCCGAACACGTTGTGCTGTGAATAGTGCCGAGCTCGTTGTCCGTTGTCTTATGTACAACGTACCCGTTGTGAGCTGTACAACGTACACGTTGTTTGCTGTACAACGTACCTGTTGTGAGCTGTACAATCGTACACGTTGTATGCTGTACAACGTACACGTTGTTTGCTGTACAACGTACACGTTGTTTGCTGTACAACGTACCCGTTGTGAGCTGTACAATCGTACACGTTGTATGCTGTACAACGTACACGTTGTTTGCTGTACAACGTACCCGTTGTGAGCTGTACAATCGTACACGTTGTTTGCTGTACAACGTACCCATTGTCTGTTGCACAACGGATGCATAACGTATACGTTATCAGAGCTAGAGCTACGTTATTAGAGTACGTCCTTAGTGCCTTCTGAGCTACGTCCTTAGTGCCTTCCGAGCTACGATTGCCTACAGGTCCAGACTGTTTTGGCCATATCTTTTGACTCGTTCGTCCGATTTTGACGATTCAACTTGCGTTGGGTTCGTACTTCGAAAAGGAACATTTCTGACATTTCAGAATTTCCAATTTCTTCCTTATTTATTAATTATACCTCTTTAAAGGCAAAATGGCAACGAAAGTGTCATGCATTAAATGTGAAAAGGTCCGGGGCTCTACATTTTTGATTTAGCATGTGCAGGCAAACAGGTTCTAAGTTTGGTGAATCAATACAAGCTAACATGTCAAAAGTCATGTAATTATTTTTGAGTCATGTAAAGGTCAATTTTCCATTTTTGAATCATTTGGAAAAATTTGAACCTAGTATATGAGTTAGTCTTGTTTTGTCCCGGAATTGCCAAAGGGGGAGATTGTAAATCCCTAAATAGGTGTTGGCAAATTCCGTGATCATTAGATAGGTCATGTGAGTCGAGTCGTCGAGTCATGTTCAACTTGTCAGAAGAGAAGAGCTAAAGCTTAAAGAAGATTGAAGAAAGTGAAGAAAAAGCTCCTACTCTGGATCTAGAAAGGTAATGGACTTAGAGACCCCTACCCAGGTTGGATTTGGCTTAGATAACTCTAAACATACCTAGGAGGATAATTTTAAACCTAACAAAGTTGTTTGATCTTAGTTGAATCAAATAAACATGAAAAGACATGGTTTGAAAAAATTCTGTCTCAACCGATCGCTCGGGATTGAGACCGATCGATCGGTGGCCTACCGAGCGATCGGTGGCTATCGACTGGACAAAAATTTTGTATGGGGTATTTTTCCAGAGAGATGATTTTTAACCGAGCGATCGGTCATGAGAACCGAGCGATCCGTTTTGGACCGAGCGATCGGTAATGAGCACCGATCGATCGGTCCCCGTAAAAAGAATTTTTATTTTTCTGGATTCTTTTTTTAAACGCTATATAAACAACTTTTTGGAGACCTAATTCGTGTCTTTGATTTTTTTGAAAGAGTAGAGCTCTGAGAAACTCCTCTAGGGTTTTTCCTATTGTTCTATTAGATCTTTGTTGATCCCTCCTCTTTCTTTGATCCTAGAGAATGCAAGTATAGATCTAAACCTTTGATCTTGCATTGTGTGATCTCAGATCTGTATGAGATCCCTCTAGGGTTTGAAACTTCCTAAATTGATTCACAACCCTACACCTTGTGTGTGTGTCCGGTGTTTGATCCGAAGCCTTCGTGGAAGGAGATCGATCGTGTGTGATCGTGGTTTTGAAGTAGCTTGAGAAGATTTGGTCGGTGTGGAACCGAAGCTGCTACGGCGGAGATCGAACCTGCTGGTTCGTGAAAATCAAGAGTAAGAGTCTATACCTAGGAACGTCGTTTCTATTTTGGTAAGGTCTTGTCTTGTACTTGATATCTTTTCATAGTGAAGTTTATTGCTGGACAAGGTCCCGTGGTTTTTTCCCGTTAGGGTTTTCCACGTAAAAATCTTCTGTGTTTGATTTGTGTGGATTGTCTGAGTGAATTGTTCATTGATTTCTATACATATTAATTGAAAAATTAAAATTGCTTAGAAATTATTAGATAGACCTATTCACCCCCCCTCTAGGTCTTAGAGATCATTGATCTGGATAAATTTCAGGTTTCACTAGGGTTTAACTAGGTTTGACCTAGGGTTTGCCTAGGGTTTTAACTAAGGCTGGACTAGAGTTTACCTAGGGTTAGAAGGGATTCACCATGGTTAAAATGACTAACCATCATTAGGAAGGGGTGTAAAAACTGGGTGCTTACAGCTACCCCTCTTTGCCGAAGAGTACCAAGTTAGCAATTGAACGGCAAATACTGAAATCATCCTATTTTTACATGAAAATGATGATATGGAATGATGAGATGTATGCATGTTGTAAAAAATGATGGATGTGATGCACTTGCCTATACCTGCTGGAGCTATGAGTGAGCAGGGGAAAGAAGAAGTGGTTAGGGTCACTCATATTGGGGATTAATGGATATTTATGAAAAATGGCACGTCTGGAGGCACTAGCCGAAAAAGGGCATCGCCTGGGGGGGACGACCAGATTGGTTGTTATGGCGTTACTCGGAGGCGCTTAGCCAAAATGACTGGAGGACACGCGGAGTGTCAGAAAAAGGACATGCAAGAGGTGTAGCGTTATGACAATTGAGCTGTCAAGGTACACACAAGATGTCGAGGATACATAGGGTGTCAAAGGGGGACATGCAGGAGATATCGCAGTATGACAAGTTTGTCAAGGGATATACAGGATGTCGGGGACACACGGGGATGTCGCAAGGGGGACATGTAGGAGGTATCACAGTATGACGGGTTTATCAAGGGATACACAGGATGTTGGGGACATGCATGAGGTAATGCCACGGTATGACGAGATTTTCAAGGGGCACACAGGATGTTAGGGACACACGGGGGTGTCGCAAGGGGGATATACAGGAGGTATCGCGGTATGACATTTGTAAAGGGATACATGGGATGTTGGGGACACGCAGGGGTGTCGCAAGGGGGATATGCGGGAGGTATCGCGGTATGACAGGTTTGTCAAGGGATTCACAAGATGTCAGGGACACGCGGGTGTGTCGCAAGGGGGAAATGCGGGAGGTATCGCGGTATAACGGGTTTGTCAAGGGATACACAGGATGTCGGGGACATGCAGGAGGTAATGCCGCGGTATAACGAGATTGTCAACAGGCACACAGGATGTCGAGGACACACGGGGGTGACAAAAAGAGGGGGTGGTATGTCCATGAGGCACTAGTCGGATTGATTTTGAGATGGCGTAGAGGCGCTGGATTTTGATTCACATTGAGTGATGCTGAGGAGTTTTATCACTTAGGGTGTGATGCTATGCAAAATGATGTCATGCAGGGGATAAAGGTGATGTTGTTTTCCTATGACTCTCCTGACTATGAGTTACAGGATGCATGGTGTCAGCTTCTTCTGCTTGTCTTGTCGGGGCTACTTAGTGTAGGTTGGTACGATCGGGGCTCGGTACCAGAAGCTCTGTTTGAAAAATGTTTATAAAAGGTCTTGTGAACTTTTGCAAAAAAAATTTATTTAGACAGAAAAAATGCTTAGCTAGCTTTTAAATTTGCCAGTGAATCGCCTTTGTCAGGGATTAAGGGGGATTTTGTGGTCTGTCTTTTACTCTCGAAGAGTGGAGTATGACTCAAAAGAGGATTACCTTTACAGGGGATGCTGCTGGGGGTAGACAAGCTTGTCTCGCTGCTGTTTAAGACTGAGGACTCTTGCTATGAGAATTTGCTGAAGTGTAGAAAGTATTTGCAAACTTCTACTGGGGATCTGCTGGGGAATGTAATACTATTGTAGGCCACTATTGGGGAATTATTCTCAGTGGAATCTTTGTTAGGGATAGTCAGGAATCCAGTGAAACTGATTACTGCCGGATCTTGCTGCCAAACTGCTTTTCAACTTTTCTCCATTTTTATCCTTGGAATAACCAAGTCATGTGATTCGCATAAATTTTACGCAATGAGGCCGTTGCCGATTTTTCTCATGCCTGCGAAGCTGATTTATTTTTGTCCTTTTTTCTCCTAGTCGAGAGACTAGTTTTGGGATCACGTGATTTTTGCGCAATGAGGCCGTTGTCGGTTTTCACTAATGCCCGCGATTTATTAGGGAAATTGATCTTCTCCCTTCATTGCCCTGGATAGTGCTCATCTGACGATTTGTGTTCCGCTGGGGGATGTAGATGTAATACTCTGCTTGCACTCGTAGTTCCTTGGGGATTTAGGAGGACTTAGAGTGAGATGAAATGTAGGCTAGGGGACCAAAGTTTGGGACACCCTGGGATTTCTCCCATTGCAGTTGATTCGTACTTTCTCAGGGATTTCTCCTTTTGATTTTGCCTTCTGGGATTCTTTTTTTTTGCTCCACTAGGGAATTCTCCTCTTTGATAGAGGCTGACTTCTGGGGAGTTTCAGAGAGATTGTCTTTGCTAGAGGAATGTTTCGGGAGAAATTGTCCCCAAAAGATCTTGGCATGGATATTCTACTGGGAAAGAGTCCAAAGTGGTTGTCTCTGTGGGGAGTCTCTGACTTCGAGAATGTTTCAACTTTTATTTTAGATTTTTCTTTGATGAAAATTTTATACCCTCGAGAGTTGACTCCGTTGGGGAAGTCGGGAGAGTTTTGACAATGCTTGGGGGAGATTTTGACTATGTGGGGGATCCTTGGAGAGATTTTGACTCTGCTTGGGTGACCGCACCTAATTGTCAGGTTACCTACGTACCCTTTGCAGGATCAGTTCATGACGTACTTCAGGCAAATACCGTAGAGGGCATGGGAGGGTGTCCCTGAAGAGGTTATATGAAAGGACAGGTTGTGAGGCTCAAGGAGCTAACTTGTGGATTTCATTGATTTGAAAATGGTTTACACTACTGGGGATACGGAGTGTGCCAAGGATGGCCTCTTATCACTTCCCGGAGAATCTACGAGTGCAAAGTGCTTATCAGATCTAGACGTTAAGCGTAGTATCGTTTGAATTTGTCCATGTTGACAGGCTCTGGGAGGTTTTCGTCATCCATACGTCCGAGTCGAAGGGAGCTACCGGAGAATTTGTCTCGGACAATGTATGGGCCTTCGTAGTTGGGGGTAAACTTGCACCTCTAGTCAGGGCGATTTGGCAACATTTTCCAGAGAACCTGGTCATCGACTTCGATGCCTCAGGGCTTGAATTTCTTATTGAATGCCCTAGCCATGCATCTCTAGTAGGCCTGAGAGTGGTTGATGGCTCTCAGTCGCCTCTCTTCTATCAGATTCAACTACTCATATCGGGTCTATGCCCATTCTACCTCTGAGATTTCCTCTTCTATTAACACCCAGAGTGATGGAATTTCTACTTCGATGGGGAGGACCGCTTCCATACCAGAATCCAAAGAAAATGGTGTTGCCCAATTGAGGTTCTGTAGGCCATGAGTGCATATGGGAGCATCTCATGCCAGGCAGAGTAATTGGTTGACATCTTTTCGATGAATTTCTTCATATTTTTGTTGACGGCTTCAACTGCGCCATTAGTCTATGGCTTGTATGGCATGGAATTGTGATGTTGTATCTTGAACTTTTGGCAGAGATATATCATCCCCTTGTTGCAGAAATTGAGTGCATTGTCTTTTATAATCTCAAATAGGACACCGTATCAATAGATGATGTCCTTTTTCAGAAAACGCTGAACCACGGAGGTTGTGACATTGGCATAAGAGGCTGCCTCGACCCATTTTGTGAAGTAATCGATCGCTAACAGGATGAATCGATGTCCGTTTAATACTTTTAGGGCTATGGGCCCGATGACGTCGATGCCCTAAGCTGAGAATGGCCATGGAGCAGTAAGACTGTGAAGCCTGGTTGGTGGTGCGTTGATCCTATCAGCATAGATTTGGCACTGGTGGCATTTTTGTACATGCTGACAACAATCAGATTCTATTATGGACCATTAGTAGCCTAGTCTGAGTATCTTCTTAGAGAGCATTAGCCCGTTCATGTGTGGACTGCAAGTTCCTCTGTGAACTTCTTCAACTACCTGTGCAGCTTCATCGACATAGGCATCTGAGCCAGATCATATTTGGTAATCTCTTGTACAAAATTCCCCCTGAGAGGACAAACTGAATGGCTAGTCTTCCGACTACCAGGCGGTCTATTTTGGTGGCATCGAGTGGGAAGGTTCCGTCCTCGAGATACTGCTTGATGTCTGCATACCAAGGCTTGTTGTTTACTACTTCTTCAATCTCAAGGTAGTAGGCAAGCTGTTCTTGTTGCTGGATTTCGATTGGCCAGAGCATGATGCTCTTAGAAGTTTGTACCATAGAGGCAAGAGTGGCCAATGCATCGGTGAATCTGTTGTGGTTAGTGGACCTATGACTGAAGGTGATTCTTTTGAACTGACTGATCAGCACATTTAGATAGGCTAGGTATGGGACTAGCCTGGCCTCTCGGATAGCCCAAGACTCATTTGCCTAACAAATCACCAAAGATGAGTCACCGTAGACGTCTACCTCTTCAATCCTGATTTTCAGGGCTTCTTTTAGTCCGGCTATGCACTCCTTATATTCCGCTTCGTTGTTCGAACATCCGAATTTTAGCTAGACTGAGATGGGGAGGTGGGCTATCCTAGGAGAGATCAGGACTGCTCCTGCCCCATGTCCATGACTGTTAGTGGCTTCATCGAAATATAGCTCCCAACTAAGGTATTCTTACTCTTCAAACTCTGCATATACAATGGCTTCATCTAGGAATTGATCGTGTACCGAGACGTAATCCTATACTGGACTGTGGGCTAGATGATCTGTAGTTGCTTGCCCCTTGATTGACTTCTGAATCATGTATGTGATGTCAAATTCAGATAACTTCATAAGCCATCGGGCTGTCCTCCCGGTAATGGCTAGATTTTCCAGTAGATACTTGAGTGGATCCATCCAGGAGATCAAGATTGCTGGGTAAGAGAGCAGATAGTGCCACAGACGCTGAGTAGCCCAGACCAGTGCTAGACAAGTTTTCTCAAGTAGGTTGTACCTCCCTTCATACTCTAGCAGGCACTTACTGATGTAGTAGATAGCTTGCTCTGTTCTACCTGTCTTGTCATGCTATGCCAGGACGCACCCCATGAAAGTTTCTTGTACTGAGATGTAAAGTAGCAGTGGCCATCCTGGTATAGGAGGTACAAGTACTAGAGGATGGAGAAGATATTTCTTTATCCTACAAAAGGAATCCTGGCACTCATCTGTCCAGACTGTGGGCACATTCTTCTAGAGAAGCTTAAAAATTTGCTCGCATATTAGGGTGAGCTGAGAAATGAATCAACTGATGTACTAAATTCTGCCCAGGAACTCACCAATTTCCTTTTCAGTTTGGGGAGTTTCCATTTTGATGATAGCTCTGGCTTTAGTTGGATCGATCTCGATGCCTCTTTTACTGACTATGAAGCCGATGAGCTTTCCTGATGAGGCTCCAAAGACACATTTGGCCGGATTCAATCTTAGGCTGAACTCTCTGAGTCTGTCACATAGCTTCTTCAGGTCTTCATGGTGTTGCCTGGTAGTAGGTGATTTAACAATCATGTCATCCATATAGATTTTAGTTGACTTGTGGATCATGTCATGGAATGGTGTTGTCATGGCCCTCTGGTAGGTTACCCCTACATTCTTGACTCTGAGAGGCATTACCTTGCAGCAGAACGTGCCCCAAGGTGTAATGAAGGAGGTTTTCTCCATGTCTTCTTCAACCATTCTGATCTAGTTGTATCTAAAGAAATCATCCATGAATGAAAGCGTCTCATGCCTTGTTATATTGTCAACCAGGATGTCGATGTGTAGGAGATGAAAGTTGTCCTTATGGCTTGCCTTGTTCAGATTTTGGTAGTCGATGCACATCCGGACTTTACCATCCTTCTTGGGTACCAACACAATGTTGGCTAGCCATTCAGGGTAGGTTGCTACTACCAGGAAGCCTGCTTTGATCTGCTTCTCTACCTCTTCTTTGACCTTCTATGACCATTTGGGCCTCATCTGTCTCAGTTTCTGCTTAACTGGTCTCATCTCAAGATTCAGGGATAATCTGTGTACCAGTAGAGCTTTGTCTAAGCCGAGCATGTCTGCATATGACTAGGCGAAGACATCATTATAACTCTTCAGGAAGCTGATCATGTCTGCTCTCTGTTGTGGGCTCATGGTTGTGCCGATCTTGACAAGCTGGGGACTGTCTTCGGATCCAAGATTTATGATCTCAGTGTCCTCGATGTTAGACTGCATTATCCCTTCACTATGCTTTAAAAGGTCCAAAATCTCTTGAGGCGGTTCCTCTTCCTGCTCTGTATCATACTCAACTTCTGAAAGTTCAAGGATGGCTTCAGGGATAGCCTTATCAAAGGTGATTTCCTAGCAAATCATTTACTTAGTTTAGCATGCTTTTGGTTATTTTTGGTGGCTTCAGGACACTAGGCCTTTCAGAGGAAGAGTCCATGTGATTTTGTCATCAGCCAATTTAAAATATTTTATGCAAAACATGATTTGGAGTCAAAATATCAGATTTTCATTTTATAAAAACAGATGATTGTTGTTTACAAACGTTAACTCAACAAAAAGAGATCGACCGTGGCCGACATTTGGATTTTACAATAGGAGCAAAAGAGAAGAAAAAATGAGAAGAAGAAAGGTGCTTCGGTCACTGCTTGATCAGACCAACCTGCCCTGTAATTTGCTTTACCCGGCCCTGGATGGCCTCAATGGTGAGAGCCTCAGTCTACCAATGGATCAGTGGTCGATGACTAGATGATGCCTTAGTAGTGTTGGAGAGGGTACAGATCTATCTCCTACTGGATCTTCTACTTCTGTGACATCTTCGACAGTCAGCTCGTCGAACATCTGTGTCATGCTAAACACTTTTGAGTCTGGAATCCCTGAAGACTCGTCATTGGACTGGGGGTTTGAGATTTTGGCAATTGGTGCAAGAGGGGTATCAGGGTAGGCTTTGAATGTCCCTACTGGGAAGGTTACAGAGATGTGGGGTCGGGGTTCTGGTTTCACAGACCGGCTGTTCTTCTTTGTTAGCTTGGAGAGATAGTCTTCAAACTTGGGCTTGTACCCCAATTTGAATAGCGATGTGTAGCGAGGAAGTGTATATCTCTTCTTTATCCCCTGGTTCGTGACTCCCAGGCTTAACTGTAGAGCCCCAGACTTTTTCATGCTTAATACATGACATTTTCATTGCCAGTTTGCCCTTAAAGAGGTATAATTAATAAATAAAGGAAGAAATTAGAAATTCTGAAACATCAGAAATGTTCCTTTTCGAAGTACGAACCCAACGCAAGTTGAATCGTCAAAATCGGATGAACGAGTCAAAAGATATGGCCAAAACAGTCTGGACCTGTAAGTAATCGTAGCTCGGAAGGCACTAAGGACGTAGCTCCGATGGGCGCTAAGGACGTAGCTCCGACAACGTACTCTGACTACGTATATGTTGTGCATCCGTTGTGCAACAGACAACGGGTACGTTGTACAGCAACAACGTGTACGTGTTACAGCTCACAACGGGTGCGTTGTACATAAGACAACGGACAACGAGCACGGCACAACGTGTTATTCACAACGGACAACGTGTTCAGCACTATTCACAACACAACGTGTTTGGCACTGTTCACAGCACAACGTGTCCAGCACTATTCACAGCACAACGTATTATTCACAACGGACAACGTGTTCAGCACTATTCACAGCACAACATGTTTGGCACTGTTCACAGCACAACGTGTTCAGCACTATTCACAGCACAACGTGTTTGGCACTGTTCACAGCACAACGTGTTCAGCACTATTCACAGCACAACGTGTTTGGCACTGTTCACAGCACAACGTATTCAGCACTATTCACAGCACAACGTGTTTGGCACTGTTCACAGCACAACGTGTTCAGCACTATTCACAGCACAACGTGTTTGGCACTGTTCACAGCACAATGTGTTCAGCACTATTCACAGCACAACGTGTTTGGCACTGTTCACAGCACAACGTGTTCAGCACTATTCACAGCACAACGTGTTTGGCACTGTTCACAGCACAACGTGTTCGGCACTACTCACACTCGTGTTTTCGCAGAGATTTCAGTAAGGGTATTAGGGTCTTTTGGTCGGTTCACTCTTACCTTAAGAGTTTAACCCGAGCCTTTAGGGCATCATTCGACACTTAGAGAGTTGAGAGAATAGGAGAAAGGGGAGAAGGCGATTCCAACCTAGGGTTTTCTTTGGAAGAGAAATCAAAGGGTTTTGAGACCCTAGATCACTTCAAGCTCGGTTCTTCCCCAAGATCTCGGCTCAAGCACTCGTGGAGAGCGTTCTCCAAGTTAGGGCAGCAGCTACACTGTCGTTTTGGAAAGGGGATTTCTTCCTCACTTGATCAAGGTCGGTACCTTTTGCTACCCTCCTAGTTATAGCTTCTCTTTTCCTTTATTTCTTCTTGTTCTCCTTCACTTATATGGGTGTTATGAGATTAGTGGTATGAATGGTGAATGGAGGTGGATATTGGCGAATGGATGCCGTGTGGATGATGTGATGAATGAATGGGAAAGGGCATTGTACTAATAATGAACATACAAGTGTGATGTGAGCATAACCCACCTAGAAAAGCATGATTTAGGTTTAAATGAATAATGAACACACTATGTTTGATGAAATGCCAAGGTGAATAAAGTGAGTTGTAAATTAGGAAATGCATGCCTAATAAATTATGGAAATTGCTAGGACCTATGATAGTGTGTTTTCTCGCTTTCCCTAAATGATATGAATGTTACATTGCTCAATCATTGATGTTATATGTGTTGTGAAATTACCCAAATGTCATATTTAAATTTTAATGCAAGTATGTACACGGTTCCCACGAGCACGGCATGCATGACATGATTTATCGAGGTTTTCAAGAACATGGTTAGAGGTGGGATATATCCTACGATATGTTTTACCTCGCTCTTGGCAAGGACAAGTCAATCATGCATTATCATAAGAATGGTCTCCCTTCCCTCGCAAGTGTATACATATCATAAGAAGGGTTTCCCTTCCCTCGCAAGTACATCTCACAAGGACATCTCACAAGTGAAAGGACAAGCATGGGCATTCTAGGAAGAAGGGTCTCCCTTCCCTCACAAGTAGTTTACTTTCCAAGCAAGCATGACACGGCATGACAAGCATGGGCATTCTAGGAAGAAGGGTCTCCCTTCCCTCACAAGTAGTTTACTTTCTAAGCAAGCATGACATGGCATGACACGCATGATATGACAAGATAAGACAACATGACAAGTTTCAAGCACGGAAATGGTATTTCCAATCAAGTCAAGTGCACAAGGTTTTCAAGGGTTTCATCGGCTTTCTACGAAATACAAGCATGATTATAAATTGTTTTGCTTCCTTGTATGATATAAACTATTCCTGTTCTATATATGCAACTTGCTTCCTACTCTATGTATGCTATCTGTATACTATGACTGTTGGTTAGTATTTAGTACCCGCTGAGTATTCCATGCTCAGCCGTACTTCTTATGTCGACAGGTTCTGAGGGAGCTGCTGCTCCATTTGACGTTTGTGCTCCTGGTCCATGGGTGGAGGAGGAGTACGTCAAGGAGCCTTTTGAGGAACCTCCCGTAGAGGGTTATCAGTAGGTGGTATTAGGTTCTGAGTGGATTAGCTGTGGGTGAGCATGAGTGATCATATCCATGTATTTTGGCGGGTCTGTCCGCGCTTTCTTTTGGATTCCTTTTGTGTAAACTTGGATTCGTATATACATAGAGGTTTGTTTAGACTTCCGCTGTGCTATGTTAGAGTATGTTTCCGCTGCTTATATCCTCTATTGTATATGCTCTGTGGGTTTTTGCAGGTTGGTTTGTCAAGCAAGTCATGTAAGCCATGATTAGTCGTCCAAAGTTCACTCTAACTCCTAGGGTGGGTTTTGGGTCGCGACATTAACCCTGGTAGGTAGTTCATCCTGGCCATCATCTTGACAAATGGTGATACTACCTGGTTGCTTTGCTCTTCTATCTGGGCTATAGAACTAACTTACTCAAACTGGTATGTCATAAAGGCAGTGCCTTACCCTAGCTCCCGGATGTCCCTAAAGGAACTTGCCATCTCCTCTGAAGGGATCACAACCAAGTGGTTATCCTGGATAAACTTAACTCTTTGGTGGAGAGAGGAGGGAATGACTCCGGCCGTGTGAATCCACGGCCTCCTAAGGAGCAGAGTGAATGAGACTGACATATTCACGACTTGGAAATTGGTTGTAAATCGAGCAGGTCTGACCCCGATGGTCAGGTCAATGTCGTCCAGATTCTACCTGATTGAGTTATCAAAAGCCCTGATTGTCATGAGTCTCTTCTTTACTTGACTGAGGTTCAAACCCAGGCTTTGTAGTGTGGATAATGTGCAGACGTTCAGGCCAGAGCTGTTGTCGATTAGCACTGATGAGAAAGTTTTATCCATGCACTGTATTGTAATGTAGAGAGCCCTGGTATAATCCCTGTCGCTATCCGGTATTTCTTCTTCTGTAAAGGTGATGATTCTTGATTCTAATACTTGCCCCACCATATGCCCTAGTTTCTTGGGCATGATGTCTGGTGTTACATGGGCATTGTTAAATACCCGGAGTAGCTGTTTCCGGTGATGATCGGAAGTCAGGAGAAGACCCATGATGGAGATCTCGACTGGAATTTTGCTTAACTACTATTTGATGTTGAACTCTTCTGCCTTTTCAAAGAGTTTTAGTAGAATTACTGAGTCTGCTGCTTCTTTTTCTAAGTTTAATACCCTTGTTTTCTCTTTCTCTTTTGTTTTTGCCGGCTCAGCCACCAGTGGTTGGTATACCCGGCCAGATCGGGTGAGGTTGGCTATACTCTCACTCTCAAGGATGAGAGAGTGAGGAGTGGGTACTCGGTCGTGGTTAAAAATTTGAAAGAGGATGTTAGAGATCCTGATGGGGCTAGAAGAAGTAGAGGCTTGAGCTGGGGCTGTGGGCTAATTTACTGGGCAAGGGATGGTGTAGATGATCTATTCTTATTTTAATTCAAGGATGGGGATCTGTATCAGTGGTAGGATAGCTTGGATGTTTGACTGGGGGAATGAGATTATGACAGGAGGCTAGTAAGAAGGCCTAATTATGCTGTCATCCACTGCTGGTGCACTAGAGCACCGCATAGATGGAGCCACTGGGACCCGGTTAATGAAATTTACTTGATGGTTGTTTGGGGACAGTGGCACCTTGTTGATATTGGTGTTCCTAGGGATCAGTTCAACATTTCCCTCATTCAAGAGATCTTGGATAGCACATTTTAGGCCAATGCAGTAGTCAGTAGCATGGCCTAGGCCTTGATGAAAAGTGCAATGGTGATCGGCTCTGTAGTTTTGATTCTATTTGTCAGGGGCTAAAAGAGGGGTAGGGCCTCTCAGGGTGAGGAGACCCTACTTGGTAAGGAAGTCCAATAACTGGCTGAAAGTGTATTGAAGAGGGGTGAAATTTCTAGGGGGACGGTTTTGCACCTGGTTCTGTCTGACTGACCATGTGTTTTCGGGTGTTGGCTGAGACTGGGCGACTAGAGCCGGTAACCTAATAGGTACTGCGGAAGCCACCATCTGCACATCTTCCTTCCTTCTCTGGGGCCATTGTTTTTGCTTATTGGAGCTGTCGTCCTGGGGGGAGCAGGCCCTAAGCTAGAGTGAATAGCTCCACTCTGGATGGTCGTCTCAATGCGGGCACCTGTCTTGACGATAGTGCCAAAGTTTACAACTAACAGAGTTACCATCAAGGTGGAGTAGGGCTGCTTCAGGGTGCCCATGAACATGTTTGTCAATTCCTCCTTAGGGATCAAAGTAGGGATTTTTGTTGTCATCTCCCTCCAACGGACCGCGTATTCTAAGAAAGACTCATTGTTACGCTGGTACATCTATTCCAATTGGCTTCTCTGAGGCCGAAGCTCTTGATTGAAAGAATATTAATCCACGAAGATGTCCATGGCATCTTGCCAAATCTTAACCCGTTGCTTGTCTACTGACATCCACCAAATAAGGGTTGCTCCCTTTAGGTTCTTCTGGAAATACTGGATGAGGAGAGGTTGGTTCTTGTTGTGCTAGATCATGTCCCCCAAATACAGTTGCAGATGTTGCTTTGGGCAGCCTGTGTCATCGTACTTCAAAGTCTGGCACTTTGAATCCCGAGGGAACAGCATCCCCAGATGAGAAATTTAGATCTTCTAATGATAGACTAGAGCTTGCAGATGCCCATTTCATTTTTCTCACCTCCTCCTTCATCTGCTTGATCTCTTTATGCTGAACCCTGAGGGACGGGGTAGGGTCTGAAGACGATGGCCTGTCTGGTTGACATGAGAAGCTTTAGGTTGCTCATCAAACTGATCATATTCTGCTTAACCTCCGCCTGGTGTGGGTCTGGGGTTAGGAATGATGATGGGGGTAGGCTAATGTGGCTGTTCAGAAGATTTTCCTATAGGGTTTCGGATGGGAGGGTCATCGGCTCAGACACCAATGAGAATCTTCAAGGATTCTAGAACACTGTCGAGCTTGGCTTGCATGGCTGTGATGTCTCTGTCATGCGATTGTAGAATCTTATTGGTTTTCTGATACTGATCGAAAGGTTCTGTCATTGGTTCAAACTGACTATCAGGAGAGGCGGTGCTGGATGCTTCTTTCGTGATAGGCACCTCGGTCAGAACTACGTCTACGGTTGCTGCTTTTACGAGAATTACAATTATAGAGCGAGTCATGGGTCGCCTCATGCAACAAAAAAGAATACAATGGCTAACCATGAATATGCATGATGTGCCAGAAAGAAGATGATAGAAAGGATTTTTCATTAATGCATGCAAGTGAGATACAGGATAGTGCGACTCAAGAAAAGAAAAATACTCGATCCTAGGCAGATCCATTAGGGATCGCGAAGTCAAGTCTGTAGGCTAGGAAATGACCCCAAGGGCGGGTGAATAGGGTCTATGGCAAATTTAAAAATTTATGAACTATTAGTTCAAGATGCGGAATAAATAACATATGGAACAAGCAAAAATAATAGAAATTTAGTAAAAAAAAAGAGAGAAGAGATAAACTGAGTACAAACTCAGAATTTGTTCATGAGGTTCAGCAAACTAGCCTACTCCTTGCCTCCGCTTCTAGCTAGAGGGTTCACCACGATAGCAATGAATGAGTGATCAATAGGAGTTATTGTTGTGATCAAGAGTTGTTGTTTGTTCATAAATGAACTCCTTTTATAGCATTTGATCCAATAAAGCCGTTATAGGCTCATTAAATGTAATTTGATCCATTAAAAAATAGTCGTTACAACGATTTTCAGTTTCAGACAAGATTTCGTTGACAAAGTGGAGTTCCCACTTGAATCCGTCGCTGAATACAGAAGACAGAATTGAATTCTGAAAACCCCTGTAATGACTTCGTCGCCGAATTCAAACTAACCAAAGAGCTCGTCACCAAAATCAAGAGGCAGAATTGAATTTTAAAAATTTTGTCATGACTTCGTCGCCGAATTCTATCTACCTAGAGAATTCGTCGACGAATTCAGAGTAAAAATCCTGAATTCTGTTTTGGATCAGACCAAAGGGATTTGATTGATTTCCTAGGTCAATTAGTTATATTTTTATCATGATTTTATGATCATTTAGAGCCTTATAATGATTTTCAAAAGGTGTCCTAGGCTCCTATGGTCAATCTATGATTCTTGAGCTTTTCAACTTACCATTCTTTTGAGGACTTTACATAAGACCTATAATCTCTTAAAATAGATACATTTAAATCGTTGAGAGATGATCTTGGCTTGACTTGGGTCTTGTGATTTTGCCTTTTATCTTCAATGGACCCGACTTGGACTATGGTCTTATCTTGAATCTTCATCTTGTATACAATGAGTTGAACTTCCTCTTGGGTAGTTTCCATCCTTTTTCATGATTGGAGAGCTATCAACTTGTGTATTCTGAAATGTTCAATCACTTTAAACAAGATTATTAGTACCAAATAGTTCATTTCATTATTATGTTATTATCAAAATTATTAGGGGTACCCATGGTTGTAACCCTGAGGCTAACAAAGTCGTCGGGGCACACCGTTAAGGTCCATGATTTGTTGTTGGAGGGATGTGACCTCAACCTCCATGTTATCAATTGCCTCAGTAGTATTGAACATTCGGGATCTGAATTATCGGTTCTAGGTGGTCATCTCAACCTTTGCACTGTCAAGCTGCTCTTAGTAGAAGTGCAGTTGGGCCCTGATGATGACTGCTCTTGGTGGTTCCCTGCATGGCTTGAAGTTCACAGTTCTGCTCTGCTTCCTACTGCCTGAATGCTTGCTGGGCCTTCCATAGCCTTCTCTCCTTCTCCTGGATCTGTAGTTGTCTCTCCAAGAATATGTCTCTCCAGGGAACCACTATTTCAGCTATGGGTATGGTTCCTTTTGACGAAGCTGAAACTGGTGTAGGCAGTACCCTAGGTGCTAGCATGCTAGATGGAATGTCAGGATCTTCCACACAAAGTCAGTATGCTGAATCAATTGATGGTCCTGCTGTAACCACAAATTCTGGCCACAGTTCTCTTCTATAGCTTTGCCAATCTGACAGGAAGCGATGGGTGAGGCTTTCAGAGTGCAATGTGAAATTTACACAAACATTTCTCTACCAATCTATCACTAGGATATGCTAAGGGAGTCTAAATTGATGAAGGAATCAGAGTGGTACATACGTTGTTGAGCCAGCTAGACCAGCAAGGATCATGCATCGTCTTCTGATTATAACGGGCATTGGATTTTTCAAGACCAGTCACTCGCATTTCCATATGATCTCCTTCTTTGATAGGCTTTGGAGAAGCTGGTAGAGTGTTCTGACGTCTCTAGACACTATTTGACCCCAATTCTAAGAAATCTTCCTGGGAAGACTGTATGCATCATGAAGATCAACAAGTACTGGGATGATTGTAGGCAGGTGTCCTACCAACCATAATGCAAGAGAGGTGCACTGGCATGGAAGATGCCCTTCCTACGGTCTACTGCTTGGTTGAGAGTCCTGAGAAACTATGCAAGAATGACGGGTACAACTGCTCCGAAGCTGCGCATGTCTTCGATAATCCCTAGCAGTACGGAGTCGGCGAGGGTGCGACACTTCGGGAATACCAACTGAGACATTATTATGATTACAAAGGCTTTGAGACTGGGAAGTTCAGCTATCATGGTATTAAGAGGTTTGCCTGGTATGTTGTCTTGTAACAGGGTACTATGGCTTCGCCTTCCATGGTTAAGCCCAGAATGCGTTGGATCTCTTCCAGTGTTAGACACAGTTCATTCTTACCAAAACGGAACACCATATATGATGGGTTCCAATACTGGATAGCAGCATTTATGAGGCACGGATCTGGTTTAACCATGGATAAGTCTAAAATGGACCTCATTTTGTAGTACTGAGCCCAAGCAAGACGCTGACTCTGAGTGAGGGCTTCAAATGATTTTTGGAGGCTGTCATCACATACCACCAGAGAGGTCAAATGCACGGGCTGTGACGGTTCACCTATTGACTTAACAATCCCTGAAAGACTTGCCATTTACCAGGAGAAAGACAGACTCTATATGAGTGTACTGTGTATGCAGATGAAAATGCAAAGATGAGGATGATTGTATTTTTTTTTATTAGGTGTGACAGGGCATATATGATCCTATAGGGCAGTCAGACAGAGGTCTGATATGCTTTACCCTGGTTGTTGGGAATCGAGGGCCTATCAGGTCAAGGCTAGAGATAAGTCTTGTGAAGACCTGCCTTCCTGGGATTTAAATCCCATATGCGATGTCGGTGTGAGCACGAATTTCTGTGACACTGGATGTGTACCTATACCCTCAAGGGTGTGAAGGTTGATTAAGAGTCTCCACCTATTCATTCAAAAGGGATAAATCTCCCAAGTTTGGATAAGGTCTTGGTCTGCGATTGAGATCAAGGTAAAGGGTTCAGTTGAGTTCGGGGAAGGTGTTGGGCACCCCGAGACTTCTGTTGTACAACGGTTCTGTACTCCTCAGGTATAAGCCAATTAAAGTTAATCTTATTCAAAATGCCGAAGTGTTTAAGTTAATACTAATCCAAGAAAGGAAAAGCTAACTGCGGTCGAACCAAGGCTGGGTTACCTACATACTCACAGGGTGAGATCAAACCGAGCGTAGTTCTAGCACATGAGCCTATGCCGAGGCTAGGGGCATGTGTGTGTGCACCAAGGGTGGCTAACATGGACTAGTCCGGTAGACTAAGGTCTGATTGACCGAAGAGGGTCAAGTGCAAGGTACAAGCCCGGTAGGCTTAGGGGTAGTCCGGTAGACTAAGGGGGAGTTTGGTTAGGATTGCTAACCGAGGTTAGGTCAAACTAACCATGGTTAGGATTGCTAACCACAGTTAAGGGGATTTGAGATTTAGCCCGGTAAGCTAAGGGGAGGCCTTGTAGGCCAAAAATAAGTCTGGTAGACTTGGACTTAGGCCCGGTAGGCCGTAAACCAAAAATAACTGCGATTAGGGTTACTAACCGGAGTTAAGGGGGATCTAACTGTGGTTAGGGTTGCTAAGCAGGGTTAGGATTGGGCATATGTCAGTTTTATGGTCCAAACTGATTTTTAGGATTTTTTGATTAATTTCCCAAGATTTGTAGGCTTAAGGGATGCTTCACTACGGTTAAATGTTAACCAGAGGTGCATTTAACCACAGTTAAGGGTATCATAAAGTCTGAGGTAGGCCCAAGGGCTAGCAGGGCCTCAAGTGGCCTCCTACCAGGCCTGGGCCCCTACAAAAGCCCAAAATCAAAATAAATTTAATATCGATAATAAGATTACCGACATTCCAAATAGTATTTTTAACTCAGGTTTTGCCCACTATTAACGAGGGTTAGGGTGTAACCCTGGATGAATTGAGACCATAGGGACCAAGAGTGAAGTCCAATGAAGATTTTGAGTCTGGTGTGGGCCCCAGGGGGTGCCTGGAGTGGGCCCCACAAGAGTCCAAAGTTGTTGTACCTGCAAGTGTATATTGACGGTAGATGGTCTACCGCCAATCTCAAAATAGGCAAAAAAAATATTGGCGGTAGAAGGTCTACCGCCAATATGTGTAGTGTTGCATTTTCATGGATTTAACCATTGTTAAGGCTATACCATAGACCTGGAAGGACCAGGTTAGGTCAAGGGGGATGAGAGGGGGTCATCTTGGGCCCTGGGCATGGACTAGGGCCTAACTAGGTCGGATAAACAAGGCTCAAATAGTAAAGGCCAAGAATGGCGGTACTAAGTTTACCGCCATTCCTAGTTTTGTTAAAAACTGGATTTTTGCCCAAGGGGGCTATGCACCAACATAACCAAGGGTTCCCCCATAATGTGAGGAACCCCCAGAAGCTCTGGTGATGGTCTGAGAGCTCTATGAGGATGGGTATACCCATAGGGGTTCACCACACTTATGAACAAGGTGGGTGAACACCTTGTTGGGTTTAGGTTGTTAACTACACACCAAGAAAATGAAAATAAGTCCCCTGGAGATGACCAGGGGCTCACATGGATGATAAAGTAAAGAAAAAAATGGGGTAGGGGGTGCCCTACCCTATGCTCTATCTTTGGCCAAAGGTGGTGGAGGTTGTGTACGGTGGTGGAGCACACTGGTGGTGCTACACGAACAGGGGGAGGGTCTCAAAGGACTCCTGGGATTCTAGGAATGTTTACAAACTGGTAGAAGGGCTTTGGTGTCAAGTTTTTCGAACAGGGTTTCACCTGGGAGTATTTGCCGATTGTTTAACAGTGGAGGGATTGGGTTTTCATAGAAAGGAGGCTTGGGACCTAAGGGGAATTAAGAGGAAGGCCTAAGAGGGGGTTGGACCTGGTGGAGGTTGAGTGAGAGGCCTGAAGGGAAGGTTTGAGGTGAAGGATGGAGTGTACAAGGCGTCTACAGTGCTGCAAATTCGAAACTAGCACAATGGCGCTAGATGGTCTATCGCCATTGTCAAAATAGGCTAATTTGAAATTGGCGGCAGACCTTCTACCAACAAAAGGGGATTTCTAATGAACTGGGCCTAGCCTATGCACACTCAGGCTTTGGAGGTTAGGCTTAGTGTTTTTGGGCCTTATGGGCCCAGGCTAAGGGTTCAGGCCCTAGGGGCCATAGACTTTAGGGTTCATGCCCTAATAGCTCTAGGGCTAGGCTAGGGCTTCGGCTAGGGTCACCTAGGGCTAGGGTTTTTTACACAGTTTTTACACTAGGGTTTACCAAGGCTTTAGTTAGGGCTTACCTGAGGTGTAGGGGACTTGGCAGGGGGTAACCATGGTTAAAAGGCTTTAACTAGGGTTTAGATAGGGGTGTAAAAATTGGGTACTTACAGCTACCCCTCTTTGCTAGATAATGCCAAGGTTGGCGATTTGAACGGCAAAGACTGGCATCCTATTTTTACACCGAGCTCGAATCTTGGGGATGTGGTATGATAACATGTATGCATGTAGTGTAAGTGGTGGGTGCAATGATACGGTACGGACACTACTGGGGAGAGTGAGTAGTTCAGACTACTCACTAGAGATTGATGGATGCGAGAAGGGCACGACCCGGAGGTGCTAGCCAGAGGGATTTGATCAAGGAGATCGGAAAGACACATAAGGTGTTAAAAGGGGCATACGAGTGATGTACACTATAAAGGTACACACGAGATGTCAAGGACAGACAGGGTGTCGAAGGGAGGACATGTAAGGGAAGATGCTGCAGTATGGCAAGATTGCCAAGGACCATACAAGATGCCAAGGACACTTGGGGTGTCGAAAAGGGTGACATGTAGGAGGTAATACTGTGGTATGACGAGATTGCCAAGGAGCACACCGGATGTCAAGGACACACGGGGGTGTCGAAAAGGGTGACATGTAGGAGGTAACACTGCGGTATGGCGAGATTGCCAAGGAGCACACCAGATGTCGAGGACATGCGGTGGTCTCGAAAAAGTTACAGCATGTCCGAGAGGCATTAGCTGGATTGATTTGAACAGGCCGAGAGACGCTGGGTTTTGATCAAGTTGATTGATGCTGAGGATAGCGGTCACGGGGTGTGATGCTATGCAGGGATGTCATGCAGGGGATAAAGGCGAGGATGTTTTCCCATGACTCTGTTAACTGCGACTCACGGGGATGCATGGTGTCGGCTTCTTCTACTTATCTTATCGGGGCTGCTCAGCGCAGGCTGGTATGACCTGGTCTGGATACCAAAAGGTCTGTTTTGAAAACATTTTATAAAAGGTATTTGGACTTTTGTAAAAGGTTTTTGGTTTTAAGAGCAAGAATGTTCAACTAGCTTTTAGTTTTGCCAAGAAATTGCGTTAGTTAGGGCTTGGGGATCATGTAATCTGTCTTTCACTCTTGGAGAGTAGAGTATGACCTAGAAGAGGTTTTCGTCACCACTAGGGATGTTCATGGGTAGACCTGTGTCTCTTTTTACTGATGGAGATTTAGACTCTGGCTGGGGAGAAGCTTACTGGTATACAAATTGGATGCTTCTATACTCTTGTTGGGGAGAGTCCTTATAGAGAGAAATAGGAAGCTTCTTCTAGAGATTCGCTGGGAAATACAACACCGTTGTAGATTGCTTCTAGGGATCTGCTAGGGGATACGACCTTGTCATAGATCGTTGCTAGGGATCTGAACTCTGTTGGAGACCAGTGTCGGGGAAGCTACTCTTCCATGCCATCTACTGGGGACTTATCTGGCTGGCCTGGCTACTGCCGGATTCTGTTGCCAAACTGTTCTTCAGTTTTTTCTCCCATTTTTACCCTTGGAATGACCAAGTCATAGGATTCGCATAATTTTTACGCGATGAGGCCATTGCTGATTTTCCTCATGCCTATGAAACTGATTGATTTTTGTCCCTTTTTTGCCCCTAGTCGCAAGACTAGGTCTGGGGATCGCGTATTTTTTGCGCAATGAGGCCATTTACCGGTTCTCACTTATGCCCGCGATTGCTGGGGAAATTTACATTTGATGGGGAAAAGGGATCTTCTCTCGTCATTGCCCTGAATGGCGCTCGTCTGGGCATTGGGAGACGATATTTCTGCTGGGGATATAGATGTGATGTTACGCTTACACTCGTAGTTTCTAGGGGATTTAGAAGGACTTGGAGTAGGACGAAATGTAGGTCGGGGGACCGAAGTTTAGGACACCCTAGGATTTCTCCTCTTGTTGTTGATTTACACTCCCTCTGAGGTTTTGGTCTTGGATACAGTTGATTTTCATTCTCTGGGGGAATTCTTTTGTTGAAGACTTGTACCTTTGGTTTCCCGGCGGTTTTTTTTTTTTTTTTTGGGTCCGCCGAGGAATTCGAGAGAGGTTGTCTTTGCCGGGGTGAGTGAGAGAGGTTGTCTCTACTGAAGATAGAGAGCCGAGTTTATCCCTGAAAGATTTTTCAGTTGGGGAAAGAGTCCGGAGAGATTACCTTTATGGGGAGTCTTGAGCTTTTGAAATGTTTCGACTTCTATTTTGGGTTTTTCTTTGATGGAAATTTTGTACCCTTGAGAGCCGACTCATCTGGGGATTTTGAGAGGATTTTTGCTCCGCTGGACTCTGTAAAAAGAGGCTTTTAGAGAGACTTTGGTTCCACTGGGGATGATCTGGCTCTGTATGGGGAAACCGAGGGAGATGTGTGGTTCCTATGGGGAAGAGTTAACTTCGCGAGGAAAGCTGGGGGAGGTGTGATCTCCTTTTGTGTGAGTGTGACCGTACCTAATTTTGTCATGTTGCCTACGTACCATTTGCAGGATCAAGTCATGACGTAGTACAGGCAAATGCCGTAGAGGGCGAGGGAGGGTGTCCTTGAAAAGGTGTAATGAAAGAAAGGCTATTAGGCTCAAGAGGCTAACTAGTGGATTTCATTGATTTGTAAACGGGTTACAGGAAAGAGGGATAAGGAGTGTTCCAAGGATGGCCTCCTGCCATTTCCCAGCGAAACTACAAATGCAAATCACTTATCTGATCTAGACCCGAAGCGTAGTATCGTTCGACTTTGTCCATGTTGACGAGCTCTGGGAGTTCTTCATCATCCATACGTCTGAGTCGAAGGGCGCCACCTGAGAATTTGTCTTGGATGATGTATGGGCATTCGTAGTTGGGAGTGAATTTGCCTATTGGGTCAAGGTAATTTGGCAACATTTTATGGAGAACCAGGTCACCAATCTCGATGCTTCTCGGCTTGACTTTCTTGTTGAATGCCCTAGCCATGTGCCTCTGATAGGCCTGAGAGTGAATGATGGATTTCAATCATTGTTCTTTAATTAGATTCAACTGCTCATATCGGGTCTGTGCCCATTTCATCTCTGAGAGTTCTGCTTCCATTAATACTCGGAGTAATGGAATCTGTACTTCGATGGGGAGGACTGCTTCCACACCATAGGCCAGAGAGAATGGTGTTGCCCAGGTTGAAGTTTAGATGGACGTTCTGTAGGCCATGAGTACATAGGGGAGCATTTCATGCCAGGCAGAATACTTGGTCGCCATCTTCTCAATGATTTTCTTTAGATTTTTATTGGCAGCTTCAACTGCACTGTTGGTCTATGGCCTGTACGGTGTAGAGTTGTGATGTTGGATCTTAAATTTCTGGTAGAGGTCAGTTATCCCCTTATTGCAAAAGTTGAGAGCATTGTCTGTTACAATCTCATACGGGACCCCATATCAGCAGATCATATCCCTTTTCAGAAAATACTGGATCACTGAGGCTGTGACGTTGGCATAAGCGGCTGCCTCAACCCATTTTGTGAAATAATCGATTACAACCATAATGAATCGATGTCCGTTGGATTCTTTCGGAGCTATAGGTCCGATTACATCGATGCCCCAAGCTGAGAATGGCCAAGAAGCAGTGAGGTTGTGTAGCCTTTTGGCATGCTTTTACCTTATCAGCGTAGATTTGGCACTTCTGTACGTGCTTGCAATAGTCAAATTCCATGGTGGACTACTAGTAGCCTAGTTTGAGTATCTTCTTAGCGAGCATCAACCCGTTCATGTGTGGGCCACAAGTTCCTCCGTGAACTTCTTCGACTACCTGCGCTGCTTCACTGGTATTAAGGCATCTGAGCCAGATTAGATTCGGTGACCTTTTCTATAATATTCCTCCAGAGAGGACAAACTGAATAGCCAGTCTTCTGATTGCCCCGCAGTTTATTTTGGTAGCATCGAGTGCGAAAGTCCCGTCCTCGAGGTATTATTTGATGTCTTCGTACCAAGGCTTGCCGTCTGATACTTCTTTAATCTGAAGGCAATAGGCAGGCTGATCTTGCTACTGAATTTCGATCGACCAGGGCATGATGCCTGTAGGGATCTATACCATGGAAGCGAGGGTGAGCCAGTGCGTCGGCGAATCTGTTTTGGTTCCTGGACCTGTGACTGAAGCTGATTCTTCTGAACTGAGTGATTAGCAGATTGAGGTAGGCCAAGTACGGGACCAACCTTACTTATAAGATGGCCCAAGATTCATTTACCTGACAAATTACCAAAGACGAGTCACCGTAGACGTCAACCACTTCAATCCCGATGTCCAGGGCTTCTCTTAGTCCGGCCATGCATGCCTCGTATTCTGCTTCATTGTTTGAGTATCTGAACTTTAGCTTGACAGAAATAGGGAGATGTGCTCCCTTAGGAGAGATTAGGACTGCTCCTGCCCCATGGCCATGACAGTTAGTAGCTCCATCAAAGTATAACTCCCAATCGGAGTACTCTTGTTCCTCTGCTTCTGCATACAGGATGGCTTTATCTACAAACTGATTGTGTACAGACACAAAGTCCTGAGCTAGACTGAGGTCTACGTGATATGCTATCGCCTGCCCCTTGATTGACTTCTGAGTCATAGACATGATTTTGAATTCAGACAAGATCATGAGCCATCGGGCAATTCTTTCGGTGGTGGCTAGCTTTTCTAGCAAGTACTTGAGTGAGTCCATCCGAGAGATCAAGATTACCAGGTAGGAAAGCAGATAGTGTCAGAGACGCTGAGTAGCCTAGACCAATGACAGACACGTCTTCTCAAGAGGGCTGTACCACTCTTCATACTCTAGTAGTGCCAGACACGTCTTCTCAAGAGGGCTGTACCACTCTTCATACTCTAGTAGGCGCTTACTGATGTAGTAGATGGCTTGCTCTGCTCTGCCTATCCTGTCATGTTGTGCCATGACACACCCCATGGAGGTCTCTTGTAAACAGATGTAGAGTAGCAGTGGCCGTCCCGGTGTAGGAGGCACAAGTACTAGAGGATTTAAAAGATACTACTTTATTCAGTTAAAGGCTTCCTGGCATTCTGTTGTCCAGACTGTGGGTGTGTTCTTCCAGAGAAGCTTGAAAATTGGCTCGTATATCGGAGTGTGCTGAGAGATGAATCTACTGATATACTGAATTCTACCCAGGAATCCTCAGATTTCCTTTTCAGTGTGAGGAGTAGGCATTTCGATAATGGCCTTGGCTTTGGCTGGATCGATCTCGATGCCTCTCTTGCTGACTATGAAGCCAATGAGCTTTCCTAACGAGGCTCCAAAGACACACTTGAGTGGATTCAGTCTCAGGCCAAACTCTCGGAGTCTGTCGCAGAGTCTCTTCAAGTCTTCAAGGTGCTGCCTGGTAATTAGAGATTTGACAATCATGTCATCCAAATAGATTTTAGTTGACTTGTGGATAATGTCATGGAACAGAGTCATCATGGCCCTCTGGTAGGTTGCCCCTACGTTCTTGAATCAAAACGGCATTACCTTGTAGCAAAACGTGCCCCAAGGTGTTATAAAGGAGGTTTTCTCCATATCCTCCTCCGCCATTCTGATTTGGTTGTATCTGGAGAAACCATCCATGAATGAGAGTGTCTCATGTCCTACAGTATTATTGACCAGAATATCGATGTGCGGGAGAAGGAAATTATCCTTGGGGCTTACCCTGTTCAGATTCCATTAGTCAATACAAAATCGGACCTTGCCGTCCTTTTTGGCCACTGGGACAATGTTGGCTAACCACTCAAGGTAGGTTACAACTGCCGGGAAGCCATCACTGATCTGGTTTTCAACTTCTTCCTTGACCTTCTGTGACCATTCAGGCCTCATCCGCCTCAGTTTTCGCTTAATTAATCTGACTTCAAGGTTCAGGAGCAGTCTGTGTACCACCAATACTGGGTTTAGGCTGGGCATAGCTACATACGACCAGGCGAAGACGTCACTGTAGCTCTTCAGAAAATTGATCATGTCTGCTCTTTGCTGTGGGCCCATACTTGTGCCAATCTTGACTAGTTGGGGGTTGTCTGTGGATCCTAGATTGACTGTTTTAGTGTCTTCCATGTTCGACTGTAGAAGTCCTTCGCTGTGCTCAAGGAGGTCCAGAATTTCCTGAGGCGGTTCCTCTTCCTGTTCTGAGTCATACTCTACTTCGGAGAGTTCAAGGAGGGTTTGAGGGGTAGCCCTATCAGAGGTGATTTCCAAGCAAATCAATTAGCTTTAATTTAGCATGATTTTTTATTTTTGTTGGCTTCAGGACACTAGGCCTTCCAAGGGAAGAGTCCGTGTGATTTCGTCATCAGTCGATATGAAATGTTTTTTCAAAAACATGATTTTTGAGTCAAAACATCTGATTGTCATTGACAAAATGATGACTTTTTACAAAAATAACTCAAACAGAAAAGAGGTCGATAGTGATTGACATTAAGATTTTACAAATGGGAGCAAAGAGAGATAGATGAAAGAGAAGGGTGATGCATGGTCACTGCTGTCTAGGACCAACCTGTCCTGCATTGCGTTTGCCCCGACCCTAGGTGGCCTTAATGGTAAGAGCCTCAGTCCACCAATAGATCAGTGGCTAGCAATTGGATGATGCTTCGGCGTTGTTGGAAAGGGTGCAGACCTGCTCTCCCGCTGGATATCCTGCTTCGGTAGCATCTTCGACAGTCAGCTCATTGAACATCTGGGCCATGCTGAACACTTCCGGATCTGGAGTCCTTGAAGATTCATCACTGTACTAGGGGATTAAGGCAACAGGTGCAACAGAAGTTTCTGGGTAGGTTTCAAAGATTCCTATGGGAAAGATCATAGAGATATGGGGTTGGGGCTCAGGTTTCGTCGATTGTCTGCTCTTCTTGGTCAGCTTGGAGAGGTAGTCCTTGTATTTGGACTTGTATCCCAATCCGAAGGGAGATGTGTAGCGAGGAAGTGTATATCTCTTCTTTATGCCCTGATTCCTGGAACCGAACCATTTCTTGGCTGGTAGTTCATTTTGGCCATCATTCTGACAAATGGTGGCACTGCTTGCTTGCTTTGTTGTTCCACCTGGGAGATTGAACTAACCTGCTTGAACTGGAATGTCATGAAGACAGTGCCTTGTCCTAGCTCTTGGACGTCCCCGAAGGAACCTGCCAACTCCTCAAAAGGAATGATGACTAGGCGGTCATCCTAGATGAACTTGATTCTCTGGTACAGAGAGGAGGGAATGGCTCTGGCCATGTGGATCCATGGTCTCCCTAAGAGCAAGGTGAATGAGGCTGACACATTTACAACCTGAAAGTTCGTTGTGAACTGAGCTAGTCCAACCCCAATGGTCAAATCGATATCACCACGGTTCTGCCTAGTCGTATTATTAAAAGCCCTGATGCTCATGGGTCTCTTCATTACTTGACTAAGGTTTAGGTCCAAGTTTTGCAGTGTGGAAAGTGTACAAACATTCAGGCCGGAGTCATTGTCGATGAGCATTGATGATAACATTCTGTCCATGCACTGAACTGCTATGTACAAGCCCAGGTATGATCCCTGTCACTGTCTGGCATTTTCTCTTCCATGAAGGAAATGATTTTGGGTTCGAAGACTTGCCCTATCATTTGCCCCAGTTTCTCGAGCGTTATGTCTGGTGTTACATGGGCATTGCTGAATACTCGAAGCAGTTGCTTCCTGTAGTGCTCTAATGTTAGAAGAAGACCCAAGATAGATATCTGTGCTGGGAACTTGCTCAATTGCTGAGCAATATTGAACTCCTCTGCTTTCTCTAGGATCTTCAACAAAACTACTGAATCAACTGTTTCCTTCTGTGGGTCTGACACTCCTACTTTCTCTTTCTCTGTACCCTTTGCCTTTACCGACTCAGTCACGGGAAGTTGATATACCCGGCCAGATCTGATTAGGTTCACTATGCTCTCACTTTCAAGGATGAGAGAGAGTGGAGCGGGTACTTGGTTGAGGTCAAGAAGCGACTCTGGGATGTAGGAGATCCGGACAGGGCCTAAAGAAGTTGAGGCTTGAACTGGAGCTATAGGCCAATTTGTAAGGCAAGGGATAGTATAGGTGATTTTTCTGGGAACAGGTATCTAGATTAGAGACTGAATGGTCTGTATATTTGATTGTGGGAAGGGGATTATGACAGGGGATCGGTAAGAGGACCTGATGATGCCATCATCGACTGCTGGTGTGTTGGGTCCTGGCTACCCTGCCCCGGGCTCTTCCCACTGAATAAAGTTGATTTGATTATTATGTGGGGGTAGGGGTACTTGATTGATGCTGGTGTTGTTGGGGGCCAACTTAACTCTTCTGTTATCCAAGAGATCTTGGATGGCACACTTCAAGCCTATGCAATAGTCTGTAGCATGGCCTAGGCCTCTATGAAAGGTGCAATGATTATCGGCATGGTAGTTCTTGTTTTATTTATCTGGAGGTAAGAGAGGTGTGGGGCCACTCAACTCGAGAAGGCCCTGCTTGGTCAGGAATTCCAATAACTGGCTGAGTGTGTATGGAAGAGGGGTAAAGTTTCTGAGGGGGGCGGTTTTGTCCCAGGTTTGGTCGAGCCGATCGAGTATTTCTGACAATTGACTGCTGCTGAGCTGCTGGAGATGGTAATCTGATGGGTGCTGTAGAAGCAACCATATGTACGTCTTCCTTCTTTCTATGGTCCCTGGGACCGATGTTCCTGCTGGATTAGGTAGTTGTCTTGGGGGGATCAAGTCCTACACTAGAATGAATAGCCCCGCTCTTGATGGCAGTCTCAATACGGGTACCCATCTTGACGATGGTGCCAAAGTCCACTACTGGTAGGGTTACCATAAGTGTTGAGTAGAGCTACTTTAGAGTGCCCATGAACATGCTTCCTAGCTCTTTCTTAGGGATAGGAGGTGGGATCTTAGCTGTCATTTCCCTCCAATGAGTGGCGTATTCTAGGAATGATTCATTGTTACACTGGCTTAGCTGCTCAAGCTGACTCCTCTGAGGGTGGAGTTCCTAGTTAAAGGAGTATTGCTCCATGAAACTGTCCATGGCATCGTAACATGTCTTGACTTTCTGCTTATCTACCGACATCCACCATATAAGGGCTACCCCCTTCAGATTCTTTTGAAAGTATTGGATGAGTAGAGGTTGGTTTCTGTTGTGCTGGAGCATGTCCTCCAGGTACAATTACAAGTGTTGTTTCGGATAGCCCGAGACATCATATTTATCGAAGTCCGGGACCTTAAAGTCTACGGGAGCAGTATCCTCTGATGAGAAGGTTAAGTCCTCCAGCGATAGACTGGTACTGGTGGATGCCCTTCATTCTTTTCATTTCCTCCTTCATCTGTTTGATCTCATCTTGTAAGGATGGAGTGGGCTCTGAGGATGATGGCCGATCTTGGTCGACGTGTGAGGCCTTGGGTTGCTCTTCATATTGGTCACACTCCTCTCCTTTGCCTACTGTGGGTATAGGGTCAGGTATGATGAAGGGGGGAGGACGAGGCTCTAGTATAGGTTGCTCGATTGGTTCTCCAGTCGGGATCTGGGTAGAGGGTTCTTCGGTTTAGACACCAATTAGAATCTTTAGGGATTCCAAAACTCTATCAAGCTTTGATTGCATGGCTGTGATGTCCTGTCATATGACTGTAGGATCTCACTGGTTTGCTGGTGCTGATCTGTAGGTTCTGCCATTGAGTCTAAGATGCTTTTTGATTGGGCTGTGTAAGAGCTACTTTCTGATTGGGTTGTGTAAAGTACTATCTCTGTGATTGGTACCTCTATCAAGACTGTGTCTATGGCTATTACTTCTGCTAGAATCGTAGTCAGAGAATGAGTCACAAGTCGACTCATGCAACTGAAAAGAATACAACGGCTAATCACGATTATGCATGATGACAGGAAACAGATGCTAGAAAAAGAATTTTTCATTGATACATGAAGAGTGTAACAAGTACAAGATAGTGCGACTCAAAAAGAGAAAAAGACTCTATCCTAGGCATGCCCATCAGGGATCACAAAGTCAAGTGGCCGGGGCACACCATCAAGATCCATGATCTGTTGTTGGAGGGATGTGATCTCAACCTCCATGTTTACAAGGGTCTTAGTAGGATTGAACATTCGGTATCCAAACTGTTGGATACGGGAGGTCATCTTCGCCTTTGCACTATCAAGCTGCTCTCGGCGGTAGTGCAACTAGGCCCGGATGACAGCTTTTTCTTTGGTGTCGCCCCTGCGTCTCCTGTGGAGAGACTGAATTGTCTACTCCAATTGTTCATCCTGCTCTTGTGTAGCTTGGAGTTCGCGGCCCTGTTCCGCTTCTTGTTGCCTGAATGCTCGCTGGGCTTTCTATAGCCTTTTCTCTTTCTGCTGGATCTGGAACTATTTCTCCAGGAAGAAGTCTGTCCAGGGAACCACCATTTCAGCTAGAGGTATGGTTCTGCGTGATGCGACTAGGGTGGGCAGTTCCCTAGGTACAGGCATACCGGGTAGAATGTCAGGATTATCCACCCACTACTGTTATGCTGAGTTGGTCGGTAGTCTTGATGTAACCACAAAGTCAGGCCACTGGTCTTGTCTGGAACTGTGCCAATTTTTCTAGAAGCGTTGGGTGAGGTTGTCTGAGTGCACTGAAAAAGTGATCCAATCATTTTCCTACCGGTCTATCTCTGGGATGAGCTGAGGGAGTCCAAACTGTTAGAGGACTCGAAGTGGTGTATAGACTACGGAGCCTATTAGACCAACAAGAATCATGCATCACTTGCCGGTGATGATGACATGAGGTAGCCTATTCAGTAAAAGCCACTCACATTGCCATGTGATTTCTCCCTCTGACAGGGCTTGGAGAAGCTGGTAAAGCTCTCCGACATCTGTAGTTTTTATCAGACCCTGATTCTAAGAAATCTTCTGAGGTAGACTGTAGGCTTCATGGAGACCGTCTGCCACTGATATAATTATAGGCAGGTATCCTACCAACCAAAGGTGTAGGAAAGGTGTGTTGGCATAGAAGATGCCCTTTCTGTGGTGTACTGACTGGTTAAGAGCCCTGAGAAGCTCGGCTAGGATGACTGGTACAACTAAGTAGGAGTTGTGCATGTCCTTGATAATTCTGACCAAAACTGATTCGACAAGTGTATGGCACCTCGAGAATACCAACTGAGACATGGCTATCAGTGCAAGGGCATTGAGATCAAGAAGTTTCACTGTAGTGGAGTCAGGGTTGCACTTGCGCTTGTACTTCTTTTTAAGAAAAGACTCGGGTATCTAATCAAAAGAGCCGCTAAGGCCGAGCTGCAAGCAGGCAGGCTTGATATGCAAGAACCTGGATAGATCTACCTGACATGTTGTCTTGTAGCTCGGTATTATGGCTTCGCCATCCATGTTTAACCCTAAGATGCGCTGAATCTCTTCCAGGGTTAGGCAAAGCTCGTTCTTACCAAAACAGAATACCATGTGAGATGGGCTCCAACACTGGATAGCAGTGTTCATGAGGCATAGGTCCGGGTTCACCATAGATAAGTCTAATATAGTCCCGGTTTTGTAGTACTGAGCCCAAGCAAGACACTGACTCGAGGTAAAGGCCCCAATTGCTTTCTGGAGATTATCATCACATGCCCCCTGAGAAGTTAGATACACGGGCTGTGACGGTCGACCCATTGACTGAACAATCCCTGAAGGACCTGTCATCTACCTAGACAAAATACAGACTCTATGAGTGCACTGTGTATGTAGATGAAATGCAAAAGATGATGCAATATTTTTTTTTTGATTTGATTGGGTGTGATGAGACACATGTGATCCGATAGGGCAGACGAACAAATGTCCGACATGCTTTAGCCCAAGTTGTTGGAAACCGAGGGACCTATCAAGTCAAGGTTGGGGACAGACTCAGTGAAGGCCTATTTGCCTGGGATTTGAACCCCATGTGCTATGTCAGGAAGCAGGGTTAGATGTACTTTATTACAAGCACAGGTTTGGCTCATTACATACCCCTAAGTGGATAGTTATCCGGGTAGAATGTGCCGGGTAGTCAACCAGGATTTGGGACATGTATAGGGTACAAGCAGGTTAGGGTTTATAGTAGCCCTCCCTAGGTGGGCTACTTGTAGACTATACCCTAACCTAGACTATATGTATGAATATTGGTATAATGCAAGTGTGTTCCTAGCAGGATGGGAGGATCATTTAACACAATATATGCGACTCTCTAGTATAGAACATACCTGAAAATGGACGATTAGTGAAAACGAGAGCATTCAGAATCCTTCTGTGAGGATAATCACCCAACAGGAGTAATTCCGTAGACCTCCAAGGCTGTTATGCCACTGACACTAAGGATGATCATCCAGTAACCGTTAACGTAATAAGCCTGTCTATTGAGTTGAGTGGGATAATTACGCTACTATAATATGTATGGATGCACAGCACACAATTAACCAATAGATATAAAACGATTAGTGTTAATTTAAACGCTTAGACATCTTGAACAAGATTTAAAGTTTAGTTGGTTTAAACCTGGGTTCCTAGTCGAACCCTGATAGACCAGCTCTCCCCAGCAGAGTCGCCCAAGCTATAAGGGCGGATTTCCATGAGACTCACTAGGATGTGTACCTATACCCTCATGAGTGTGAAGGTTGATTAAGAGTCACCACTTATTCATTCAGAATGGATAATTCCTCCGAATTTGGATAAGGTCTTGGTCTGCGATTGAGAACAGGGTAAGAGGTTCAGTTGAGTCAGGGGAAGGTGTTAGGCACTCCGAGACTTCCATTTTACAACGGTTCCATACTCCCCAGGTATAAGCCAATTAAAGTTAATCTTGTTCAAAATGTCGGAGAGTTTAAGTTAATACCAATCCAAGAAATAAAAAGCTAACTGGGGTCGAACCCTGGTTGGGTTGCCTACTCACAGGGTGAGATCAGACCGAGCGTAGTTCTAGCACATGAGCCTTTACCGAGGCTAGGGGCATGTGTGTGTACACCAAGGGTTGCTAGTATGGACTAGTCCAGTAGACTAGGGTTTGATTGACTGAGGAGGGTCAAGTGCAAGGTACAAGCCCGGTAGGCTTAGGGAAACTCCGGTAGACTAGGGCGGAGTTTGGCCAGGGTTAGGGTTGCTAAAGGGGTTAGGCCAAACTAACCATGGTTAAGGTTGCTAACCATAATTAAGGGGATGTGAGATTTAGCCCGGTAGGCCAAGGGGAGGCTCTGTAGGCCGAAGATAAGTCCGGTAGACTTGGTCTTAGGCCCGGTAGGCCGTAAACCGAAAATAACTGCGATTAGGGTTGCTAACCGGAGTTAAGGGGGATCTAACTGTGGTTAGGATTGCTAACCAGGGTTAGGATTGGGCCAAGGTCAGTTTTATGGTCCAAACTTATTTTTAGGATTTTTTGATTAATTTCCTAAGATTTGTAGAGTTAAGGGATGGTTAACCGTGATTAAATGTTTACCGAAGGTGTATTTAACCACAGTTAAGGGTATAGTAAAGTCTGAGGTGGGCCCAGGGAGCTAGGCACGGCCTAAAGTGGCCTACTACCAGGCCTGGGCCCCTATAAAAGCCCAGAATCAAAATAAATTTAATGTCAGTAATAAGATTACCGACATTCCAAACAGTATTTTTAACTCAGGTTTTGCCCACTATTAACTAGGGTTAGGGTGTAACTCTGGATGAACTGAGACCATGGGGACCAAGAGGGAAGTCCAGTGAATATTTTGAGTCTGGTGTGGGCCCCAGGGGGTGCCTGAAATGGGCCCCACGAAGGTGTAAAGCTGCTGGACTTGAAAGTACATATTGGTGGTAGATGGTCTACCGCCATTGTCAAAATAGGCTAATTTGGAATTAGCGGTAGACCTTCTACCGACAAAAGGAGATTTCCAATGAACTGGGCCTGGCCCATGCACACTCAGGCTCTGGAGGTTAGGCTTAGTATTTTAGGGCCTTGTGAGCCTAGGCTAAGGGTTCAGGCCTAGGGGGATGGACTTTAGGGTTCAAGCCCTAATAGCTCTAGGGCTAGGCCAAGGCTTCGGCTAGGGTCACCTAGGGCTAGGGTTTTTTACATGGGTTTACACTAGGGTTTAACTAGGGTTTACCTAGGGTTTAGTTAGGGCTTACCTGAGGTGTAGGGGACTTGGCAGGGGATAACCATCGTTAAAAGGCTTTAACTAGGGTTTAGACAGGGGTGTAAAAATTAGGTGCTTACAGTCGGGATGCAGAGTTGGATGTGTTTTATTACAAGCACGAGTATGGCTCATTACATGCCTCTGTGTGGGTGCTTATCAGGTTGAGAGTGCCCTGGTAGTCAACCATGATTGGGGACAGGTATAGGTGCAAGTAGGTTAGAGTTTAGAGTAACCCTCCAGGTGGACTGCTTGTAGACTATACCATAGCCTAGTCTTATGTTAAATGCTGGGTAATGCGAGTGTTTTCCTAAAAGAATCAGGGTCACTTAACACCGTATATGCGACTCCCCGATATAGAACATACCTGAAAATGGATGATTGGTGTAAGCGGAAGTGTTCAGAATTCTTCCTTGAGGGTAATCACCCAACAAGAGTAATTTCGCAAACCTCTAAGACTTTTAAGCTTCTGACACTAAGGATATTCATCCAGTAGTTGTAAGCGTAATTTAACCTGTCTACTGGGTTTCATGGGTCATTACACTACTAGGATATGTATGATATGCATAGTACATAAAATACCCAAAGAGGTAAAAAGAATTACTATTAGGCTAAGTACTTAGGCATTTGAACAATTTTGATTTTAATTGACTTAAACCTAGGTTCTGGGTTGAACCTTAAAAGATCTCCCCCAACAGAGTCACCAGAGCTGTGAGCACGGGATTTCACCTCACTCACGAGTTTAAATGAGAGTCACCACATATTAATTCGAAAGTGATAAGTCCCCGGGTTGTGGATAAGGTCTAATGGTCTATGTTGAAATTCTAGGTAAGAGGTTCGGTTAAGTCCTGGGGATGGTGTTAGGCGCCCCAGGACCCCCATTTTCCAATAGTTACCTACTCCCTAGGTATAAGTCAAATTAAAGTCAAATTGTTATTCAAATGCCTAAGTGTTTAGAGGATACTAACCCAAGAAAGAAAAGCTAACTAGGGTCGAACCCGGGTTGGGTTGCCTATGTACTCACAAGGGAGAGATCAGACCAAGCGTAGTTATGGCACATGAGCCCGTACCAAGGCTAAAGGGTGTGTGTGTGCACTGGGGTAGCTAAGAGTCTAGCCCGGAGGCTAGGGTTTGGTTAACCAGGTTGGTCAAGTGCATGGTTTCAGTGCAGAGGCCAAGGATTAGTCCGGTAGACTAAGGGATTAGGCCCGGTAGGCCAAGGGTTAGCCTGGTATGCTTGGGTTTAGGCCCAGTAGGCTAAGAGATAGGCCCGATAGGCCGAGGGTGAGCCTAGTAGGCTAAGAGATTAGGTCAGGTAGGCAAAAAATGATTTAACTAGAGTTAAAGGGAGAGTTAACCATGGTTAGGGCTGCTAACCATGGTTATAAGAGCCAAGGTCAAGGTTTTTGGTCTATTTTCATTTTTTGAATGTTTTTGAGATTTTTTCAGATTTTTACAATGGTTAAGAGGCATTAACCATGGTTAAAAGTTAACCCCAGTTAAAGGTCTAGGTAGGTCTAGCATGGGCCCAGATAGCATGGTAGGGCCTAAAATGGCCTCCTACATGGTCTCGGCCCTGTGTAAAGTCCAAGTAGCAGAGATACAGGGAATTACGGTAAATAAATTACCCTCATTTTCAGTTCTTTACAGAACTTGAATGGCGGTGATCAGTTTACCGCCATTCCCAGTCTTTCTGAGAATGGTTTTTGTAGGTCAAGGGTATAACCATGGGGTTATGGACCCTCCAAGGTTGAAAAGGGGAGTCCCCGAAGTATTCTGGGCCTATGGTAGGCCCTGGAAGGACCAGAGTAGACAAGGGAAGGTCTTAGGGACCTAACTTGGACCCTGGAATGGACCAGGGCCCACCCAAGAGGGTGCTAGGGGCTACTGTAAATGGAGGTTCAGGAATGGCGATATTGAGATTACCGTCATTCCTGGAATTTTCTAGAGCTCGATTTTTCCCCCCTGGGGTGGAACCAAGTTACATCCAGGGGATCCCTCATGAACTGAGGGTCCCCCAGACGGTCAGGGGAGGTGTCATACACGGGGTAGCCATGATACAAGAGCTTCGACCCTTAAGAGGGTCCCCTATACCTATAAAGAGGTAGGGGGACCTCTGTCCTTGAGATAAAATGAAGCAAAACAAAAAATAAGGTCCCCTGGAGTAGGACCAGGGGCCTTACAATGCTTTAACAGAAATGACAAGGGGTAGGGGGTCCTACCCTGCTGCTCTAGCTCCCACGGTGGTGGAGTAGGTGGTGTACGGTGGCAGTGCACGAGGAGACGGCTGGGGCAGCCTCTAAGGTCATTAAGGTTCTTCCTGAGATATAAACAGAGGTTAGGGAGTCTGGGATTGGGCTGGCCAAAATCTAACAGAGGTTCATTGTGGGTTTTTAGAATGAATGAACGCTTGAGGAGTGGGGTTTATTTATAGGGTTGGAGGGACCTTGGGGTAGTTTAGGGATTGTTGTAAGGGTGGAGGACCCAAGGGAGGCGGAGTTGTGGTTGTCCAGGGGGTGCCAACAGCATTTTGAACCAAACACCAGGAATGGCAGTAGAGTTTTTACTGACATTTTTGATTTAGCCTGAATTCTGAATGGCAGTAGAAACTCTACCGCCATTTCCTGTTTTATGCTAAATCATGCACAACCCTTTTGCAATTGGCCTGAAACACTGTAGCTTTTTCCAAATAAGGAAATGGCGGTAATAACTTCATCGCCATTCTTGATTTTTTTCAAATAAAAGGGAGTGGGCCCCACAGCAACGGTACTCAAGGCTTGTGGGCCTAAGTTTGGGCCCACAAGGTGGTTTGGCTTCGGTTTTGGGGTCCCTGGGCCTAAGAATGGGCCTTGGGTTAACCTAGGATTTTGACTAAGGCTTGACTAGGGTTTGCCCAGGGTTAGAGGGGATTAACCATGGTTAAAATGACTAACCATGATTAGGAACGGGTGTAAAAACTAGGTGCTTATAGGGACCTTGAGTCACCACATTTTTTAAATCTGCTTAAATCCCATGACATACAAGGCATACCAACACGAGTCACCAAAAATGAGAATAATGAAATTTCGATATATAATAACCAAACCATCCTGCACAAGTCTGACCCATATTAACATAACCCACCGTAACTAAAATCCAACAAAGTATAAGATTCTAAGCAACATCACAAAAGTTTATTACAAATTTCCTTAAAAACAAATAAGAAACCTAATAGTAAGGAGACCGGTCAAAGTCCTTCACTTCCTCAGTGAAGAGATCACCTTCTTCCACTTCTCCATACGCCTCCTCTATTCAAGGCTCTGCTATCGGCTTCGGCTCTAAACCTGCCAACAATAACAGATTGACTGAGTATTGAAAACACTCAGCGGATAAGTAGTCTAATCAACAACATAATATCATTTGAAGATATTTAATAATACAATCATTTCGTAAATATATAATCAGAGTGCATAAGAGCATGCGAGACATATCATATTTTCATCTTGACTCGTGTGGACTTGTGAGCGTGAGAGACTCTTAGACTTGATCTTATATAATGCATGTTATTATGAGCTTGCGAGATATTTCTTGTGAGATTCCATTTCCCTTCCGCGGACCAATACTTATGAGCTTGTGAGATATTCGAGTCATGCATGCGTACTTGTGAGACATGTGAACTCATGAGACTTAAAGACTTACCATGCAAGTGAATGTGTGCTTGAGTGTCACAATTGACATTCGAATAAGTCATCCCTTAGGTTCGGATCTCACACCATGGAAACTCCACTATAACGTCTCATACCGAATGGTTAGAGAACTCTTGATCTAGAAGATTTCCCTCTAAGTTTTGGCTTACCTGAATATCAACCACCATTTAATATAAATAGGGCATAATTTAACATAAAAAGCATAATTAAAATTTTAGAATAGTTTAGCATAAGAGTCATAGTTAACATTATTAGCATAATACATTCATTTCTATAATACATTTCTTAATAATAAACTCATTTTATTTCCATTCATACATAAAAAACAAACACCCTTCATTCAATTAATATACCTCATCCTCCATTCCAAGCATACATCACCATAGACATACATCACAATCTCATAACCATTCATTCAAACTCAATCCATCATCATTTCCCTTCCACAATTTCCAACAATTCATCAATTATCAACCAATAAGCTTAAACCATCATTTTCCAACATCTTAAACACATGCGAAAATCTACACTTCATGAGTAAAATCCCTCATTCACCATCATATATCCATTTCCATAAAAATTATGTAAGAAAACTCTTAATTGAATATACCTAGGCTTAGAGATTACATAATGGAGCTAAGTTAAAAGGCATATCGACCTTTGGGATCGTTCCCTTCGATCCAAAACACAAGAGAAGGCTCCTCAAGGCTTTGGGGGCGATTCTCCAAGCTTTAATCTCCATCTTCAAGCTAGAACTTCCCTTCTTGAGCAATCTCCCTTTAAAACCCTAGGTTTTCTCTCCCATTTTTGGCAAATTAGGTTTAGAAGTTAGAACCCTAAATCCCTTGAAATAGAACCTCCATTTATAGCCTAGGGTTTTAAAAGCTTGATTTCCTTAACTATTTAAAAAAAATCCTGTGCGCGACTGCGATCGATCACCCACACATTGCGATCGATCGTAACCCTCCAGTGCGATCGATCACACATAGGATGATCGATCGCGTATCCCACAGAAAAATTTCCCAGATTTTTGACGGAGTGCGATCGATCACAAACCCTCTGCGATCGATGGCAAATAGAACAGAGAATTTTCCCAATTTTTCAACTGAGTGCGATCGATCGTAGATCCTCTGCGATCGATCGCATGCTCTATTTTTTTTTCCCCACTTTTTCTTCGCTTAAACATTTTAAACATAATACACCTTAAACATAAACAAAACATGCATAATAACATAACAAAAGACTATTCTACCCTTATTAATTGTCTTAATGGCATGAAAGAAAGTTTGGGTCTCTACAAAAATATTTAAATTTTTTCTTTAACACATCCCTAAGGGGATGAAATAATCTAGTTTTGGGATCACAAAAGACTCCAAGCCTCAACCAAAATAGTCACAGTCAGGCTTACATTAATACCCTAATAGATTTGGAACCTGATGGGTTTAAAACAGTTCAAGGGTAAGTTTTAAGAGTTAGCCAAAATTTTGGAAAAGTCCTATTCGCAGACAAGTCTGCGGGAAAGTTTCAAGAACTTAGCCAAAATTTTGGAAAAGTCCTGTCCGCAAACAACTCTGCAAGCAAGTTTTAGGACTTCTCCAAAATTTTTGAAAAGTTCTGTTCGCAGACAAATCTACAGACAGATTGCAGGACTTAACCAAAATTTGGAAAAGCCCAAGTCCACATACAAAATGTCCATGGTGTTGTCCAAGGATTGGACCTTAGGGGGGGTGAATAAGGTCTATGGAAAATTAAAATTCCTCCTAATTCCTTAAGCAAAGTTTCAACTAAATAAGTTAAAAGGAATTAGAGATTTGGCAATTCTACCAATAATGCAAAACAATTAGATAAAGAGAAGAGTTAGAGTAATGCAAAAAAATAACACAAGAAATAGTTCAGGAGGTTCGGCAACCTGCCTACATCCCCGCCTCAAGTTATACCCGTTAGAAGATTCACCACGATTTATTCTCAATCATCAATCTTGTTCCGGGTGAAGATCAAATCTTGCTAGGGAACAATCCTCCCTGGACTTAGTCCACTTTCCGAGAAGTGACCAGACCTTCCCAATCTCTTTCTAGGTAGAGATCAAACCTTACAAAGCTTTCGGCTTCACGGACCAATGTCCCACGGACCATTTGATTTTACAACCACTTTAACAAGAGAAATTTGCACTCAGATAATCCTCCTTACACACACTGATAAATGCTCTAATACTCTGTAGAAAATCTTCCAGAGATTGGAGTTGAAAAGCTCAAGAACTTGGATTTGGGGATTCTAGGTTATAACTCAATAGTTTTGAAATCTAAGCTTTGGAGTGATTAATTGAATGATTGAAAGTATCGGTATTCTTCTTTTGGTTCATAAATCAATCCTTTTTATAGCTCTTGCAATAATATAACCCTTGGAGGCATAACCAAAACTCAAAGAAACATTAAAAACTAGCCGTTACAGAGTAAAACTCTGTCCCGAGCCATCTAGTCGATTGGATGGGTTCATGTAATCGACTGGATGAACACAGTAAAAATTTGGCCTATCTAGTCGACTAGATGACTCCATCTAGACGACTCGATGATGTATTTTACTGAATTCAGTTTTTCTTAACCTAAATTATGGGAATGATTTGCAAGGTCACTTGGATTAACTTTATCATGTTTTTAGTCAATCCAAATAATTTCTAAGGTTCTTATAACGATATTCAATAGGGTCTTAAGACACCTATGGTCAATCTAAGTATTAAGCATTCAACTGACCAAACTTTGAGGACTTTTTACAAAAGTCTCAAACCACTCTTAAACTAAAATATTTAAACCTTGGAGAGTCTGCATTTCTTCAAGCTTGATCTTAAATCTTCCTTTTGGCTTTGTCTTCATGATCCTTCATTCTTGTTCATGATCTGACTTGGACTTTTGATTTGATTTTTATCATCTTCAATATGATCCAACTTGATCCAATAGCTTTGCTTGACTTGGTAATGATCTGTCGCGCCCCAAAATACCCCCTAGGAGTTAAGGGATACTTTAGAGGTGACTACGTGTACCTGTCAAACCATCCTGTAATGCAAGAGGCTAAACATAATATAATACAATGATAATCAGAGCGCGGAAACTAAACATAAGTGCAGAAGCATAAGCCAACTTTTTCTTTTCTTCTATAACTCCAAATAGTATTCCAAGTTAACATATACCAATTACAATCAAAGTAAAGGTGGACATGCCCACCTATCAAAATATAAAAAGAAACTCTCTAACCCTCTCCTCTCAACAGTAGTCGAGGTATGGCCACACATCCAAGTCCCCATCCTCCTGAGACTGCCATGGGATAGGTGGCTCCCTCTCCTCTACATACTCCTCCTCGACCCAAGGCTCGGGGTCGAGGACATCCACAGTACCTGCCGACATAAAAGTACGGTTGAGCATGGAATACTCAGCGAGTACAAACTACTAGCTAACCATAACAATAGCGAAAGCATAACAACATTGAGCAATACAAGATATTAATTTAAAGCAATAGTGAAAGCATAAGATACATAGCCATATCTTGACATGCGTGTATGAATGCAAAAACCTCGGTAAAACTCATGTCTCGGAAACCTTTTTCGTGTCTCGGTCAAATCATGTATGTGTGTCGTGTCTTGTCTTGTATTTCGTGTCTTGATTTGTTCTTGACTTGTATACTTGTGAGCCAGAGGCTAGCACCCTTCCTTAGGCTACCAACCTCCTTGTCATGTCCTTGTTCCATTTCTCTTGTGAGCCAGAGGCTAGCACCCTTCCTTGGGCTACCAACCTCCTTGTCATGTTCTTGTTCCATTTCTCTTGTGAGCCAGAGGCTAGCACCCTTCCTTGGGCTACCAACCTCCTTGTCATGTTCTTGTTCCATTTCTCTTGTGAGCCAAAGGCTAGCACCCTTCCTTGGGCTACCAACCTCCTTGTCATGTTCTTGTTTCATTTCTCTTGTGAGCCAGAGGCTAGCACCCTTCCTTGGGCTACCAACCTCCTTGTCATGTTCTTGATTCATTTCATATACAAATACAATCGTGGAAAACCCGGTTTCATGCATGCATGTGTGGTGTGTGTAGCACTTGTAATATCATGATGACAATATGACATGAAGAGTAGTGTATAGCAATTCAATTCACAGTATAACCATATAGGAATTTGAGTAATCTACGTGGCATTTGAATAGTTCATCATTCATAAGAACACATGCATAAGGCCTACTTTCATTTTCTTCATTTATGTCATTTATTCCTAGTTTAGGCATTTTGTCAAACACATAACATGCAAGGTTCCTTAATGGTTCATCTTCTTCTTTTTAGTGCCTACTTTCCATCCAAAAATCAAGGTATGTTCATTATTGGTAAAATGTCCATCCTCCATTTTCCATTCTTCACACCACACATTCATACACCATACATTCGGCATCCCATCGCCTCAATCAACCTCTCATCCATGCATCCACACCATTTTCCTCACCTTGTTTATATTTAGTGAATATGATACATTTCATAAGGGAGAAATACATAGTAGCAAAATCATATAGTTCATAAAAAACTAGGTTATTGTTAGGGGAAGTTAGTAGGGTGTACTAACCTTGAATCAAGGCTTGATCCTTGGTAGGGACCTTGATTGAAGCTCCAACTTGAAAGATGAAGCCTTTGCTTGAAAGAAGCTTGAGTTGGGGAAGAAATCCCTTTCAAAAACGTGAGTGAGGGCTGCCCTAGCTTTGAGAATGCACCCTACCCGAGCTTGAGTTGAAATCTTGAAGAAAACGTGCTTGGGGACGATCTAGGGTCTTCACCCCTTTGATTTCTTCTCCAAAAGCAACCTAGGTTTAGGAAACCCTTTTCTCTTCTCTCTTATCTCCCAAATCTATCTAAGTATAGTGAATGATGCCCTAAGGCTCGGGCAAGCCTTAAGGAGAAAGGGTTTAACCCCCAAAAGACGAAAAAGCCCTTAATGAAAATTCTGAAAAACACGAAGACCGAGCGATCGGTGGTTATGATCGATCGATCGGTTGCCTACCGAGCGATCGGTGTTTATGACCGATCGACTGGTCAAAAACTCACTCTCTGGAAAATTTCCCCATACAAAATTTCTGACCGTGCGATAGCTACCGATCGATCGGTTATGGACCGATCAATCTCTGAGTGGACCGAGCGATCGGTGCTCTGTATGTCTGGACTGTTTTGACCATATCTTTTGACTCGCTCGTCGGATTTCGACGATTCAACTTGCGTTGGATCCGTCTTTCGAAAACGAACATTTTTGATATTTCGGAATTTCCAATTTCTCCCTTATTTATTAATTAGACTATGAAAACGGCCAATTAGCTACGAAAGTGCCATTCATTAAAGATGAAAAAGTCTGGGGTGCTACATGATCTTTCTTCATGGATAGAGTCATTTCATGCTTTTTCACTGAATGACTTTGCTAATGCTCTTTGTACACTATTTTTCATATAAACTCAATAGAAGCATTAGTAACACAAATCTCATTCTATTATTGTGTTATCATCAAAATCACCAAGAAGACATATGGTAGACACCTATAGGCTAACACGCGAACAATAATTAATGCCCTTGGGCATAGTGCCCACAGACACAGTCCTTGCGACAGTTTTAAGCCAGCAGACAAAGTCCTTGGGCAAAGTCAGTCCGCAGAGAAGTCTGCAGATAGTAGGTCATCTTCTCAAATAACCTTTCAAGTTTTCCTAAATCAGAAAACCTTGGAACTCCTGTAATGATACCGAAATTCCTGCCAGAAATAACAAAATGCCCAAGAGGGCATTCCAGGGATCTCTTCAACAGGGAAAACCCCAAAGAATACCCATAAGGGCATTCCAAAGCTTCCGGATGACGAAAAATCCTCATCCCTTTCCTCTGTGAAGCCAAGAAACCCAAAGAAAGGGTATCTTTCAAAAAATGATGAAATGAAAAAAAAATGAACCATGAAAGAGCCAAATGCTCTTTCCCCTCACTGGTTCAGACAAAAAAAAGATAGACCCACCTCTTGAAGAGGAAGGTTTGAGTTATGGGAAGGATTTCTTCTTCCTGGAAATGAAGAAAAGTGAGAGCTCTGGTTTTCTGAGCTCTCTCTGAGTTCTGGGAAGGCAAAATGTCTTCCCTATAAGCCAAGGTTCCGTTATATAAGGACTCCCCTCAAGTCAATCCAGGCCATCCATTTTAAAATGGACAACCCAAATGGCAGGAGAAGATCTCCCGCTATCTGGTATTAAGGGCGAGAAACCCTCATCTTGAGGGTTCCTCGATAACCCTCACCTCGTATTGGGCTGTCATCCAAGGTACAACCCGCGTAATGAGGTGCACACCTTTAAAAACTCTTTCAAAAACTCTCTTTTAGAACCCTCTTTCCACGTGCTTCGATTTTCAGAAATGCCCCTAAGGTAAAAAATGACCAAAATGCCCCTAGAGTGTAAAATGACCCAAATACTCCTGAAAAGTTCACATTTCATCTTAAATAATTTTTTGGATTTTATCAGTTCAATTTCAACTGTTTTTGGGATCAAGTCAGGCATAAAGCGGAAAACTGGCAAAAATACCCCTAGAAAAGTGCTCAAAAGTTGTCATTTTGTTTGACATAAATTTGCAAAATTTTTTGTTCAATCACAACTATTTTCAGGGTCAAAACGAGCTTCAAATAAAAATTTAGGTTTTCATCGAATCGGAAAGCGACACATGGCACAAAATAACAAAAAAAATAATTTTCAAGCCCTCAGGCTAGGCGCTACTTCAAGTAGCACCCCTATAATTACAACAATGCCCCTAGCTACCTTACCGACCTCCCCTGCGCTATATTTAAAAAATCTAAGGGAGGGCACTACTTCAAGTAGCGCCCACCCTATTTGCACCCTCTTTGCCGCCCTACTGTTCCCCACCGCCTTGCTTTTCGGGGGTTTTATCCACATAGGCGTTATTACAAGTAGTGCCTCCCTATTTTTTGCTTCCTATAAATACCGCACCCCTTCTCCTTCATTTTCATTTTCATTCATTTCTTCTCTCTCCTCTTTCAAAAATCCTTCTTTAGTGTTTGGCGATCCCGGGAATTTGATTTCGAAGAATCATTCTCGGAAGCAAATATTTCAGAGACCCTTTCGGGTTTTCCGGAAGGTAAAATCTCGTCAAACTCTGTCTTTTTTCAGTCTTTTATTAATTTTTTAAATTATTTTATTGCTTTTAAATGCTTAGAGTGCTTGCTTAACCTACCCTGTCGAACTTTTACCCGAACTTCGGTTCAAACTTAGTCGAACCTCAGTTCAAACCCTACTTACCTAGTCGAACCTCTGCCCAAACCTCAATTCAAAACCTGATTCAAACTCTACCAACCCAGTCTAACCTACCATGCCGAACCTCTGTCCGAACCTTGGTTCAAACCCTACTTACTTTAGCTGAACCTCTGTCTGAACCTCAGTTCAAGCCCTACCTGCCTTAACCGAATCTCTGTCCGAACCTCAATTCAAACCCTAGTTCAAACCCTACTTACCTTAGCCGAACCTCTTTCCGAACCTCGTTTCAAACCCTAGTTCAAATCCTATCACACCATAAACCAACCCAATGCTCCTTGACATTAGCTAAAATTGTCCAGATGCTCCCTGGTCAGAGTTTAAAAGGCCCAAACGCTCCTGAATATGGGCTTAAACCATTCAAAAACACTCTAATATCCAAAGACAAATCCTAGCATTTCAAACACCCACTATCCAAACACTCAACAAATCAAACCATCAACTACCCTCTGGAACTACGTGGGGCTTGATTCCACTAACAGTGGATACATAGGAGACCCTGATCGGGCTCAGCTCACCCAGGATAGAGCCTCTGTCCTGTACATGCTTATTTCAATATGTATATTACTGTTCATATAATACCTATCAAGTATATAGATGAAATGCAAGCTCTTCTTATGGTTTCCACCAATTTAATTCAGACTTAGGGAGTAGGTAACCATTTCCGGATGGGACTTTAGGGGTGCCTAACACCTTCTCCTGACTCAAATAAATACTTACCATGAACTCTATTTCTATACCAAAGCCTTATCCAACCTTTTTAAGGACCCTATTTACCCTTACAATACAAATAGGTGGCGACTCTCTATATCTTACATTTTTAGCACTATTCCTCCTCAGGTTCAATCCTGATTGGGAGTGAGGTTAAAATCTCGAGTCTACGGCTTGGCGACTCTACTGGGAACATTCAAGCCAAAACCTAAATCTAAACTGAACAAGGGAAACCATATCAGAAACTTTCAATTACATCTATATGTTGCTAATTTTACTAATCTGCACATTGCTAACTTATGCTTCTATCATTCATCGAATCTCGGACATTTGTTTGCCAACTTAGCAACATGCCTAGGAATCCATTTTTTTTATTCATTGCTTGATTTTAATTGATATATATAGATTCATATTCATTACATAATAGAATAAAATACTTTCACCTATCTAGTTGGATCCAGTAAGCTTACAATCGAGAGATGTTTATCTCCGATGATGGAGCTCAAAAATCTGTGGAAAGTACTGGTTGTAGACTAAGGATGTTTATCCCCGATAACGCGACTCGTCTTTCCCGCTTGCATCAATCGTCCATTTTCAGGTGTAAAGTCTGTATTTTTTGTGTCGACATGTTCCGGTGTCAAAACAAGTGAGTCTAGGTGTGTATCTTGTGTCATTGCCGTCAAGCATCCGCAAACAAGCGAAGTTGAACACAGTTGAGACTCGATTGATCATTTCCTTCATAGGATGGTAAGTGACCTAGATACCATGTGACCATAGGTGGGAATTGACTTAGAATAATCCTAATATGATGCCTTAGGTGGTAAGTGTCCTAGACTAACCATACGGACCCTAGGTGATGAGATAAGCAGTGCAAAACAAGTTCAAAATGCTGAAATTTTTCAAAAAAGCAAGGTTGCTTGTAGGTGACATATCTCCCAATCCGTAGCTTGGATTTTGCTCTATAATATATCAAATTGACCGTGTTGAAAAGAGATACAAATTTTGTGAAGGGAATAAGGTCTGTAAATGAAGTTCTAAAAGCGGGTTGTTACCTCAAGTTCGACCCTGATCATTGAGGGTCGACCCTGAATAGCCAAACATTTGTATGGTGCAAATGGGCAGAGAGTGAAAATTTCCAGGGTCGACCCTGGAAGACCTTTTGGTCGACCGAAGTCGAGGTTTGGGTCGACCCAAGTGACTCCCAGGGTCGACCCTGATATGGGGATTTTGCCTAATTTGATTTTTTAATGCCTCTTTGGTTTTTAATCACTTTTAGCAACTTCCAAACATTGTTTTAGATTCCCTATAAATTATGAAACCTTCTAGTTCGTGGGGAACATCTTTGGGAGAGTATAGAGAGGGTTTTTAATTCCTTCTAGAGTTCATAAAAACTCTGGAAACTTATTGTTCTCCTCCCCTTTGTTAGTGCATTCAACCTAGAGTTTGCAAGCCCAAAGTTCCAATTTTGCTTGTTTAGACTTGTCCTTGGAAGGAGTCCATCTAGGTGTTGATTTTTATAAAACCATAAACCCATTCTGGATAGAACACCTTGGCCAGAGTGTTTCGGAGCCTTTGCGAAGGATATCGATCCGAGATGGATCGTGGATATGTGATTTGATCGGTGGAATTCGAAGCCACATTGACGAAGATCGATCGAAAGATCGTGGACTGTTTTCGAGACACAAAGAGAAGTACAAGCGACTGAGGTTGATCATGGAACTTGAGAGTACGTGATGACTTTTTGAGGCGTGGAAGACTAATAATTGAAGGATCATAGTATCGAGTCTGAAGAAGTCAAGTTCGAGTCTTGTAAGTTCTTGTTTACTTTGTATTAGTGGATTCTCATGGCTGGACTAGGTCCCGTGGTTTTTCCCGGAAGGGTTCTCACGTAAAAATCCTTGTGTTGTGATTTGCTTGGTTTTCTATTTTCCACACTTAAAGTATATCATCCCTTAATTTATAACTTAATTGTTAAAATATCTAAAAGGGTAGATAGACTCATAGGGAGCCCTAACCATCCCCTTGACTTTTAGAGTTCTCAACTCAAACCTTAGATTTGAGGTTCACTGAATTTTTTCAATTGGTATCAGAGCGGGTTCACTAAATTTCTAGTGTGATCTTATCTCATATATTCGGTGAATATGAATCTCCAAAGAGAGGGAGGATCCATCTCTTATCCTCCATTATTTGATGGGAATAATTATACCTATTGGAAAGCTCGAATGAGAGCATTTCTAAAATTATTACATGAGAGAGTATGGATCTCCATTGAACAAGGTTGGACCCATCCAACTAAGACCATACATGATCAGACCGTTCCTAAACCTTCTTCTGAATGGACCAATATAGAACTTGAAAGTTGTAGATGGAATAGTAAGAGTCTAAATGCAATCTTCGCCGCTGTCACACTCAAATAATTTCGACGTATTTCTAAATGTGACACTTCGAAGGAGGCATGGAACATTCTTCAAATTATCCATGAAGGGACTACAACTGTCAAAATCTCCAAACTTCAATTGCTTACCTCTAAGTTTGAAAAGTTGATGATGGGTGACAATGAAACCTTTGACAGTTTTTATGCAAATCTGAGTGACATTTTCAATTTTAGTTTCAATCTAGGGGAAAGAATTCCTCAATCTCTACCTGAGAGATTTCGATTGAAGGTTACCGCCATCGAGGAGAGCAAAAATATTGATACTCTCAAACTTGAAGAGTTGGTTGGTTCTCTCCAAACCTATGAGTTAAATCTGAACCCATTTAAGAAACCAAAATCCATTGCCCTAAATCAGGTAGTTCTTCTTGTGAGGAGACTAGGGGTTATGTGACCTTCACTGCATCTTTGTCTGGGGTTGAAGAATCTTATTCAAATGTTGTAAGTGACCAACACCATAGTGATGGTGAGAATGATGAGAGTCAGAATGACTCAAATTCTGAGGGAGACCTCAAGGCAGCCTATGATGAGCTATTTCAGGAATGGCTAAAGCTAAAAAAGGTTCAGTTTTTCATGTCCAAAAAGATCAAATCTATTGAAATAGAAAAAGATGCCTTAGACCAAGCGGCTTCAGGGTTGAGAGCTCTTGTGTCACAGCTTGAGGAAGAGAAGGCTTCTCTCCTTGCCAAGACTAAGCTTCTTGAATCTGATTTGCATGTTTGTCTTGATGAAAAGACAAGTCTTGAAATCAAGTTGGCTGATTTTGAGCAAAATCAGAGGTGTGGAGATGAGAAGGGAACTCCATCTACCTCGAACACTGAGTCTGGTGCTAAAAGACGCCCTCCTGCTAAAGGGAAAGATCCTTCTACTCAGAAATTTATTCCCATATGTCATAAATGTGGAGTGAAGGGTCATATTAAGCCTCGATGTCCTAAACTTCAAAGAATGCTCAATCATGGTTCAAAGAACCAACATAATTTTAATGGGAATCTTCAAAGGAGAGTTGAGGTCCTAGTGGAGAAGTCTAGGAGTTTGTGTGAAGATGTGATGAAAATTGCTCACAACTCTAGACAGTGGCATGGTCATAACACTCCTTATGCTAGATATATAGGAGGTAACGGGGAGAACCATAATGCCCGCCATAATTCTAGGACACAATCCTGAAAAAAGAGGAACAGGAGGAAGAGGCAAAAGGTCATACCTATCTCAACTGAAACGGTTAGAATCCAAGGGTCAATCACACTTCAAAAACCGTTTGGGTGAGAAAGGAAGACCTGAAGGGCTTCACTTAACCCGTGTCTGTCATAGCCTAGGGTGTGCTGTTAGCATTCTATCTTGTCCTAATGCTATGCTATTTGTGTATACTAGTATTTTTTTTGTTTACTAGTGTTAATTTGTTTTGGTATGTTTTTCTGTTTTCTTTATTTTGAAAAATCCAAAAACATCGAAAAACTAAAATTCAAAAAGATTTTTGTCATGTTGCCCTTGTTTGACTTGCATGATCTACATTCCTTGTGTGATCTTTATTTCTATACTTGTCCATGGTTGAACATGAGTTTGTTGCTGATTGAGGATATATCACCTTCATAGTCTCTTGGTTAGGCTGAAAATTAGACTAGTTTTATCTTGAACAGTTAGAGACTTATTCATGTGTGTATGCTTTCCAAATTTCACAAGCACTCTGACTAATTTTGTTGAGAGCTCTATTTTCCAATCTGTAGGTGTTTGACTTATCTTAATAATGTGACCTTAGATGACCAATCTAGAATGACCATATTTTTTAGTCATCCCCATTTTGGGTATCCTCCATGAGTAAAAAATTATTGTAATGAAAAGGGCTACCTACTGGGATGTGTCAAAGTCACTATTAGATGCAAACAGTACGAAATGGCTACCTAGGTGGATAGTAGGTATCTATCTGGGTCACTAGAGTGAAAGCCCCTATTTCCAATAGCCAAGACTACCTACCCAGATAGTGTAAAAGTCATCATTGCATAAAAAGATATGTTCAGATAAAGAACATCAAAAAAAAATCTTACAAAGCTTGGAGGTATTTGACCAAAAATAAAAGAAAAATAATTTTTGGATTAAATCTCTTATTAAGTTTCAAAACTTTTCTGAATTTCTTCGCAAATAAAGCCAACTCTTCTTCTTCATCCTTAGAGTCACTATTTGAACCATCTATGGATTCCCTGACGGATTTCAAGGCAATGGATTTTGGTTTCTTAGATGGGTTCAGATTTAACTCATAGGTTTGGAGAGAACCAACCAACTCTTCAAGTTTTAGAGCATCAACATTTTTGCTCTCCTCAATGACGGTAACCTTCAATCGAAATCTCTCAGGTAGAGATCTCAAAATTCTCCTAACAATTTTGGACTCTAGAATTCTTTCCCCAAGATTGAAACTAGAATTGACAATGTCCCTTAGATTAGCATAAAAACTATCAAAAGTTTCATTATCATCCATCATCAACTTTTCAAACTTAGAGGTCAGCAATTAAAGTTTCATGTCCCATGCCTCCTTCGAAGTGTCACATGTAGAAATACGTCAAAATTCTTTGAGTGTGACAGTAGCGAAGATTGCATTTAGACCCTTACTGTTCCATCTACAACTCTCAAGCTCCACATTAGTCCATTCAAAAGAAGGTTTAGGGATGGTCTGGTTATTTATGGTCTTCGTTGAATGGGTCCAGCCTTGTTCAATGAAGAACCAAACTCTCTCATCTAATGATTTTAGAAACGCTCTCATTCGAGCTTTCCAATAGGCATAATTATTCTCATCAAATAATGGGGGGCAAGAGATGGATCCTCCCTCTCTTTGGAGATTCATATTCATCGAAAAAGTATGAGACAAGATCACACTAAAAAGTAAGTGAACCTGCTCTGATACCAATTGAAAAAATTCGGTGAACCTCAAATCAAGGTTTGAGTTGAGAACTCACAAAGTCAAGGGGATGGTTAGGGCTTCCTATAAGTCTATCTATCATTTTTGATGTTTTAACAATTAAGTTATTAAGTTAAGGGATGATGTACTTTAAGTGCGAAAATAGAAAGCCAAGCAAACCACAACACAAGGATTTTTACGTGGAAACCCTTCCGGGAAAAACCACAGGACCCAGTCCAGCCATGAGAATCCACTAAGACAAAGTAAACAAGAACTTATCAAGACTCGAACTTGACACCTTTAGACTCAACACTTCGATCCTTCAGTTCTTAGTCCTCCAAGCCTCGAAAAGTAATCACATACTCACAAGTCGCGTGATCAATCGCAGCCGCTTGTACTTCCCTTTGTGTCTCGAAAACAGTCCACAACCTTCCGATTGATCTCCGTCAATGACAGCTTCGAATTCCACCGACCAAATCACTCTACCACGATCCGTCTCGAATCGATCTCCTTCGCAAAGGCTCCGAAACACTCCGGCTAAGGTGTTCTATCCAGAACGGGTTGATGGTTTGATAAAAATCAACACCTAGATGAACTCCTTCAAATGACAAGTCCAAACAAGCAAAATTAGAACTTTGGGCTTGCAAACTCTAGGTTGAATGCACTAACAAAAGGGGTTGAGAAAAAAAGATTCCATAGGTTTTATGACCTCTGGATAACCTTAAAAATACTCTCCACACACTCCCTAAGTCCTCCTCCATGAAGTGGAAGGGTTCCCCACTTATAGGGAATCAAAACCAAGCTTTGGAAGTTGCTAAAGTGGTTTAAAATAACCAAAATAGTCAAAAATCGGTTTTAGAATGGATTTTAGCAAAACTCCATATCAAGGTCGACCCCCAAGGATACTTGGGTCAACCCAAATGTGCACTTGGGTCGGCCCAAGTATCCTTGGGGGTCGACCCTCAAATTTTGAACTTGCTGTCCCAAAACCCCATACATAATTTTGAGACTTCAGTGTTGACCCTCAACGCCCAGGGTCGACCCTGAGGTGAAAACCGAAATTAAAACTTCATTTTTAGCCAATGGTCCCTTCACAAAAGTTGTAGCTCTTTTCAACCCGGTCGATTTGAAATATTATGGAGTAAAATCTAAGCTACGGTTTGGGAGATATGCCCAAAACAAGCAACCTTGGTTTTTTAAAAAAAATTAGAATTTTTAAACAAGTTTTGCACAGTTTATCTCATCACCTAGGATCCATATGATTAGTTTAGGATACTTACCACATAAGGCATCATATTAAGATTATTCTAAGTCAATTCCCACCTATGGTAGCATGGTATCTAGGTCACTTATCATCCTATGAAGGAAATGATCATCCAAGTGGATCAAACGATTCTTCAACGCTCTTCAACTTCACTTGTCGTGGATGCCTGATAGCATTGACACAAGATACATACCTAGATACCTAGACACTTGTTTTGACACCAGAATATGCCAACACAAAAAACATGGACTTTACATATATTATCATAGCATACCCTGAGCGAGTACTCAAAAGAGAAGAGCTGATTGAGCATCTCCAGAGCCTACCAAAGGAAGAAGTCAAGAGCCATCATGCTAAAACAAGATCGATAGAGACTAAGCCATGTCTAGTCAGTCTAGCCTAGGTTTTCAAAACTATCATTTTTTAACTCTGTAAAAAAAAATACATTTCAAAACTTTTTTTAGTTAAGTCATTGTACAATCCTTTGTTACAAACCCAATACCTTTTCAAACATCAACTTTCTCAAACTTTTTACAAAATTGCTAAAACAGGCCCATGATGATGGTGATCTAGCGTTTCCCAAGAGCTCTAGTGACCTGAGGCTACCAAAAAACAAAAAAATTGTTTTCTCCTATCTTGTTAACTTGGTCTGCTGGTTTACAAAGGGATCATTCAAATTGTGATTAAAATTCCAGAGTTTCCAAAGGTAGCATATATCAATGAGCCGAAAGACAAATTTCCAAAAGGAACCCTTTACCCACAGAGCTAAGCGAGAAAGAAACAAAACTCAACAATGACCCTAAGAATGCAAAAATTGAAACCTTGCTACGCTGGGGGCATAGAGAAAATGAGCTATCTCATCAAGAAGGTCTCACACAGTACATCAGGCCACTGTCAGAATTCAAAGTTACAAATCATTCATACTGTTGAGTCATACAGAGCATCCACTACACACAGGACAGGAAGTAATACCATCCTTCAAGCAAGATCCTATCACAATATACGCTCAACAAATAAGGAAAGCAAAACAAAAATTATGCACAGAAGACTAACCAAGAAGCATTAAATCTCCATAGAGGCATCAGCAATTCATCGCACAATAGGAGCAGGTTCAGTCCATCTTTTGAAGGTCTATACATTGGAAATGGATTTTCTAGCGATATTTTACAAACTCAGCCGTATGGAGGACGAAGACCTCCCAGAACCAGTCAACATGTATCAGATCAAGAGATCACTGCGCTTAAGATATTGTCAAGAAACTGCTTGTACTCTTAGTCGCTGTAGGAAATGAAAGGAGGCCATTTTTGGCACATCATTTTTTCCCTATTCAAAATTAATCAAGCTTATACCAAGAAGATCTGCTAGTTAGCCCTCCGAACCTAATAGCCTTTCTTTCTTTAAAATCATACACTACGACACCCCCTACAAAATTTGTATCACCTGCTTGAATTACAACATGACCTGATCCTGAAAAGGGTGCATAGGCAACCTGAAAATTAGGTGCGGTCAAAATAATCACCTTTCTTGAGCAAAATACAGCTTCTCAAAAAACAATGCAAAAAGACAAAAGCCAAAAAGGCAAGAATCAAAAGAAAAGAGCAAAATCAAAAAGAGTCAAAAGACAAAGAGCAAAGCTCAAAAGAAGCACTCCAAAAAGCTCAAAAGTAGACAGGGTGTCCCAAATCTTCAACCCCCTAGCTTACGTTTTGTCATATCCCAAGTCCTCCTAGATCCCTCAGAGACTAAGAGTACCGCCAGACTGACTGACAAATATCAAAAGCTATACCTCTCATCTCATCCACAAGGCAATGACGGGAGAAGACATATCAAATTATCAATAAATCACAGGCCTAGTGCAGAAATGACACTGAAGCACAAAAATTATGCGAGCCCAAAGCTGACATTGCTATCAGGGATAGAAAAGGGAACAAATTCATAAACTATGCAGGCATGAGTGAAAACCGAAAACGGCCTCATTGCGCAAAAACTATGCGACCCCCAGACTTGGTCATTCCAAGGGCAAAAAAGGGTAAAAGTTGAAATCAATTGGTAGCAAGATCTTGGCGGAAGTCAACTTCAACCTCAACAACCTCCATCTGTAAGTGTTCAGAAGACTCATAGTAGCTTAAGACCCTTCGCTCCAAGCAAGGTCCAATCTAGCATACAACAAAGTCAAAATTAAGTTTGTACCTTTCTTAGCCATGGCTCAAAAGGTTACAATTTCTTATTGCTATAATTATGTCTTCTAAGGGACAAAAGATCCACAATCTCCAGCAAGGGTAGACCCCTTTATAAATCATCAAACAAAGAGAGCATCCCCATTTGTTTTCAAAACATCAATTTAAAAAGAAAATTTTCCAAAAAAAGCTCATCTTTAAAAATCTTAGTCCTAATGTGTCTCTTGGCTTAGTAAAAAATGATCTTCATTACTGGTGCAAAACAAGTAGATCAATCAAAGCAAAAGTAGGTACGAGCTTGTAGAGCCCTGGACCTTTTCACATTTAATGCATGACACTTTCGTTGCCATTTTGCCTTTAAAGAGGTATAATTAATAAATAAGGAAGAAATTGGAAATTCTGAAACATCAGAAATGTTCGTTTTCGAAGTACGAACCCAACGTAAGTTGAATCGTCGAAATCGGACGAACGAGTCAAAAGTTATGGCCAAAATAGTTTGGACCTGCAGACCACCGATCGCTCGGTCCATGGAGCGATCGATCGGTCCAAAACCGATCGCTCGGAGGCTATCGACTGGTCGAGATTTTTGTATGGGGAAATTTTCCAGAGAGTGAAATTTTAACCGATCGCTCGGTTATGAAACCGATCGATCGGTAGGCAACCGATCGATCGGTCATTAACACCGATCGCTCGGTACTCGCGTTTTTGCAGAAAACTTAGTAAGGGTGTTTTAGTCTTTTGGGCAGTTTACTCTTACCTTAAGAGTCTTGCCCGAGCCTTTAGGGCTTATTTTACAATACTTAGAAGATTGAGAGCTAAGGAGAGGAGAAGAAGGCGATCCCTAACCTAGGGTTTGATTTTTGGAGGAGAAATCAAAGGGTTGTGAACCCACACTCACCTCAAGTCCATTTTCTTCGAGATCTCGGCTCAAGCTCGTGTGGGGCACTCTCCTCAAGCTAGGGCAGCAACTCACGGTCGTTTTGAAAAGGGGATTTCTTCCTCATTGTTCAAGGTCGGTACTTCTTACTACCCTCCTAGTTATAGCTTCCCTTTTCCTTTGTTTCTCCTTGTTTTCCTTCACTTATATATGTGTTATGAGATTGGTGGTATGAATGGTGAATGGAGATGGATGTTGGCGAATGGATGCCGTGTGGATGATGTGATGAACGAATGGGAAAGGGCATTGTACTAATAATGAACATACAAGTGTGATGTGAGCATAACCCACCTAGAAAAGCATGATCTAGGTTAAGTGAATAATGAACACACCCCATGTTTGATGAAATGCCAAGGTGAACAAAATAAATGATAAATTAAGGGAAATCATGCTCAATTGCTCTTGAAATTTGTTAGGGTTCATGATAGTGTGTTTCTTACATTTCTTAAAATGCGTAGATTATTACTCACTTAAATTGTTATATGCTATGCTTTGTGAATTACCCCAAATTGCCATGTTTAATTCCAAATGCAAGTATGCACACGATCTCACGAGCACGTATGAAATGACGTGATTTACCGATGTTTTAAGTATGGGACGTAGAGGTGGGGCATATCCTAAGATATGTTTCACTTCGCTTTTGACAAAGGGCAAGACAATCATGCATTGCATAGGGAAAGGTCTCTCATCCCCTCGCATGACATGCATAGCATCGCATGACACGCATAGCATAGCATCACATGACACGCATAACTCTGCATGGCATTACACGCATGGATGCTAGTTGTGACGGGCTATGAACGGCAACTAGGCATTCACATTCCGCATGGATGCTAGTTGCGACGGGCTATGAACGGCAACTAGGCATTCACATTCCGCATGAATGCTAGTTGCGACGGGCTATGAACGGCAACTAGGCATTCACATTCTGCATGAATGCAAGGGTTTTATCAGTCTTTCTGAATGCAAGCATGAATATAAATTGCTTTACTTCCTTGTATGATATAAATTGTTCCTGTTCTATATATGCAACTTGCTTCATCCTTTATGTATGCTATCTGTATGCTATGACTGTTGGTTAGTGCTTAGTACCCGCTGAGTATTCCATGCTCAGCCGTACTTCTGTCGGCAGGTGACGGCGGAGCAGCAGCTCCATTTGATATCTGTGCTCCGAGTCAATGGGTGGAGGAGGAGTACGTCGAGGAGCCTTTTGAGGAGCCTCCAGTAGAGGGTTACCATTAGGTGGTTGTAGATTCTGAGTGGATTAGCTGTGGGTGAGATGAGAGATTATATCCATGTATTTTGGCGGGTCTGTCCGCACTTTCTTCTGGTTACTTTTTGTATAAACTTGGACCATATGTATATACTTAGAGGTTTGTTAGACTTCCGCTGTGTTTTATAGTTATGTTTCCGCTATAATGTCTTCTATTGTATATGCTCTGTGGGTTTTTGCAGGTTGGTTTGTCAAGCAAGTCATGTAAGTCATGATTGAGTCGTCCAAGATTCACTCTAACTCCTAGGGTGGGTTTTGGGTCGCGACAGAAGTGGTATCAAAGCTTAGGCTTTAGGTCTCTAGGGTCACTTAGAATCTTATGCCACGGCTTGACAAGAGCATATGTCAGGAAACAAGTTAGGAAGGAAGTAAGTCGGGAGCGAGTCTGGTTCCAAGTGTAAGACTAAACTTTAGTCTTAGTCTAAAATGGTTGCTTTAACCAAGTACGGGTCCTAGGTACGCTAGAACACTAAAGTATAAGTATAATGTGATGAATACTCTGATTACTTGATGTGATGTATATTAGTATTATACAACTAATACAGATTGAATTATTGTGAAACGACATTGAAATAAACTGTGTTTTCAAGTGAGACTCATGTGGTGCTATTGTTCTCAGGACTTTAGTCATGAGGCGGGGCACACGGGGTCGTGGACCACACACCAGAGCTTCATCTTCTTCTAGAGATGAGGATGAGCAGCCGGACCTCTCTCAGGTCTTAGGCTCTATTGCTGAGACACTCGCCATCCTGGCGGCTCGGCAAACTATACCGGCATCAGCGGCACCTACTCCACCGCCCGCAGCTCCAGTACATCGTACAGCTGGAGTTGAGGCATTCAGGCGATTGAGGCCTCCATCCTTCCATGGGAGTGTGGACCCTCTCGCAGCAGAGGCGTGGATCCTCCAGATGGAGAAGATTTTTGCGGTCCTCTCGCCTACAGAGGAGGATAGGGTAGCATGGGCAGTTTTCATGCTAGAGGGTGAAGCCCACCATTGGTGGTTGTCCGCATTGAGGACACGAGACTTGACCATGCAGGGTCAACCTTGGACTTGGGAGGAGTTTAAGGACACGTTCTATAAGAAGTATTTCCCGATTGGAGCTCGGGAAAAGAAAGAGAGAGAATTCATCAACCTTGAGCAAGGTTCGATGTCTGTGGCCGCTTATGAGGCCAAGTTCTCGGAGCTATCACGCTTCGCGACACATATGATTGCCACCGAGGCAATGAAGGCGAGGAGGTTTGAGCAAGGGCTCAAGGATGTCATCATGGAGAAAGTGTCGGTTTTCAGGCACGCCACTTACGCCGAAGTAGTGGATAAGGCCTTATTGGTTGAGGCCAATTCTGAAGCAGTGTCTAAGAAGAGAGAGTTGGCGAGAGGCCAAGCCAGTAGTTCAGCACCTCCAGAGAGGCGGAATCGTACCGGCCCTTATCATTATACATGGCCAGCACCACCGATGAGGCCGACTTATGCGGCCCCAGCACCACGGCAGTACGTGCCACAGGCACCTCGACCTCAGGCTCTCCCGGCCCCATGGCCAGTTGCACCTCAGGTGGCGAGATATGCTCCACCTCAGGCCCCTCCTACCCGCACACACGAGGCCTGCCCTTCATGCGGCCGACGGCACCCAGCTGGGGATTGCCTAAGAGCATCGGGTGGATGTTTTCACTGTGGTCGCCAGGGCCACGTGATCAGGGATTGCCCTACCCGGCATTTACCAGGCCAGTCTCAGGGGATTAGGCCACCAGCACGCCCAGCAGGATCATATCAGGCGTCATCTCAGACTACCCGGTCTACACCTCAGTCTCGCCAAGCGAACCAGGGGTGAGTTTTTGCCTTGACAGAGGGTGATGCACTTGCATCTGATGATGTGGTGCAAGGTACGCGTTAGGAGTTATTTTCCTTATTCGTGATTGTTGTATTATGTTTTATTCCTTGTGTACGTAGTTGGTATGCTATATATATATTTACCTACGTGTATACACTGTTGAGGCTTGAATTGACGTAACTAGCTAAAATTTCAGGAACCCTACTAGTCAATGAGTATTTGGCTCGAGTGTTGATTGATACCGGGTCTACTTATTCGTTTGTCTCGCCGAGTTTTTCAGAAGGCTTTTCTGGGGAGCCAAGTCAGCTAGAACCGGAGTTAGCCATTTCGACTCCTCTTGGCAAAACAGTATTGGCAGATAAAGTGTATAGAAATGGTGTGGTCCAAGTTGGAAGCCACGAGTTGGCGATTGATCTCATCGTCCTTGGATTCCAAGACTTTGATGTTATATTGGGAATGGATTGGTTAGCAGCACATCATGGGCATGTAGCTTGCTTTGAGAAAATGGTACTCTTCAAGCCAGTAGAAGGAAAACCATTCCACTTTCGCGGGTTGAAAAGCAGATCTATTGCTCGTTTTGCGGCGTTGGGCGTAGCTAACCCCGAGGCAAAGGACTCATCAACTATTCCGGTTGTGAGTGAGTTCCTGGATGTATTTCCAGAGGAGTTGCCAGGATTGCCTCCAGACAGGGAGATTGAGTTTATGATCGAGCTTGCACCAGGCACAGCTCCTGTTTGCAGGGCTCCGTATAGAATGGCCCCTATTGAACTCAAAGAGTTAAAGGCTCAGTTGGAAGAATTACAAAGCCTTGGCTTCATTCGACCAAGTGTCTCACCGTGGGGTGCCCCAGTGTTGTTTGTCAAGAAGAAAGATGGTTCGATGCGGATGTGTGTCGATTACCGGCAATTGAACAAAGTCACTATAAAGAATAGGTATCCATTGCCTAGGATTGACGACTTATTCGATCAGTTGAAGGGAGCAAGATTTTTCTCAAAGATAGATCTTCGATCGGGTTATCACCAGTTGAAGATTAAGGTGGAAGATGTTCCCAAAACTGCTTTCAGGACTCGATATGGGCACTATGAGTTCTTGGTGATGCCTTTTGGCCTCACGAACGCGCCGGCAGCCTTTATGGATTTGATGAACCGGGTGTTCCGACCATACCTAGATCGGTGCGTGATTGTATTTGTTGATGACATTTTGGTCTATTCCCAGACACGGGAAGATCACATACCTTGCATTGGAAATGTTAAGAGAGCACAAGCTATACGCCAAAATTAGCAAGTGTGAGTTTTGGTTGGAAGAGGTGGCATTCCTAGGCCACGTTGTTTCCGCGGAAGGCATCTCCGTTGATCCGAAGAAGATAGAAGCTGTTATGAGTTGGGCGAGGCCCGAGAGTGTTACTGAGATACGCAGCTTTCTTGGGCTGGCAGGCTACTACAGGAGATTCGTAGAGGGTTTCTCTAGCCTTGCAGCACCGCTTACTCACCTGACACGGAAGAATGCGCAGTTTGTTTGGAGCGACAAGTGTGAGATCAGTTTCACGGAACTGAAGAAGAGGCTTACTACAGCTCCTGTCCTTACAGTGCCATCCGGACCTCTTGGGTATGAGGTGTACAGTGATGCCTCACACGTTGGACTTGGATGTGTGCTTATGCAACACAAGAAGGTCATTGCCTATGCATCAAGGCAATTGAAGGAGCATGAGAAGAATTACCCCACGCACGACTTAGAGCTTGCCGCAGTCGTGTTTGCACTCAAGATCTGGCGACATTACTTATACGGGGTGGAATTCTATGTGTATACGGACCACAAGAGCCTCAAGTACCTCTTTTCCCAAAAGGAATTGAATCTAAGGCAACGGCGTTGGATGGAATTTCTGAAGGATTATGATTGTACCATTCAATACCATCCGGGTAAGGCAAATGTAGTGGCTGATGCTCTGAGTAGAAGACCTCAGGGGTTGTTAGCACACATGTTGGTTCAAGAATGGAAGCTACTAGAAGATTTGGCAAATCTGGACATCAGTGTGAATAACTATGTCCGTGGTCCTACCTTGGCAAATGTTACGGTTCGGCCGTACATTATAGATTTGATCCAAGAATATCAAGCCATGGATGCGGAATTGTTGGCTTTCCGGGATAAGGAAGTTGCCAAGGGCAGTGAAGACTTTTCTCTCACTAGTCGGGGTGCTATCACATTCAAGGGAAGACTGTGCGTCCCAGCCAATGCAGATCTTCGAAGAGAGATTTTGGACGAAGCACACCGTTCGAAGTACACAGTGCATCCAGGGGGTACGAAGATGTACCGGAATCTCAAGAGTCACTTTTGGTGGCGGAATATGAAGAGGGAGGTTGCGGAATATGTAGCACGGTGCTTGGTGTGTCAACAGGTGAAAGCAGAACACATGCGGCCCGCAGGTCTATTACAGTCCCTTCCGATTCCCGAGTGGAAATGGGAGAACATATCCATGGATTTCATAGTTGGCTTGCCAAAGACGGCAAGGGGTTCAGATGCGATATGGGTAGTAGTGGATCGTTTGACGAAGTCCGCTCACTTCTTGCCTTACCGAACTACTTTCAACTCTAGTCAGTTAGCTGCTTTGTACATCAAGGAAGTGGTGAGGTTGCACGGAGTGCCTGTCAGTATTGTGTCGGATCGGGATCCAAGATTCACATCACGATTCTGGAAAAGCTTCCAGGAGGCTATGGGTTCCCGACTCGATTTCAGCACCGCTTTTCATCCACAGACAGATGGACAAACCGAGAGAGTGAACCAAGTCATTGAAGACATGCTTCGGGCTTGTATGATGGATTTCAGAGGCAGTTGGGAAGAGCATTTGCCTTTGGTTGAATTCGCCTACAATAACAGCTATCAGGCAAGTATCCAAATGGCACCATTTGAGGCCTTGTATGGGCGAAGTTGTAGGTCTCCTCTCTATTGGGATGAGGTAGGAGAAAGGAAATTACTTGGTCCAGAATTGATTGAGCAAACTGCAAACACAGTTAAGATCATTCGGGATCGATTGAAAGCCGCTCAAGATCGCCAGAAAAGTTATGCGGACACGCGCCGTAGGGACTTGGAATTTCAAGTAGGGGATCAAGTTTTTGTGAAAGTATCTCCTAGTAAAGGGATCATGAGATTTGGAAAGCGAGGCAAGCTCAGTCCTCGGTATGTTGGGCCTTTTGAGATTATCACGCGAGTTGGTGAGGTTGCTTACAGGGTAGCTCTCCCACCTCACATGGCCGCAGTTCACAACGTCTTCCATGTGTCTATGCTTCGGAAGTACATTGCGGATCCTTCGCATGTCATAAACTTGGAACCGTTGGAGATTCGAGAGGACCTCACCTTGATTGAAAAGCCGGTTCAGATTTTGGATCGAAGAGATCAAGTGCTTCGCAACAAGACTATCCCTTTGGTTCTAGTGCAATGGCAACACCATGCTCGGGAAGAAGCTACATGGGAGCGTGAAGCCGAAGTCAAAGCGAAGTACCTAGAATTATTTGAATGAGTTATTGTATAAGTTTGTATATGACTTGTAATTTTCTTCTTGGTTTGTAATGCAAGTAGCGTCTAAATTTCGAGGATGAAATTTTTGTAAGAAGGGGAGGATGTAGAGCCCCGGACCTTTTCACATTTAATGCATGACACTTTCGTTGCCATTTTGCCTTTAAAGAGGTATAATTAATAAATAAGGAAGAAATTGGAAATTCCGAAACATCAGAAATGTTCGTTTTCGAAGTACGAACCCAACGCAAGTTGAATCGTCGAAATCGGACGAACGAGTCAAAAGTTATGGCCAAAATAGTTTGGACCTGCAGACCACCGATCGCTCGGTCCATGGAGCGATCGATCGGTCCAAAACCGATCGCTCGGAGGCTATCGACTGGTCGAGATTTTTGTATGGGGAAATTTTCCAGAGAGTGAAATTTTAACCGATCGCTCGGTTATGAAACCGATCGATCGGTAGGCAACCGATCGATCGGTCATTAACACCGATCGCTCGGTACTCGCGTTTTTGCAGAAAACTTAGTAAGGGTGTTTTAGTCTTTTGGGCAGTTTACTCTTACCTTAAGAGTCTTGCCCGAGCCTTTAGGGCTTATTTTACAATACTTAGAAGATTGAGAGCTAAGGAGAGGAGAAGAAGGCGATCCCTAACCTAGGGTTTGATTTTTGGAGGAGAAATCAAAGGGTTGTGAACCCACACTCACCTCAAGTCCATTTTCTTCGAGATCTCGGCTCAAGCTCGTGTGGGGCACTCTCCTCAAGCTAGGGCAGCAACTCACGGTCGTTTTGAAAAGGGGATTTCTTCCTCATTGTTCAAGGTCGGTACTTCTTACTACCCTCCTAGTTATAGCTTCCCTTTTCCTTTGTTTCTCCTTGTTTTCCTTCACTTATATATGTGTTATGAGATTGGTGGTATGAATGGTGAATGGAGATGGATGTTGGCGAATGGATGCCGTGTGGATGATGTGATGAACGAATGGGAAAGGGCATTGTACTAATAATGAACATACAAGTGTGATGTGAGCATAACCCACCTAGAAAAGCATGATCTAGGTTAAGTGAATAATGAACACACCCCACGTTTGATGAAATGCCAAGGTGAACAAAATAAATGATAAATTAAGGGAAATCATGCTCAATTGCTCTTGAAATTTGTTAGGGTTCATGATAGTGTGTTTCTTACATTTCTTAAAATGCGTAGATTATTACTCACTTAAATTGTTATATGCTATGCTTTGTGAATTACCCCAAATTGCCATGTTTAATTCCAAATGCAAGTATGCACACGATCTCACGAGCACGTATGAAATGACGTGATTTACCGATGTTTTAAGTATGGGACGTAGAGGTGGGGCATATCCTAAGGTATGTTTCACTTCGCTTTTGACAAAGGGCAAGACAATCATGCATTGCATAGGGAAAGGTCTCTCATCCCCTCGCATGACATGCATAGCATCGCATGACACGCATAGCATAGCATCACATGACACGCATAACTCTGCATGGCATTACACGCATGGATGCTAGTTGCGACGGGCTATGAACGGCAACTAGGCATTCACATTCCGCATGGATGCTAGTTGCGACGGGCTATGAACGGCAACTAGGCATTCACATTCCGCATGGATGCTAGTTGCGACGGGCTATGAACGGCAACTAGGCATTCACATTCTGTATGAATGCTAGTTTCGACGGGCTATGAACGGCAACTAGGCATTCACATTCTGCATGAATGCAAGGGTTTTATCAGTCTTTCTGAATGCAAGCATGAATATAAATTGCTTTACTTCCTTGTATGATATAAATTGTTCTTGTTCTATATATGCAACTTGCTTCATCCTTTATGTATGCTATCTGTATGCTATGACTGTTGGTTAGTGCTTAGTACCCGCTGAGTATTCCATGCTCAGCCGTACTTCTGTCGGCAGGTGACGGCGGAGCAGCAGCTCCATTTGATATCTGTGCTCCGAGTCAATGGGTGGAGGAGGAGTACGTCGAGGAGCCTTTTGAGGAACCTCCAGTAGAGGGTTACCATTAGGTGGTTGTAGATTCTGAGTGGATTAGCTGTGGGTGAGATGAGAGATTATATCCATGTATTTTGGCGGGTCTGTCCGCACTTTCTTCTGGTTACTTTTTGTATAAACTTGGACCATATGTATATACTTAGAGGTTTGTTAGACTTCCGCTGTGTTTTATAGTTATGTTTCCGCTATAATGTCTTCTATTGTATATGCTCTGTGGGTTTTTGTAGGTTGGTTTGTCAAGCAAGTCATGTAAGTCATGATTGAGTCGTCCAAGATTCACTCTAACTCCTAGGGTGGGTTTTGGGTCGCGACAGAGCTCATCTCATTCACAACTTGAAAACAAACATGCAGACAAAGGACTAACATTGACTAAGGCACACTCAATTCATCCCTCATACTCTTCATTCATTTTTCTTGCTTACTTATGCCGAAGTGATCGTGTGATCACTTCACTCTTATTTTTGGATGAAATGGTCGTCTGGCCATTTTTATTCATCTTTCTTGCTTGTTTGTGCCGAAGTAGTCGTGTGATCACTTCAGTCTTATTTGCAAATGAAATGGTTGGGTGGCCATCTTCATTCACTTTCTCACTTTCTTGTGTAGAAGTGATCGTGTGATCACTTCAGTCTTATTTTCAGATGAAATGGTCATGTGGTCATCTTCATTCACTTTCTTACATGCTTATGTTGAAGTGATTGTGTGATTACATCAGTTTTCATTACCAGTGAAGCAGTCATGTGGTTGTCTTTATTCATTCATGTGCTTGCTTGCATACTTGTGTTGAAGTGGTCTTGTGATCCCTTCAAAATCATGTCTTCATACACTTTTCTTTTTTATGGGTAGCCGTGTGGCTATCCCCGTTCTTACATATTTGCTTGTTCATGGGACGCACCGTGGCAATCCCCATTCATACATCCTACTTGCTTATGGATTAACCATATGGTTATCCCCATCCTCATACATTTTGCATCTCATTTATCAACTTGCTTGTTTCATACATGGTGAAGACGGTTGTGTAACCGGCCTTCACTAGCTTTTCATGCATACCCGGTGAAGATGGTTGTGTAACCGATCATCACTAACCTTACATTTTTCTTTCTAATGGGTTAGCCATGTGACTTTCCCTATTCATACATCTTGCTTGTAAAATGTAGCAACCACGTGGCTGTCTCCACTCATCATACACTCTGCTTGCTTACAAATTTGCTCGTGGACTAGCCGTGCGGCTATCTCCACTTATACATCTGCTTGCTTATTTTTGTTGAAGTGTTCATGCGATCCCTTCAAATCTGACTTCATTCATCTTACTGGCATAGTATCCGGTGAGGCAACCGTGTGGTTGTCTATACCATGGCATAGTACCCGGTGAGGCAACCGTGTGGTTGTCTACACCATGGCATGGTACCCGGTGAGGCAACCTTGTGGTTGTCTGCACCATGGCATCTTACTCGGTGAGGCAACTGTGTGATTGTTTACACCATGGCATAGTATCCGGTGAGGCAACCATGTGGTTGTCTGAACCATGGCATAGTACCCGGTGAGAAAACTGTGTGGTTGTCTACACTATGACTTGTTACCCAGTGAGGCAACCGCACGGTTGTCAGCACTAATAACATCTTACCCATTTTTTGAAGGAGTAACTGAACGGTTGTCTAATCGACCTTCAGTTACGACCTATCGTGAAGATGGTTGTGTAACCAACCTTTACTCATTTGCATCTTTCACCACATGTTCACATTTCACCGCACTACACTAGATTACTTGCTCACTCTTAAAGGAGTAACTAACATGGTTGTCTGATCGACCATTAGTTGTGGTCTCTTATGAAGCCAGTCTTGTACACTTCACTGCACGGCATTACTTGCTCACTCTTAAAGGAGTAATTGACACGGTTGTCTGATTGACCATCAATTGTGGCCTCTTGTGAAGCCAGTCTTGTACATTTCATCGCACTACATGGCATTACTTGCTCACTCTTAAAGGATTAACTGACACGGTTGTCTGATCAACCATCAATTGCAGCCTCTTGTGAAGCCGATCTTGCACTCTTCCATGCTACATTGCAATACTTGCTCACTCTTAAAGGAGTAACTGACACGGTTGTCTGGTCGACCATTAGTTGTAGCCTCTTGTGAAGCCAGTCTTACACACTTCACCGCACTGCATTGCAATACTTGCTCACTCTTAAAGGAGTAACTGACACGGTTGTCTGATCAACCATTAGTTGCGGCCTCTTATGAAGCCAATCTTGCACACTTCACCGTGCTACACTGCATTACTTGCTCACTCTTAAAGGAGTAACTGACACGGGTGTCTAATCAACCATCAGTTGCAGACTCTTGTGAAGCTGGTCTTGCACTCTTCCACACTACACTGCAATACTTACTCACTCTTAAAGGAGTAACTGACACAGATGTTTGATCGACCATCAGTTGTGGGCTCTTGTAAAGCCAATCTTACACACTTCACCACACCGCACCGCACCACACCACACTCTACTGCAATACTTGCTCACTCTTAAAGGAGTAACTGACACAATTGTTTGATCGACCATCAGTTGCGGACTCTTGTAAAGCCAGTCTTGCACACTTCACGGCACTACACTGTAATATTTCCTCACTCTTAAAGGAGTAACTGACACAGTTGTCTGATTGACCATCAGTTGTAACATCTTGTGAAGCCAATCTTGCACACTTCACATACTACACTGCATTACTTGCTCACTCTTAAAGGATTAAATGACGCGGTTGTCTGATTGACCATTAGTTGCGACCTCTTGTAAAGCCAGTCTTGCACACTTCACTGCACTACACTGCATTACTAGCTCACTCTTCAAGGAGTAATTGAAACGGTTGTTTGATCGACCATCAGTTGCGGCCTCTTGTGAAACTAGTTTTGCAACAATCATCATTCATTTGCATCTCATCCACTTATATATGCACCTTGCTATTAGATCGTGTGATCGATTAGCAAACAGCTTCATACCATCAACTTCTCAATCCGCAGTAATTACCGACTTGGCACAAACACACTCTTTCAGTCGTCACCCTTCTGTAATCCAACCCATGGCATGCAATCTAAGTAGAAATTCAATTTCCCCTCTGTAAATCCCTAATTAGGTTGTTGGCAAATTCCGTGATTATTATATAGGACTTGTGTGTTGAGTTTGGTTCAACTTGTCAGAAGATCTAAAGCTTCAAGAAAAGTGAAGAAATTGCAGAAAATGCTTTTACTCCGGATCTAGATAGGTAATTGACTTAGAGATCCCTACCTAGGTTGGATTTGGCTTAGATAACTCTAAACATACCTAGGAGGATAGTTTTAAACCTAACAAAGTTATTTGATCTTAGTTGAATCAAATAAACATGAAATGAATTATGGTTTGAAAAATATTCTGTCTCAACCGATCGCTCGGTATTGAGACCGATCGATCGGTGGCCTACCGAGCGATTGGTGGCTATCGACTGGACCAAATTTTTGTATGGGGTAATTTTCCAGAGAGATGATTTATACCCGAGCGATCGGTCATGAGAACCGATCGATCCGTTTTGGACCGAGCGATCGGTAATGAGCACCGATCGATCGGTCCCCGTAAAAAGAATTTTTCTTTTTCTGGATTCTTTTTTAACCCCTATATAAACAACTTTTTGGAGACCTAATTCGTGTCTTTGATATTTTTGAAAGAGTAGAGGTTTGAGAAACTCTTCTAGGGTTTTTCTTATTGCTTTTATTAGATCTTTGTTGATCCCTCCTCTTTCTTTGATCCTAGAGAATGCAAGTATAGATCTAAACCTTTGATCTTGCATTGTGTGATCTCAAATCTATATGAGATCCCTCTAGGGTTTGAAATTTCATAAATTGATTCACAACCCTACACCTTGTGTGTGTGTCCGGTGTTTGATCCGGAGCCTTCGTGGAAGGAGATCGATCGTGTGTGATCGTGGTTTGAAGTAGCTTGAGAAGATTTGGTCGGTGTGGAACCCAAGCTGCTACGGCGGAGATCGAACCTGCTGGTTCGTGGAAATCAAGAGGAAGAGTCTATACCTAGGAACATCGTTTCTATTTTGGTAAGGTCTTGTCTTGTACTTGATATCTTTTCATAGTGAAGTTTGTTGCTGGACGAGGTCCCGTGGTTTTTTTCCCGTTAGGGTTTTCCACGTAAAAATCTTCTGTGTTTGATTTGTGTGGATTGTCTGAGTATTATGTTCATTGATTTCTAAACATATTAATTGAAAAATTAAAATTGGTTATAAATTTTTAGATAGACCTATTCACCCCCCCTCTAGGTCTTAGAGATCATAGATCTGGATATATTTCACCCTCTATCTTTTCTCAGGTTTTTCACACACACACGTGCAAAATTAAAGCGTTATCAGCCTTTGTTGTTCACGTGCCTGCACCCTCCGACAAAGCGAGGCAACTGTAAACACCCTAATTTTGCACCCCTCTAGTCTCTTTGCACACCTTTAAAAACTCTTTCAAAAACTCTCTTTTAAAAACCCTTTTTTCACGTGCTTCTATTCTTAGAAACGTTCCTAAGGTCAAAAATGACCAAAATGCCCCTAGAGTGTAAAATGACCAAAATACCCCTGAAAAGTACTGAAAAATTCACATTTCATCTTAAATAATTTTCTAGATTTTATCAGTTCAATTTCTGTTGTTTTTGGGATCAAGTTGGGCCTAAAGCAGAAAAATGGCAAAAATGCTCCTGTGGTGTAAAATGACCAAAATACCCCTAAAAAAGTGCTCAAAATTTTCATTTTGTCTGACATAATTTTACAAAATTTTTGGTTCAATCGCAGCTATTTTCGGGGTCAAAATGAGCTTTAAATGAAAATTCAGGTTTTCGTCGAATCGAAAAACGACATATGGCACAAAAATAACAATTTTTTTAAGCCCTCAAGTTGGGCGTTACTTCAAGTAGCACCCCTATAATTACAAAAATACCCCTGGCCACCTTACTAAGCTCCCTGTGCGATATTTAAAAAATCTAAGGGAGGACACTACTTCAAGTAGCGCCCACCCTGTTTGCACCCTCTTTGCCGCCATACTATTCCCCACCGCCTTGCTTTTCGGGGGTTTTATCCACATGGAAGCTACTACAAGTAGTGCCCCCTTGTTTTTTGCTTCCTATAAATACCTCACCCCTTCTCCTTCATTTTCATTCATTTCTTCTCTCTCCTGTTTCAAAAATCCCTCCTTATTATTTGGCGATCCTAGAAATTTGATTTTGAAGAATAATTCCCGGGAGCACTTATTTCAGAGACCCTTTTGGGTTTCCCGGAAGGTAAAATCTCGCCAAACTCTATCTTTTTTTCAGTCTTTTATTAGTTTTTTAAATGCTTAGACTGCTTGTTTAATCTACCCTGTCGAACCTTTGCCCGAACTTCGGTTCAAACTTAACCTACCCTGTCGAATCTCTGTCCAAACCTCGGTTTAAACCCTACTTACCTAGTCGAACCTCTGTCTGAACCTCGGTTCAAACCCTGGTTGAAACCCTACCAACCCAGTCAAACCTTTGCCCAAACTTCAGTTCAAATCTAACTTACCCTGTCGAACCTTTGTTGCAACCTCAGTTCAAACCCTACTTACCTTAGTCGAACCTCTGTCGGAACCTCGGTTCAAACCCTAATTACCTTAGCCGAACCTCTATCCAAACCTCAATTCAAACCCTAGTTCAAACACTACTTACCTTAACCGAACCTCTATCCGAACCTCATTTCAAACCCTGGTTTAAATCCTATCAGACCCTAACCCAACCCAATGCTCCTTAACATGAGCTAAAACTGTCCAGATGTTCCCTGACAAAAACTTAAAAGGCTCAAATGCTCTTGAATATGAGCTTAAACCATTCAAAAACACCCTAACATCCAAAGACAAATCCTAACATTTCAAACACCCACTATCCAAACACTTAACAAATCAAACCATCAAGTACCCTATGGAACTACATGTGGCTTGATTCCACTAATAGTGGATACGTAAGCAACCCTGATCTGGTTCAGCTCACCTAGGATAGAGCCTCTATCCTGTCCATGCTTATTTTAATATGTATATTACTGTTCATATAATACCTATCAAGCATATAGATGAAATGCAAACTCTTCTTATGGTTTCCCCCACTTTAATTCAGACTTAGGGAGTCGTAACCATCTCCAGATGGGAGTTTAGGGATGCCTAACACCTTCCCCTAACTCAAATGAATACATTTCATGAACTCTATTTCCAAACCAAGGCCTCCTAACACCTTTCCCTGACTCAAATGAATACTTATCATGAACTCTATTTCCAGACCAAAGCCTTGTCCCACCTTTTAAGGGACCCTATTTATCCTTACAATCCAAATAGGTGGCGACTCTCTATATCTTACATTTTTAGCACTATTCCTCCTCAGGTTCAATCCTGATCGGGAGTGCGGTTAAAATCCCAGGTCTACAGAGGAGACAATACGTCTCTCCACATTCATTGCCATGTGGCGGGATCTGACCGGCTGAACCATTTTCAGTCATTCAGATCCTGAGGGGATTTGTGGGTAGTGAAATCTCACTGCCCTTAAGGCGGGTGTATGGTGCACCTGCCAGCACCAGATCACCACCCATAGAATGGGCGGTTAGGCACGCAAAGGCACGTGCACCAGCTGGCCAAAGGCTGGCTTACCGCTAGCCCGCAAAGCATTTAATGCTAATAGTATGGCAATGATTCCTCACTGACACTTTTTGTGTCAATCCCCATGGGACTAAATAGGGTCTATGGCAGATTAAAAATATTTTGGACTCTAAGTCTAGGATGTGGAATTAATTTAATTTGCAACTAACAATTAGCATAAATAAAACTGAAAGTAAAGGAGAAGAGTGAGAGAAACAAACACAGGATTTGTTCACGAGGTTCAACAATTCCAGCCTACTCCCAGCTTCAAGCTTTTCCAGCTAGAGGATTTATCACGATTCTTAATCGTACAGACTCCTTCACTGGTAGAGCCCAAACCTTTAAAATCTCTATTCAGGTCGAAATATTACCATTACAAACCCTCCTTTAGGCCAAGTTGAAACCTTTGCAAGAGCTCTTCCCTCTTTTGCAGAAGCAACAGCTTCAAGTGCAAGAATCCTGGTGTAGAGACCTGAACCTTTTTCATGCCTTTAATGCAAGTATTATGGATTTAATAGTCTTTGTGATGTTTTAATGTATATGTATTTATATCTAATTGGTGTGGTGTGATCAAGGCTTAATCAAAGTTGTAAAGAGAGGGATGTCTTAACATACCCTCAACTTTAGGAAGCTCTAGTTTTGTCACCGCTTATCAGAATCGAGTAATTCTTGAACCATTATAAAGATATTGGAACCCTCTTCGAGGTTTATTTTTAAGGTTTTTCCAGATTTTGAGTATAAGCGAAGTCAAAAGTGGGTTTTCTAATGTTTTATCTGCTGAAATTCTAGATCATTCAGTTTTAGAGCCCATTTAGGTAATTAAAAACTTAGAATTAGGATATGTCCATTAGAGACAAAATTATTTCCCTTTGAATGGCGAGTCCAATGCAAGTTGAATCGTCAAAATCTAATATCTGAGTCGAAAGTTACTGGCCAATTACCAGAGCGGATTCCGGTTGAGAAATCCAGTTTTTTTGGAGACCCGATCGTTCAGCCATAGATCGGTGTAAGCCCGAGAATTTCCCAGTTGAGTTCGATCAATCGGGACTAAACCTCAATTGATCGGTGCACGCGCATTTTTAGTTTTAGAAAGTCTGAAATTACATTTTTTTTTAGGGTTTTTAAACCTTGGGACTATAAATAGGGGTCCTATTTCGAGGTTTTAGAGTATCCTGACCTATTCTAAACCTAATTTGGCAAAAGGGAGAGAAAACCTAGGGTTTCTAAGAGGATTGTGTTTGGTGAAGGTGGAGCTTGCTCTTAGAAGGAGGAGAAAACTTGGAGATCTTCCTCAAACCTTCTTGGGAGCGATTTGGATCCAATGGAAGAATCCCTAAGGTCGATATCATTTTTAATCTAACCTTAGTAAATGTTTTGTATGTCTAAATAAGAATGTTTATGGATTATCAAGGGTATTACATGATTATGCAAAGATGAGTAGTTAATAAGCATGAATGATAGATTTTACTCTTGAAATGAGGGTTTTGCATGTGCTATAAGCTCCATTATGTATGAATGGTCGATATCTCCTCTAATTTAAACCTTGTATTCTTATGTTTATTGGTTAAGTATGATAAACAATGAATTTGTATGGGATACTGCATGTTGAAGTAAGGATATATATGAATTTCTATATTATAAGCTTAAATTGTATTATGGGTTATGTTTTATGAGTTATGGATGTATGGAAATGATGGTGGATGGGCTAAAATGGTAAAAGGATGAATTATGGATGCATAGAATGGGGCTGAGCTTGAATTGAATGCTCATAGATTATGTGAATGGCTATTATATGATGGAAAAATGGGAAAATGCAATGCACACATAATAAATACACTTAAGGTGTTTGTTCAAATGCTTGAGAGTGTTTTCAAAGTTATTATGATGTTATTGAGAATTGAGAAACTAAGCAAATGAGCTATTATGGTTTATCATGCTAAACTATGTATTATTTATATAACATGTGGGTTTTGCATGTGTTATAAATTATATGGAAATGAATGTGAAATTTTATCTATAACATGGGGGTTTTATTTGTGATGCAAATTCTATTAAGTATGATTCTACTATTATGATGTTCTATGAATGAAGGAATGTGATGGGTTTGCTATTTATGAAGTTGGTTAAGAGAATTGTAAAATCATAATAAAGTATTGTTTACTATGACTATGTAAATTATGCCCTAAACATTTGTATGCTAAATTATGCCCTATTTATACTTGTACGGTGATTAATATTCGGATAAGCCAAAGCCTAGAGGAAGTCCTGCAGGTCGGGAATTCTCTAACTAGGGAAATGTAACCTAACGGAGTTTCTTGGCGGAAGACTGAAGTCTAGGCAATGACCGATGTAGCACCCCAGACTTTTCCATCTTTAAATGAATAGGCATTTCGTAGTTGAATGGCCTTCCGCGTAGTCTAATTAATAAATAAGAGAGAAATCAGAAATTCTGAAATGTCAGAATTGTTCATTTTCGAAAGACGAACCCAACGCAAGTTGAATCGTCGAAATCGGACAAGCGAGTCAAAAGATATGGTCAAAACAGTCCAGACATGCAGAGCACCGATCGCTCGGTCCAGTCAGCGATCGATCGGTCCAAAACCGATCGATCGGTAGCTATCGCACGGTCGAAACTTTTGTATGGGAAAATTTTCCAGAGAGTTGATTTTTGACCGAGATCTCGGTCACTCAACCGATCGCTCGGTAGGCAACCGATCGATCGGTCTTAAACACCGATCGCTCGGTCTTCGCGTTTCGCAGAAATTTCATTAAGGGCTTTTTCATCTTTTGGGGGTTAAACCCTTTCTTCTTAAGGCTTGCCCGAGCTTTAGAGATCATTTACAACATTTGAAAGATTTTGAGAGATAGAGAGAGAAGAGAAGGAAGCTCTAACCTAGGGTTTGGTTTTGAGAAGGAAATCAAGGGGGGTTTAAGAACCCTAGCTCACCCCAACTCGAGTTGCTTCAAGTTCAAGGCTCAAGCTCGTGTGGGGACTCATTCTCCAAGCTAGGGCAGCGATCCTACAGCGTTTTTGAAAGGGGTTTCTTCCCCAACTCAAGTCTCTTTCAAGCAAAGGCTTCCTCCTTCCAAATAGAGCTTTTATTTCAAGGTTTCTTCAAGATCAAGCCTTGATCTAAGGTTAGTACACCCTACTAACTTACCCTAGCAATAAATCTAGTTTTTCCTTATGAAATATGATTCTTGTTAGTATGTTTTATTCTTCGCAAAATGTGTCATCTATAATAAATATAAACAAGATAAAGAAAGGGTAGGGATGCTTGGATGGAGGTTGGATACGGCGATTGGATGCCGAATGTGTGATGTATGATGTGTGGGTTGTGGATTGGAAAATGGAGGATGGGCATTGTACAAATAACAAACTTACCATTGTGTGATTGAATGGAAAATATGCATTAAAAAGAAGGAGATAAACTACTAAGGAATAATGTATGAAAGTGTTTGACAAAATACCTAAACTATGAATAAATGATCTCAATGAAGAATATAGAAATGGGTTTTATGCATGCGTTCCTATAAATGATAAATTGATCAAATGTTATGCAAACTACTTAAGTTACCTTTGTTCATATCATGAATTGAATTGTAATGCCATATCTTGGTTATCATCATTATCATGATTGTCACTATTGACACGTACACGAGCACGCATGATAGCATGAACCGAGATTTCAAGAGCATGTGCATATAATAACCAACAAGAAAATATTGCACTGTCAAGGAGGTTGGTAGCCCAGGGACATTCGGGTACTAGCCTCTGGCTCACAAGATAACCCCTAAATCACCTATTGTCAAGGAGGTTGGTAGCCTAGGGAGATTCGGGTGCTAACCTCTGGCTCACAAGAAAACTAGACAAGTAATAAAAATCACCTATTTTCAAGGAGGTTGGTAGCCCAGGGACATTCGGGTACTAGCCTCTGGCTCACAAGAAAACCAAACATTGCATATCAAGGAGGTTGGTAGCCCAGGGACATTCGGGTACTAACCTCTGGCTCACAAGTGCATTGCATATCAAGGAGGTTGGCAGCCCAGGGAGATTCGGGTGCTAGCCTCTGACTCACAAGTTACAAGATGAAAGTTTACAAGATGATGATCATGCATTCATGCATGCACGCATACATGATTTCTACGAGGCATATCGAGACAGGACATGGGTTTCAAGCTTGGGTTTTATCGGTGTTTTTGCATTCATGCACACACTTTTAAATGATTGTATTGTACCATGTCAAATACTGTTTAGTTCGTGATGCTTCTATTACTGCTTTGCATGGTATGACTATTACGTGTGTTATTATTGTTATGGCTAGCTAGTAGCTTGTACTCGCTGAGTATTTCATACTCACCCGTACTTTCATGTCGGCAGGTGCGTGAGCCCCTCTTGACATATGTGATCAGGGTCCTTGGATAGAGGAGGACTACGGGGAGGAAGAACCGTATGAGGATCTAGTAGTCGAGCCTCAGGCGGAGGCGAGAGACTTAGACCATTGGCCCCACGGGGGTGACTATTGAGCGAGATAGTGTTGGGTCTTATGTATTTTGATATTTTGATAGGTGGGCCTGTCCACCTTAGACTTAGACGTGTTTTGTATTTATGTTAACTTGGAATACTACATTTTGGATCATTATAAAGAAAAGAAAATTTTAGTTTTCGCTTCCGCAGATTATGTTTAGCTTCCGCGCTCTGATTATCATTGTTTAGTACGTTAATTATCTTGTTCATGACAGGATGGTTTGGCAGGTACGAAGTGTCACATCTAAAATATCCCTAAACTCCTAGGGGGTATTTTGGGATGTGACAACCGAGTTCGAATATTAATCACGAATGTTAAATTATGCCTATCTATATCGTATGGTGATTGATATTCAAGTAGGACAAAGCTTAGAGAAAGGTCTTCCAAACCAGGAATTCTCTAACTATATGATATGGGACAGTATAGTGGAGTTTCTATGGTGGGAGATCGAAATCTAAACGATGACCAATTCGAATGTTAATTGCGACACTTATGCACAAACTCACGTGTATGTTAAGATAAAAGCTTCATAAGTCATACATACGGACCACAAGCATAAACATTGTATACACCTGATAAACTGAATAAGCCCAATGAAGGACCTGAATAAGTGCATGATCTGAATAAGCTGCTTAAGGACTTATAAGCATAAGCATCTCATAAGCATGTAGTCTCATAAGTTTAAGATTCCCACAAGTACACGAGTCAAGGTGATGATATGAACACTGAACTTATCATGCGTTGTCAGATCTTATCATGGATTGTCGATCTTATCATGCGTCGTCGGAACTTATTATGCATTATCGGATATTGAAACTGAATTACAAGTACTGAAATATGAATATGAAACTTATCATGTGTTATCTGACATTGGAACTGAATTACAAGTACTGAAACATAAATATGGAACTTATCATGCGTTGTCGGGCATTGGGATTGAATTATAGGTACTGAAACATTAATATGAAACTTATCATGCATTGACGGATATTGACACTGAATTGCAAGTACTGAATCTTGAATACGGAATTACAAGGACAATGAAACATGTCATGATACGCTCTCATCTTTTTCGCACTCTAATTATGTAAATGTCATATAAACCTGTCATTGATTATGCTATATGAATATGTCATGGATTATGCAAATGTCATATGAACCTGTCATTGATTATGCTATATGCACCTGTCAAGGATTATGCAAATGTTATATAAACCTGTTGTTGATTATGCTATATAAACCTATCATGGATTATGCAAACGTCATATGAACATGTTATTGATTTTGTAACTGTCGCATGAATTTGATATTGGTTATGAGCATGAGTTATTGTTATTGTTATTTAGAATGGATATTCACTGAGCGTTGTCAATGCCCAATCGACCTGTTATTGTCGGCTGATTTAGAGCGAGTTGATTGCTGAACCGTGGCTGAGGATTTCTACGTCAAGATAGAAGAAGAAGGTGAGCCTCTGGTTGAGGAAACTCGAGAGTTGGTTTAGTGGTCACTTTATTAGGCCTTATTTTATATTTTGAAAGGGATTGTAATAGACTTATGTGTTTCAGGATGTTGCTTAGACTGTCTTACTTTTGTTGGTGGTTTAAACTATCACAATTATGGTGGGTTATGTTGGACAAATTGCATTTGTACAGGATGACTTGAGTTTTATACATCAAATTTTACTATTCTCATTTTTGGAGACTCATGTTGTATGCTTTGTATGTCATGGGATTTAAGAAGGTTCAAGAAATGTGGCGACCCAAGGTCCTATTTTGGTCAAGGTAGGATTTTAGGGTCGTTACAGAGGTGGTATCAGAGCCTAGGCATTAGAGTCCATAGGGCTAAGGCATTAGGTTCACTAGGATTAAGGAGATTTGTCGAACTTAGAAAAGCAACATCAAGTCTAGGACTTTAGGTTTATTCTAGGAAGTAGTTGAGAATTAGTATAGCTTGTAGAACTATTCATGAATGATAAATTTGTTTTTTTATGCTTTAGTATTGGAGCTCTGAGGCGTGGTACAACAGGGTACCGAGAGGGCCATGGAACAGGAAGTGGTGGAGGAGGCACTCTTAATGGGGATGGCCAGTCAGATATGGGCCGTATACTGGAGGCTATTACCATTGCAATCACCCAGCAGACTGCTATCCTAGCAGCAGGGCAAGTGAGGCAAGAAAGGCCGGCGGATGTTCACCCAACCTGACATCATGGAGTGGAAACTTTTAGAAGGATGGGTCCTCCAGCCTTCTATGATGGTGCGGATCTCGGAGTTACCGAGTTGTGGATTATGTAACTAGAGAAGATATTCTCCGTGCTCGAGGCCATCGATGAGCAGAGGGTGAAATTGGTCTTCTTCGTCATGGAATGCAAGGCTGAACATTGGTGGACGGTCACATCTAGACAAAGAAATGAAGTACGAGCAGGGCAAGAGTGGACATGGGGAGAGTTCCTTGACATCTTCTACAAGAGATATTTCCCAGTGTTTGTGAGAGATCAAAAGGAGATTGAATTCTCTACTTTAGAGCAGAGGAGTATGTCAGTGGCCAAGTATGAGGCCAAGTTCATGGAGCTTTCTAGGTTCGCTCCTATCTGAATACTACAGAAAGAATGAAGGCAAAGAGGTTTGAGAGAAGGTTGAAAGATTACATCCAAGATAAGGTCTCGATTTTGCAACTCGAAACCTATAGGGAGGTGTAACAACGTGCTCTGATAGCCGAGAAGAATTCAAAAGAATTTTTTAGAAAGAGGGAGATGTTCCAGCAGAGTAGGTTTGGCCAACAGGATAAGAGGTCGAGGATGGCATGTCTGGTTCCAGTCACTAGGTCACCTCAGTATCAAAGAACCGCACTTGCACCTGTAGCTCCTCTCACTACTTCATGGACACCGATGTGTAACATTTGTGCACTATGCAACAAGAGGCACAAAGCTGGGGTGTGTAGAGTAGTCACGGGGGAATGTTTTCATTGTCGTAGCCATACACGTCGGATCAGAAATTGCCCAGTTCGTAATCGGCAGACACCCCCGTAGACCCAGCCTCAAGAAGCTAGACCACTAGCTAGGCAAATTCCTCAGCAGAGGCCTCCACAACCTCTAAGGCATCAACAACAACCTCCCTGTCCGAACACTATAGGTAGGGTTTTTGCCATTTCAGAGCAGGATGCCTAGGCATCAGATGGCGTAGTACAAGGTATGTTCTACTTATGATTTGTTTATTTACAATATTTTAAAAATTGTGTGATATATGTTTATTATATGTGTGAAAACATGCTACCTATATGACTATGTTGTTTGTGCACTTAATCAACATGAATAGTTAAAATATGTCTCATTCACATTGTTGGTTAGTGAGTGTTCTACTCATGTGTGACTTGGAAATGTAAAGTATTTAGAGAAAAGTAACTCTCACTCGTGTGATTAATCTTGTAATTTCGAGGACGAAATTCTTTTAAGGGGGGGAAGATGTAGAGACTTAAACATTTTTCATGTCTTTAATGCAAGTATTATGGGTTTAATAGATATTGTGATGTTTTAATGCGTATGTATTTATATCTAATTGGTGTGGTGTGATCAAGGCTTGATCAAAGTTGTAAAGAGATGAATGCCTTACCATACCCTCAATTTTAGGAAGCTCTAGTTTTGTCACCTCTTATCGGAATTGAATGATTCTTAAACCATTCGAAAGGTATTGGAAACCTTTTCAAGGTTCATGTTTAATGTTTTCCAGATTTTGAGTATAAGCTAAGTCAAAAGTGGGTTTTCCGATGTTTTATCTGCTGAAATCTCAGATTAGTCAGCTTTAGAGCCTATTTAGATAATTTTTAAATTTAAAATTAGGATATTTTCATTAGAGACAAAATTGTTCCCCTTTGAATGATGAATCCAACGCAAGTTAAATCGTCAAAATCCGATATCTGAGTCGAAAGTTACGAGCCAATTACCAGAGCGGTTCCGGTTAAGAAATTCCAATTTTTCTGGCAGCCCGATCGATCGGCCATAGATCAGTGTAAGCCCGAGAATTTCCCAGTTGAGTCCGATCGATCGGGACTAAACCCTGATTGATCGGTGCATGTGTTTTTAGTCTTTAAAAGTCTGAAATTGGGTTTTTTTTAGGATTTTTAACCCTTGGGACTATAAATAAGGGTCCTATTTCAAGGTTTTAGAGTATCCTAACCTATTCTAAACCTAATTTGACAAAAGGGAGAGAAAACCTAGGGTTTCTAAGAGGATTGTGCTTGGTGAAGGTGGAGATTGCTCTTAGAAGGAGGAGAAAACTTGGAGATCTTCCTCAAACCTTCTTGGGAGCGATTTGGATCCAATGGAAGAATCCCTAAGGTCGATATCCTTTCTAATCTAACCTTAGTAAATGTTTTGTATGTCTAAATAAGAATATTTATGGATTATCAAGGGTATTACATGATTATGCAAAGATGAGTAGTTAATAAGAATGAATGATAGATTTTACTCTTGAAATGAGGGTTTTGCATGTGCTATAAGCTCCATTATATATGAATGGTCGATATCTCCTCTAATTTAAAACTTGTATTCTTATGTTTATTGATTAAGTATGATAAACGATGAATTTGTATGGGATATTACATATTTAAGTAAAGATATAGATGGATTTATATGTTAGAAGCTTAAATTGGATTATGAGTTATGTTTTATGAGTTATGGATGTATGGAAATGATGGTGGATGGGCTAAAATGGTAAAAGGATGAATTATGGATGCATGGAGTGGGGCTGAGCTTGAATTGAATGCTCATGGATTATGTGAATGACTATTGTATGATGAAAAAATGAGGAAATGCAATGTGCACATAATAAATATACTTAAGGTGTTTGTTCAAATGCTTGAGAGTGTTTTCAATGTTAATATGATGTTATTGAGAATTGAGAAACTAAGCAAATGAGCTATTATGGTTTATCATGCTAAATTATGTGTTATTTATATAACATGAGGGTTTGGATGTGTTATAAATTATATGGAAGTGAATGTGAAATTTTATCTATAACATGGGGGTTTTATTTGTGATGCAAATTCTATTCAGTATGATTCTACTATTATGATGTTTTATGACTGAGGGAATGTGATGAGTTTGCTATTTATGAAGTTGGTTAAGAGAATCGTGAAATCATGATAAGATATTGTTTACTAGGACTATGTAAATTATGCCATAAACACTTGTTTGCTAAATTATGTCATATTTATACTTGTACGGTGAATAATATTCGGATAAGCCAAAACCTAAAGGAATTCCTCCTGGTCAGGAATTCTCTAGCTAGGGAGAAGTAACCTAGCAGAGTTTCTTGGTGGAAGACTGAAGTCTAGGCAATGACCGAGTTCGAATATTAATCACGAATGTTAAATTATGCCTATCTACATCGTATGGTGATTGATATTCTGATAGGACAAAGCTTAGAGGAATGTCTTCCAAATTGGGAGTTCTCTAACTATATGGTATGGGACAATATAGTGGAGTTTCCATAGTGGAGTTTCCATGGTAGGAGATCGGAATCTAAACGATGAAAAATTCAAATGTTAATTGCGACACTTATACATAAACTCACATGTATGTTAAGATAAAAGCTTCACAAGTCACACATGTGGACCACGAGCATAAGCATTGCATACGCTTGATAGACTGAATAAGCCCAATGAGGGACCTAAATAAGTGCATGATCTGAATAAGCTGCTCAAAGACTCATAAGCATAAGCATCTCATAAGCATGTTGTCTCCTAAGTCTAAGATTCTCACAAATACACGAGTCAAGATGATGATATGAACATTGAACTTATCATACGTTGTCGGATCTTATCATGCGTTGTCGATCTTATCATGCGTTGTCGGAACTTATCATGCATTGTCTGATATTGAAACTAAATTACAAGTACTGAAATATGAATATGAAACTTATTATGCGTTGTCAGACATTGGAACTGAATTACAAGTACTGAAACATGAATATGGAACTTATCATGCGTTGTCGGACATTGAGACTGAATTGCAAGTACTGAATCTTGAATACGGAATTACAAGGACAATGAAACATGTCATGATACTATCTCATCTTTTCTGCACTCTGATTATGTAGATGTCATATGAACCTGTCATTGATTATGCTATATGCACTTGTCAATGATTATACAAACGTTATATGAACATGTTATTGATTATGTTATATGAACCTGTCATGGATTATACAAACGTCATATGAACATGTTAATGATTTTGTAACAGTCGCATGAATTTGATATTGGTTATGAGTATGAGTTATTGTAATTGTTAGTTAGACTGGATATCAGCTGAGCATTGTCAATGCTAAGTCGATCTGTTATTGTCGGCAGATTTAGATTGAGTTGATTGCTGAGCCATGGTTGAGGATTTCTACATCAAGATAGAAGAAGAAGGTGAGCCTTTGGTTGAGGAAATTTGAGAGTTGGTTTGGTGGTCACTTTATTAGTCCTTATTTTACATTTTGAAAGAGATTGTAATAAACTTATGTGTTTCAGGATGTTGCTTAGACTGTATTACTTTTGTTGGTGGTTTAGAATATCCTGATTATGGTGCGTTATGTTGGACAGATTGCATTTGTATAGGATGGCTTGGGTTTTATATATCAAATTTTACTATTCTCATTTTTGGAGACTCGTGTTGTATGCTTTGTATATCATGAGATTTAAGCAGGTTCAAGAAATGTGGTGACCCAAGGTCCTATTTTGGTCAATGTAAGATTTTGGGATCGTTACACCTGGATTCTTGACTGAACATTGATAAAAGATTTTGAATTCGAAAATCCGAATTGAAAGCTCCTTAATTGAGCTTGTTAGCCTCAGTGTTACAACCATGAGTACCCCTAATAATTTTGAGAATAACATAATAATGAAATGAAAATAATTGGTACTAACAATTCTATTAAAGTGCTTGAACATTTCAGAATACACCATTTGATAGCACTCCAACCATGAAACAATGATGAAAATTATCCAAGAGGAAGTTCAACACATTGTATACAAGATGAAGATTCACGACAAGACCATAGTCCAAGTCGGGTCCATTGAAGATAAAAGGCTAAATCACAAGACCCAAGTCAAGCCAAGATTATCTCTCAATATTTTGAATGTATTGTGTATTTTGAGAGTGTGTAGGTCCTATGTAAAAAGTCCTCAAAAGAAAGGTGAAGTGAATAAGCTCAAGAATCATAGATTGACCATAAGAGCCTAAGATACCTTTTGAGAATCATTCTAAAGTTCTAATTTATCAGAATATCAGGATAAGAGCATAGCTAATTGACTTAGAAAATCAATCACATCCCTTTGGTCTGATCCAAGACTGAATTCAGGATTTTTACTCTGAATTCGTCGACGAATTCTCTGGGAAGATTGAATTCAACGATGAAGTCATGACAGAATTTTCTTAATTCAATTCTGCCTCTTGATTTCGGCGACGAAATCTTTGGTTGGGTTAAAATTTGGCGACGAAGTCATTACTGGATTTTTTAGAATTCAATTCTGTCTTTTGAATTCGTCGACGAACTCAAGTGGGAACTCCACTTCGTCGATGAAATCATGTCTAAAACAGAAATTTTTTTGTAACGGCTAGTTTGCAACGGACTTAAAAACATTTAATGCTTCCCGCAACATTGGATTAAATGTTATAAAAAGGAGTTCATTTATGAACAAATAATAACTCTTGATCACAGCAATAACTTCTATTGATCCTTCATTCATTGCTATTGATTCTCACTAACTCTCACAGTTAGAAAATCCCCACAAATCTCCCTTGAGCTCATTCAATTCTCATTTTCCTTTGAGAAACTTTATTAGAGTTTGTATTTCACTCATATCCAGCTCATTTAAGGAGCTTTCAATTCGGATTTTCAATCCAAAACTTATTTATTGAGATTAGTCAAGAATCCAGGATTCTTACACTAAAGCTGTTGCTTCAGTTATATCAAGAGAGGGTTGTGCTCTTGAGAGGTTTTCAGCTCGGCCTAAAGGAGAGCTTGTAAGGTAATATCTCGACCTATAAGAGAGATTGTAAGGGTTTGGACTCCACCTGTGAAGGAGCCAGTGCGATTAAAGAATCGTGGTGAATCCTCTAGCTGGAAGCTGAGGCGGGGAGTAGGCTGGTTTGCTGAACCTCGAGAACAAATCTTGAGTTTGCACCTTCCATATCTCTTTTCTCCTTCTTTTAATATTCTACTGTTTTTGCTTGTTACATATTTTACTTTATTCCGCTTATTGAACTTGTAGTTCATATTTTTGTTCTTAAATCTGCCTTAGACCCTATTCACCCCCCCTTTAGGGTCATTACCTAGCCAACAATTGGTATCAGAGCATAATACTCTATATAGATCTAAACAATCTGAGTAATCGATTTTATTATGACAAACAATGTTTTCGCAACAAGCCTAGGAAAAGGATAGTCCACCACTAGACCACCATTGTTTAATGGCGAAAATTATAACTATTGAAAAACTAGGATGATGTATTACATCCAAGCTCTAGATTATGAGTGTTGGAGAGTAATAGTCAATGACCCTCATCTTCCCACAAAAATTGTGGATGATGTTAGAATCCCCAAGGTAGAGGAAGAATGGAATGAAGCTGACATTAAGCTTATTCAAATCAATGCTAAAGCTATTAGCAACCTCTACTGTGCTTTAAGTCCCCAAGAATTTAATAGAGTCTCCGGATGTGACTCTGCTAAGGAAATATGGGATAAACTAAAAGTCACCTATGAGGGGACTAATCAGGTTAAAGAAGAAAATATTAGCATGCTTGTTCACAAGTATGAATTATTCAAAATAGAAAAAGAAGAATCTATCGGTGATATGTTCACCAGATTTACTAACATTTTAAATGGTCTTAAATCTCTGGGTAAAGTATATTCTAATGTAGAAAATGTGAGAAAGATTTTAAGATCATTGCCCAAGGAATGGACTCCAAAAGTGACAATAATCCAAGAAGCTAAGGACCTCACCAAACTGCCTATGGATGAGCTGCTGGGATCTCTTATGACTCATGAAGTTATAATGAAGGATCAAATGCCTGATGAACCTAGAACCAAGAAAGGGCTGGCCCTCAAGTCTACTCAAGTTGAAAACAGTGATGAAGAAACCAGCAGTGATGATGAAGATATAGCCTTGATGGCAAGAAGGTTCAAAAGGTTCCTCAAGCATAAGAAGAACTTCAAAAAAAGACCATACAAGAAAGAGTTCTCAAATGAAGTGAACAAAGCTGAAGCTAGCAAGAAGGAACCTCTCACGTGTTATGAATGCAAGAAGCCAGGCCACATAAGGACTGACTGCCCTCAACTCAAGAAGAGCCAAAAGCACAAGAAAAAGGCTATGATGGTAACTTCGGATGACTCAGCGGGAAGCAAGTCGGAAGATTCAAGTGATGAAGAAGTGGCAAATTTATGTCTCATGGCAAATGAGGATGAGGTAACTTCTTCCCCAAATGATTCTCTCTCATATGATGAAATAAGAGAAGCATTTGATGAACTTTATACTGAATTTGACAGAATAGCTAAATTAAATAAATCTTTTAAAAAGAAAATCCACACTCTTACACAATCATGTGAGACTTTGCAAAAAGAAAAGAGTGTGTTGGCTCTTGAGAATGAGGAATTAAGTCAGAAACTTAATGATATTCAAAATGTTCCTCATAACTCACCTTGTGAATGTGATGAGCTAAATGCTGAAGTCAAGGACTTAACCAATACTGTCCTCACATCACAAATTGTCAAAAGAATCTAGAGAGACTTCTAGGACAGCAAAGATGTGTTTTTAACAAAGCTGGACTAGGTTATAATATTTTTTCAAAACAAAAAGAGTATCAAAACTTCTTTACAAAAGAAAGTAGTAATCTAACTCCACCATCTACTGCATTCTATAATGGTAAGATAATTAGAAAAGTTTGGGTTCCAAAAGGAACATCTTCTATCTCAAAAACTAACCATAAAGGACCAAGAATGATATAGGTTCCCAAGGGAACTAATCCTCCCAAACCAAAACCCAGATCACTTTGGGTACCATCCAAAACTGTTTGGGTATCGGGGGGAAAGTATCTTGGAGTTATTTGAATTGGATGTGTAGGTATGCTTCAAGTCAAGAACCTCCAAGATGATATGGTTCTTGGACAGTGGATGCTCAAGGCATATGACCGGGAACAATGAGCTATTTGCATCAATAACACCAAAGGATAGCGGTCATGTAACTTTTGGAGACAATGCTAAAGGAAAAATCATCGGCATAGGTAGCATTGGTAAGAATAAATCTATCTTTATTGAGAATGTACTACTTGTTGATGGTCTCAAACATAATCTCATATGTGTTAGTCAACTCTGTGATAAGGGATTGAATGTCTTATTTAAATCAAATATTTGCATGATTAAGGATAAAGACAATCTAAATACTTTATTTGTAGCTCATAGAAATGAGAATGTTTATACCTTAGATTTTGATGAACTAAAATCTCAAAACATTATGTGCTTTTCTGCTATAGAAAAAGCAAGTTGGCTATGGCATAGAAGACTAGGACATGCTAGTATGGATCTTTTGTCTAAACTCTCCAAAAATAAATTAGTTAAAGGATTACCTAAAACTAAATTTATCAAAGATAAAATTTGTGATGTTTGTCAACTTGGAAAACAAAATAAAATCTTCATTTCAACTCAAGAAAATGATTTCTACCACTAGGCCTCTAGAACTTTTGCATATAGATCTTTTTGGTCCAAATGAAGTAGCTGGCTTAGTTGGAAAAACTTATGTCTTTGTTATAGTGGATGATTTTTCAAGATACTCATGGGTACTATTTCTTTCTCATAAAAATAAAGCATCTTCTCTATTTAAAAAGTTTTGTAAAAGAGTTCAAAATGAAAAAGGTTATTCTATTAACAACATAAGAAGTGATAGAGGAGGAGAATTTAAAAATAAAGAACTTAAATCATTTTGTGATGAAAATGGTTTTAATCATAATTTTTCAGCACCTAGAATTCCACAACAAAATGGTGTAGTAGAGAGAAAGAATAGATCTCTTCAAGAAATGGCTAGAACAATGCTTAATGAAAACAAATTACCTAATTACTTTTGGGCTGAAGCCATTAACATTTCATGTTATGTAATGAACAGAGTTGTTATAAGAAACAAACTAAATAAAACTCCCTATGAGCTTTGGAACGGAAGAATTCTCAATATAAGTTATTTCAAAGTGTTTGGATGTAAATGTTTTATGCTTAATGATAAACAACATCTTAAAAAATTTGATGCAAAATCAGTAGAAGAAATTTTCTTAGGATACTCTACTAATAGCAAAGCTTATAGAGTGTTTAATAAGAAATCATTAATTGTTGAAAAATCAATTTATGTAGTTTTTGATGAATCAAATCTATTAAAAAAAATTAATACTAATATGGATGATGAAATTGATAATCTTCCAAAAGAAATATCTATTTTAGAAATCAACAAAGAAAATAAAGATGATCAAGAAAAAGAAAAATCAAGTGATAAATCCATTGATATAGATAATGAAGAAGAAAATTAAGATAAAAAATCCTATCAACTTCTTAAAGCTTGAAAATTAATAAAAGATCATCCTAAGGATCTAATACTTGGTAACATGGAACAAGGGGTCAGAACAAGAAGAAATCTAATGAACCTTGCATTCCTAAGTCAAATTGAACCTAAAAATGTCCTAGAAGCAATTGAAGATGAATCTTGGGGCATTGCAATGCAAGAAAAATTAAATCAATTTGATAGAAATCAAGTTTGGGATCTAGTACCTAGAGCAAATGACAAATCTATAATTGGAACAAAATAGGTCTTTAGAAATAAAAATGATGAAAATGGGAATGTGGTTAAAAATAAAGTTAGACTAGTAGCTCAAGGTTACAACCAAGAAGAGGGGATAGACTATGATGAAACATTTACCCCGGTTGCTAGACTAGAAGCTATAAGAATATTGCTTGCATTTGCTAGTCATAAAGAATTTAAACTATACCAAATGGATGTAAAAAGTGCATTTCTAAATGGTTATATTAATGAAGAAGTTTATGTAAATCAACCATCTTACTTTGAAAATCATAAATTCCCTGATCATGTATTTAAGCTAACTAAAGCCTTATATGGATTAAAACAAGCTCCAAGAGCTTGGTATGATAAGCTAAGTAGCTTCTTAATTGAAAATGGTTTCACAAGAGATAAAATTGATACAACTTTGTTCATAATGACCAAAAATGATGATATGCTAATAATTCAAATCTATGTAGATGACATCATATTTGGATCAACAAATGAATCTCTCTGTAGAATGTTTGCCAAAACAATACAAAAAGAATTTGAAATGAGCATGATGGGTGAATTAACATTCTTCTTCGGACTCCAAATTAAACAAACCAAACAAGGAACATTTGTTAATCAAGTTAAATATACTAAAGAACTACTTAAAAATTTTGGAATGGAAAACACTAAAATAATGGATACTCCTATGAGTCCTTCAACCAAACTTGATAAGGATGAAAAAGTGAAAAGTGTTAATGAAAAACTCTATAGAGACATGATTGGAAGTCTGTTATATCTCACTGCAAGTAAACCTGACATTATGTTCAGTGTTTGCATTTGTGCAAGATTCCATTCATGTCCAAGAGAATCTCACTTAACTGCTGTAAAAAGAATTTTCAGATACTTAATTGAAACAATTGATTTAGACTTATAGTATCCAAAAGACACAAACTTAGATCTAATAAGCTATTCAGATGCAGACTTTGCTGGATGCAAAGTAGATAGAAAAAGCACTGGTGGAACTTGTCATTTTTTGAGATATTCTCTTGTTTCATAGTTTAGTAAGAAACAAAATTCAGTGGCCTTATCCACAGTTGAGGTTGAGTATATGGCAACTGAACTTTGTTGTGCTCAAACTCTCTACATGAAACAACAACTAGAAGATTTTAAATTAATCTATACTAGAATTCCTATTAAATGTGATAATATAAGTGCAATTTGCATTACTAAGAATCTCATTCAACACTCAAGAACTAAACACATAGAAACAAAATATCATTTTATTAGAGATCATGTGCAAAATGGAAATGTTATCTTGAAATTCGTGGATACAATTAATCAGCTTGCTGATATTTTTACCAAACCTCTACAGTCTGATAGGTTTAGTGCTTTGAGAAGAGAATTGAGAATGACTAGTCTGAATAATCTAACTTAATCAAGATCAAAAGCAATCAACAATTTAAAATCTTTAATTTAATATGCCGATAACTTGTTTGATTGTTTGATAGTTTAAATTAAATACATTATGATAATTTTAGATGTCTTGATGAATCTTTGACTAAAAGGAAAATAGGTGAAAAACTTAAGAGAAATCAATCCTTCATATTCAAAACTGAATTCGGCGACGAATTCAATCTAGAATTGATTTCGGCGATGAATGTTTGGGAAATATAGAAAACAGAATGTTTTCTGTACTTAGTTCGGCGACGAACCTGGATGAGTCATCCATTTCGTCAACAAAGTCAGTCTAAAATTATTAGGGTTCCTAACTCAATTTCGGCGACGAATTCAGGGACGAAACCCATTTCGGCGAAGAATTGAGTCGTGAATACAAATAATAACCCCCAAATCCGATTATTTTTAAACCTAATCTTTCCCTCCAAAGTTCCTATTCCATTGCTTTTGCACCCGTCTTCCCTTCAAAACTCAGCAAAACTTCCCAAATTTCTCAGAAAATGCCTCCTAGAATGAAGAATGCATCAATAGAGCCACCAAAGAAGAAATCAAGAACTGATAAAAAAGAAGAACCTGCTTCAAGCTCAGCCCCAGCTCCTGTGAAGTTCAAGGAAGCAAAGTACGAGAAGCTATTCAAAGATAAATTCTTATCTCGTTCCCCTCTTTACAGTAAAGTTGTCAATTTCGTTAGTTTTGATGCCTATGGGCTAGAACCCATAAAAACCTTTTTCTCTACCTTAAAATGGGATAAATTTCTTGAGTCTAACAATCTTATGTTTCTTGAGTTAGTTAAACTCTTTTACACTCACTTTCACTTCAATCAATCTGAATCCCTCATTACTTCGTTTGTATTAGGTAAAAACATCTCTTTTCACCTAAATCAATTGCACTCAATTTTGAAAATTCCTCAGTGTACCCTTCAAACTTTTGTGAATGGTTAGTGGACCAGTCATGAAGGATTTGATGTGGTTGAAGCACTGAAAATGATGTGCATAAACCAAGATTTCATCACTCCTTTTCAACCTAAAATTAAAGACCTTACTCTCACAGCTAGACTCATTCACCACATAATAACCTATAACCTAGTTCCTAGGGCTGGTGGTAGGGAGTATCTCACATACTTTGATGTCTTCCTTATGTGGTGCATCCTAGCCATCACACTCATTGATCTCTCCTACATCATTGTCCATTGTATGGATAATGCATTTAAGAGAAAATCAGGGTGTCTCCCTTTTGGTCAGGCCCTGACTAAAATCTTTAAACATTTTAATGTTCCCCTATCATCTCAAATAGATTTTGTCACTCCTGATGACTCCTCCATTCATAGCAAAGCAACCATTCAAAGAATGGGCTATACTTGGAATGACACCCAGAAGGTTTGGACTCCCAAACCCTCTACCTCTCAGTCCTCCTCCCTTCCTTCTAGTACTCTAGTCCCTATTCCTACTCTATCTATACCTTTTCTTGCTCCCTCTCCATCTATCCCTACCTCTTTTGCTGTACCCTCAATAGAGCATTAAGATGAGCAGCAGCAAGAATCAGTGCCAGAGGTGGAACCCCAGGCTGAGCAGCAGCCAGTACCAACAGAGGATCCTATAGATGTGCTTCAGGGTGTGCAGCTCCCCAGAGATGAGTTGCCTGACTGGTCTGATTTTGTGGATGCTAGAGAGATTCCAGAGAGCTCTCATAGACAGGTGTCTCCTCACTTTGAGGACCCTGGTCAGTTCTATGAGGTGCCTAGCAGGCTAGCAGCCTCAGATGAGTAGCTGAGTATCATGGCAGGGCAGATTGCCTCCATGTCTTCTAGCTTGGAGTAGTTTCAATTGGAAACGAGGATGAGCCAGCAGACTTTTCAAGAGGAGATGAGAGCATCCTTGCTCTTATTCATGGCTGAGACTCAGGAAAATCTTACTGCCATTCAGATCGAATCAAGGGAAAACCTTCAGAATCTCCATTCATCTACTCTCTCCCATTTTGCAGCTCTTAAGTCTGAGATGAGAAAAATCCCCAAGGCAGTCCAGACCTCTCTAGCCACGATTCATAATGATCTCAGAGAGTGTCAGATGCCACCTACTCAGTCTTAGGGACAATTAACATGGATGCCTCAGTCACCAAAGATAGAGTTGACTCTGTGTCTTCTTTTCTTCATAGATTGGGGGCAGAACAATTCGAAGAAAGTATCCGAATGGAAAAGATCACTAAGTCAATCCAAGGAATTGTAGAATCTTCAGCTCTTCAGTTGAAAACTCAAGGGAAGCTTCTTCTGGATATGGCAGAGCATGATTCCATAGCTGCTTCCATTACTCTGCGGGCCACTGATGAGTTGAAGAAAATGAATAATTTTCTGGTTAGTCTGCCTAGTGGAGCCACTCCTTCTCAGCCTCCCTCTCAAGCTCCTTCATCTTCCAAAAGCAAGAGACCAATGAAGGTAACCCCCTCCAAAAGGGGTCAAGCTACAGATTCCCCTATCATCTCCCTTCCTTCTGACTCATATACCACCTCCTCTTCCTCTGACTCCCATGCTGACTCCGATCCAGCTGAGCAATCCGAAGAGGTCCTAAAAAAGGTTGTAGATCTCATCAAAAAGCAGAAAGCAGATGGGCTGTAACTGTTTTTCAAATTTTTGATGTTGACATATGGGGAGAGAATGAAATGTAATGAAAATATTATGATTAAAAAATACTATGATTAATAATGACATTTGAATTTGAATGAATTATTTGAATTTATGATTTTTTTTGCATCTTTGGTAGTACACACACATCTTTTGCTTATGAAATTCTTCTCTTATCTGGATCAAACATGTTGTTAATAGAAATTAAAATTGAAACTTATCTTTGTGGAACTTTTCTTGGTACTTAAAAAATGATGATATATCATGTAACTCACCATAAATATGCATCTAAATAACAACTGTGATTACTTTTTTACAAATGCATATGTTTAGGGGGAGCTTACCTCAAAGATTTTATGAAAAACATGTTGAGAGGGGGAGCTTAACCCTATTTCATTACATTGTTATGTCATCATTAAAAAGTGGGAGATAGTTAGCCTCAGGGTTACAACCATGAGTATCCCTAATAATTTTGATAATAACATAATAATAAAATGAAAATAATTGGTACTAATAATTCTATTTAAGTGCTTGAACATTTCAGAATACACCATTTGATAGCACTCCAACCATGAAACAAGGATGAAAATTATCCAAGAGGAAGTTCAACACATTGTATACAAGATGAAGATTCACGACAAGACCATAGTCCAAGTCGGGTCCATTGAAGATAAAAGGCTAAACCACAAGACCCAAGTCAAGCCAAGATCATCTCTCAATATTTTGAATGTATTGTGTATTTTGAGAGTGTATAGGTCCTATGTAAAAAGTCCTCAAAAGAAAGGTGAAGTGAATAAGCTCAAGAATCATAGATTGACCATAAGAGCCTAGGATACCTTTTGAGAATCATTCTAAAGCTCTAATTAATCAGAATATCATGATAAGAGCATAGCTAATTGACCTAGAAAATCAATCACATCCCTTTGGTCTGATCCAAGACTGAATTCAGGATTCTTACTCTGAATTCATCGACGAATTCTCTGGGAAGATTGAATTCAATGACGAAGTCATGACAGAATTTTCTTAATTCAGTTCTACCTCTTGATTTCGGCGACGAAATCTTTGGTTGGGTTAAAATTCGGCGACGAAGTCATTACTGGATTTTTTATAATTCAATTTTGTCTTTTGAATTCGGTGACGAACTCAAGTGGGAACTCTACTTCGTCGATGAAATCATGTCTGAAACAGAATTTTTTTTGTAATGGCTAGTTTGCAACGGACTTAAGAACATTTAATGCTTCCCGCACTATTGGATTAAATGCTATAAAAAGGAGTTCATTTATGAACAAATAATAACTCTTGATCACAGCAATAACTTCTATTGATCCCTCATTCATTGCTATTGATTCTCACTAACTCTCACACTTAGAAAATCCCCATAAATCTCCCTTGAGCTCATTCAATTCTCATTTTCCTTTGAGAGACTTTATTAGAGTTTGTATTTCACTCATATCCAGCTCATTTAAGGAGCTTTCAATTCGGATTTTCAATCCAAAACTTATTTATTGAGATTAGTCAAGAATCCAGGATTCTTACACTAAAGCTGTTGCTTCAGTTATATCAAGAGAGGGTTGTGCTCTTGAGAGGTTTTCAGCTCGGCCTAAAGGAGAGCTTGTAAGGTAATATCTCGACCTATAAGAGAGATTGTAAGGGTTTGGACTCCACCTGTGAATGACCAGTGCGATTAAAGAATCGTGGTGAATCCTCTAGTTGGAAGCTAAGGCGGGGAGTAGGCTGGTTTGCTGAACCTCGAGAACAAATCTTGAGTTTGCACCTTCCTTATCTCTTTTCTCATTCTTTTAATATTCTACTGTTTTTGCTTGTTGCATATTTTACTTTATTCCGCTTATTGAACTTGTAGTTCATATTTTTGTTCTTAAATCTGCTTTAGACCCTATTCACCCCCCTTAGGGTCATTACCTGGCCAACAGAGCTGAATAAGAGTGAAATACAAGCTCTAATGAAATCTCTCAAAAATGAATAGAGTTGAATAGCTCAAGAAAGATTTTTGGGGATTTCTACGTATGTGAGTGAGTGAGAAATCAATAACAATGAATGAGTAGGTAATAGAAGTTATTGCACTGATCAAAAGTTGTAATTAGTTTATAAATGAACTCCTTTTATAGCACTTGATCCAAGTTGTAATTAGTTCATAAATGAACTCCTTTTATAGCACTTGATCCAATATAGCTGTTGATAAAACATTAAATGAGATTTAGGCCGTTTGAATATAGCCATTGCAGAAAATTTTCTATTTCAAGCTTTAATTCATCGATGAAATGGTTCCTCACTTTAGTTTGTCACCGAATTGCAAGACAGTAAGCTACTGTTAAAATTTCTACCTTCAATTCGTCGCCGAATTCAGATTACTCTGAGAATTCATCGACGAATTCAGAATAGATTTTCTGAATTCTGTCTTGGATCAAACCAAAATGATGGAAATGAATTCCTAGGTCAATTTGCTATGTTTTAACATGATTTTTTGAATCCTTAGGGCCTTAGAATGATGATCAAAAAGTGTCATAGGCTCCTATGGTGAATCTATGAACTTTGAGTATTCAACTGACCATATTTTTGAGGACTTCTTACATAAGTCCTAGACACTCTTAAAACAAAATGAAAATACATTTAAAGGCTTCTTGAGAGTTGATCTTGGGTCTTGATGATTTGTCTTTGTCTTCAAGGGACTCGACTTGGACTATGGTCTTAACTTGGAATCTTCATTTATATACTTGAGTTGAACTTCCTCTTGGATAATTTTCATCATTTTGCCATGATCGGAGTGCTAGCTTCCTTAAAATCTGAAATACTTAAGCACTCAACAGAATTATTAGTACCATAATTTTTCATTTCATTATTGTGTTAATTATCAAAATTAGTAGGGGTACCCAAGGTCGTAACCTTGAGGCTAATAGCTAGCTTGGTCCGTAGCCATAAAAGGTCATAGACCTAACCCAGATCACAAGCAAGACCTATAGTCCCACCCCTTTTGGTCCGCAGACTAACCAAGGTCATTCCTTGATCCGCATCCCAAATGTGTCTTAGACTTGAGTGCACCCTTCCCTAGGTGGCAATCAGTAGTTAACTGCCACGTGAGGAAGAGTTCCTAATGAAAAAGAACTCTCTGCCAGCTTTTGGGGATCCCAAAATAGAGATTTCCCCCTTATTTCTCAATGAAAGGGTGCCACATAGAACCCATTCAAAATAAGAGAGTAATTCTCTCCCTTTTGGAAGATAAGATTCTTCCATTTTTTTAGGGGAAAGATCTTATCCTCCTAGGTTCCCCAAAAAGGGAAATTAACTGGAAGTCCTTCAAGAAAAAAAGACTCTTAAACGTCCCAGGTTTCCTAAAGATAATGGAAACTAACTGTCTTAGATAGATGACCCTCTCTAAAGAGAGTTAGTCTACTTTGATTTTCTAAAAAATAGGAAGTAAAGGAGAGCCCAAAAAGAACTCTCCAAAACATATAAAATGAGAGTTTCTCACAAGAAACCCTCGTGAGCTTAACACAACAACAAAAAAAAAAAAAAAAACAAAAGGAGGAGAAAGAGAAAAAAGAAAACTTTTCCTTTCTTTTGCCGGAACAAAGAAAGCAACCAGTGAAGAAGAATGATCTCCCATCAATGGAGAACATCGGGTGAACCCTTCAATATGGCCACCTCTCTTCCTTTTTCCATTTTCTTGATACAAAGACCTCCATGAAGCATCTGTAATGCCTACATGAGATTTGGGCAACCCCATTAAATGAATAAATATATTTTATTCAAATATTTGTTATTCTTTATTTTTTTCTTAATCAGAGGTTCTTCCCAAAATCGGGAAAGTAATTAATAGTCTGGGTTTACTCGGATTGGAAGGATAGTCCCTCACATAAAATAATAAACTCCACACAACAGTGGAGGCAATTTGACCGCAATGAAATTTGCGCGTTCAACCACATTTAAGGGGTTTCAAAAGAGACACATGACAACCTCAAGGGCGTAACGAGACTCCAACTGTAGTTAAGATTCATCAACCCCTAGGGTTCACCCACTTATTCTTGGTTTTTAGGGAAAAAAAATATTAATTTCTTTTAAACCTTGATTAAAATTCACTAACTTGTAGGGTTAAATTTTTTTTTCATATTTTTTTTTTCTAAAAATCAAGGATAAGTGAGTGAACTCTAGGGGTGGGTGAATCTTAATCATAGTTAAGTAGTGTTAACAAGGACACATGGCGACCTCAATGACGTAACCGGACTCCTCGATCTCTTGGCAAAATGCTTCGAAAGAAGAACGTCTCACCAAGGCCCCGTCGGCCCCCTTTCTTTGCTATATCCAAAATGTCTCTAATGCTTTTCGCTTATTAAAATGTACCACCATCATATTTTAATAAGCAACATGTCTTACAATTATTTTTTATTCAAAATGTCTCTGAAGTTTCTATACCCAAAATATTCTCTAGTTTTTTTTTATTTCAAAATACGCTCTCTAGGTCTCCCCTTCCTCTCTCACGTGCGATGCACGTGCCACCCACCCACTAGTCACTTATCAAAACAGACAAGGATTTTTATGCTCGAAAGAACCGAGTGGATTTCGTTTCCCCTATATATTTTCAGAGATAGAACAGAGTTCTCTCTCTCTCTCTCTTAACGCTGTGAAGTGTATGCAGTTGAAGTTCTCGAGGCTCTGCAATAATGGCGAAAGTCGCCTGCCACCATCTTATTCCAGCTCTAGGGTTTCCTCTGAAGTCCTCTCTCTTCAGAAATCACTCTCTCCAATGGCGAAACCTCACAGAAAATGCTCATTCAATTAGCATTCCTGATTTTCGGAGGAGATTCTCTTCTTCATCGAAGATAAGCATGAGCTTGAAAGCAGGAATCGTTGGACTCCCCAATGTCGGAAAATCTACTCTCTTCAATGCTGTTGTAAGTGAATGATTTCGTCTGTTTCTCGCTTATTCGATTCTCTCTCTCTCTCTCTCTTTTCAATGGACAGTTCTAGGGTTTTTTCCTTTTGTATGTCAGAAATGATCAATTTTAGTGTTTATCATATAACTAATTAAAATGAAAATTGATTCTTGTGGATAATTCACCAAAGTTCTAAGTTCCGTGATTGCTTTTATGGAGCTCATTATTTTGAACTACAGTTGGTTTTGAGGATTTTAAGCGCATTCGAATTTTAAGTGGTCGCAGAACTTGAATAGTTGGGTAGGGGTTGGTGGTAATTAATTTTTTTTTTTTGAAACTACAGATGAGATTGGTCTTGTGTTCTTATCAAGTTTCAATAAAAAAACAGAGACTATTGGTCTTGCAGTATAGCGACCTTTCAAGGAATGAGTGAAAGGTATTTCCCCATACTAGCACGTGTGCCCTAACATGGCATAATTGGAATCCCCATCAATCATAGATTAGAATGTTTGGTCGCCATAAATCATTATTTGCAAACGTTGTAGAAAGGAAATCATAATGACCCATTGTCTATGAAAACTCACGAGATTTGTGATAAGGAGGTTCAGTTGTGAATTGGAGAAGTTATTAGGCACCTAATCCATCCATCAATTAAATATTGTTTACCTATGCCTTGATTGTTCCCTCAAATTTTTCCTTGAAAGGCCTGTTTACAAAAATTAGTTTGAAAGTTTTGAACAAAATCTAGAGATTATTGATGATAAAAATGATTCAAGAATGAATCATTCTAAAGCCTTGGGTTTATATGATCCCATTGGAAGACTGAGAATTTAATAGAGCAAGATAGAAATGGGAAAACATAAGTTGATAACGGTCAAATACATTAATCAAGTTTATGCTACTTAAGCCTTGGTTGGAACCACAAATATGCCCTATTCGAAGTCTTATAAGTCTTATAAAACATTTAAGAGAGAAAATATTAAAATGAAAGTACTTTTTGTAGATCATCTACAAAAATGCTCTATTCGAAGTCTTATAACCCACTTAAGAAAGAAAATATTAAATTGAAAGTATGTTTTTTAGATCATCTATAGAATTAAATTGACAAAATATAAAATATTTTCCAAAAATTAGGATTAGTACATTGATCTTGTAGCTCATCTATAAAATTAATTCATTTCATTTTTTGAACCCTAAATTGAGAGTATTTTTTGAAATGTTAAAGGATTTTGGATTTTCGGACTTTTCAAAGTAAGTGTTGGAAAATTGCCAAATTCTAAAAAACAGGGGTTTTGATCTAAGGATTTCACATGAAATCAATTAATCTACTCATTTTGGGTTGACTACAACCTATTTTAATGAATTTCAACAACTAAAATGAAATAAAGAAAGAAAATTTTTGTATACCTTCAAAAATTTGGGGAAACCCTTTCAATCTGAAATCAAATGTTAAGATCTTCATTTTGAACCTAAAATCGATAACGAAGTTATTGTTTTAGGCCTTAAGAGTGATTACAAGAGAAATATTTTGGAAAGAATGGGTTTTAGGTGTTTTGCAACACCCAACTGGGGAAAATGGTTTTATTGTCTCCGTATTGATGCTGTTACAATATCGGTACAGGTATCGATCGTATCGACTGATATTGTAACATTATCTATCGGCACTCAGAGAAAAGAAAAAGAAAAAAAGGGTATTGATGCGTATTGGGTGGATTAGACCGATACACAACGATATCCTAGATTCTTATATATTCCCCGTGCTAGAGTATCGGTTCCCCCTAATCCCGGTATGAATTAGGCTGATACGTACTGATATTTAATACCATGATCTTAACTTATCTTAATTTTTTCAGTGTATCTGACCGATACTCCGATACGTATCATAAATCACCTTACCAATTGCGATATTTTGAACCATGCTTTTCTTAGAACTAAACCGCCACAAGAGGTAAGATAGCTTTTTTCCAGCTCGCTCGTCTCCTCTCAACCCTTTCAGTCATCGGATCCCAAATAACCTTAGCATGCGGGATAGAACTAGGGGTGTATGTGCTGAGCTGAGCCGAGCTTGGCCAAGTTTGAGTTTGGCTTGAACATGCTCGAGCTTAGCTTTAGATTGATTCAAGCTTGAATGTTTAGGCTTGAGCTGGGCTTGAACAAGCTTGAGCTCCGTTTCGAGCTCGAACTTTATTCAAGCCGAGCTGAGCTCGGGTTGGCTCAAGCTTGATTCACTGAATTATTTTGTTTAATTTTACATATTCTTAATACAGGTGCTTATTAATAAATTATAATACAAGAAACTACAAAAATTAATACATTCATATACGAAAATAAATTTGGGAAGTGGGAGTAGTCCTTCAATTCAAAAAGTAGAGAGTTAGATAAGAGTTTTTGCTTTTAACTTCTTAACATTTTTTGTCATTATAATCTCTTAAACTCACTTATTATAAATATATTACAATCTATAATAAAAGAAAGTTGAAAAATACTATTTTGTATTAATATAACTAACATTATAAAAAAATATTATGTATATATACACACACACACACACATATATATTTTGAGCGAGTCGAACTCAAGGCAAACTGAGCCTTAAACGAGTTGAGCCGAATCAAACAAGGTCTGTCTTAAGCTTGACATGTTTAAACATTCAAGCTCGAATAAAAGCTTGGCTTGATTCGTTCGAGCTTGAAATGCCAGCTTGAGCTTGGCTCAAACAAGATGAGCCGAGTCGTCAAGCTAGCTTGGTTTGCGTGTAGCACTAGATAGAACCCAAGGGAATGCCCAGTTACTTAATGGGCAACTTAGTAAAGATGTGAGCTCAACACTGACATGGAGAAACTAACGTTGTGTAGGTGAGAATAATTTCTTTTCTCTATGGTTGGGAGGGTCATCATTTGAAAGTGGTGCAGGAAGTTCTCCCTAGGTTGACTTCAAATCATTCTCCTATCTTCTCAATTGTGGGGGGAGGGAGGGGGGGGGGGGGGGGGGGGGGTGTTGTAGGAAAACAAAATACTCATTTTAAGTTTGAAATGGTTGGAGGACCGCAAGCTTTTAAGGCTAGTTCTGTTTTCCTTAAAAAGTTGATGGCTCTTAAATTGAAGCAAAAGAATTGGGACAAAGAACTGTTCGGTAGGAATAAATATTAACTCAACTTCTTGATGAGATTGAGTCTAATGATAGGAAGGTAGACATAGGTTTGTCATTTGATGCGGATAAGACGACGAAACTACTTCCCATTGCCCAAGGCATATTTCAAGAGGCTATTTTAGTTGGAGGGGATTAGTTGGTGTCATAAATCCGAAGTCCAATAGCTAAAGGAAGGGGACAAGAAATCAAAGTTCTTCCACAGAATGGAAAATGCTCGAAGTAGATATAATTTTATCTCCAGACTTAAGGTAGAGGGAGTTCATATGGAGGATGAGGAATCAATAAGAAAGGCTATTGTAGATAACTAGGGCTGTTAATGGATCGGATCTTGATCCGGATCCGGATCCAATCCGAATCCGATCCGATTAGACGGGATCCTAATCCTATTATAGATCCTTCGGATCGGATATGGATATGAGATCTTGAATCCGATTATAATCAGATCGGGTTTGGATCTATAGTGATCCTGTAACGACCCGGAATTTTAATAGAATAAAATTATACGTTTATGGGTCTTTAACTGAGGTTGATTAGTTAAGTGTTTGATAAATTTATGTAAAATCAGGTTTGAAGACGAGGAGCTTCACCTTGGGCGTTGATCTTTTTCCCGAACGTGTTGGCAGTGTCCGTTTTGCTCCTTAACGTCTCGAAAAGCGCGAAAGAAGTAAAATCCCTCTCCATCTCTTCTCTTTCCCCTTATTTAAGCTACTTTATTTATGTGGAATGGTTTGGTGATATTATGTGTGGATGGAAAAAGGTCGGAGACCTTATGAATGATGTATGGATGGGATGGATGAGAGTGAAAATGGAGCAGAGGAACGGAGCCCTCGGTTTCGGGCTGTTTCTAGCTCGGAATTTAAGCTCAGTGTGATTTGCCATAGATTGTAGGGGAAGTGCGATCGATCGCAGGTGCGATCGACCGTAGGAAGTTATGAGAGCCTGACTGGGTTTCTATATGTGTGAGGTGATGTTTGTTTTAAGGCAATGGTAGGTCTATTGGCCTGGTAAAAGTCCCACCTCGGGACAACTTTTGTGTATGATGATGTTGTTGGGACATGGTAAGGTGATGGAATGGTCTATCGGCTGGGTAATGTTCCACTCCAGAACGGTATACTCTCGGATTTGGTTCACGGGCGCGAGGCCCGAGTATTTCAGTTAACTAAGCGAGGCTTGGGTTAACTGGGGTTAACCTGTGGTCTAAAAACCTAACCAGGGTTAAAGTATAATCCTTCGTGACTGATAGTCGGGAGTGGGTGGATTTGATATCCATAGATCCTCTTTGACTAGGTCAGGGGAGAATAGATGGTTGTGTTATCTGATAGATATGCCGTGAGGATAGAAGTCTCCATCGTGGCTGAGTCAGATGGTTGTGTTATCTGATAGATATGTCGTACCGAGGCTGAGTCAGTAGGTTGTGATGCCTCTGATAGATATGCTGTCCGTACCGTGGCTGAGTCAGATGGTTGTGATCTGATAGATATGCCGTGAGGATAGAAGTCCCCACCGTGGCTGAGTCAGATGGTTGTGTTATCTGATAGATATGCCGTACCGAGGCTGAGTCAGTAGGTTGTGATGTTTATGATAGATATGCCGTTCGTACCGTGGCTGAGTTAGATGGTTGTGTTATCTGATAGATATGCCGTGAGGATAGAAGTCCCCACCGTGGCTGAGTCAGATGGTTGTGTTATCTGATAGATATGCCGTACCGAGGCTGAGTCAGTAGGTTGTGATGCCTCTGATAGATATGCCGTCCGTACCGTGGCTGAGTCAGATGGTTGTGTTATCTGATAGATATGCCGTGAGGATAGAAGTCCCCACCGTGGCTGAGTCAGATGGTTGTGTTATCTAATAGATATGCCATGAGGATAGAAGTCCCCATCGTGGCTGAGTCAGATAGTTGTGTTATCTGATAGATATGCCGTGAGAATAGAAGTCTCCACCGTGGCTGAGTCAGATGGTTGTGTTATCTGATAGATATGCAGTACCGAGGTTGAGTCAATAGGTTGTGATGCCTCTGATAGATATGCCGTCCGTACCGTGGCTGAGTCAGATGGTTGTGTTATCTGATAGATATGCCGTGAGGATAGAAGTCTCCACTGTGGCTGAGTCAGATGGTTGTGTTATCTGATAGATATGCCGTACCGAGGCTGAGTCAGTAGGTTGTGATGCCTCTGATAGATATGCCGTCCGTACCGTGGCTGAGTCAGATGGTTGTGATCTGATAGATATGCCTTGAGGATAGAAGTCCCCACCGTGGCTGAGTCAGATGGTTGTGTTTTCTGATAGATATGCCGTACCGAGGCTGAGTCAGTAGGTTGTGATGCCTATGATAGATATACCGTCCGTACCGTGGCTGAGTCAGATGGTTGTGTTATCTGATAGATATGCAGTGAGGATAGAAGTCCCCACCGTGGCTTACTCAGATGGTTGTGTTGTCTGTGATCTGATAGATATGCCGTGAGGATAGAATTCTCCACCGTGGCTGAGTCAGATGGTCATGTTGTCTAATAGAGATGCCGTGAGGCTAGAGTTCCTCACCGTGGCTGAGATCAGATGATTGTGTTGGTTTTAACGGGTGAAGGCCGGGATTATGTATCGAGTCTATGGACTCAAGGTTGTACGGAGTCTAATGACTCAAGGTTGTACGGATCCTATGGACCCAAGGTTGTACGGAGTCTTAATGACTCAAGGTTTGATTTCATTGGGTATAAGCCCGGTTGATCTCGATAGTTATCATGGGGGTATGGGACGCCTTTGTAACAAAATTAATATTAACAGATTTGGAAATGGATAGCAAGTCTACGAACTCTAACTTTGATATTGCGTCTATGAACTCAGGTTGAATACGAGCGAAGACCAGTTGATTGAGTCTGCAGACTCAAGGATAGAGTGTGAGCGGTTGTTTGGGATGGTAACCTAGTGGTGTAGATGATGATTGGATGACTTGGAAGTTGAGGTTGGGAACCTCGATAGAAGATGAAATAGCCCTGAGTGACCTCGGGTCACGGATTACGAGATTATATATTATTATAATATGAGAATTGTATTGCAACACTATATCGTTATTGATGATGATTGTTAATAGGTAGAAAATAGCCTAGATGGATTGTGGATTTTGTTGGGCTCTATAGCTCACTCATCTCATTTTATGTCTTCAGATTTGGAAGCAGTTGCCGATTGGTAAGGAGTTATACTTGATGAATTCTGAAAGTGTACCGGCGCAGTTGTGGCGCCAAAAGTAACGGCTATTATAGCCAGTGAGGTAACGTATTTGCTTATGATAAGTTATTATTATTATGATGACCGGTTGTTACTGCTTATGTAAGCTCATCAGAAAAGTTGAAAAATCCCCGCATTTTCGCGGGTAAAGTCTTCCGCATGCGTGGTTATGACGAACGAGTACGCGTCTTGGAACTTGCTTTCCCAACCGCAGGTTCGAGGCGTCACAGATCCGATCCGATTAGATTATATATAATAATAATAATAATAATAATAATAATAATAATAATAATAATAATAATAATAATAATATTTATATAATTTTATAAATATACTATAATAGTAATCATAATTTTTTATTTTTTAATTAAAATATTATTTTTTATATATTAATGTTAATCAAATTAGATTCGGATCTTGAATTAGTAATCAGATTCGGATTGGATAATTCATAATCCGACGGATCTCGGATAAGATCCGGATCTATCAGATTCTTAATCGGATTGGATCCGGAACTAGGCAGACCCGATCCAAATCCGATCCGTTTACAACCTTATAGATAACTATTCTAGTTTGAGTCGTCTATATGGAGATCGGGATTGGATGGGCTTTCTTTTTGATCGCAACCCATATGACATTTCCATTTTGATTATCTCTACTATGATTTACCATAGATTTTTTTTGATCGGTAATAATCAAAATTATATAAAAAGAAAGGAGAGCAGATTACAAGAGAGTGAACCTAAAACTAACTAAATACAATAGTGATTAGAAATAAACCTCCCCAGGCAGTTACAAAAGAAAGTACAAGCCCGACACATCACGGCCCTCAAGGATAGCGTACCACTGAACCAAAGCTGTCCAATACTATAAAAGAGATGATAAAGTTTAGCAGTCCTAAAATTACTCAAAGGGATAAAGACTTTGAATCAGAAAGGAGAAGAAGGAGAGTTAGGTTTAGGATTTAAATGAAGAGTTTTAGGTTTAGGGTTTGAGAGAGAAGAAAAAGAGATTTGTGATAAATTGCTTAGTTAAGGAAGAAATAACCTTACTAACCTTTTTATATTAAGTAAAAATAAAGCAATTACAAAAATACCCATTACATCATTACTAACTAATCTACTAGCAATATTAGCATACGATAGTACACCAACACCCCCCTCAAGCTGGAGTAGAAACATCTAACATGTGCAGCTTGATTGTAATATCTTGAAGAAGAGAAGGCCCAAAAGCCTTGGTGAATAGGTCGGCAAGCTGTTGTGAAGATGAAACATGTTGACGAGATAATGAACCATCTCAAACTTTTTCTCTAAGAAAATGAATAACGACCTCAATGTGCTTATTCCACTCATGGAGAATCGAATCATATGAAATCTTTTCTACTGCCTCATTATCACAATACAGAAACATAGAATTTCTAGAAGGAAACAACTTAGAAAGAAGAGAACAAAGCTGTAAAATTTCACAGGTACCATGAGCAATTGCGTGATATTCTGCTCCGACACTAGAATAAGACATCACCAGTTGATTTTTTCACTTTCACCCAACCAAATTGTCGCCAATAAAGACACAATATCCCGAGGTCAAACAACGGTCAGTAGTAGATCCAGCGCAATCAGCATTTGTATATCCAGGGATATCGAAGTGACCATATAAGCGACCGAGTGAGAGTAAGATAAATCACACGACCCACAAGACGCTTGTACTCATGAGGATCATGAAGGTGATCACCTTCACTATCATGTAAGGAGAGCTTTGGATCCATTGGAGATGAGGGGGGTTTACACCAAAACATACCAGTATCGCTTAATGGATTTAACGCATACTTGTGCTGCAAGAGAAAGATCCTTTCTTGTAGCGAGCAATCTCCATACCAAGAAAATACTTTAGACTACCTAGGTCTTTTACATAAAAAAAATATGGTCCAACTAATGTTTCACATGAGAAATAAAAGAAGAATCATCTCTAGTCAGGATGATATCATCAACATAGACGAGGAGAATAGTGCAGTCGATGACGCATGAATGGATGAAGACAGTATGATCGGAGATCACTGAAAGCCCATGCTAAGACCCACTACACTGAAGCAATGGAACCAAGCACGAGGCGACTGCTTCAAACAATATATAGACTTCTGAAGTTCACAAACCTTTGCAGACTCTCCTAAAGCAAGAAGCCATGAAAGGGGGGGGGGGGGGGGTCCAAAAGACCTCCTTGGTGAGATGCCCATTATTAAAAGGCATTCTTCACGTCCAATTGATAGGGAGGCCAATTCTGATTGGTCGCAAGTGAGATAAGAACTTGAACAAAAGTCAACTTAGCTACAGGGAAAAAATTTCGTAAGTCTAAATGAAGCCACCGGCCACAAGGCCAACCTTATATCTCGCAACAATGCCAACAAGAATTATGATTGACAGTGAAAACCCGTTGACTACCCATAGATCTCTTCCCGAATGGAAGAGGGACCATATCCCAAGTCTGATTAGTTTGCAGGGCATCCATTTCTTCTACCACAACAGTCTTCTATGTAGGATGAAGAAGGGAATCATGAATAGTGCGAGGAATAGTAACAATATCAATAGCGGAGATGAAAGTCCTATAAGAAGGTGAAATTGCCTGATAACAAACATACTTGGCAAGGGAATAGCGATTAGGGAGTAACACAAGTACGAACCCCCTTGGGATGAGCAATAGGCAAGTCAAGATCAGAAATATTAGGAGCTTTTTAACAAAAAGTAATAGGAATAGGTAGAGGAGGAAGACAAGAGGTACCTAGTGGAGTTTGCGTGGACGACGGAGGTAGAGGCGCAACAAAAGAGGGTCCAAGCAACCATCGGCGAGCATACGTGAGATACTCATTCTGCAGCGAAGGATCTATTGGAACAGGTAAAGGCAAAGAAACCGTGGGTGCAAGAGGAGTAGGAGAGAAATATGGAATCGTCTCAAAGAAAGAAACATCCAAAGAGACAAAGAAATGACAAGACGGGGGATCATAAAATCGATAGCCCTTAGACACACTGGAGTAACCAACAAAGACACATCGAAGGGCCTTTTTTATCCAACTTCTGATGACTTTAACGAAGATCCTGAACAAGATAGGTATAGCCAAACGCGTGAGGCTCAATGGGAAAAACAAAAAGCTAAAGATAAAGAAGTTAATATGGGTTGAGGTCACCAAAAATCTGAGAAGGGACCTGATTGATAAGGAAATAGCCAATGAGAAGAGACATATGTCAATAGGTCTTAAGGACTTGCACACCTTGCATTAAAGAATGAGTAACGTTTATCAGATGATGATTCTTACACTCGGCAACACCATTTCTTTCCAGAGTGTAAGGACAGGTAAACTAATGAGCAATACCATGAATTCAAAGATACTGGGAAAATGAAGCAAACGAATACTCACGATCATTATCAGATCGAAGGGCCTTAAGAGGACCCCCAAACTAGGTAAGAACCATATAATGAAATTCTTGAAATTTATAGAAGATTTCATTCTTAGATCTCATAAAATATACCCAAGTAGCCGAGTATAGTCATCAATAAAATTAACAATAATGAAAACCATCACTAGACATGATTTGGGAAGGACCCCAAACATCAGAGTGAACTAGCTAAAAAACTGAACGACATCGATGCATACGAGAATGATAAATGCTTCAAACATGTTTAGTAAGCTCACAAATATCACATTGAATTTTAGAAGAACAAAGTTACTAGAAGTACAATGAACATAAGGTCTTAGATCCAACATGTCCAAGCTTGGCATGCCGTAAACGGAAAGTATCAGTATTAGCAACAATAGAAGGGAAAATTAGAAATGGCAGCTGCAACAGAAGGATCATGATATGTGGCTAGGTAATATAGTCCGCCTCTTTCCACGCCTTTACCAACAATCCTCCTCATAGTTAGGTCTTAAAAGAGGCAATGAGAAGGGTAAAAAACAACACAATAGTTCAATGTCTTGGCAAGGCTACTAGCTGAAAGGAGGTTAGAAGATAAACGAAGAACATATAAAACATGAGATAATGAGAGAGACGTGGATACAGGAATGGTTCCTTGATACAGGGACCAACCAACCACCAATCCCAAAAGTCGTGATTGATGGAAAAGTTTATACAATAACCCAGGCAAACGAATGGGCCGAGACCCTCAGCAGTGCCCCACCTAAGTGGGTGCCACCAAGTGGTGGGGCGACCCCATAAAGATGCTACTGCATCATTCACTCCCACTTGAGAAGGCTCAAATTCGACACTTAGGCTCTGATACCACTTGATGTAGGAACCAACCAACCACCAATCCCCAAAATTTGCGATTGATGGAAAGGGATGATTAAATCCCTTTATCACAATAGCTCAGGCAAACGAATCGACTGAGACCCTTAGTTGTGCTCCACCTATATGGGCGTCACCAAGTGGTGGGGCGATCTCGTGAAGATGCTACTGCATCATTCCCACCCCCAAAATAGGAATAGAGGAACCATCTGCCAATCGAACCTGTGCTGTAGGAGATGGAGTTGAATACTTAGAATAACCTGGGGACTCGCTTGTCATGTGATCAGTAGCATCAAAGTCAATAACCCAGCTGGGAGTAGAAGATGAGGTGGTGGCTTTATAGGCAGAGGGAGCATGGATACCTGAGACCTCAAGGGATGATGGTGCAACTGTATTGGCAAAAGGAGCTTGTAGGCACAACTCATCTCGAATCATCTCAGCAACGTGTGCTCTCATAAAATCCAAAGTATTGGCCGCACCATAAGAGGCCACAGGCGAAGAATTAGTAGCAGAAGTTGCAATAATGTGAGCAAAAAAATGAGACTGATAACCTATTGGGTAAACATGAAGGCGATAACAACGGTCACGATCATGTCTCACTATACCACAGTGAGAGTAAGGAGTAGTAGAGCCCACGTTTGCGACCACGGCGGCCCCGATCAATATTAGGGCCCCCACCACGGCTTGTGAAATGAGGACGAAAGTCAGTAGGAAAGGTAGGACGATCTTGATGTAGCATCGGGGTGGTAGAGCTTGGGGACATAATTGCATGATGACGTTCCTCACTGAACACAGTAGCATACACAAATCTAAGAGAGGAAAGAGTTGACATCGCAAGTATTTGAGTCCGTAGCTGCTTATACTCGACACGAAGGCCACCCAAGAAATCATAAATCTGATGGTGTTCAAAACGCTTAAGCATAACCTTGGCTGAAGGTGCTGACATCTCAAAAAAGGCCTCATAAATGACTCAACTCTTCCCAGTGACACTAAAGACCCCCAAAAGAATCGGAAATAGTACTGTCTCCTTGCTGGAAGTGGGCAATCTCATTCGTAAGTTGACAAATGCGTGCCTCCACAAGAGAATAGGTCATCGTGAGAGCTTGACAAGGCTCATTAGCACTCTTATAAAAGATATAGATTACAACAAAATGTGGTTCCATGGAGTTGAAAAGCTAACTCAAAATAATGCAATTTTTTGCCTCCCATTTTGCAATATCAGTAGCATCAGATGGAGGCTTAGGAGTCGTGCCGGTAAGATAACCCATCTTCGAACAGCCTCCAATGTAGAACTCAATAGAGCATCGCCACTTAAGGAAATTATAACCATTGAATTTAATATTGGTGATAGAATGAGCAATGGAGTCTAAAAGGGAAGAGGGACTAAGGTGCTTAGTGTCCATAGGGGCAAAGAACACAGCTACAGGGCTGAAATAGGGACTGTTATGGGCAAAGAACACTGTTACAGTGGCTGAAACAGGGCTGTTACAGTGGCTGAAATATGGCTGTAATAAAGGTTGTAATAGGGGCTGAAATAGGGTTGCAACAGTGGCTGTAAAGGGGTGCAGAGTGCAACAAAGCCTAAAGGAACAGAAAAAGACTGCCGTAAGGTGGAAAAGATGTGCTACAGCACCTAAACAAGCCTTGGACCAAAGATCATGGCCAATAGGATGATTCTCCATAAAACAAAATGACCACTTCTTTGTGGGGAAACTGCGATAAGAAGATTGGATGACTACGATCAAGGATTTTTACTCTTTCTTGGAGCCATTTTTCCAAAAAAACACCACAATCAATTAAACAACCATCAAATGGTCCCAAAGGAAACAATTACTAAAATTCTTGAAATATCAAGATCTCTTACAAACCAAACTTTTCAAGCATGAGCCAAGGTTGGGGCTGACATCAGGCTGATGTCAGCATGACGTCAGCACAAAAGCTCTTGCGGCAGTGAAGGAAAGAATGGAGCAAAGCTCTGATATCAAAGAGGAGAAGGATAGTTAGGTTTAGGGTTTAAATGAAAAGGTTTAGGTTTTAGGTTTAGGTTTGACAGAGAAGAAGAGATTTGTGATAAATGGCTTCATTAGGGAAGAAATCACCTACTAACCTTTTTATATTAGGTGGAAATAAAGCAGTTACAGAAATACCCATTACATCATCACTAACTAATCTATAGCAATATTAGCATATGATAGTACACCAACAAATCAAACCCCAGATCTGAGGTAAAGGAAGTATCAACATAAATTTCCTAGAATAAACTAGATAATTATTTCACCTCTGGTGTGTGTTTGGAGCCAATTATGACTCTCAACAATGCATGATTGATCGTGTTTGGACGTGGCCTTGTTTGCTGGAGTCCTTTAAGATTGCTTATGACTAATCTGGGGAGATGATTGATCATCTAGAAGTTTTGAACTAGTGGCATCTCTTGTGCAGTGTTGTCCTCTTCTGCAGTGGCATGAAGGTTTGCATTTTCTGTTGAAGCAAATTACATTTTCTGTTGAAGCAAATTACATAGGTTCTTTCTAAAGTCGATTAGACTAAGTATGAGGCATTTGTCATTGCCTGCTACTTCTTCTTAGATATTAGCTAAATTTCTCTTATTGCTGCTCTTCATATGTCTTTAGATCACCTTGATGTATTATTTTAATTGTTTCCGTCAATTTTATAGTCATTCAAACTGAGATGAATTTTGTGTTGTGAGCACTTGAGAGAAAATCTAAGATCCCTCGTTATAGATATGCTGACATGGATTCAAGTATCGATATGTATCGATTTTGGAGGTTACTGATTCGCTGGCATGGAAACTCATTAAAAATCCTGAGTATCGATCAAGTATCGGTGCATATCGAACCGATACACACGATACTCATCGATACTCTACTGATACTCTGCAATACTTTTTTTTCTTGTTTTAAATTTTGTTTTTGAGTATCGACCGAAACGTAACAATATCGGTTGATACTACCGATACTATATCGTTACAGTATCGATGGGCACATTATAAAACCGAAGTATTTGAACATTTAGGTGTTGTAAACACCCTTAGAACCTATTATTCTAATCATTTACTGATCAACAATTTTTTTTTCTAATCATTTACTTTATGGTTGAAAAGTCAATATTTTCTAATGTATATCATTGAGTGGGAGGTTTTCCTATTTAGAGTGTTTTGCCTATACTTGGCTAAGTGACCATGGTTTGTGTTTTTATACCTATTTATTAGCATGCTTTCTTTTTTTTACCTCATAAAATTTTTAACTCATAAGCATGGTTATAAATGTTGTTGAAGAACTTCATTTAGTTTGTTTTTAGTTTATATTTGCATTAAAAAATTGTTTTATGCAAGGTATCCAAGTTATTTCTGAGAGACTTCATTTAGATTACTTTTAGCTTATATTTGCATTAAAAGAAGATTTATGCAATGTATCCAAGTTTTTTTTCGGTAATGAAGGGTGTCCCAATCGTGACAAGGAAGGACTAGTCCCCTTGGATCCACGCAATCACCCGGAAACCACGTGCATTGGGTAAGCTTGGGATGAGATGAAGTTGAGACCTTGGGGATCTCTCCCAAGACTCAAACCAACTGAGTTACCCATGCGGGTTTTTCCTTACATATCAAAGCATACCTTAATTGTTTTTGGCGTATCCAATCGATACGCCCAATCTGTATGCTAAAATCGCCTTACTGATACTCATACCGCTATCGATATTCTGAACTATGGTTATAGACCATTTGTAAATGTTTTATCCAAAAATATGTTGCACATGTAGAGGGAAAATACTGGAACCTATAAGTAGAGTTGTAAAGCCATTGTCAGTGTTATGTGTAGGGGTGTATTCAAGCTGAGTTGAGCCGAGCCGAGCCGAGCCGAGCCGAGCCAAGCTCGGGCTTGATTCTAGCTTGAAACGTTTGGTTTGAAGCTTGTCTTGAAAATAATGGCTCGGCTCGAGCTTTATTCATTAAAAAGTTGTTTTTATATTTTAAAAAATATTTACAATAAAAATATTATTATTTTATTATTAATAATATTTATTATAATCATTTTATTTATATATTTATAAGATTCCAGCCGAGCTGAAGCCTAACCGAGCCTCAATTGAGCCGAATCAAACGGGACCGAGCTTGAGCTCGGCTTGAAAATAGTTTCAAGCTTCACTAAAAGCTCTGCTCTGCTCGGTCAAGCAAAAAACTTGAGCTTGAACTCGGTTTGATTGAGCCAAGCCAATGAGCTAGCTCGGCTTGGATACACTCCTAGTTATGTTCTTAAGAGTTATAGACCTTAAACAGTTTGAACATTCAACCATTTAGACTTTGCTTAATTATGTTATGCCAATCAAGGTTTTTAATTTCGAAATTCTCGACGATTTCGGCCAGCCAACCTGAATCAAAATCCCGAAATATTGCGGGATTTTGGCGAAATTTCGAAATATTAATATTTTATTAATTATATATATATATATATATTTATTAATATATATATTTAAAAATAATATTTCATTAAAATTTTATATATTTATATAAATATTATTATTTTATTGTTAAAATTAATATAGAAATTTTCGAAATTTTACGAAATTTTAGTAAAAATTTTGAAATATTAATAAAAAAACAATAAAAAAACTATTTAAAAAATCAGATTTCAGCTGAAATTCCGAAATCTTCGAAATCCAAAATTTCACCCGAAATAAACCCTGTTTTGATGTCGTTGGGGTTGTTCGAAACCGAAATTTCGCGAGATTTCAACGAAATTTTAAACCTTGATGCCAATAACATAATTTACCTAACAATGTTGACAAGTAATAATAAAGACCTTGCTTGTTCTTTATTGCGCAGCCGTTTTCTTGTTGAGTGCGCTAGTGTGCCCTTCCGTTTTCTCCCTTCCTTCGCTGCTTTCAACTGATCCTTCAGATTTGAATTGTTTAGCTAGTGTCCATTCCGTGTTTTCTTGAAAATTACATGTCAACATTGTTAGGTAATTATGTTATTGGCATGCAGGATTAATGTTTCTTTATTAGTTTCTTCTACTATAGATGATTAATCATAGCTATTTTGCAGGTTGAGAATGGGAAAGCTCAAGCTGCCAATTTTCCTTTTTGTACAATAGAGCCCAATGTTGGGATTGTTGCAGTTCCAGATCCACGTCTGCATGTGCTTTCTGATCTCAGCAAATCTCAACGTGCAGTCCCAGCATCTATAGAATTTGTAGATATTGCTGGGCTTGTTAAGGGAGCCAGTCAAGGGGAGGTCATAATCTCTGACGTGTCCTCAGTTAGCTGTAGAGTTCCCTGGTGTTAAAGTTTTAGCTTTCATTTTCTGGTTTATGTACTGTGTTATCTTAGCTTCCATTGCTCTAAGTTACCTATGCTTTAGCTTTGAGATATTTATTTTTCTGTTGCAGGGATTGGGGAATAAATTTCTGTCACATATACGTGAAGTGGACTCCATACTTCAGGTTTGTGCCTCTCTTGATACATAGGTATCCTGCAATAATATCCACAATAACTGTCTTGCTTGCTTTGTTTCTCTGCTCTTCAGATACCATGTTTGTTATTGCTTCTGCTATGGTGACAAGAATTAAAATAGTGGTTTCCGCCTATGTAATGGTTCCTGCCAAAATTGTTAAGCAACGGATGGTACAGTCAATTACGTGATGTATGATTGATTAATTTTATTTTGGGAAAAAAGTATTTACATTGAGAATTTTTTTATTAACATAAAACTTTAAGAAAATGAATAAAATAGTTAAGCACACAAGATTTAGTGATCAAATACCTAATTAGACATAAATATGATAACAGCCAATTCCATGTAAGATGTAACACAATCACAAATGAGTTAATTGAATAATGAAAAATTACAAAATACAAATAGATAATCAGCACATATATTACAGCATCTTAGCTTATTCGTATACAAAGTCACAAATACATATATTATACAAGTTAGCCTCCTCATAGTATGAGGCTTATACAATAATACAAGTTACAGTCAACAAATATATTATTCTTATAACTCATTTTTAGGGTCTCAAACTCTCAGTATCCATCTCTTACGAGGTTGTGAGGATGAGGAACCTCCTATCTCAGGTACAAGCCCAGAGCTTGCCATCAAATCTATTTTATTCAGATGCATTAGTAGGGCTGTCAACTATCCCCTTATTTTCCGAATCCTTATCCATTTAAGTGGATAATTATCCGAATAGGTATCTAGCGGATCAGATGAATTCAGATATCCTATTGTCTATCCGTTTATAAACAGAGCGGATACGGATAGTACCCTATCCGATAATTATCCAACCGTTTATAAGAATATATATAATTTTAGATACCAACAATGCCCTTGTTATTCTTTAAAGTTAAAATGGTAATGTTGTAATTTCAATAGGTACACAAGGATAAGAAGGTAATTATACCTTTAATATAAAAATCTAATCTACAAACATACCCTAAGTTCTAACCCTTTCATCGTCAACATTCGGCTGCACTCTCCTCTCCTCTCGTCTCTTCTCCCCTCTCCTCTCTCCTCTCCTCTCGTCTATTCTCCCCTCCTCTCCTCTCTTCCTCTACTATTGTTCAACAATTCAAGCTCAACTGTCGAGTGTTTGCAACATCACTTGACTCACCTCAGCTCGCCTCTTCTTCTCTCTCCTCTCTTCTGTGCTCTTCGGTGTTGTCACCATTATTGTTGAAAATAGAGAAAGACAACTGATAAGCTTGAGTTGTGCAGAGAATTGGCATCCATTGCAGTTGAATCTCATGCATTCCTCTGCTTCGCCATTCAAGCTTCAGAAGAGCTCTTGGAGTGAGAAGTTTGCATCGCCGGGTATGTTTTTATGAATGTTAGCCTTTTTTATTTTCTGGATGTTAGATCCGTGTTTTCTCATGTGAGACACCCAATAGGTAAGGATCTCTTGATTACGGTTCCTTTTTATTTTATTTTTCTCTACTTTCCTTTTCTTTTTTTTTAGAGAGATTTAGGATAAACAGTCGAATCTGGATGGTATCCGAATTCGACTTGTATTCAAATGGTATAATTAGTTGAATTCGGATGTATCCGAATTCGAATCCAGTTTCTAGAGAATGGAGCAGATTCGGATAGTAGGTTGGGATAAACAAATCGGTACGAATATAGCATTATTTGCTTCGAATCCGCTCCGTTGACAGACCTATGCATTAGGGGAAAGTCTTATGATTGAAGGAGTTATAACTTTACAACATGCAAAGTTGTAATTGGCGTAATATAGATCTAGAGGCATCCTTGGTTAATTTTGAATAAAAATTGGCATATTCTCTCGTGGCGTAATAAAGATCTATAGGCATCTGTTTTTGTTATTGTTGTTATTATAAATGACACTAATAATGCCTTTGTGGATCACACCGGACATTACGTAAGGTTTGTAATTGTAGGACTTGACCGAGTCCTACTTAATGTATAACAGCCAGTTCCTACGTTTTAGTGTGTTTTATAGGTACTGGCCTATGTGACGTATCAGCTGCTGAAACCTTTATGTAACTGGCGTTACATTACAGTATTGGCGAGTTTTAATACCATGCCTTGCATGCGAGTCCAACTCCGACACCCATTTTTGTGTTTGTGCAACATAGAAAACCAGAAGTAAACCAACAAGCCTTTCTAATATTTTCTTTTTTTCTTCGAATCAATAAAAGAGATCATGCATAAGGAAAAAAAGATGAAATGTACAAAAGTTCACTGAGCAGTGAACTTGGAAAAGAGAAAGGATGATAGAAAAGAAAAGTGACCCACCAACCTACCAAAAACCACAATACAACTCATGCCCTACTAACAAGTAAGAAATGAGACCAAGTCTAAGTCAAAAAGGTCATCCCTAATTGAACACCTAGATAATAAAAGTTTCGAAATACGTTTCCAGATAGCTACTGGAGAGGAGGATGGGTTATTGAAGGGCTGCTTATTCCTCTTCTCCGAAATGTGCCAACAGATTGCGCCTGGGATTGACTCCACAAGATCTGAATAGAGACATGCTTTATGAATACTCCACATTCCGAGAGTTTTAACAGACAAGAAGATTTATTCTCCGATTAATAACTAGAGTGAAACTCCCTCTTCCATTTAGTCAAGAGAATCAAGTTGTCTTTAGTGGTACTGGTAATTGATCCAGGCCCTGGGTTTGAGGCTGCAGATCTAAATGAAGAAGACAATCACTAGAATTTTCAAAACTAGAATGCTCATAATTCGATAAAGAATCTCCAGCAGCATTAATGGTGGAATTGATCAAAGCTGTAGATATATCAGGCACTGTAATAATCTCATTAACTAGCGATTGCTTTAGAATCCCTCAAACCTGGATGAGATGGACTAACAGGCTCTACATCCGCCTGGATAGAATCTCTCTCTCTCTCATAGATGCAAACAATTATTCCCTTTTCACTAACAGCTTCTTTATTCAACTCTTCAACAGTAACAAAAAGATTGCCTGCGGATGATTGAGAGGCTTTGGCTTTAGGGTTTTCAACTTTCTTGCTATTATCGATAGCTGCTGCTGGAAAACTTTTACGAACCCAATCTTTTGTCGAAAGGATTTCCTTGTTTTTACCTATGGGGAAATTTTTTGAACCCAATCCTAGACCCTTCTTCTCAGGGTCTTTCAACTCTTCAGAAAGAAGATGGCAATAGGCGGCCTTATGCCTTGTCTGTGGCTCTTCGAACGCTAAACAACACTTTTTTCATATTCAACTTTCTGCCATTTACCTTCTCTTCCCAAACCAACCAGATCCCGGATGGGTTATCAGCTTTAAGATCTACTGCAACACAAGGCCTAGCAACACCCAGATGAGAGTAAAATTTAGTGGGGCTATCAATTCGAAGGACCAATCATACCGGCAATGGTTATTAGGACACTCTTACAGGTTGACCAGTAAGTGAGGAAACAAGATCCATATGGGGGCGATACGAAGTTCAAGGCCTGCTTTGAAGCTCTTCGAACGCTAAACTACACTTTTTTCATATTCAACTTTCTGCCATTTACCTTCTCTTCCCAAACCAACCAGATCCCGGATGGGTTATCAGCTTTAAGATCTACTGCAACACAAGGCCTAGCAACACCCAGACGAGAGTAAAGTTTAGTGGGGCTATCGATTCGAAGGACCTATCATACCGGCAATGGTTATTAGGACACTCTTACAGGTTGACCAGTAAGTGAGGAAACGAGATCCATATGGGGGCGATACGAAGTTCAAGACCTGCTTTGAAACCAGACAGACAATTGAAGAATCAAATTAGATGTCCACTGATATAGGCTGAATCCATGAACCAAACCGGCAAAAGTCTTCTTCAGATTCAAAACAAATAAGCATGCCTCTGTCAAGAAGTCCAACAGAAAATTCCATTCTTTTGTATGTCTGTTGTGTTACAAATCTCGTTCTCGGGTTTTTATCCGCCATAGTTTTTCTCGGGAGATTTTCAAATCAGATTTTTTTGGGTATTTCTTGCTTAAATCTCAGCAATGATAAAAAAATATATTAAAATTACAGAAAATAGTAATAAATATCACCAAGTAATAAATTCATAAAACCAACAACATTGTGTAGTTCTCACGATACTTTTAAAATATCAGCTAAATCTCACGATATTTACGGGATAAAAAGAAAAATTATATTTCTCACGAGATTTTTAAAATATTGCAATAAAAACGGAGTTTTAAGCTTTAGATGGTTTTCTTGGGAGAAATTGGGTATTTCTTGGGAAATTCGTAACAATGATGCCAAGTACTCTTGATAAATCCGTTATGACTTACTTGTAGGGAAGGATATGACCATAGGTGCAGTTCCATACTAGGGAAAATCTTAAAGGTTATGCCAGTTTCTTGATCTCTTCTTGCACAAAGAAGATGGATGGTTCCCCTAGGTACTTTGTTTTCTGAAAGGAATCTGGATTGAGGTTGCTTGAGGAATCACATCCGAAAATCCTGGAGAAGTAGCAGAAGATTTGTGAGCATAAGGAGGACGAGATGAGGATCCTCATGGATTGAGGGGTTAGGGACGGTAGAATTTTCCATGAGAACCCTAGGGTAGACGAGACTGCAAGTTTTACTGTGGTGTTAGATGAGGATCCTCATGGATTGAGGGATTAAGGAAGATAGGTTTTTCCATGAGAGCCCTAGTGTAGATGAGACTGCAAGTTTATTGTGGTGTTTGGGTTAAGGCTGCACTCAACACATGCATTAGTAGTCTTGATTCCAAGTATTTCTGTCTGTCATTACATCAAGGGCACATTATCTTTGAAAGATAAGAAGCACCATTTGAAGATCCACATTGTAATACTTGGTATCGTGCAGAAATGATTGAGACAAAGGGAAGGGGTAAGTGGAAGAGAAAGGAGGATAACAGTTCAATAGGTTGCTTGATCATACTCCCCCTTTTGATTTTTAGCAAGTCTTTAAAGCCAAAACAATCTGAAATTCCAAAAAGAAAAATGATTAATGGGTACTTTCGTGCACCAAAATCCCATGTTGGTCAATAAGACCTTAGGCCCGTGGCACTACTTATCCATCTCCATATAATAACATAAAGTCATGGTAAAATCCGAGTCTCAAAATTTCTCCCATAATTAATCAATGGAAACTTCGATAATAATATAAACTAATGAAACTGTTGGCCAACTAACATAATATAATCCGATCATCATTATGATCTCAACTACAAAATGAAACTAAGCTACATCAACTTAAAATTTGTCTTGTTACATCTCTCAAACTGAAATAAAACAACTATCTAGCTATAGGATTAGTAGTATGGATAATGATCCAAATCAACTTCTCTATCTTGGCAATCACCTTCTTGTTCCTCAATATACTCTTCCTCAATCCAAGGTCCCGGAGCACAAATATCAAACTCTCGCGAACCTGCTGACATCAAAAATACAGTTGAGCAAACGAAAGCTCAGTGTATACAAGGTCTAGCTAACAATATCATAACATGTAATCATGATCAATGTTTTATCATAAATAACATATCTTACTGTTCATGTGCGGAAACATGTAAACATAGCATCATTCATTCATAGCATGTTGAGACTCGTGACTTGTGTAAGCATGTAATACTTGTGCTTGTTCATGTAAGTTCATGTAATCATGTGTACCAATGCATGTAAGATAATTCGGCAACGCCTGTAATATGAAATTCCCCAATGACATGTAACATGAATAGTTCCCCCCCATGGCATGTAATATGAAAGTTCCCAGTGACATGTAATCATTATTGTGCTTGTAATCATGAGACATGGACTTGTAATACCTATCATGCAGTGCAATATTTGCTTGAGTGTCATGGTCAACCTTCATTTAGGTTATCTCTTAGATTCCGATATCAAACCATCGAAACTCCACCAAAGCCACCCATATAATGATGGTTAGAGAATTCAAGGTCATTAATATCTTCCTCTAAGTATTTACCTATCCGAAGCTTAGCCAATAATATACATGCATAATTAGACATAATTTACATGGAAGTTTATATAAGAAACTTATGTACATGGAAGGTATTCACACAATTATAAACATTCAATATAATCCCTCCTTCCAATTCCATTCATGTGCAAAACCCCATAATCATCCCTTCTTCAATGTAAATCATATATGCATGAATTCTCCAGAAAATCATCATAGCATCATGCATAAATCATCAATATTATCATCCAATCATAATGATAAAATCAGTAATATATCGAATCCCATATCCCTTACCTCATTCTAAATCATCAATATAAAATCCTCTTGAAAGCATGCAATTTTTTCCCTTAACATGATCATCAATTCACAATAACATATAAACATCTTTCCTATATCATAAAATACTAATTTCGTACATATTATTAGGTTAGAACAATGCATAATACTTTCCTTGATCATTTCCCTACGATCGAATTGCTGTAGAATGGGCTTGGGTGTGATCTCCAAGATTTCTCCTCTTTTCCTATGAAAACCCTATGAGAAACTTAGGTTTTTCTCTCCTTTGCTCTCTAATAAATCTTAGGATGATAAAACCCTAAAACCCACGAGTTAAGGTCTTTATATAGGCCTAGGGTCAATTAGAAATCACTAATTCTCGGATTTTCAGAATTAGAAAGTGGTTTTTGGGCAAAACACTTATAGGCGGGCAACCAATGATCTTGGGTGGTCGACTGGTGGCCTGGCGGTTGACCGGCCTTTGGTCTACTCTTTGCCAATTTTCCCCATGCATATTTTTCAACTGGGCTGTCGACCGGGTTGAAGGGGGGTCGACGGTGAGGTTGACTTTGGTCAATTTTGGCCTTTTTCTTCTTCCTAACCCTTAACCATTTACCCTAACACATGTTTAAACATAGTGAAGCATAAAATGACATTAAATACAATGTTTTGGAAAAAATTCCAGATTTCTATTTTGTTTGCACAAGTTTCAAGGCAACCATGTTTTGGGTCTCTACATCCTCCCCTCATTATTAGAATTTCGTCATCGAAATTACAAGACTACATAAATAAGATTACATGAAAAGGTGAGGATATTTTTCTGTGACTTCATCTTTTCTTTTTCAAGTGACTTCTTCCACAGAATGATGTTGCTATCAAAGAAGGACCAATGGAATTGTCTTCGTGCGAAGGACTTGCTCCTTTCGGTCCAAAATTTAAGCCGGTTGTTCAACTAGGGTCAAATCATCTCGAATTTCCAATGGTTCAAGATCAATCACATGAGACGGATCCGAAATGCATTTCCTGAACATGGAAATATGAAATACATTATGGATAGCCGTCATGTGAGGAGGTAAAACAACCTTATAAGCGACTTCTCCCTCTCTAGTGATGATTTCGAAGGGGCCTACATATCTTGGACTGAGTTAACCCCTCTTGCCAAATCTCGTCTTGTTGGAGAGATCTTCACAAATACTTGGTCCCCAAATACTTGGTCTCCAACCTGAAATTCCAAGTCTCTTCGGCGAGTGTCAGTGTAATTCATTTGCCTACTTTTGGCGGTCTTCAACCTATCCCTGATCACTTGAATCATGTTCAATGTTTGTTCAATGAGTTCAGGACCCAATATCTTCCTTTCACCTACTTCGTCCCAACATAGAGGTGAACGAATTTTATCATAAAGTGCCTCGAAAGGTGCTATTTGAATGCGTGCCTAGTAGTTGTTGTTGTAGACAAACTCTAATAATGACAAGTGATCATCCCAACTGCCTTGGAAATCCAATACACATGCCTGTAGCATATCTTCAATAATTTGATTCACCCTCTGAGTTTGCTCATCGGTCTGAGGATGAAAGGCTGTGCTGAAATCCAATCGAGAACCCATAGCTTGTTGAAAGCTTTTCCAGAATCTCAAAGTGAACCTCATATCTTTATCCGAAACAATGCTAACCGACACTCTGTGCAAACGAACCACTTCTATTATGTACAAGTTGTACAACTGATTTGAGTTGAAGGTGGTGCGATATGGAAGAAAGTGAGCTGACTTGGTTAATCGGTCAACTATGACCCATATAGCATCGAAGTTCTTTGTTGTCCTTGGTAAACCTAATGCAAAGTCCATTGAGATGTTTTCCCACTTCCATTCTGGAATTGGGAGTGGCTGAAGAAGTCTTGTAGGTCTTTGGTGTTCGACCTTAACTTGTTGGCAAACCAAACATTTATACATGTAAGTTGCCACATCTCTCTTCATATTTCTCCACCAGAAGTACTTCAAGTTCTGGTACATTTTGGTACTTCCGGGATGAACAATATACTTTGACTTGTGTGCCTCATCCAAGATTTCTCTCCTTTGTTCCTCATCTGCTGGAACACATATTCTTCCATCAAAGGTGAGAGCATCATCTCCATTCACCCTGAAGTCTTTGTTGCCTTTGCTAATTATCTTGTTGAAGAACTCCCACAGTTCTTCATCTGTGGCCTGGAGATCTTTGATCTTGTCTAATAGCATTGACCTGACTGTGATGTTAGCCATGAAGGCTCCTAATGTGCCAAGACTAATGTTTGCCTCATTGTTGGACAAGTCCTCCAACAATCTCCATTCATGAACCATTATGTGAGCTAACAGTCAAGAAGGCTTTTTGCTCAGTTCATCAGCTACTACATTGGCCTTTCCTGGATGGTACCGGATCGAGCAATCATAATCCTTGAGGAACTCTACCCAATGGCGTTGCCTCAAGTTTAACTCCTTTTAAGAGGAGATACTTGAAGATCTTATGATTGGTAAATATCTCAAACTGCTCACTATATGGATAATGTCTCCAGATTTTAAGAGCAAATACTACTGTTGCAAGCTCTAGATTGTGAGTAGGATAATTCTTCTCATGGTTCTTCAGTTGCCGGGAAGCATAGACAATTACTTTCTCGTGTTGCATAAGAATACATGCTAGCCCAACATGTGAAGCATCACTGTACACTACATAACCTCCACTACTGGATGGAATTGTGAAGACTGGTGCCGTAGTGAGGCACTTCTTCAACTCTAGGAAACTTTGTTCGTATTTGTCATCCCATGTGAACCTAGCGTTCTTCCTAGTAAGGTGGACGAGCAGTGCTGCTAAAATAGAAAATCCTTCCACGAATCTTCTGTAATAACCTGCAATGCCCATAATACTTTTAATCTCTGTGACACTCTTGGGTCTACCCTATCTTGGCAGAGTCCACTGAGATCCCTTCTGTTGAAACTACATGGCCTAGAAGTGACACTTTTTCTAGCCAGAACTCACACTTACTAAGTTAAGCATACAACCAATGCTCTCTTAGTGTCTTCAAAGTAGCCCAGAGGTGTGTCTCATTATCCTCCTGTCGGTGAGAAAATCAGGATGTCATCCACAAACTCCACCACATAACTATCTAAGATTGACTTGAATATTCTGTTCATCAGATCCGTGAAGGCTGCTAGTGCATTTGTCAAATCAAAAGGCATGATTAGAAACTCGAAATGCCCATATCTAGTTCTGAAAGCAGTCTTCAGAACATCTTCTGCCTTGATTTTCAATTGATGGTAGCCTGATCGAAGATCGATTTTCGAGAAGTATTCGGCTCCTTGCAACTGGTCAAATAAGTCATCTATCCGTGACAATGGATACTTATTCTAAATGGTGACCTTATTCAGTTGCCTTTGCCTATAGTTGATGCACATCCTCATCGAACCATCTTTATTATTCACAAAGAGCATTGGAGCTCCCCATGGTGATACACTAGGTCTAATGAAACCTTTTTCTTACAACTCCTGAATTTGATCTTTCAACTCTTTCAATTCTATTGGAGCCATTCTATAAAGTGCTCTTGAAAACGTGCAGTACCCGTAGCTAGATCAATCATGAACTTTATCTCCTTATTTGGTGACAAACCAGGTAAATCATCGAGAAATACATCCAGGAATTCGTTCACCACTGGAATGCTAGAAGAATCCTAAACTTCTGGATTCGAAATGCTTAAAGCTGCGAATCAAGCAATATCTTTCTTTCAATCCTCGAAAATGGAATGGTGGTACACTACCGGCTTGAAGTTGACAACTTTCTTGAAACAATTGATATTGCCATGATAAGCTGAAAGCCAATCCATGCCAAGAATAAAATTAAAGTGTTGGAACTTGAGACTAATCAAGTCGGCTGACATCTCTTGTTGTCCAATCCGAATGATACAAGACCGATACACTCTATCTGCGATGATTGAACTGCCTATAGGTGTGGCAATAGATAGTGCATTCTCTAGTGGACTTGATTCCATTGGAAAGTCTTGGGCGAAACCCGGTGTGACAAACGAATGAGTGGATCCGGTGTCGAACAAGACTCTTGTTGTTGCTGGTTCTTACTCATGTAGTCCTTAATCTTGTGAGTCAGATCCTCACAATGGAAACATCCTCCTGTGACTGTTCGGCATTCACCCGGAGTATGTCTCTTGTTGCATTGCCCACATATGTCAAATGTAGGTGTCCATGCAGCAGGCTGTGCAGCTTGAGGTGCCTTTGTGCAAAGAGCTGTAGGTACTGGTGCGGGCCTCTGAAATTGATTCGGCCTAACAACTGGTGTTGAGCTTGATGTCCTAGGCTTTTTATCCTGAGGACCCATCTTGCCTGGAGGAGGCCTGGTGAACCTCTCCTTCTGGCTCTTCTCCCTTTTTCTCAAGAATTCCTCAGAATTCTGCTCTGCCAATTGTTCGACCTCTACAAAGGTCTCGAGTCAGAACATGGAGACTCTATCCTTAATAGAGGACCTCAATCCTCTTTCAAACTTTCTGGCCTTCATCGTCTCAATTGCGATCATATGCATATCAAATCTTGAAAGCTGAGAAAATTTGGCCTCATACTCGGCCACAGTCATGCTCCCCTGCTCTAGCGTAAGGAACTCTACTTCCTTCTTTTCCTTGACCACAACTGGAAAGTACTTCTTATAGAAGACATCATGAAATTCTCCCTAAGTCCATGGTTGACCTGATCGGGTCAAGTCCCTAGTCCTGGTGGCTGCTCTCCACCAATGCTCTGCTTCCACTCGCATGACAAAGGAAGCCCAAGTGACCCTTTCAACTTCAATAGGTGCCAAGACAAAGAACATCTTCTCTATTTGCATAATCCAAGCTTTTGTAGCTATAAGATCCGTGGTCCCGTAAAATGATGGAGGCCTAAGTCTACGAAAAGCTACGATTCCAGCTGATGCCCTATATGGAGGAGGTGCAGGTGCAACTGTAACATAAATGGTCTCAGCGATAGATCCCAAGACTTGGGTTAAATTTTTAATGACCCCAAAATCCTACCTTGACCAAAATAGGACTTTGGAATCGTCACATTACTTAAACCTGCTTAAAATCTATGACATACAAGGCATACTAACACGAGTCTCCAAAAATGAGGATAAAAATTTTCGATATATATAAAACCAAGTCATCTTACTCAAGTCTATGCTCAACATAACCACCCACAATAAACAAATAGTCTAATACTTAACTGTAAGGTAATCTAATGAGCAACATCATTTAAAAGTCTATTACAAATCTCTCAACCAAAACAAAACATAAACTAATAGGGGTAGCTATCAAAGCCCCTGACTTCCTCCTCGGAAGGCTCACTTTCTCCTCCTTCTTCGACGTAAGTCTCTTCAATCCACGGCTCCACCATGTGCTCCTGCTCTAAACTTGTCAAGACAATTCTGGCGGAGTACAAAAGTACTCGATGTATATAAAATCCAACCAACAACATAGTATATCTCCACTTAGTTAGAACCATATCCAATAGCATAATAACATAATCAGAGTGCGGAAGAACATGTGCTTATATATATCATATCATCACCTTGACTCGTGTACTTGTGAGAACCTTAGACTCAGAAGACAACGTACTTATGAGATGCTTACCACGTGCTTGTGAGATGCTTATGATTATGCACTTATTCAGATCACTCAATGGGCTTATTCAGAATGTCATACGTATGCCATGCTTATGCTTATGAGTCTTGAGCAGGTTATTCAGAACATGCACTTATTCAGATCCCTAATTGGGCTTATTCAGAATATCAGGCGTATGCAATGCTTATGCTTGTGGTCTACATGTGTGACTTGTGAAACTCTTATCTTAACATACACGTGCGTTTGTACATAAGTATCGCAATTAACATTCGAGTTGGTAATCGTTTAGTTTCCGATCTCCTACCATGGAAACTTTACTATGCTGTCCCATACCATATAGTTAGAGAATTCCCGGTTTGAAAGATTTTCCTCTAAATTCTTACCTTCCCAAATATCAATTACCATGCAAATAATTTAGCATAACTTAACAAACATTCATATATAAATATACCTTATCATGATTCTTAGCATAATTCATCATTAATTTCCAACAATTCCATATAGTCCTATTAATACTTATCAACTTAAGCATTTCAACAAACACATTGGGTACGTAATTTATGGGTACATTGCCCTTTCCCATTTCCAACATTTCACCTATTAGACATATATGCTCATAAAGCTATTCCGGAATTGTATTTATCTATTTTAATCAATAAATGCATATTTTACATTTACACATTGTCTTCTACATTAGGTAATATATCAAAAGTATCTCATTGGATGAGACTACTTTGTTCCTTAGGTAACATTGTAGGAAAACCATCTAATTAGTTGATAACTGATTGCTAAGGAGATATGGTTTTTCCGGTTTCTTGTAGACTTAAAATTGTTCTAAGTTAATCAGGATACATTTGGGCAATGTATTCCTAATAACTTACACATTGTTAATTCCATATGATGGAGTGATGAATCTCAATCACTGAGAGAAAGGTCTCTTGACTAAGATGTGGATATGAGTAAGAAGTACTTATATTGCAACTGGATCGCTTAGTGGATACCCTTAGAAATATACTGTCTTTATATTTAGGGCAGTCCATTTGACAGATTGTCCTTAACCTAAGAGGTCGACATCTTCTCTAGTATTTGCCTATGTAGCTTTGATGTAAGCCAATCGTCAATGTCCAACACACCGGACTAAATACAGGCTCGTTGGGTTATGTACGCTGTATTAGAAGAAGTGTGTGTACGCTCAACAAGGATTCCACTACTCTTAACAGAGTAAATAATATTGAGTTGATACTTGTCAAAACCGGATTTGAAAAAACCCAGCGTTGACATTTATCGATGAAATGGTTTTATCGAGATATTTATTTTCTGTATAAAAGAAATGTTATTAATTATTATTTCTTTTAAAGAATTTCTAAAATGTTTTGAAAGTCCAAGTTTGACTAAAACTATCAAAGAGAATGAGTTCTCAATATAAGTCAGGGATTAAAGACAGTATTGGATATTGTCCCGTAAGCTTATAACAATATTGGAAGTGGAGGGACGCATCTGTAAACAAATCTTGAGATAGAAATACTTGCAAGTAATTCTCTATTTTTTGGAGGTTAATCACATTGTGTTAATGGACATCAATTGTGATTGGTGGAAGTTCAGGGATATAGATAAAATTCTATAATCCTAATGGAGTATAGGAAATGTGTTTCCTAGTAACAATGCTTTAACCAAAAGGTTGAGTACTTGGTCCTACAACCGGAAATAAGAGATCCCTTTAGATCCCACACACAAAGACTTTCTTAAAGTATTTAATTTAATTTTTTATTAAATTAATTTATTTATCTAAATAATCACTATATGGTATAGTGAAGCTCTAAAAGGTGGAATCACATTAGATGTGAAAAACCAAATGGGTAGGACCCATTGGAGAATTTGATAGAAGATCAAATATGATGACAAAATGGGTTTAGAACCCATGGGGGCGTGTGGAGTGGGGCCCACCTAAGGTGGGACGCCCACTCCATGGAGGAATAATAATTGTTAGTCATTAATTAGTTTCTAATTAATTAAACACCTTATTGGATAAGGTTTGTTAGCTAGTTAGTTAGTTACTAATTAAAGATTCCTTGTTGGATAAGGAGTCTATTAGTTTCTTGCTAATCAAGGAATCCTAATTGGATTAGGATAGGGATAAGATTAGTTGGAAACTAATGGATAAGATTAGTTTCTATTTTGATTAATCCTAATTAATTAAAGGAGAAACCAAATAGGAAACTAATTTGAGGATATCCTAATTGGATTAGGATAAGATCCAAGAAGGATCTATTTAAGGGGTTGGATGTCCACATCTTTGGGAATTCTAAAATTTCCAGATTTTAGGAAATCCCTCTCCTCCCTCATTATCTCACGCCTAAGCCTCTCTCTAGTGGTGTACGGTTAATCCTCTTCTCCCCCTTTTTTTGTTCTCTTGTCTTTAAGTTTTTGAAAATCAAGAACAAGATCAAGAACCCATTCTTGAATATAAAGATTAGATCTTTTAATCAAGAATCAAGAGTTGAAATTTTGGAAGGGTCATTAGCTTCCATTAGAGAAAGCTTTAAAGAAAAAGAAGGTCCGTGTGGATTGCGAAGGAGACTTGACACTTGTGAAGTTTTTCCGGTATCGCTTTTATTGTGGATTCGACTTAAAAATTTCAAAGTCGCAAAGGTATTGTGATTTTTACTCTCATTGAATAAAATCAAATAGAATCTTAGTCAGATCTTGGGATTCGATGTATGCCCCACTGTTTTTCTAAAATTAAAAAGAGGCATACTTTCATTCACCACACCATAATCCATCCATATAACCCAAATATAATTCACATCCATACATTCATCCCATTCTCCATGGTATTTCCCATCCACCATACATTCCATCCATACTATTAAACCCTATATCCATCCATAATAGCTTAATTCATGCAACATTAGGGGAAAAGATATCTAATTTCTATTTTTATCATTTCTATTATACTAAGATTCACAAAACATCATAATATGGTTGATTTGGATAGTATATCGACCTTAGGGATCTTTCCCTTGGATCCAAATCGCTCCCAAAAAGCTTTGAGGAAGATCTCCAAGCTCTCTTTGCAATCTCCTTCTCCAAGCAATTTCTCCCTAAAAAATCCTAGGTTTTCTCTTTTCCTTTATCAAATTAGGTTAGAAATAGTTTAGAACCCTAAAAATCTCGAAATAGAACCCCTATTTATAGCCCCAAGGGTTAAAACCCAAAAAAAACGCTTTCTTTTTTAAATCTCGGTCCGCGTGCGATCGATCGCACCTTTGGTGCGATCTACCGCACTTAGACCCGAAAGCTAATAAAAAAAACTCGCCTGAATGCGATCGATTGTAGAACTTTGCGATAGATCGCACTATTTTGCGATCGATCGTACTTGGTTTGCGATAGATCGCACTCCACCTCTGATTCCGACTGATTTTTACCTTGTTTTGGTATTTTGACAATAACTTTTGACTCGCTTATCGGATTTTGACGATTCAACTTACGTTGGACTCGTCTTTGAAAGGGGAACAACTTTGTCTCAAATAGACAAATCCTAATTTTGAGTTTTTAAGGGTCTAAATGGGCTCTAAAGCTGATTGGTCTGCAATTTCATCAGACAAAACGTCGGAAAACCCACTTTTGACTTAACTTAGACTCAAAATCTGGAAAAACCTTAAACACGAACCTCGAAGAGGGTTTCAATACCTTTCTGATGGTTCAAGAAACACTCAATTCCGATAAACGGTGACAAAACTAGAGCTTCCTAAAGTTGAGGGTATGTTATGACATCCCTCTTCTTTACAACTTGGATTAAGCCTAGATCACACCACCTTAGTTAAATATAATTAAATCAGCATTAAAACATTACAAGGACTATTATACCCCTAATACTTGCATAAAAAGCATGAAAAAGATTCGGGTCTCTACAAAATTGGGTTGATCATAACCCCCTAGGGCTTCTCCAGTGTTACTCCTAGCGTGGTAACCATGACCTCTGTGACCACGTCTCATCTTGGTTATCCTGAGAGTAAACAGTAAACTATAAGTCTCTGAGACGGAAACTTTAAACATAAGGCTAACACTCAATGCTAAGCCTAGATAACCCCTAGTACTTTATTCATTATGTTGCTTTACTAAGTTTTGTTCGATGTCTTATCCATAAGGGACCTATTTGCCTTTTCTCTGATGCCACCTCTGTCGTGGTATCAGACAAGTATTTTAGAATCCATCTAAGTTCGATATTGAGAAAAAACCCTTAGTCCCTATGGCCCTAATGCCTTAGCTCTGATACCACCTCTGTCGCGCCCCAAAATCCCATGTTGGTCAATGAGACCTTGAGCCCGTGACACTGTTTATCCATTTCATATAACATAAAGGCATGCTAAAACGTGAGTCTCAAAATTTGTCCCATAGTTAATCAATAGAAACTTCGATAATAATATAAGTCAATGAAATTGTTGACCTACTAACAAAATATAATCCGATCATCCATATTATCTCAACTACACAATGAAACCTAAGCAACATGCCATCAACTTAAAATTTGTCTTGTTACATCTCTCTGAATCTGAAATAAAACAACTATCTAGCTACAGGATCAGTAGTATGGATAATGATCCAAATCAACTTCTACATCTTGGTAATCACCTTCTTGTTCCTCAACGTACTCTTCCTTAATCCAAGGTCTCGGAGCACAAATATCGAATCCTCTCGACATCAAAAGTACAGCTAAGTAAACGAAAACTTAGTGTATACAAGGTGCAGCTAACAATATTATAACATGTAATCATGGTCAATGCTTTATCATAAATAATTTATCTTACAGTTCATGTGTGAAACATGTAAACATAACATCATTCATTTATGGCATGTTGAGACTCGTGACTTGTGTAAACATGTAAGACTTGTGCTTGGTCATGTGTACCAATGCATGTAAGATGATTTGACAACACCTGTAACATGAAATTCCCCAATGACTTGTAACATTAATAATCCCCCCCCAATGGCCTCTAACATGAAAGTTCCCAATGACATGTAATCATGATGGTGCTTGTGATCGTGAGACATGGACTTGTGCGGTGCAACATTTGGTTGAGTGTCATGGTCAACCTTAACTTAGGTTATCCCTTAGATTCCGATATCAAACCATCGAAACTCTACCAAAGCCATCCATGTAACGATGGTTAGAGAATTCGAGGTCATTAATATCCTTCTCTAAGTATTTACCTATCCGAAGCTTAGTCAACAATATGCATGCATAATTTAAATGGAAGTTCTTATAAGGATAACTTATGTACATGGAAGGTATTCACAATTATAAACATTCAACATAATCCCTCCCTCCAATTCCATTCATGTGCAAAACCCATAATCATCCATTCTTCAATGTAAATCATATATGCATGAATTCTCTAGAAAATCATCATAGCATCATATGCATAAATCATCAATACCATCATCCAATCATAATGATAAAATCAGTAATATATTGAATCCCATATCCCTTACCTCATTTGAAATCATCAATATAAAATCCTCTTGAAAGCATGCAATTTCTACCCTTAACATGATTATCAATTCATAATAACATATAAACATATTTCCCATGTCATAAAATACTTATTTCGTACATATTATTAGGTTCGAACAGTGCACTGTACCTTCCTTGATCATTTCCTTACGATCGAATCGCTTTAGAATGGGCTTGGGTGTGATCTCCAAGCTTTCTCCCTTATCCTATGAAAACCCTATGAGAAAGTTAGGTTTTTCCCTCCTTTGCTCTCTAATAAATCTTAGGATGATAGAAACCCTAAAACCCACGAGTTAAGGTCTTTATATAGGCCTAGGATCAATTAGAAATCACTAATTCTCGGATTTTCAGAATTAGAAAGTGTTTTTTGGGCAAAACACTTATGGGCGGTCGACCGGTGGACTGGCGGTCGACCGGCTAGGTTGGGTGGTCAGTCGGCCTTTGGTATACTCTCTGTCAATTTTCCCCATACATATTTTTCGACTGGGCGGTCGGTTGAGGTGAAGGGGGGTCGACCGGTGGGGTTGACTTTGGTCAATTTTGGCCTTTTTCTTCTTCCTAACCCTTAACCATTTACCCTAATACAAGTTTAAACATAATTAAGCATAAAATGACATTAAATACAATGTTTTGAACAAATTTCCAGGTTTCTATTTAGTTTGCACAAGTTTTAAGGCAACCATGTTTTGGGTCTCTATAGGTATTGCAAATCTGCAATGAAAGTCATTGGATAATTTATTGTGCTTCAGACTGATTTATGGATTTCCGACGTAGAACATCTGAATAACTAATATTTCTTCCACCTTTTTTGACATTAAGAAGTTATCTTATACATGTTGTAAAAGAGGGAGCTGATTGGTTTGGTGGAAAGGAACTCTGTCACCAGTCTCCTGTCTTTAGTTATAATTATGGTAGTTGATAGGCAATTGATAAGCACCTTCTATTCCCAATTATAGTTATTTTATTAAAAAAATAAAACAAAAGAAACATGGAACTAATTTTCTGTTCAGATATAAATGATTTTCTAATGACATTATTTTTAGACATGTACTTCCTCTTAGAGTAACTGTCTTAAGGAGCCTGTCTGTGACTTCCACTTTCCATCAGTCTTTCTCCACCACTAATTTGTGAAAATGCTTATGTCGGATTGCTGAACTCTGGCAACACATCTCTTTTAGGCCTGCCACCTTCTTCCATTCTACTTAATGAGCTCAGTCTTTCCTCACGTGCACACACCGAAGGAGAAAATTAAAGAAGAAAAGGGTCTCACCTTTCTTTTTATTAGGTCAGTATCTTTTTTAAGTAAAAGCCTCCTACAAAGGAGAATAGGCCAAGTCCACAGCTATACATAAAGCTCAAGAGCTGAATACGAAAAAAAAATAAAATGGAACACTCTCTAACACCACTAACAGCTTCCAAAATGCAAGATTTAGCTTCCACTAAACTTCCAAAATGCAGAATTTAGATCACCCAATTGAAGGTAAGAGATCAAGTTGACGCTTTCAAAGTCCTTCAGGTTGGACCACCAAACAACAAGAAGTTTTATGTTGCTCCACCATACTTTCTCTCCAGAGCGACTAGGGTGCTGAAAATCCCGGTTGTTTCTCTCCTTGCACATGCACCAGAAAATAGCATCTGAGAGCATTTTCCAAATCATCCTCCAATGATTGTCAAGATATTGAACCACCCAACTGGGTAAACAGTCCAGGCTACGAGGTAACACCCACTGATTACCCAAGCAAGATAGAAACTGGAACAAGCATCGCAGTGCAAAAGAGGATGGTCAACTTATTCCTCCTCTTCTAAACACAGAAAAAACATAGAAAAAAGGTTCCATCTTGAAATCCATTAAACTTTTATTAGTGAAGAAGATGTAAGACTGAGTGCCTTCTGAAATGTTGTTATTTCATGTTATCAACATGTAATTAAGTGGTTAAAACTGGATTGGATCATCTATAATCGATCTGTCAAACTAAATAAATATGTACAAGGAACTTATCAAGTTTTCTGCAGAGCATTTCGCTAATTACTTGGTCATGCTGGCATGGAGGCTGCAGTTATCCTTGAAAAATCAACCATGCAATAAACCTGGTTACAGTCTTCTTTTCATGGTCAATCTAATCAACTACCATTTGCGTATCATCTAAATTTAAAGTAGTCAAATTTTTTTATACATCCAGCAGATAAGTGTTGACAGAAAATCTGTGCTTATGGTTGTTAACTTTCCGATTCAATTGACTTTAAAGGCATATTTTCATGATAATTACTTAATGTTTCAGGTTGTGCGCTGTTTTGAGGATAATGACATAGTTCATGTGAGTGGGAAAATTGATCCAAAGTCAGATATTGATGTCATCAACTTGGAGCTAGTTTTCTCAGATTTGGACCAGGTATAGTCAGAGCTTGTCATGCATAATTGCATTTTTTTAATGCCAAAAATCTAAAGTAACAGTTGGATGATACTTAGGACGATCTACCTACTGCGAAGCAGTATATGGTGCTCATGTGGGTGACTCTGATCCACCATTTGATGGACTTCCACCTAGATGATCTCCTTTAACAAAATTGGTGTGATCTTATGATTGTAGCCACCATCTCTAAACTTTTTGTTTCTCAACTATTCCACTCAAGTTTCCTGACTGGTAGAAAGAATGCAATGGATCAGAAGATAAGCTCAGCCTATTGGATTGATTTTGGTTTAGGAGATTTCCTGGTGGGACCTGATGCTTGCTCTCACCCTCCTGGAAGTACACTAGTTGCATTGCTATGCATTGTCTGTCCATCTTATGTTTTATCCGATTTATACCTTGGATTTTTTCATTATACACAATCCTATTTACAAACTCTCTAGTTTTGAAAAGTTTTACGATCTGGCCCCTTGCTAATCGTTACATTTATCAATCATAATTAAATGGTTAGGGTAGAGTGAACTGATAGAACTAAGATGTATATTTTACAAGAAATGCAGATTGAGAAAAGATTGGAGAAACTTAAAAAAGGCAAAGCAAAAGATTCACCTTCGAAACAGAAGGTAATGCTTTTCAGTTACGCTGCAAGTAGCACGGAGTTCTTCATTCTTTTGTTTAATACGAGTTTACAATAATTAATGTTGTCCAAAACATTTGGCTGCATTGTACTGAATTTCAGGAGGAAGCAGAAAAGTCTGCCTTGGAAAAAATTCAGAAGGCACTTATGGATGGAAAACCAGCACGATCAGTAATTTTAACAGATTTCGAAAAGGAATCTATAAAGCATCTTTGTCTACTTACAATGAAACCGATCATATATGTAGCCAATGTAGCAGAATCTGATCTAGCTGAGCCTGGTAATAATCCTCATGTCGAAGAAGTGGTGAAACTTGCATCTGATTTGCAATCTGGACTAGTAACAATCTCAGCACAGGTATGTTACAGCCAAAACACCTTAGGAGTATGCCGTGTCTTAGTCATTCACCAATCAAGAGGCTTTACCGTGGCTTCTTTTACTTTTCCTTCATGTGCGCCTGCATATGTGGATGGTTATCATGTTATGTGTTGATGTTTATCATGTCATCTTCTATTGAATTAGAGTCTTCCATTCAATGTTGTTCTCAAATTCCTTTTTTCCATGGTGCATTGTTGACCTTATTATTGTTTTTCCTAATCAATGCACTAAACATATTGAAACGGGGGATACATGTCATTGCAGGTTGAGTCAGAGCTTACCGAACTTCCTTCTGAAGAAAGAACAGAGTTCTTGAAGTCTCTTGGTGTCAGTGAAAGTGGCCTTGGAAACCTTATTAGAGCAACATATGGTCTTTTGGGGTTGCGTACTTACTTCACATCAGGCGAAAAGGTGAAGCAGACAAATCTAAAATGCAATATTATAAGGTACTGAGGTCATTTCAAGTATTTAACAAATTGGTTCCATGTTATGTACAGGAAACAAAAGCATGGACAATACTTACAGGTTAGCTTTGTTTTCCTTTGATATTATACATATAGATCATACAAGTATTAAATTCTTAGTATTGGACCTTGATTTTCTCAGAGCCAATACTGATGAGTCTGGTACACTGAGAGTGGGTCAGATATGAAGTTGATGTTAAGTTATAACTTATTGATAGGGACTGAATTGGAGAAGACAGAATTTGACTTGAACTTTTTAAACTCATATCACAATGTATGTCCTAGATGGCTCAGACATATAATTTATATCCTTGTTATACAAGATCAACTGTGTGCTATGAGTAGTTTGTCGTTTTTTGATTTGCTATAGTTCTTTGATGATTTAGGAATGACGGCACCGCAAGCTGCTGGGGTTATTCATTCCGACTTTGAGAAAGGCTTCATCCGTGCTGAGACGGTAAGAATCACAGATATTGCGATTACTCTTCTAAGCATTGGTCAGAAAATAATCCTTGTGCATTGAAATGACAAGAAAATATAGTCTCTCTGAATGATATCATGAATGCACCTTAAAAGCATTCAACCATACCTAGCGCACCGCCCTTTCTGAGATAATTTCTTAAAATTTCAACAATTCATAATTATGATCTTTCATTAACTATGTCAAGTTCCGATAGATATCGTGGCACTTTTGACTCTGAAGAATAATGCCACACTGGATCCTTTGTACAAAGGAACAAAGAGGTAGCATCTAAGTCGCTAAATTAGAACTACAAACATTTAGCATGAAAAGATATGTTTAAGGTTGGATTTAACCATCAACTTCACGGTCAGTCTGATTGAGGTAGGGCTTAACCCTACATTCTTTTTTTATCATAGTGCCTCGTAGTTTAATACCACCACTAGGAGGAACCCCAACCTTTCTACCAACCCGAACAAAGTGTGGTGGGACTGAACCCTACATTCTTTTTTTGTCATAGTGCCTCGTAGTTTAATACCACCACTAGGAGGAACCCCAACCTTTCTACCAACCCGAACAAAGTGTGGTGGGACTGAACCCTACATTCTTTTTTTGTCATAGTGCCTCGTAGTTTAATACCACCACTAGGAGGAACCCCAACCTTTCTACCAACCCGAACAAAGTGTGGTGGTACTGAACCCTTAGTGCTAGGAAGAGAAATGAATGTGAAAAGGTCAATTGAATTAAAAGATGCTGGGTTGTCATGTCTTATTATTATTTTCATCATTGTCTTTATTTTTATATATTATTTGAGAAGGCATCTTTGCAAATCATGTGAAAAAATCTTCAAAAGATGACAATTTCACAAGGAGTGGCATCACTGAGAAGGATTGAAACATAGGATTGGGTCACAATACAGATACCTGGAGTGTATGATTATTCATTTACAAACTGATGGCATATTGGGTTAGAAGTGCTTGCATATTTATAGGTACTTCATTATTCCTCAATTACATATTCACCTCATAATCTGGTTGTAGAATGATTCCTGTAATGTGTGTTTAACAGGTAGCTTATGATGATTTTGTTGCAGTCGGTTCACTTGCAGCTGCAAGAGAGAAAGGACTTGTAAGTTGCTTCTTTTCTGTTAGCATAGATTCTCATATGCAAGCACACAGGCACACGCACACTGCACGCACTCTTGTTTGGATTCCTCTCTACACTCTTATGGAACTGATGATGAACTCTAATGCATCAACATTCTCTCTACATTCTTATGAACTGATGATGAACACTAGCATGCATCAGCACTCACATGCTTCTAATGCAAGAACTTGAGCCGATGATGATTATGTATTTTTTTATTAGGTAGTGAAGAATTATATTAAGGGAGAGAATTTATAAGAGGCTGCATATAAGATGACAGTGAAGCAGTAGCTCAAGATATGCAAAAATACTAAACACAAGCAAAGAGCTATACAAAATAGAAACCGTATGGGCGGGTGAATTGAAATAATCCTCCTTCTGGAAAGGACTTTGCTAAGTCCACACCTTTATGTGCTTCCAATTAGCACTCCAAAAACAAGTATTTTAATGATATTGTTCAAAGATTTTCAATTTATGACAATACCGGTCTAAAAAAACTCGCCTATTTCTCTTCTTCCGGATGCACCGACAATAACCAAAATGCTCCCTCTCCAATTCAAAGATCTTTCTTGATCAAAGTCCATCATGGTCCAACTAGACGAGCAATCGTTAAGCCGGCCAGGAAATACCCAATTAACAGGAACCATGGATAAGAAATGATTCCATAACATCCTCGAATCACTACAATGAGTCGGCTTCCAAACATAAATAAAACCTATTGGCCATTTTCCATTCCCTACTCTTCAATTGGCCGATGGTCATAATTGTATCCAAGGTTGCTGTCCAAAGAAAGAATGCGATCTTAGTTGGAATACTAGGCTTCCAAATGATGTAACCCAAAAACCTAGATTGGGGGTAAGGTTCAAAATTTCTGTCTAGTAGAACCTACTCAGTAAACTAGTCTTAAGTTTGGGGAGATTACTGATAAGAGTGATTTATCAAAAGGACTCGCCTAGGTCTTGGTAAGATTCACAGATATGGGTCAGCAACTCACCTTGGTAGTGGGTTTTTTCGGTTTCACTGTTGGCAAACCTGCACACCAAACTGAGTTTAAAACCCTGTATACTCGGTACAAAAATTCTGAGAATCATGATATGCTAACCCGCTCATAAAGTGTACAATTATAAGGTAGGAATAGGTTTTTTTGTGATTCGTAGGAAGGAATGTTTGTTGCGAATCGTGATGCTTTGAAGCCTCATGGGGCTCCTTGATAGCACATCAGGAAGGGCCAATGTCATTGAGGCCATGGTTCTATTAAGGGCCACTATAATGCTGACATACTGGTTTTAAACCATATCACTTGTTATGAAGCCATTATTATTATAAAACTGCTAAAACATTTTAAATGTTCCCTAATAATACTTTATTATTCTTTTGTTAGTAAAAAATATAATACAGTAAATTTAATAGCAAAAAATTAAGAAAATAATAGAACTTTGGAAAAGAGACACATTGTTATAATGTTGAATGACTATCAGACTCCAAATCTGTTGTCCTCATTATCTTCGATTTAAAACCCTGATTATGGTACTAGGCGAGTAGGTGTAAATAGATGATATTTATGAATACAATGCGGATATTGATAGTATTTTGTTTCGGTTTTTCTTTGTGTACTTTATAAAAGCATACATAGGGGTTCAGCCTAATTGGCTTGCAACTCTGCTTTGTCAGCTCCGTTTTCTGGGGAACTACGTACTGAAATCAAAGACAATCAGATAAGCATAGCGGGGCATCATACTTATTGAGTATTCATGCCCAACAATGATGAATATCTCCAATTTTAACTTCAGATATCTCTTCTGATGAAAGTCTTTAATATAAACATAAGTACTAACTTTTTAAAAACAACCTAAAATTCTCGGTAACTGCTGTATAATTATAGGCATCCTTCTAAAACAATCTACAAATTTATCTCTTATTTAATTAATCTTGACTTCCTACCTTCTTAATTGACACCTACTTGGGTTTATATAACCTTCTTGTCCTATTCATGGTAAATTTCATCTATATGTGACAATAACTCTGCCTGTTGGGTACCATGTCATACATACTGGTTTTTTTGTGTTAGCAAAGTTGCATACTGAAACTGATTTAATTCCTTGCAGCTCCATTTTTTCCACTTAGAAGATATTGTGTTGAAAGTCTACTAAATACAATGATAAAAATCTATCTGATAGGAGAAAATGTGGCCATATTCAAAAGCGTGTCTATATTTCGAATGATTAGATTCATCTGATTGAGTCAATCATTGGTGTAAAATATCTCCTTGGTGGGATTCGTTTTTCTGACCCACCTATCCGCTTGTGACTCACATCTGCAGCTATGCTGTTGTAGATTGCATTTATGCAACTGGTAAACCTTAGATCGTCTCTTGAGGATTGTATCTTCAATAAATGAAAATACATTAACTATTTGAGTAGTATAAAAAATAAAAATAAAAAGCCATAATGGATAGTACCCATGCCGCCATGTGACTGACATGGCTGCCTTTCTTTTTTTTCGTTCTTTCTTTAGAACTAGTGTTCTTTTGTATTAGATTGGAAATGTTTTACATCAGCTATATTGGATAAATGCAGTTGAGGTCTGAGGGGAAAGATTACATAGTTCAGGAAGGAGATGTCATGCTGTTTCGTTTCAATGTGTGATCTCAGAACTGTTCAATCAGAGACCATTTTTGTTGGTGTTCCTTAAGCCCCATCAAACTGGTATGGGGTCCAAGGAGCAATTCAAGATAGACCACAACATATTCGAGGCTTAGCAGATTTTTTGATGAATTAAGACCAGCTCAGAAGAAATGTCAGGGGCTGACTGCAATATGGTAAGATGTATTCATTCATATGTTCATCGAAAGGATAATTACACCTTTTGCTAGTAGAATAAACAACTTTTTTTTTCTTACTCGATCTATTTTGGGTTTAGTCTTGATAAAATGGAAGAATTTTAGAAAAGATGTTGAACTCTATGAGTTATATTATGTTTTTATCTAATTGTATTTGTATCAATGTCTTTTTTTTTTTTCCTTTTTTCTTTTTGTTGAAAGCGCTCTCTAATACATGGGGAGCTCCATTACTTTGAACTATGGGCAGGCAGAGTAAATGAAGTGGTTTAGAGACCTACCATCAATATGTAAATATCTCGCCTTTCTTTCATTATAAAATTAAGAACTAAATAAAAATCTGACTGTTTGATGAGTCATCTAATCAATCTGATTCAAGCCATCAGAAGAATGAGACCAATCTTAACCAGATGGTTAGGATCATTGTGCGGATCTGTAACCCTAATGGGTTGTTTCCTCATGGTAGTTGAGATTTTGATTGAACCTCCTTAAATTTGTAATCTTCACTTTCTAAATGTCCGGATAATTTGGTAATTAAAACTACTGCAAGTTGCAGATTAGATGCCAGTCCCTTTCTGAACTAATAGCATTATTGTGTTGGTTCTTATGAGAGTGGGGTCTTTCTCTTGCCTTGTATAAAATCCTAATAGTGAGTGAGAGCTGATGTTTTTGCTTCTAAGCAAACACAAACCTAAGCTGGAATCCTTGCAGGCTAAGCTGTAAACAAACTTCATTAGTTTTAAGTCTTTACTCCTAGTCCTAGCAATGTCTCTGGTTTTGTGGATTCCCACACATGGGGTGCCATTTGATGGTGGTCAATATATACTTTTATTTATTTAATAAAATGGTAAGGGGGGAGGGGTGGCAACTCCATACTGCCCAGGGCAACCAGTGGGAAGATTGGCACCACGGGACTCCTTAGTGGGGATCCGGAGACTCGAACCCAGGCACAGAGGCCTGTTGACCCAAATATATATTCCTTTATTTACTGCAAACTAATTCACTTTTTTCTCAAACCACTAACCTTGAAAGGGAGAGGAGGGGGAACCAAAATAGGTTCTTGTTACATCAATCGGTACCCCCATCTTAAAGAGTACCAAAGAAAAGGATTGGTCGTAGAGGCTACTTCAAGTTAAATGAGCAACGTTTTTATGTCATGTCATAATAATGCGCACATCTCAAGCCAAGTTGGTTTGTCGGCCAGGCTTGGCTCAGCTCTTTCAAACCAATCTTTTATTGGAGCTGGAATGTTGAACAAGTAGAGCTCAAGCTATAAACTGTTTGGTTTGGCACCAAGCTTGGCTTGTTTAGGGCTCACATGAGCTCGGCTAACTCCAAATAATATATATATATATATATATATGTGTGTGTGTGTGTGAGAGAGAGAGAGAGAGTTTGTGGTAATGCTAATTATATTAATTATTTTAATTTTTTTAATATAACTTATAATAAATAAATTTAATAGATAATACTGACAAGAAAATTTTAAGTTAAAAGCAAAAGCCTTGACCCTAATACTCAGTTCTTTGTATTGAAAGACTATTCTAAATTTTTAGTTTCTTGTATTATAATTTCACAATACATACTTTTATTAAAATCATGTAGAATTAATTAAAATTAGCTTATGAATCAAGCTTGATGCAACCGAGCTAGGCTTGACTTGAATCAAGTTTGAGTTTGAGCAAAACTCAAGCTCGATCAAGCTTATTCAAGCCGGGCTCAATCTGAACATAAGCTCGAGCATGTTCAAGCCAAGCTCGGCAGGTCTACGTGGACATATAGCCTTCCTATGATCGATCTATGGCATTCAATCAGTGGGCCACCTTGGGATTGGCAGTAGCCCAAAATGTCTGACAGATTGGAAATAGAAAATGCCAAGGCTCATAACCATCCAACATAGTTGGGTTTTATCCTTTGAATTGGAAAGTTCATGGATGTTGGAACTGTATATGTTTTGGAATTTAGGTCAGACCTAAGAACTTTCTTGCTTTTCAAAGTTTTGAAGTTGAGGCTGGGTTAGAAGGGTTTGATTCAGAAAATGGTCCAATGGATAAACATTACAAGAACGGAACAGACATGATAGATGAGCTGTTCGGCCTAATTAACAGTATTGGTTGGTCCAGAGCATCTTTGTGATAGATAATTCTAGTTCACTTCGTGGTTGAATTTGTAGTTTGACTTTTTTTGTATTTTTTTTCTTATTTAATAAAGTGTCTACTATGAAAATTCCAAAATACACTTATATTTAAGGAAACTGTTTAAAAACTCTTGATAGTAGGTACTACCGAGAGAGTTGGGCTGCTTGATTGAAAATCCAATGGCCCCAAGGCGTAGGTGCATTAAATGTTGGGCCCCACTTGATGTTTGGCACCTTGGATTTTCAATTGGGCCGCCCTAGCTGTCGATTGTACCTACCATCGAGAGTTTTAAATCACTTCCCTATATTTAATAGAAAAGTATTCAATAGAAAAGCAAAAAAGACTAGCAAATTAACAAGTTTAGTAGTCTTAGTGAAGGATAGCATGTAGAGACCCAAGACTTATTTTTCTTGAAACTTGTGCATTTAATGAAATCTGGGGGATTGTATTCAAAACATGTCAATTAATGTCAAATTATGTTTATGTATGCTTGGTTACGCTTAATTGATGTTTAATCATGTCATATGTGATATTGAATGTTTAATTATGATTAAAAAGTGTAATAAGATGAATAGTTAAGGTTTAAAGCAAAGAAAATGACCAAAATATTAAAAATCAAAGACCACCGGTCGACCGCTCTCAAGACCGGTCGACCAATGCAACTTGGATTTTGTATGGGAAAAAAATTACAGAGAGGGTCATAAAGACCGATCGACCGCTAGAGGACTAGTCAACTACTTGTGGCAATTTTTGCCCAGAAACCTTCTAATTTTGAAAACCCGAGAATTATAATGTATTTAGGACTCCTAGGCCTATATAAGGACCTTAAACTTGTGGAGTTTTAGAGTTTTCATTATTCTAAGACTTTTAGAAATCCCATAGAGAGTTTTGTAAGTTTTGCAAGAGAGTTTTGTAAGTTTTGCAAGTGAGTTTTCATCTCAAGGATAAAGGAAAGCTTGAAGATCATCTCCAAGGCCATTCTAAAGCGATTCTATCGTAGGCAAATGATCAAGGAAGGTACCACACACTGTTCTAACGTAATGATATGTATTATATGATGCTTTTAAGATCTAGAAAGTAATGCTTACATGTTTTACGAATTTGATAATCATGCTAAGTTGGGGTTTGCATGATTCTAAGGGGATTATGTATTAATGATCATGAATGAAATAAGGTATATGGAATTTGAAATGTTATTGATGTCGTGATGATGGATTGGAGATTATGTTAAAGTTTGGGCATGATATTATGATTATTTTAGGAACTTTCATGCATATAATTATGGACTTTGCTACTGAGATCCCATTAGGGCCGAGACCACCGAGACCATGCTCTAAGAGCATGGGATTTCAGGTGGGGCCCATTTCACATGGTAGGCCCTACAATGAAATCCTGTGCTCTTAGAGCACGGTCTCGACCCTAAGGGGGTCTCACAAGCTTTATCCTACAATTATTGAACTTGACGAAATAAATGATTTTAGGGTTTGCACATGAATGAGATCACAAGGGAGAGATATGGTTGGATGATGATGTTGTATTGAAATTTCATGATGGTAATTATGATTCTATGCTAAGTACATAAACTATTCTAGTATGACTTTCATGTAAATTATGTCTAATTATGCATGTATATAGATTGGTTGAAATCTAGATAGGGAATACTTAGAATGATATCAATGCCCTGAATCCGCTAACCTTAGTTATATGGGTGGCTTTGGTGGGATTCAATGTTTTGACATCAAAATCTAAGGGATAACCTAGATGCATGGAAGTTGATCATGACATTCATGAACATGTTGCACCATATGATAAGTATTATAAACACATGTCTCATAAGCCCAAGCACAAGCTCAAGTATAAGTCCATGCATAAGAACTTTCATATTACAAGCATTGTGGAAATTTCATGTTACAGGCATTGGAAAACTTTCATGTTACAAGCATACTCAGATTATCTTACATGCATTGATACAAATGCTTCCATGAATTTTCATGATCATACACGAGTCTTACATGTCTACACAAGTCACGAGTCTTACATGCCATGGATGATGTTATGTTTATATGTTTCCATACATGAACTGTAAGATATGTTTACTTATGATAAAACATGACTATGATTATAAGCTATGATATTGTTAGCTAGACTTTGTGTGCACTGAGCTTTCGTTTGCTCAGTCGTACTTTTTTATGTCGATATTTTTATGAGGGTTCGACATTTGTGCTCCGGGACCTTGGATAGAGCAGGAATGTGATTATTTCGAGGAAGAGATCAATCCGGACTACTATCCATACTATTGCGTTTAGTTAGTTTACTTTATTCAGTTGAAAGGAATGTAATATGACAAAGTTAAAGACGTTGCTTAGGTATTTAAATTTTAAATTGAGATCATATGGGTGATTGGATTTTATTTATTAGTTGGTCGACAATTGAGTTAGATTGGAGTTCCATTGGATTTAACATAGAAGAAATTTTCAAACTCATAATTAGTTTGCCTTGCAAGTTATATGAATATGGAATGCAGTGTTACGGGTCCAAAGTCCTATTTAAGCCAATATGAGATTTTGGGGTGTTACATAGCATATCCCTATATATATTATAGGAAAATGCTTAACGTACCTGTGGTTTCCATTATGTAACAAAATGGCCGGTCTGTAAAAATTGGTTCAAATTGTGAAATCCAAGGTTGAGGGATTGATCGACCACTAAGTGGCCGATCGATCAGCGACTTGAGCAATTGATCGGCCACTATGTGGCATATCGATTGGCGGTGCGTAGATTTTTGGAAATAAGTCTATTTTTGCTTTGGGAAACCCCTTATTCGATCGAGTGGGGACTTTCTAATTGTTTAGGACTCGGAGTTTAGGCCTATAAATAGGGGATTATGGGTCTAGGGTTTGTATCAAAAGATCATGGAATTATGAGAGGGTGAATAATATGGCTCCCGGGGAGAGCGGGTTTGCTGTTGGGGAAAGTCCTAGCTGTTCTCATGGGAGTGAGAGATAATAGAAAGGGTTTAAGCATACTAGGGCTTGGGAAAGGTTGAATGGATGATAGATAGAGATTGTTCTTAGGGTTCATTGAGAAGGTGAGTTGAGTGGGGTGTACAAGGGGCTCTAGGCTTGGGATGAGATTAATCTAAGAGGAGAGCAAAATTGTACTGGGTCTCTCAAGGTTTCTCTAAATAAAGAAGAAGCAATCAGATCTTGACTTGTGGATGTAGGTAGGTTATTACCGAACCATGTATATCTCTTGTGTTTCCTCTTTGGTGTGTGCTTGTTTATTCTTTTTAATCGGTATTATTTTGTTATTTCCCCAACAATTAGTATCAGAACTACAAGTTAGTTTGGGCAACTTTCTGTGGAGGAGTTTTGAAAAAAAAAAAGGGGGCTTCATTCTACTGAAATTGTTTAAGATGGAGGGGCATACTTTAGAGATGCTCTCACAGTCTCTAATAGTATGGACATTCTTCTAATAAAGTGGTTATTAGATTCGGGGGCTTTGATTGACGGAGTGATTCGGACTTTGGGAGGGATAGCCTATGTTATGTCCCTGAGTTGCGAAGGAATCTAGTTTCACTTAGCTAATGATACTCCCTGGGCTGTTGCTACATAATAGGAGGTGGAGTTATCAAAATAAAGCAGGGAAAGCGATGATGCTTAGTTTTAATGAAGGGGAAGAAGTGTGATGGTTTTTCTCTCTTGGATGAGATACGGGTGTAGGTGGAGCTACTACGGGGTCTGCAGGAATTGTAAATCGGATGTCATGCAGATGGTAGAAATCTCACCTAAGGTCTCTTTTGCAGTTGGGGCGAAGACGAGTATTTCAGTGAGTTTCCGAAAGAAGGAGATGGTGAGGTGCCTTTGACAGAGTGGACAAGTCTATGTCCTTGTCCGAGGTTCTTCTAGAATGGAGGACAGATTTCAGGCTACACATGAGTTTTGGCCATGTTTGATCAAATTTGGAGGATGCCTTTTCGGGGGGATTTGAGGGTGTGTGAAGTTGGTGGGTCTCTTTCGTAGATGGTGTAGAGGCGGACTAGGCCAAAAATGTTGTTTGGTGGGTCTCTTTTACAAATGGTTCAGATACAGGTAAGCCAAATGGTTGTTTGCGGTATTTGCAAACGGGTATGCGGTAATTGCAAACGGAGTAACAAAATTTTGAGAGAGATTATGGTTCAAGGTGGAGGTGTTTCCCGGATGTGAGTGATGCGGTTTTCTATCTTGAAAGTTTGCTTGGTGATTAACAAATTGGTTCTCTTCGTGGTGGTGTTGCGGAATTCTCGCCAAGGTGGAGATTTGTAGAAATTGGCTCAAATTGGGAAATCCAGGGGTGAGGCGGCTTGAGCGATCAATCGGCCACTATGTGGTGGATCGATTGGCGGTGCAGGCATTTTCAGAAATAAGTCTATTTTTGCTTTGGGAAACCCCTAATTCAAGTGAGGGCTTTTTGATTGTCTAGGACTCCGAGTTTAGGCCTATAAATAGGGGATTATGGGCCTAGGGTTTGTATCGAAAGATCATGGAATTATGAGAAGGTGAATATTAGGGCTCCCAGGGAGATCGGGTTTGCTCTTGGGGAGAGTCCTACTTGTTCTCAAGGGAGTGAGAGATAATAGAAAGAGTTTAAGCATAGTAGGGCTTGGGAAAGGTTGAAAGGTTGATAGATAGGGATTGTTCTTAGGGTTCATTGAGAAGGTGACTTGAGTGGGGTGTACAAGGGGCTCTGGGATTGGGTTGTGATTAATCTAAGAGGAGAGCAATATTTGTAACACCTTAACATCCTTTATTGATCAAATAAGAATTTGGACTGTTACCTACATATCCAACTCATCCTAACAGCAATAAGACATATAAAAATACGAGTTTCAAAAAATTCTTCAACATTAAATAGAAGTCAATTTAGAATCCCTAAAATTCATCATCCAAAATAACTGACCAATCATAACCATAAATAAATACGATCATCCCATGTGATCATAAAATTTTAAAACTAAATTCTGCCTAAGCAACATCATTAAAACTATATGAGTGCAACTCTTTTCAAATTAAATTAACTACTGACTCCTTAGTAGGGCCATATATCTAAATTCCATTCCCCTTCAGGATAATCACCTATAGGTTCCTCTTCATACTCTTTCTTAATCCACGGTTCTGAAGCACAAATGCCAAATCCTAAACCTACCAAATAATAAATGTTTGGCTGAGTATTGGAATTACTTAGCAGATGCAAGACATAATTAACAATATAATTAATAGTCATTTACAGTCCGAACATAATTCATAATATTAGAGTACGAAAACATAAAGCAGTTCGTATAATCATTTCATGATAAATTCATACTCATGAATCGTGCAGACTTATGATGCATGTGCAGACTCATGTGTATACTAGGTCCATAACATTTCCTACAATAGTCAATTCAATTTCTGTTTCCATATCAGGGTTCCAAAGTCCATATAAATTCTAGGTCTGTATTATATTCTCATATCATCATTTTAGACTGAGCATTGTGTCTAGAATGTGTTGTAGAATTAACGCGCATCTGAATCTAGAGCGTGCATCAAACATCCATGACGTTTTAGTATTACCAATTTTGTATCAAGGTCCTAAGTCCATATCAATTCTAGGATCCATACCATCTGCATATAAATTTTAATGCTCAAATCTGTACCATCTGCATGTAATATTTATGCACATATCCATACCATTGCATGTAAAGTCATGCTCATATCCGTACCACCAGGTCCATACTATTCGTACTAGGGTTCGTACTAGTCATGTGTATATATGCAGACTCAATTACATGAAATCATACAGACTTATCATTATACCATGCTGTGTGACTTGTGCTTGATTGTGATAAAAGATGCATAATTAGGCATAATTTAACAGATGAAATTACACTAAAATACTTGGTTATTAACATGATATTAACATAATTCATTTTATGGAGATAAATCAATATAGTCTAAAATTGCGAAATCATAAATCCTTAATCATTTTTATAATCATAACTCAAATATATGTATATATTCCATCCTCCCTAGAATATTCCACAATTTTCATTTGTTTTCTTCCTTCATATTCAATCCAGATCTATTATATATTATCTCTTAACAACAAAACAATTAAAAACATTATCTAAGATTTTTTTATCTATATCCTTTCAATTATTACATATCAATCTATAAATCTAAACCTTAAAACTACGTGATATAAAAATTGAGGGTTTATTTACACCCGTTCTTGATTTAAAAATTCAAGGGTTTATCTACATCCATTATTGATCTAAAAACTCAAGGGTTTATCTACACCTATTCTAGATCTAAAAAATCAAGGGTTTATCTACACCCGTTCTAGATCTATCTAAAATTAACAATCCTATCAATTAAACTATTAATTATACAAAGCTTATTACCTCCCACGATCGCTTCCCTACGATCAATCGCTTACGAATGGTCTTGGGTCATGATCTCGATCCAAGTTCTCCTTCCTCTCCGATTAGATCTCATTAAAAAACTCAAGGTTTCCCTCTTTTGGGTCTCAAAAACTCTTAGAATTCCCCACTCTTTCTTAGGTTTTGGAGCCTTTGAAAATCCTAACTCACGAGTCTATAGGGGTATTTATAGGATTGGGGGACCCAATGACGGGGGGTTAAAAGATTGGAATTCTCGATTTTTCGGAAAAATCACCGTTCTGGGCGATCGATTGGCATTGGGTTATTGATCACCACCGTGCGGCGATCGATCGGCCATGTTGCCGATTTTTTTTTTTGTAAAATTCTTTTGCTACTTTTTGATTATCTTTTATTTCATGCAATTTATTCCTAAAAATGTCCAATAATAAGCGAATTATTTGGGTTTTAACTTCGAGATGTCAAACATAAATTTTCATATGAATAATGAATTTAGGCACATTTACCTAGAAATTCATCGAATTAGCACGAATGCCGATGAATAAAAATTCAGGTCACTACAATAATGTACTTGGTTTTGTCAAGGTTTCTTTGAATGAAGAAGAAACAACCGGATCTTGACCCGTGGATGTAGGCAAGTTATTGCCGAACCATGTATATCTCTTGTGGTTCCTCTTTGGTGTGTGTGTGTTTATTCTTTTCCGTCGATATTATTCTATTATTTCCCCAACACGGTACTCATTAGTCCAAGTCCCACTTTTAAACACTCATCAACTGTGGTTAAGATTCACTCACCCTTAGGGTTAAGAATCCAATTTGGTTTTTAGTGGAAAAAAAACAAGATCTTAACTTTAATTTATTTAAGCTTAACCAAGGTCAAAAGAGTGGTAAAAGGGACATGATGACACAAGGATAAGATAACTAATCACTGATCTATAATATATGATGGGAGCTGTGATAAGAATGTTGAGATGAATGAATAGAAAAGATAAAATAAGAGATGAGCCCAATATAAATAATTTAGAAATAGCCCTAATATGTGATAAGAATAAAGAAGAGCATATTAAAATGGTTTGAACATGTTAAGTCGAGAGTCAGCATTAGTGGACTTCGCGGGGGTGTATAAGGGGCCATCAACCCTCCCTAAGATAGGCCCTTTTGGAGTGGTTGCTTGGACTTACCCTTATGACACCTTAGCGGCTACCTTAGGTTTGGCTGTGTGTGTGAGTTTAGAGTGTGTGTTACATGATAACATTTCCACCAAAAAAAATGTTGATACATAAATGGAGATCTTGAAATATTTTATATGACAAATGTCAAAAAATAATTACTTTTAATTAATGCTCTATTTGTTTCGATGTAAAAACTTGGGAAATACAATTTCCATATGTTTGATCTTTTAAAAGTAAAACATTTTATCAAAAATGTTTAATTTTTGCGAAAAAATGACTAACATTTAAAAACTAGCATGCATTTATCTTAAAATCATCGTCTCTTTAAATTTATTTTAAAATTGACAAAAGTATCCATCTACGCATTTATTTATAAAAATGACAAAAAAATTCACGAAGTCACATTTTAAGATGACAGAAAAATATCCCTCTACCTAGGGGTGGTTAACGAACATAGTGCTTGCGAACCACTCGAGCTCAGCTTGTTAAAAGCTCTAGCTCGTTCGTTTACTTAATAAAAAAAGCCAAGCTTGAACATGATTTTTGAGCTCGTTTAGTTAACGAGCCAAACTTGAACACACCCCTATTTGGCTCGTTAAAAGCTTGGCTCGATTATATATACATATTAAACTACTAAAATATTTAAAATATACTTATTTCATTTAAAAATTAAAAGTAAGTATATGTATTATATTCCAAGAAAGATTAATAGTATATAATGTATTTTATATGATAAGAACACCTTTTATATAATGATAATCTTTTGCCTAGATAATAAAGTGAATTTTTACCTAATATAAATAGTTATATCCAATAAACCAAGTTGCTTGTGAACTACTCGAGCTCGGCTTGAGTTCAGCTAGTAAAGCTAGAGCTCGTTTATTTAATAAACAAGTCAAGCTTGAACATGATTTTCGAGCTCATTTAATAATCGAACAAGCTTGAACACACCACTACTTTGCTCGGCTCGATATCACCCCTACCTCTACTCCTCGTTATATACATTTTTAAATTGATAAAAATACTCTTCTTTCACATATATTTTAAGATGACAAAAATACACATCTTTACATATTATTCAAAGAGTCCTGAGAAGAGGACCCCAAGGTCCTCTTCTAAGTTGACCGCAGTGTCCCCGTGTCCCTTTTAACACATTTTTAACCATGGTTAAGCTTAATTAAATTAAAGTTAATAATTTTTTTTGTTTTTCTAAAAACCATGGTTAGATGCTTAACCCTAAGGGGTGAGTGAATCCTAACCACAGTTGATGGGTGGTAAAACGGGGGTATGGGCCAATGAGATCCCGGGGTCAATTTCTAAGCTGACCCTGGGTCCATTTTCCATTTCCCTTATTCAAAATAACAAAAATAACACTCCTTATATATATTTTTAAAAATAACAAACATATTCCTCGTGAAAAATTCATGATAATTTTTTTTTAAATTGTAAACTATTTAGAGTCTGTTGGGTAGAAATCTCTGGTTGCCGGGTGTGCCAGTGCCACGTAGCACATTCGTTGACAAAAACCTTTAGACTCCAAAGGCTGATTCGACTGGCAGATGCCATAATCTTACCCGTCCATATGTAAGATTTTGGTTTAAACAAAGCCTAATGTAATAAATGAAGAAACTACAATTGAATAACAACTGTCGCATTCGTGTGGTGCTTCAAACACTTGCATTCTTTGTGGGTTTCACTTTTGTCTTCCTTCAGAATTTGGTTCCCCAATATAACCAAGACATCCATCAACAGCTTTATTTTTATTTTCCCGAAATAACCCAAACAAAAGATAAGGCTCCTTTCATTCAGGTGTAAACATGGTCTCTTTCTCTCTCTTAGTGTTTTGATTGATGAATTAATTGACAACAACGTTTGTTTGGTTGAGCTTATTTCGGGGTTTTGCTTAAGAGGCCATTAGAAAATTATTGCCTGCAAGGGCTGCATTTATGGCATCTGCTAGTGGGGGAAAAGATAGGGTTCGAAGTTGGAAATATTTGAAGTTTTTTTTTTTGAAAGAAGGAAATATTAAGTGATCAGGAACAAGAGTTCCGATTGAAGAGATAACAAGAACAACCCAAAATATGCCTTAATATTTTGGGTAGATTGAAAATTACAAATATATGATGAAGATATTTCTGTCAACTAATTTTTTTCTACAATTCTCACACTACCCCCTATCAAGACATATTTTGGATTACTCAAGTTATCTCTTCAACCATAGCTAAACTCAACTATTAATTAGAAGGAAAATAATCTCCTCACACTAAATAAAAAATAAGTGGTACACATAATTGACCTTGTATTGGTAAGTATCTCCTATAGTAGAGAGCAATTCATCTCGAGGACCCCTCCACCCTTTTTTGATGGGTGGGTCCTCTTTATCAATAAAAATGCAACACCAGTCCCTTATGTCAGATGATTTTCCAATTTTTTTTTTTTAAACTTAGTAAAATTGTTAAATTTAGGTTGTGTTTGTCAATACTAGTCTAAAAAGAAGTACTTATTTAAAAATTATGCTTTAGATTGTTAAGTTGAAGGTTAATTGCATGTTTACATTTTAGAGATTTTAAGGGCAAAAACCTCTACTTTAAAAAGTAACTCCATAGCTACTAGAGGTTTTTACCCCTAAAATATCTAAAATGTAGACATTCAATTGACCTTAAACTTAACAATCTAAAGTCCAATTAAGCATAATTTTCTAATAAGCACTTCTTTTTAGACTAGTGTTGACAAACGCTACCTTAATGCTTACAATATAAATGTTACTCTAATCCCTTATGTCAAACCTTTGGTAAAATGGTTAGGATTAATGCTTACTTCACTAGGACTTTAAAAATTAGGGTGCACTTGATCCAATCATAAATCATAATACTACTCCCAAATCACTAGTTTTGAGTTGTTTTAGGCAGGCTTATCGGATACGCTCTCTCCTATACCAAATTCCGAACTTGTTCAAAACAAATCGGGTTGTTGTACGGCTCTTCTCAATTCATGAAAATGAGAACCCCGTATTCATACCCAACAACTCCGGTTCGGTGATTTTTCTTCTTTAAGTTCAACAATTTTTTTCTTTGGGTTCAGCGATTTATATAATTTTTTTTTTGCAAACCACTCGTAAACAGAAATGTGAAATTCAAGTAAGTTGATTAAGGAAGCATTCATACAATTTTTTTTATGACTTTTTAAAATAAATATAAGCTACAACAATAGTTAAATAAAAAAAAATCTAAAAAAAAAAAAGGAAAAAACACAAAAACATTCTCAAGAGAAAAAATGAAAATGTTTCACAAGAGATGATTATGATCTACTATTATACTTAATTTTTTTTTTTAAAGTATAGTTATAGTTTATTTACATACTTAATATATATATATATATATATATATATATATATATATATATAAAAGCAAACTAAGCTAGTGAATAAAACTAAAGAACTTAAGCAAAGCGTGAAACAAATTATCTCATCCTGCCCTGATGAATTGGATTCCTTCTAGAGTGGCGAATTGCAACTTCTCACTGACTGAACGGACGAATCAAGTAACATTTATTTTAGGGATTCATTCTCCGTGAAAAGTTGGGTGCATTTGGTCACTAGTATGAGTTGTCGAAACTTGACGTTTGCTGGTTTCAAGATGATGCGACATATACTCGATATAACTAGGATTGTCCAATTTTCCTACATAGATCTCTGTCCACCAAAACTTCAGTCAGATATTGAGTCACAGATGATCACAACCCTAAGATTAGCCCCTGTTGTGTGGATAATTTACCAAGCACTTAAACCTTAAAAATAAAAAAATGCTCTCTACTTAACCTAAAAAAACTTCAGTCCCCTTAGTATAAAAAGGAGCTCCACATGCTGCAGAGCTCCGCATCAAAATTAATCTCAAAAAACTTCTATTAATGTATTGAGAGTTTTTATTATAATTTTTTTTGGTAACCCAGGTGTCCCCAACCCTTCGGGACTAAGTCCATAGGGTGTGACAAGAGCACATAACCCGCCACACTAGGTAAGGCCAGAAAATTTGAGCGACCGGCTTCAAAAGAGGAGTGAGAAATGGAAACTAGGACCTCCCGCTTGACGAAAGGCCTAAGAATCACTGGTCCACATACCTTAAATCACATCATATAAAACCAAATTCTAGTAATTTATTGGAAATATCTCATTAGAAAATTAAATAAAGAGCCTTGGGACATACTTTCTCATCATCCTGGCCAGAACGGTAGGTGTTTTAGGAGATATCCTTAGATGTGAATGAATGAACGATTGGTGCATGATTACTACCACGTGCATGTAAGTACACAGAAACATGACGTGGTCATATAGTTTGGTGAAAGGTTATGGCAACACAGAAACATGTATGTGGCCATGCGTGCACAACGGCGGCTGTCTGTGGTTGGACTTTATTTATGTATTGGGATAGAGCCACATATAGCTTCCATGTGGATGGGTTTATCTCCACGTTCACAACTTTTGTCTCAGAGCCTTACAGGTGACGCAGACAGTGAAGCTCCATCCTTGTTGGACATGACAAACCATGGCCATTCGGGTTAATGGGTCGGACCTAATTACCCCCCACAAATGCAAAAACCGATCCAACTTTGGTATCACAAGTTTTCTTTTTGATTCAAGATATATAGTTAGGCGGCAACCCCGGTTAATATGGTTAGCATATGTTCTTGATTAGCGAATGATAACTCTCATTTAATTAGGATTTATCTTAGAAAAAAACTAATCTTATCATTAGTAACAAACTAATGGAATCCCTAATAAATAGAGAATCTTTAATTAGTAATTAACTAATTTTATCCTTATCTAATAAGTAAACATTAATTAGTAACCAAGTAATCTTATTCTCAACTTTTAGGAGATAAATATCACTAACTAACTAAAGAGATAAGGCTCCACATGAAGTGGGCATCCCACCCTAGGTGGGCCCCACTTCCACACGCCCCTTAAGGAGTTCTAAACTCCTTAGGTCATCATTTGATCTTTATCAAAATTCTCAATGGGTCCTACCCATATGGTTAATCACATCCTATGTGATTTCACCTATTAGAGCTATACTATACCATATAGTGATTTATTTAGAGAAATTAATTAATTTAATTAATAATTAAATTAAAAGTTTTAAGAAGGTAAAGGGATCTCCTATTTTTAATTGTGGGACCAAGTGCTTAACCTTTTTGGTTAAAACCTTATTACTAGGAAATACTTTCCTATAATTCCATTAGGATCATAGAATTTTATGTATATTCCTAGACTTCCACTAATCACAGTAATTTTCATTAACACAATGTGACTAACCCCTAGAAATTAGAGAATTACTTGCAGATATTTCTATTATAAGATTTATTTACAGATGCGTCCTTCCACTTCCAATATTATTATAAGCTTACGGGACAATATTTTATACTGTCTGTAATCCCTAGCTTATAATGAGAATCCTTTCGCTTTGATATTTTTAGTCAAACTTGGACTTTCAAAACTATTTTAGAAATTCTTTAAAAGAAATAATAATAATTATATATTCATTTTATATAGAAAATAAACTTCTCGATAAAACCATTTCATCAATAAATACCAGAACTGGGTTTTTCAAGTCCGGTTTTGACAAGTATCAACTCAATATATATTACTCTAGAAGAGTAGTGGAATCCTTGTTGAACGTACACACACTTCTTCTAGTATAGTGTACATAACCCAACGAACCCGTATTTAGTCCGGTGTGTTGGACATTGACGATTAACTACATCAAAGCTATATAGGCAAATACTAGAAAAGATATCGACCTCTCAGGTTAAGGATAATCTGTCAAATGGACTACCCCAAACATAAAAACAGTATATTTCTAAGGGTATCCACTGAGCGATCCAGTTTAAATATAAGTACTTCTTACTTATATCCACATCTTAGTCAAGAGACCATTCTCTCAGTGATTGAGATTCATCACTCCATCATAAGAACTAACAATTTGTAAGTTAGTAGGAATACATTGTCCATATGTATCCTGAATAAGTTAGAACAATTCTAAATCTACAAGGAACAAAAAAACCATATCTCCTTAGCAATTAGTTCAAAACTAATTAGATGGTTTTCCTACAATGTTACCTAAAGGACAAAGTAGTCTCATCTAATGAGATACTTTTAATATGTTACCAAATGTAGGAGACAATGTGTGAATGTAAAATATGCTTTTATTGATTAAGTAGACTAATACAATTCCGGAATGACTTTCGTGGGCATATATGTCTAACAATCTCTCACTTGCACTCAAAGCCAATCTCCTATGTATCTAAAACCCAATATCTCTAAATGTTTCTCAAACACCTTCTGAGGAAGAGTTTTAGTAAGTGAGTCTGTCATGTTGTCCGTTGCGCACTCTTGGATAACTCGATGTTTCCTCTCTTAACAATATCAATGTCTCGAATCAGATGAAATCTCATTTCATTGTGTTTAGTCCTTTGATTTGCTCTAGGCTTGAGCAATAGCTTATTATCACCATAAAGTTTGATAGAAGATTTTATCAAAGAAATAACACCAAGTGCTTAGATAACTATTTATCCATACTGCTTCCTTTGCAGCATCACATGCAACAATATACTCTACTTCAGTTGTTGAGTCAGCAGTTGTTGTTTGCTTGCAACTCTTCCAACTAAAGCTCATTTCCCAAGAGTAAAGACAAATTCTGAGGAGGACCTTCTATGTCGCGACCCAAAACCCACCCTAGGAGTTAGAGTGAATCTTGGACGACTCATCATGACTTGCATGACTTGCTTGACCAAAATAACCTGCAACAGACCTGGAGCATACACAATAGAGGACAATAATAGCGGAAACATATTTAACGTAGCACAGTGGAAGACTTAACCAAAACCTCTATGTGTATATACATATACATGATCCGAGTTTATACAAAAAGATACACAAAAGAAAGTGCGGACAGGCCCGCCAATATACATGAACACATCTCTCTCAACTCACCCACAACTATTCACTCAGAATCTACCACCTCTAATAATAACCCTCTACCGGAGGTTTCTCCACAGGTTCCTCGACATACTCCTCCTCCACCCAAGGGCTCGGAGCACAGATGACAAAAAGAGCAGCCGCTCCGCTATCACCTGCCGACATAAGAAGTACGGCTGAGCATGCAATACTCAGCGTGTACCAAATGCTAACCAACAGTCATAGTACAACAACAATGATATATATATATATATAAGCAGGAAGCAGTTAATCTCATAACAGGAAAGTAAAGCAGTTTATAATCATGCTTGCATTTTTGTAAAAGCCGATAAAATCCTTGAAAATATCGTGCACTTGACTTGACTCAAATTGCCCTTTTTGGGCTTCAAAACTTGTCTTGTCTGTCTTGTCTTGTCGTATCATATCGTGTCATGCTTATCATGCGTGTCACGCCATGTCATGCTTGCTTGGAAAAATAAACATGTTCATGCTACTTGTGAGGGAATGGAGACCCTTCTTCCTAAATGCTCATGCTTGCCATGCCATGTATCTTGCTTGCTTGAAAAATAAACTACTTGTGAGGGAAGGGAGATCCTTCTTCCTAAATGCTCATGCTTCCCATGCCATGTATCTTGCTTGCTTGGAAAATAAACTACTTGTGAGGGAAGGGAGACCCTTCTTCCTAAATGCTCATGCTTGCCATGCCACGTATCTTGCTTGCTTGGAAAATAAACTACTTGTGAAGGAAGAGAGACCCTTCTTCCTAAATGCTCATGCTTGTCTTGTTCTTGTCAAAAGCGAGGTAAAACATATCGTAGGATATGTCCCACCTCTAATTATTGTCCTTGAAAAACCTTGGTAAATAATGTCATGCATGCCGTGCTCATGGAATCGTGTACATACTTGCATTTGAATTTAAATATGACATTTGGGTAATTCACAATACATAAGACATCAATAATTGGAGCAAGTCAATATTCATGCCATTTTAGGGAACGTAAATAATCACACTATCATAAGCCCTAGCAATTCCATAAGCAATTATGCATGTATTTTCTTAATTTACAATTCGTTTTATTCACCTTGGCATTTCATCAAACATGGCGTGTGTACATTATGATCAAACCTATATCATGCCTTTCTAGGTGGATTTAAATTCACAACATACTCGTATGTTTATTATTGGTACAATGCCCTTCCCCTTTTCATTCATCACATCATTCGTACGGCATCCAATCGCCAATATCCATCTCCATTCACACCATTCACACATTTCAACTCATATTATAGTTATAGATGGGGGAAAACAAAGAATAGAAAAGAAAAGAGAAAACTATAATTAAGAGGGTAGTACAAGGTACCGACCTTGACAATTTGAGGGAAGAAACCCCTTGCAAAACGTGCGTGAGTTGCTGCCCTAGCTTGGAGAACTTGCTCCACGAGTGCTTGAGCCTTGATCTTGAAGGAAAACGAGCTTAAGGATGAGTGTGGGTTCACAAGCCCTTTGATTTCTCCCCAAATGCAAACCCTAGGTTAGGAAACCCCTTTCTCTTCTCTCCTTATCTCTCAAATCTTCTAAGGGTTGAGAATAAGCCCTAAAGACTCGGGCGAGTCTTATATGTAAAGGGTATAACACCCAAATGCCGAAAAAGGCCTTAATGAAATTCTGCAAAAACACGATGACCGAGCGATCGGTGGTTATGACCGATCGATCGGATGCCTACCGAGCGACCGGTGATATTGACCGAGCTCTCGGTCAAAAAGAAGCTCTCTGGAAAATTTCCCCATACAAAAAAGTTAACCAGTCGATAGCCTCCGATCGATCGGTTGTGGACCGATCGATCGCTACAATGGATAGAGCGATCGGTGGTCTGCAGGTTTTTGACACTGAGTCCATTTTTCACCCATTCCTACTATTGGGACCCATTCTACTTCCATTCTAACATCTTCTAAACTTGATTAGGACCTCTTTAAAGCTTATAGGCTTTATTAAATAATTTATCTAATTAATTATAGCATTCTTGACCCAATTCCATCGAAGTTTCAAATTCTCATTTCATGAAATTTAGATTTCGAGACACCATGCCTTGACACACATCCCAAGGTATATACAAAATGTTTCGGGGCTCTACATCCTCCCCCCTTATAAAAATTTCATCCTCGAAATTTGGACGATTACATGCATTACAAAACCCAAACAATTTACAAGGTACATACACAAGCTTATTCGAACAACTCGGGATACTTTGCTTTGACTTCGGCCTCACGCTCCCATGTAGCTTCTTCTCGAGCATGATGCTGCCATTGCACAAGAACCAATGGGATAGTTTTATTGTGAAGAACTTGATCTCTCCGATCCAATATGTGAAACGGCTTCTCAACTAAAGTGAGATCCTCCCGTATTTCCAACGGCTCCAAGTTTATGACATGCGAAAGATCCGCAATGTACTTCCGAAGCATAGACACATGGAAAACGTTGTGAACATCGGCCATGTGAGGTGGAAGAGCTACCCTGTAAGCAACCTCACCAACTCGTGTGATGATCTCAAATGGGCCAACATATCGAGGACTAAGCTTGCCTCGCCTGCCAAATCTCATAATCCCCTTGCTAGGAGATACCTTTACAAAGACTTGATCCCCAACCTGGAATTCCAAGTCCCTGCGGTGCGTGTCCGCATAGCTCTTCTGACGATCTTGAGCGGCTTTCAACCGATCCCGGATGATCTTGACTATACTAGCAGTTTGCTCGATCAACTCAGGACCTAACACCTTTCTTTCTCCTACCTCATCCCAGTAGAGAGGAGACCTGCAGACAAGGCCTCAAATTGAGCCATTTGGATGCTCGCTTGATAGCTATTGTTATAGGTGAATTCAACCAAAGGCAAGTGCTCTTCCCAATTGCCCTTGAAATCCAGCATACAAGCTCGCAGCATATCTTCAATGATTTGGTTCACCCTCTCTGTTTGTCCATCCGTCTGTGGATGAAAGGCGGTACTGAAATCAAGTCGGGAACCCATGGCTTCTTGAAAACTCTTCAAAAACCTGAACATGAATCTCGGATCCCGATCTGACTCAATACTAACTGGCACCCCGTATAGCCTAACAACTTCCTTGATATATAGTGCGGCCAACTGACTAGAGTTGAAGGTAGTACGGTAGGGTAAGAAATGCACGGACTTTGTTAAACGATCCACCACGACCCAAATCGCATCTGAGCCCCTTACCATCTTTGGCAAGCCAACTATGAAGTCCATGGAGATGTTCTCCCATTTCCACTCAGGAATAGGGAGAGACTGTAATAGACCCGCGGGCCGCATGTGCTCTGCTTTCACCTGCTGGCACACCAAACACCGTGCCACATATTCTACAACATCCCTCTTCATATTCCACCACCAAAAGTGACTCTTGAGGTTTCGGTACATCTTTGTACCCCCAGGATGCACTGTGTATTTCGAACGGTGAGCCTCATCCATAATCTCCCTCCGAAGATCTGCATTGGCTGGGACACACAGCCTTCCCTTGAATGTAATAGCACCGCGGCTAGTGAGAGAGAAGTCCTCACCACCATTGGCAACTTCCTTGTCTCAGAAAGCCAACAAGTCAGCATCGGTGGCTTGATACTCTTGGATCAAATCTATAATGTACGGCTGGACCGTGACATTTGCCAAAATAGGACTGTGGACAGAATCATTCACACTGATGTCCAGATTTACCAAATCTTCCAATAGCTTCCATTCTTGCACCAACATGTGAGCCAACAAACCCGGAGGTCTTCTACTCAAGGCGTCTGCTACAATGTTTGCTTTGCCCGGGTGGTATTGGATGGTGCAGTCATAGTCTTTCAAAAATTCAATCCAACGCCGTTGCCTTAGATTCAATTCCTTTTGGGAAAAGAGGTACTTGAGGCTCTTGTGATCTGTATACACATAGAATTCTACCCCGTACAAGTAATGTCACCAAATCTTAAGTGCAAACACGACTGCAGCAAGTTCCAAGTCGTGCGTGGGGCAATTCTTTTCATGTTCCTTCAATTGCCTCGATGCATAGGCAATGACTTTCTTATGTTGCATAAGGACACACCCAAGTCCAACGTGCGAGGCATCACTGTACACCTCATAACCACCACGTCCGGATGGCACAGTAAGGATGGGGGCTGTGGTAAGCCGCTTTTTCAGCTCCCTGAAACTGATCTCGCACTTATCGCTCCACACGAACTTTGCATTCTTCCTTGTCAAATAAGTGAGCGGTGCTGCAAGGCTGGAGAAATCCTCTACGAATCTCCTATAGTAGCCTGCCAACCCAAGAAAGCTGCGTATCTCCCTGGCACTCTTGGGCCTCGCCTAACTCATGACTGCCTCTATCTTCTTCGGATCTACCGATATGCCTTCCGCAGAAACGACGTGGCCTAGGAATGCCACCTCTTCCAACCAAAACTCACACTTACTGAGTTTGGCGTATAGCTTGTGCTCTCTCAGCATTTCCAAAGCAAGACGAAGGTCTCGTATGTGATCTTCCCATGTCTGGGAATACACCAAGATATCGTCTACAAAGACGATTACGCATCGATCCAGGTATGGCCGGAACACCCGGTTCATTAAATCCATAAAGGCTGCTGGCGTATTTGTGAGACCAAAAGGCATCACCAAGAACTCGTAGTGTCCTATTGAGTTCGAAAAGCAGTTTTGGGCACATCCTCGGCCTTGATCTTCAACTGGTGGTAACCGGACCGAAGATCAATCTTAGAGAAAAATTTTGCTCCCTTCAACTAATCGATTAAGTCATCAATCCTAGGCAATGGATACCTATTCTTTATAGTGACCTTGTTCAACTGTCGGTAATCGACACACATCCGCATCGAGCCATCCTTCTTCTTAACAAATAACACCGGGTCACCCCACGGTGAGACACTTGGTCGAATGAAACCAAGGCCTTGAAATTCCTCGAACTAAGTCTTCAACTCCTTGAGTTCAATAGGGGCCATTCTATACCTCCTGAAAATAGGAGCTGTGCCTAGTGCAAGCTCGATCACAAACTCAATCTCCCTGTCTGGAGGCAATCCTGGCAACTCCTCTAGAAATACATCCAGGAATTCACTCACGACTGGAATAGTCGAAGAGTCCTTTGCCTCGGGGTTCGCTAGGCTTAACACCGCAAAACGGGCAATTTCTCTACTTTTCAACCCCCGAAAATGAAATGGCTTGCCTTTCACTGGCCGGAAGAGTACCATCTTTTCAAAACAAGCCACATGCCCATGATGTGTTGCTAACCAATCCATTCCCAAGATGACATCGAAGTCTTGAAATCCGAGGATGATTAGATCAACCGCCAACTCGTGGCTCCCCACTTGAACCACACTGTTTCTATACACTTTATCCGCCAATACTGTCCTGCCGAGAGGAGTCGAAATGGTTAACTCCGGTTCCAACTGACTAGGCTCCACAGAAAAACCTTCTGAAAAACTCGGCGAAACAAATGAATGAGTAGACCCGGTATCAATCAACACTCGAGCCAAGCACTCATTGACTAGTAAGGTTCCTGAAATTTGAACTAGCTAAGTCAATCCATGCATCAACATCGTATACATATCGGTATATATACATATAATCATGCCATATATGTATGCAATTGAAAAATCCATAACAAAAATTTAAGGAAAATTAAATAAACTACAACTGCGTACCTTGCACTACATCGTTAGATGCAAGTGCATCACCCTCTATCAAGGCAAAAACTCACCCCTGGTTCACCTGGCGAGGTGGAGGTGCAGAATGTGCAGGCTGAGAGGACGCCTGGTATGATCCTGCTGAGCGTGCTGGGGGCCTAATCCCCTGAGACTGGCCAGGCAAATGCTGACTCGGGCAATCCCTAATCATATTACCCTGGTGACCGCAATGATAACATCCACCCGATGCTCTTCGGCAATCTCCTGCCGGATGCCTTAGGCCGCATGAAGTGCACACCTCATGTGTGTAGGTCGGAGGGGCCGGAGGTAGAGCATACCTCACCATCTGAGGTGCAACTGGCCGTGGAGCTGGAAGAGCCTGAGGCCGTGGTGCCTGAGGCACATGCTGCCGTGGAGCTGGAGGCACATAAGATGGCCTCATCGGTGGTGCTGGCCACGTGTACTGATAAGGGCCGGTACGAGCCCGCCTCTCTGGAGGTGCTGAACTACTGGCTTGGCCTCTCGCCAACTCCCTCTTCTTAGACACCGCTTCAGAATTGGCCTCGACCAATAAGGCCTTGTCTACTACCTTCGGGTAGGTAGCATGTCTGAAAACCTAAACCTTCTCCATGATAACATCCTTGAGCCCTTGCTCAAACCTTCTCGCCTTCATTGCCTCGGTGGCAACCATGTGAGTCGCGAAGCGTGATAGCTCTGAGAACTTAGCCTCATAAGCGGCCACAGTCATCGAACCTTGCTCTAGGTTGATGAACTCTCTTTCTTTATTTTCCCGTGCTCCAATAGGAAAGTATTTTGTAAAAAGTATCCTTAAACTCCTCCCAAGTTTAAGGTTGACCCTGTATGGTCAAATCTCGAGTCCTCAAGGTTGACAACCACCAATGGTGTGCCTCACCCTCAAGCATGAAAACAGCCCATGCTACTTTCTCTTCCTCTGTTGGAGAGAGGACCGCAAATATCTTCTCCACTTAGAGGATCCATGCCTCTGCAACAAGAGGGTCCACACTCCCATGAAATGATGGAGGCTTTAATCTCCTGAATGCCTCAACCCCAGCGGTACGATATACTGGAGCTGTAGGCGGTGGAGTAGGTGCTGCTGATGAAGGTATAGTTTGTCGGGCCGCCAGGATGACGAGAGTCTTAGCAATAGAGCCTAAGACCTGTGAGAGGTCCGGCTGCTCAACCTCATCTCGAGAAAAAGATGAAGCTCTGGTATGTGGTCCACGACCCCGTGTGCCCTCTCTCATGACTAAAGTCCTGAGAACAATAGCACCACATGAGTCTAACTTGAAACCACAATATATCGTAGTTCCATTTCACAATAATTCAATTTGTATTGGTTGTATAATACTAATATACATCGCATCACAACCATCGGTGTATTTATAATATTATACCTTGGTGTTCTAGCGTTCCTAAGACTTGTACTTGGTTGAAACAACCATTTTAAACTAAGACCAAAGTTTAGTCTTACACTTGGAACAAGACTCGCTTCCGACTTACTTCCTTCCTAACTTGTTTCCTAACATATGCTCTTGTCAAGCCGTGGTATTAGATTCTAAGTGACCCTAGAGACCTAAAGCCTAAGCTCTGATACCACTTCTGTCGCGACCCAAAACCCACCCTAGGAGTTAGAGAGTGAATCTTGGATGACTCATCATGACTTGCTTGACCAAAATAACATGCAACAGACCTGGAGCATACACAATAGAGGACAATAATAGCGGAAACATATTCTAACGTAGCACAGCGAAAGACTTAACCAAAACCTCTATGTGTATATACATATACATGATCCGAGTTTATACAAAAAGATACACAAAAGAAAGTGCGGACAGGCCCGCCAAAATACATGAACACATCTTTCTCAACTCACCCACAGCTATTCACTCAGAATCTATCACCTCTAATAATAACCCTCTACCGGAGGTTCCTCCATAGGTTCCTTGACATACTCCTCCTCCACCCAAGGGCTCGGAGCACAGATGTCAAAAGGAGTAGCCGCTCTGCTATCACCCGTCGACATAAGAAGTACGGCTGAGCATGGAATACTCAGCGTGTACCAAATGCTAACCAACAGTCATAGTACAACAACAATGATATATATATATATAAGCAGGAAGCAGTTAATCTCATAACAGGAAAGTAAAGCAGTTTATAATCATGCTTGCATTTTTGTAAAAGCCGATAAAACCCTTGAAAATATCGTGCACTTCACTTGACTCAAATTGCCCTTTTTGTGCTTGAAAACTTGCTTGTCTGTCTTGTCTTGTCGTATCATGTCGTGTCATGCGTCTCATGTGTGTCATGCCTGCTTGGAAAAATAAACGTGTTCATACTACTTGTGAGAGAAGGGAGACCTTCTTCCTAAATGCTCATGCTTGTCATGCCATGTATCTTGCTTGCTTGGAAAATAAACTACTTGTGAGGGAAGGAAGACCCTTCTTCCTAAATGCTCATGCTTGTCATGCCATGTATCTTGCTTGCTTGGAAAATAAACTACTTGTGAGGGAAGGGAGACCCTTCCTCCTAAATGCTCATGCTTGTCTTGTTCTTGTCAAAAGCGAGGTAAAACATATCGTAGGATATGTCCCACCTCTAATTATTGTCCTTGAAAAACCTCGGTAAATAATGTCATGCATGCCGTGCTCGTGGAATCGTGTACATACTTGCATTTGAATTTAAATATGACATTTGGGTAATTCACAATACATAAGACATCAATAATTGGAGCAAGTCAATATTCATGCCATTTTAGGGAACGTAAATAATCACACTATCATAAGCCCTAGCAATTCCATAAGCAATTATGCATGTATTTTCTTAATTTATAATTCGTTTTATTCACCTTGGCATTTCATCAAACATGGGGTGTGTACATTATTGATCAAACCTATATCATGCCTTTCTAGGTGGATTTAAATTCACAACATACTTGTATGTTTATTATTGGTACAATGTCCTTCCCCTTTTCATTCATCACATCATTCGTACGGCATCCAATCGCCAATATCCATCTCCATTCACACGATTCACACATTTCAACTCTTATTATAGTTATAGATGGGGGAAAACAAAGAATATAAAAGAAAAGAGAAAACTATAACTAAGAGGGTAGCACAAGGTACCGACCTTGACAATTTGAGGGAAGAAACCCCTTGCAAAACATGCTTGAGTTGCTGCCCTAGCTTGGAGAATGTGCTCCACGAGTGCTTGAGCCTTGATCTTGAAGGAAAACGAGCTTGAAGATGATTGTGGGTTCACAACCCCTTTGATTTCTCCCCAAATGCAAACCCTAGGTTAGGAAACCCCTTTCTCTTCTCTCCTTATCTATCAAATCTTCTAAGTGTTGAGAATGAGCCCTAAAGACTCGGGCGAGTCTTATATGTAAAGGGTATAACACTCAAATACCGAAAAAGGCCTTAATGAAATTCTGCAAAAACACGATGACCGAGCGATCGGTGGTTATGACCGATCGATCGGTTGCCTACCGAGCGACCTTTATATTGACCGAGCTTTTGGTTAAAAACAAGCTCTCTGGAAAATTTCTCCATACAAGAAAGTGAACTAGTCAATAGCCTCCGATCGATCGGTTGTGGACCGATCGATCGCTACAATGGACTGAGTGATCGGTGGTCTGCAGGTTTTTGACACTGAGTCTATTTTTCACCAATTCCTACTATTGGGACCCATTCTACTTCCATTCTAACATCTTCGAAACTTGATTAGGACCTCTTTAAAGCTTATAGGCTTTATTAAATAATTTATATAATTAATTATAGCATTCTTGACATAATTCCATTGAAGTTTCAAATTCTCATTTCATGAAATTGAGATTATGAGACACCATGCCTTGACACACATCCCAAGGCATATAACAGCAGTCAAATCTTCTCAATTGTAAACCAAACAGTGATGCATAGTTCTTCTCAAATACTTGAAAATGTGCTTAAATGCTGTCCAATGCTCAGGACCAAGTTTTGACTGATATTTGCTCACAATACTCATTGCATGATATATATCAGGCCTTGTCAATCTAATTGACTTGGGACAATCCCAACATCCTTTTCTTCCGATCTCTAAACACTTTAAGATAAAAAATATAGGATGCTTCACCAAGGTCTTTCATAACAAAGTTACATGACAACTAGATTTTAACAGTTGATAACATTCCTACATCATTCCCAATGAGTAGACTATCATCAACATAAAGAACTAGGAAAGTTATTGCACTTCAACTGACCTTCTTGTACACACATGCCTCATCCATGTTTTGGTGAAAACCAAACGATTTGATTGATTCATCAAAACAGATGTTCTAACTCCGAGAAGCTTGCTTAAGACCATAAATGGTTTTATCAATTTGCACACTTTATTATTTTGGCTATGGAGTTCAAAACCTTTGGACTGGTCTATATAAATATCCTCTTGAATGTTTCAATTCAAGAAAGTGGTTTTGACATCCATCTGCCAAATTTCATAATCATAGTAAGCTGCAATTGATAACAAAATTCTGATGGACTTTAGCATTGCTACTAGTGAAAAGGTTTCCTTATAGTCGATACCAGTTCTTTGACTATAGCCTTTCGCCACAAGCCTTGCTTTAAAGGTCTCTACCTTTCTATCGGATCCACGTTTCCTCTTGTAGATCCATTTGCACCAAATGTGTCTTATTCCTTCAGGATTTTCAACCAAGGTCCAGACACCATTCGAGTACATGGAGTCCATTTCAGATTCCATACCCTTATGCCAATTATTAGAATCAATATCACATATTTCCTCTTGGTAAGTGTAAGCATCATCATCTAAGGAATCTAATTTCATAGAATATACCTCATATTGATAAGATAATCTTTTTGGAGGTCGACTAATCCTTGTACTTCTCCTAGGCTGTTGTGTAATTAAAGGTTCAGTTAAGATATGTTTAACCATGGTCATTTTATTATGATTTTGCTCCTCAAGATCTATTCTAAATCCAATTTCTCTATTGAGGAATAAATCATCTTCTAAAAAAATGGCATTCCTGCTTACAAACACCTTTTATTCGCTAGGATTATAGAAATAGTATCCATGAGTTTCTTTTGGGTATCCTATAAATAGGCACTTCTCAGTTCTACTTTCCAACTTGTCAAAGTTCTGCTTTCACACATGAATTGGACAACCCCATATCTGGACATGCATTAGACTAGGCTTTCGCCCCATCCATAGTTTAACTGGAGTTTTGGAAACAGACTTAGAAGGTACCCTATTTAATAGATAGATGACAGTCTCTAATGCATATCCTCCAAAAGAAATTGGCAGATCAGTATTATTCATTATTGAACGGACCATATCCAATAGGGTTCGATTTCTTTTTTGTGAAACACCATTAAGCTGAGGCGTTCCTGGCGGAGTCTATTGGGATAAAATTCTATTATCTCTAAGATAATCCATGAACTCATTCGAGAGGTACTCTCCTCCTCGGTCGGATCTTAGAGTTTTAATACTTTTACTTGATTGCTTTTCTATTTCATTTCGGAATTCTTTGAACTTTTCAAAAGATTCCAACTTATGTTTCATTAGATATATATAACCATATCTAGAAAAATCATCAGTGAATGTTATGAAGTAGATAAAGCCACCTCTAACTGAATGATTCATGGGTCCACATGCATTAGTGTGAATTAATTTCAATATACTAGTGGCTCTCTTTGGTTTGTTTGTAAATGACATTTTGGTCATTTTACCTTTCAAACAAGGTTCACAAGTTAAATAAGGTTTAACATGTAAATGGTTTAAAGGACCATCCTTTGCCAATCTGTTGATCCTATCCAAATTGATATGGCCTAATCTGAGATGCCATAAGTATGTTGGATTCACAGAATCTCTACCTCTTTTCTGAGGCTTCACACTTGTAGACTTATTATCCTTAATGTTATTAACAGAATTGCATATAAGATCAAGATAATAAAGACCATTAGACAATGTGCTAGAAACAATAAAATTATTATTGTACTTAATAACTACATTAGTATCAAAATGCACCGCATAACCAATAGAGATTAAACTAGAAACATAAATTAAATTTCTACGCATGTCTGGCACATATAAACAGTCTTTCAAAACTAAAATCCTATCTAAAGCAAATTCTAAAACATAAGTTCTGATGGCGATCGTAGCAACACTTGCTTCCGTTCCCATCCTTATTTTGACTTCCCCATCACTGAGTTTTCTGCTTTCCTGAAACCCCTGTAACATATTACAAATATGTGAGGTAGATCCACTATCTACACACCAAGAGTTAGAGGAACCAACAATGAAGTTGAATTCAATGATGAAAGATTCGAACATACCTTCCAAAGGTTTGCCCTTGAGAGATGCTGAGTAAACTTTGCAATTCCTCTTCCAGTAACCTAGTTTCTTGCAATAGAAGTAGACATTCTAATTCTTATCTTTGTCATTCTTCTCAGAAGATACTTTCTTGCCTTTGAGGAACTTGGAGAAATTTGACTTCTTCTTTTTCTTGCCTTTGCCCTTAGGCTTAGGCCTCGAAGGTCCAACTCCCTTTTCCGCATATGTAAAGAGCTTAGTACGCTACATAAGGTCTTCAGCTCTTGCAACATGTTTAGGAGCTCTGGCAGAGCAGTCTCTAACTTGTTCATGTTGTGATTCAACACAAACGAAGAAAAGGATTCCGGGAGAGAGTTCAGGATCGCTTCTGTTTGACTCTATTGATTAAGATCTGCACCAAGAGTCAAGAGTTCATTAATGAATCCCATCATCTTGATGACATGCTCCCAGACTGGGCTTCCATCAGACATCTTAGTTCCCATTAGTCCTTTCATTTCCAACTGTCTAGCAGTCCTATTCTGTTCCCCAAACATCTCCCTGAGATTTGTCATTATGTCCTTAGCAGTACTAAAACTCTCGTGCTGTTGTTGAAAGACATTTGACATGGATGCAAGAATGTAGCATTTGGTCAAACTATTTGACTCATGCCACTTTGAGGCTTTCTCAACCTGCTCTAGGGTCTGAATTACCTCATCAAATTCCGGATAATCGGAAGTAAGACCATAAGCAATCTTCTGAGAGATTAGCACAATGTCAAGGTTTCTTTTCTAGTCTACACAATTAGGACCAGTCAAAAGATTCTCATCTAGAATTTTGGAAAGGAGATTCATGGCTATCTACACAATAAAATAAATCATAAATTATTATTCACACATATATTCATCGGATTTTGGGATTTTAAATCTGTGATGATCCTCTCATCTTTCTTCAAATTTCGTAATTTCCTTCATTATATGAAATTAGGAAATAAACATTTTATTTCAGATGGGTATTGAGATCCTCATAATACACATATAATCTTCTATTTTAGGATAGTACTACACATGCACTACAAGGTGGATAATAACTATCCATCAAATTGAACATCTCATGCATAACTCCTTATATAAATCAGTGATTCCCAATTTTCTTGCGACTTCCAAGGACAACATGACTGTCACTGTTTCAGCCGCCATGTTTCCTTGTTTAAGTGAAACCCATTATTCTGGTTCGTCATATGATCAAGTAAGGCTGTGCTCCCATTTTAGTTGACACTCCTTATTAGGCCATACCCAAACTTATCTACAATAGAAATAAGGCTCTAGGAGTTTAATTCAGACTAAATTATGTCAATACCTTTTGGCAAAACAAGACTCAGGCTAATTAATTCATAGTCTTACTGATAATGGAAGACCATAGGATTAATAATACCATTTGGTATCACTTAATATTTTTCTTGAAGGGAATAAAATAATCATGTATAAATATTATATAAATATTCATCATATGAATTATGAAAATTTTTGATAACATGATTATCAAGGAGTGATTAACTCTCACTAGCCCTCACAGGAGGTTTTGACCATCAAAACCTACTCATCCCTATAACCTTAGGGTATCTGGATGTCAGTTTAGTGATCCATCTTACTTATCAACCTTTAACAACGCTTAACGTTTTTAGACATGGTTATCCAATAATCTTGTAAGCAAAGATTTTACGTAAAAATCTCCGCATGGGTCACAAACTCCACATCTAAAAGAGTACTAGTAATATGTTGTGTATAAATATAAATAATTTACAATCAAACATAACTCATTAATCAGGGTACAATCCAATTATCCTAAATTATCTTTAAAAGCGATAATCACAATTATCTAAGCTTCCGGGCTTAAAAGAAATACTATTAATCATCACATGAATAATAATATTTTAATTATAACAATATTATAATCTCATAATGGGTTCACAAAAATCATACGACCTTATTTAATTGCAACAAAGGAATTAAATAAAGTCCTACAACTATTGAAGATCTTCTATCTCGCAATGGTTCTCCGGGCATCTCCTTCGGTTGATTTGGTCCACCATAAATCAACAACCCTACTCTAAAATTAGAAATTTTGTAAAATAAGAAAATAGGGGGAAGGGGAGGGAAAGAGAAGAAGGTATATGATTTGTGGAACCCATCCAGCACATACAATAATAATTATTTTATGATGATAAATATAATACATATTATTTTATGCTAGCCCGGGGCTCTCAAGAATAAATTAAACAATTTAATTTAACATGCTGAAAATGATCTCTAAATCCTTAAAGGCTTTAACCAAATTTATATCTCTATCTACGTATCCCTATTTAAATTTTGAGAGGTTTTGAAATCATCCAAAACTAAAATTAGTATCACACTAATTTATAAGGGCTTGATTACTCTTTCAATAACTAGAGGGGGATCCCTTAACCCTAACAAGTGATTATCCAATAATCAAGAATCAAAAGATTCACTCATTAGGGTGGCCGAAATTCATAGGGGAGGTAAACTTGATATAAATAATGATTAAAAACAATAAAGTGAAAGAGAAGCATAGCCAAGGCTCTGATACCACTGAAAGTATGTCTCTTTTTAATTTTAGAAAAATAGTTCTTGGGGGGGGGGGGGGGGGCATACATTGAATCCTAAGATCTGACTATAGTTCTAATCGATTTTATTCAATGAAGGATAAAATAGCAATCACATTTGTGACTTTGATATTAATAAGTCAAATCTACGTTATAAAATGATGCCCGCAAAACTTCGCAAGTGAAAAGTCTCCTTCGTAATTCACACGAATATTCTTTTTCCTTTAAAGCTTTCATTTAATGGAAGTTAATGGCTCTTCCAATTTAAGCTCTATGATCTTTTGTTCTTTTTTTGAACTCAAGATCCTTTTTTGATTAACAAGATTGGTTCTACTTTTTCTCAAGATCAAAACTAGAATCAAGAAACAAGAATATGGGAGTATGCTCTTTCAACTACCACAATAGGGAGAGGGGGGTGTGAGCTATGGAAGAGGGAGAGAGAAAACATTGGGAGAAGAATTGTGATCCAAGGGGTGGATGTCCCACCCTTATATAGAATCTCTTGGATTGCTTTCTTGCAATCCAAGACTCTTCTTCTTTATCCTAATCCAATTAGAATTCCCTCAAAAGATTCCTTAATGATAACTCACAATTAATTAGGATTTATCTTAGAAAGAAACTAACCTTATCATTAGTAACACACTAATGAAATCCCTATTAAATAGGGAATCTTTAATTAGTAACTAACTAATCTTATCCTTACCTAATAAGAAAACATTAATTAGTAACCAAGTAATCTTATTCCTAACTTTTAGGAGATAAGTATCATTAATTAACTAAAGAGATAAGGCTCCACATGAAGTGGGTGTCCTACCCTAGGTGGGCCCCACTTCCACAAGCCCCTTAAGGAGTTCCAAACTCCTTAGGTCATCATTTGATCTTTAGCAAAATTCTCAATGGGTCCTACTCATATGGTTAATCACATCCTATGTGATTTCACCTATTAGAGCTTCACTATACCATAAAGCGATTTACTTAGAGAAATTAATTAGTTTAATTAATAATTAAATTAAAAGCTTTAAGAAGGTCATAGTGTGTGAGATCTAAAGGGATCTCCTATTTCCGGTTGTGGGATCAAGTGCTTAACTTTTTGGTTAAAGCCTTGTTACTAGGAAATACTTTCCTATAATTTCATTAGGAACATAGAATTTTATGTATGTCCCTGGACTTCCACTAATCACAGTAATGTCCATTAATACAATGTGACTAACCCCAAAAAATTAGAGAAATACTTGCGGGTATTTCTATTACAAGATTTGTTTACAGATGCGTCATTCCACTTCCAATATTGTTATAAGCTTACGAGACAATATCTTATACTGTCTGTAATCCCTAGCTTATAATGAGAACCCTTTCTCTTTGATACTTTTAGTCAAACTTGGACTTTCAAAACTATTTTAGAAATTATTTAAAAGAAATAATGATAATTATATATTTCTTTTATATAAAAAATAAACTTCTCGATAAAACCATTTCATCGATAAATACCAGCGCTAGGTTTTTCAAGTCCGATTTTGACAAGTATCATCTCAATATATATTACTCTAGAAGATTAGTGGAATCCTTGTTGAGTGTACACACACTTCTTCTAATATATCGTACATAACCCAACAAGCTTATATTTAGCCCAGTGTATTGGACATTGACAACTAACTACATCAAAGCTATATAGGCAAATACTAGAGAAGATGTCGACTTCTCAGGTTAAGGACAATCTGTCAAATGGACTACCCTAAACATACATATAGTATATTTGTAAGGGTATCCACTGAGCAATCCAGTTTCAATATAAGCACTTCTTACTTATATCCACATCTTAGTCAAGAGACCATTCTCTCAGTGATTGAGATTCATCACTCCATCATATGAAACTAACAATGTGTAAGTTAGTAGGAATACATTGCCCAGATGTATCCTGAATAACTTAGAACAATTCTAGGTCTACAAGGAACCAGAAAACCATATCTCCTTAGCAATTAGTTCAAAACTATTTGGATGGTTTTCCTACAATGTTACCTAAGGGACAAAGTAGTCTCATCTAAATAGATACTTTTAATATGTTAACCAATGTAGAAGACCACGTGTGAATGTAAAATATGCTTTTATTGATTAAGTAGACTAATACAATTCTGGAATGGCTTTCGTGGGCATATATGTCTAACAAATGGGTGGATATTTCAACCATCATACCCTTCCAGGCCTTATCTCAGGTCACAAGTAGGATACTATTTAGTTATGCATGGGAACGGGTTGGGGACCAGAGTGCAATCCAAATTGAATCTAGTAAGGAACCCCTCAAACTTAATTGGGCACCAAAAGCCTTTTATAAAAATGACTCATTGTAGATTTCTTTTCAACCGACCATTGGATGTGAATGTGGGCCTCTTAGGAGACATGTGGTAAAAAAGTAAGACTGGTCGAATGTTTTTAGACCATCAGATTGAAGTTCAAAAAATATGGATTCCATAGGGGTAGGAACTATGAACGCTAATGAATTAATTAATGAAAGCAAACTAGGGTGATCAACTTGGAGAATCATTTGATGAGCCTATTTTTTGGCATGTCTTCCATAAGACCCACCTTGACATCCAACGATAATTAGAACTTCTAGTGAACCACTTGCTAATAGGAACCGTTCCACATATGTGTGTGTAACATTTAATATGACTAGTGAACTTCACCATGACATTTTATCCTCGTATTAATTATCAAATCATATAAGTTAGGGGTGGTTTAATTTTTTTTTATAAGAGACCAATGATTAAACATAGAGACTTGAAGTATAGTTTAACTTTTATTATAGTTTTTCCTCCCTATTCAAGGATTTGTCTTTATGAATATATCAAACTATTCTTCTAACTCAAAATTCTCTCAAGTTGTAACCGAACACCAAAGAGTCTAATTACATCCCTTAAATGTGGTTAAGATTCACTAAACCTTAGGGTTCAACCACAGTTTTAAAAAAAAAGTTAAAAAGACTTTCATGTTATAACCAAACTCATTAAAGTCCGGTTACAACTAAAGAGAATCACGCGTCTTTAATAAAATAATATTTAATACATAGATACCTTCAAAAAAATAAATTTAATACAGAGATAAAAAATAAGATTACTGAAAGTTACTAAGTTCTCTTAGTGTTAGACACTAGCATTTCTGCACACACTATATATTAAGGGAATATTAACTGTCTTATTGACATTTTCTCCCCAACACATTTTTAAGAGGTATATCACACACACACTAGGCCAAAACACACACACAAACACTAATTCGGTTGAACCCAGCACATCTCTACAAAAGAGCTTAGCTCTGGTAGAAAGGAAGAAACCGTATAAGTCACAGGATGTCTACATCGCCTAGGGATGTGGGACTGTTGGTTACAAGTCAAACGTCCAAAGGGATAAGCATAACTCACTGTTAACTTTTATTTTTAAGCGGTAATCACACACACAGTAGGCCAACACACAGACTCATGAGCTTGAACCCAAAACAACTCTACAAAAGCGCCTAACTATGGTAGACAGAGAAATCTTATAAATCATGTGGGGTCTACATCGTCTAGCGAAGTGGGACTATGTTAGTTACAACCCAACCGTCCAAAGGGGCAAAGTATTACTAACTATTAACTTTTTTGGGTTAAAAAATAAATCACACACCACAGGCCAACACACACATATACACAAAGACTCATGAGGCCTACAAAGGGGTCTAACTTTGGTAGAGATGAAAGAGCCTTATAAGTCACAGGAGATCGTGGGACAATGCTGGTTAAAACCCAAACGTCGAAAGGGGTAATCATAACTCACTATTAAAATTTTCTGTTAAGACGTAAATCACACACACAGGAGGCCAACATACACGCACACACCCATGAGCCTGAATCCAGGACATATCTACAAAATGTCCTAAATTTGTTAGAGATGAAGAAACCTTTTAAGTCACGGGGAGGTCTACATCGTCTAGCGATCTAGGACTATGTTGATTACAACCCAACCGTCAAAAGAGGTAAATATAATTCACTATTAACTTTTTTTGGTTAAAAAATTAATTTCACACACAATAATAGGCCAACACACACACGGACTAATAAGGCTGAACCCAACACATGTTTACAAAATGACTAACTTTGGTAAAGAGGAAGAAACCTTATAAGTCACAGCAGATCTATATCCCCAAGAGATATGAGACTATGTTGGTTACAACCCAAATTTCCAAAGGAGTAAGTATAACTCACTATTAATGTAATACCCTGACCAAAAAAAAGAGGACCAGTAATAGCCTAAATTGTGGAGGGCACTTTAGTCCAAGGATTAATGGATTAAAGGGCATGACATATTAGGTAAATAGATTAAATAATGAGGGTTTAAAGTAGGGATAATTGAGTATTTTTTTTAAAGTTAGTGGGCTAGAGACTAAAGGGGAAGTTTCCAACTAGGTGGTAAAAAGAGAGTACCTCTCAACCCCACTATTCTCTTCATCTTAAATTTCAAAAATAAACGAGTATTGATCAAGTGGACACATGTCTCTTTACATTGGTTTGATGATGAGATTTTTGTTTGAGATTAAAACATGTCAAAAGATGAGAAACTCTTAGATTGGTTCAGAGAGAGAGAACTAATTAAGAAATTTATGTCATATGAAATTCAAATCAATTAATAAGCACAGTATATAATGGGCCAAAATGTAAAGGGCGTTGGGGGTCTCAAATATCTATTTGTTCGGAGGAGTTTTTAAATAGCAAAGGCATAGACCTTGGGAGATCAAGTATTAAATTAGTTTGTATTATTATTAATTAAGTCATTCTTCATTCACCCTTCGACCTCCCTCTCAATTTTCAATACACTCTTCTCTCTCTTATTCTCTCCTTATTAATTTGTTATATTTTTTAGTATTGTTCCTTTAAGAAAACAATCAAGACTTCTCTATTGTTGGAGATCAAGAATAAGACTATCAAGCTTAAGGAACAAAGAAGATAAAACGAAGGATTTCACTAAGTGGGTTCTATTCTCTTCTCTATAAAATATGAATATGGTGCAGAAAATCATGATTTGGGTGTGATATGATCTTTGTTTGAGCGTAATGAGTATTTTAGTGAGTTGGATAAAAAAATCTGAGTGAGTTATGTGTTTAAATTAGAAATATTCCATGGAAATATTTCTCTTCATCATGATAAGCATGTTATGATTATGATATTGTACCATACAGGGTTGAGAGGTCTATGGGCGAAAATCCCTAAAGAGCAATACAACATAGGTCTTTGGGTGAAAGACCCTAAAGTCCTCAAGGAAGATCCCAGAATGGGATTAACGATGGTGAAATTCCATGGGTGAGAGTCCCTAAAGATGACCATAAAGTTATTTTCTTTTGATGATAACATTTTGTAGGTAGGAGCCCTAAATATACTTGTTGATATGATATATATGCATTTCATTACGTTTTATTTCCCATTTTTTAATTTTTATGGGAAAGAGGTTGAGCTTCCCAATTGGGCTTTGTTGCTCTTTTTTTTTTTTTTTTAAATTTTAAATTTCATATTATGTTCAAGATGGTCCAAACTAGTAGTGGATCGAGGACTGAGACATTAGATTATTTTAATAGATGTTATTTTGTCGTGCCCCAAAATATCCCCTAAGAGTTAGGTGATATTTGGGATCGTTACCTACCCGACAACCATCCTGCAGAAGCATATAAGGCATGACAAAAAGTGAACCTGAAAATTTCTTTCATATAATAGTTCTTCCAAGAGTTAACATAAAAAAAAAATTGATGAAAGCTATAATGAGTACAAAAGGGTACAACACCTGAGTTACCAACTCACGCCCACATGCCAATTCCCAAAAAGTAAACCCCAAAATACATGTCTCTCTCACTCAACCCAACCATAGGACCACATTTCCAGGTCCCTAACATCTGGATGACAATCTCGAACAAGCACCTACTCTTCCTGATAAACTCGATCCACGGACCTGAAGCACATATATTGAAAGGTACACCTCCTGACATCAATAAATACGGCTGGGTATGGAATACTTAGCGATTATAAGCTACTAGCTAACAATAGTAATAACAATAATATAACATGCATAGTACAGTTCATCATCACATATACAAAATCAAAGTGCGGAAGCTAAGACAAGATAACAACATAAAATCTTGAACATCTTATATTAAATCATGCCTTGTGTTCATGCTTTAACCAAATATGTTTTCAATTACATCGTGAGTTCCTTATACGTCTCATGCATCTTGTGGTTATCTTGCACATCTTATGGGATTGTTCTTGTCTTGTGAGAATCATACTTGTTTTCTTGTCAACTTGCTTGTGAGTTCTTATAATCTTGCTTGCATAGAAACATATGATAGTGCCCGTACCTGGTCTTAGTATACTAAACATCCTTTCATAATTTTTTATTCCTGCTTGGAGATAGATACTAGTATCTGTACCTGGTCTTAGTATACTGGTATCTTCTTATACTTGTGGGAAACATATGTTAATACCCATACCTAGTCTTAGTACATTAACATCTTTTCATACTTGTCTTGAAAACATACACTAGTGCCCGTACATAGTCTTAGTACACTAGCATACTTTCATAATTCTTTATTCTTTGGAAACAGATACTAGTGCTCGTACCGGGTCTTAGTACACTAGTATCCTTTCATACTTGTTATTTTACTTGGAGACAGATGCTAGTACCCGTGTCTGGTCTTAGTACACTAGTATCCTCTCATACTTACTTGGGAACAGATGTTAGTGCCCGTACCTGGTCTTACTACACTAACATCCTTCCATATTCTTGCGAGCTAGATATGATATATCCTTGGATATGCCCTATCCTTGACCGACCTAAAGTTCGGCTTGATCATTCATGCTTGTTATGTTTTCCTGTGAGCCAGGTATGACATATCTTAGGATATGCCTTACCCTTGACTGGCCCGATGTCCGCCTTTTTCATTTGTTTCTTAAATCACATAGCTTGTTCTTGTTTATTTTCGCACACACACACACACACACACATATATATATACTTAAAAACCTCGGTTCATGTATACATGTGTGTGTGTTGCAATTTGTGGCAATCATGACGAAATAAATGATTAAAAGGGTAACATATAACATTTCCATTCCTTTTATAATCATGTGGGAATTTAAACAAACATGTGGAGCATTTGATTTAAAACTACCATTTAGGAAACACTACACAATTCAAGCTTTCATAATTTTCATTAAATTTATTTAGTTCCCATTCACGCATTTCATCAAGCACTTGGTGTGTAACCTTTACATAATCATTTTATTCATGTTTTTTTATGTTCGGACATTTCATCAAAACATCAAGAGTGCGTGTATTATGCGTACATTGCCCTTCCACCATTTTCATCACACACATCCATCACAACCATATGACATCCAAGCGCCTCAACACCCATTCATTCCATACATCCTTTAACATTTCATTTATTGTAAAATTTTAGGGAAATCACTGGTTTAAGATAATACTTGGGATACACAAGCTAAAATCATCATCATTTAAAAGAAAACCTAGGTTATTACTAAGATCGACTAGAAGGGTGTACTAACCTTGAGTATCAACTCCAAATTTGAGGAAAACCCTTTAGTAGAAAACCCCCAAGCTTGATGGAGGAGGATCCAACTTGAGAAGGAAGATCCTAGCTTGAAGATCCAAGCTTGATTTGAGCTCTACTTGCTCTCCAATCCAAAACCCCTCTTTGGAATCCCTTCTCTTCTCCCTTCTCCTTCCAAAATCTCCTCTAGATTTAGGTTTTTTCCAAAACCCCCAAATGTTTCTCCTATAGCCCAAGGGGTTAAAAACCCTCATTTCCGTGCCTTTAAAAAAAAAAAATTGCGCGTTGACGATCGATCGTCAGTTGGGACGATCGATTTTCCAATTTCCAGTGAGCTATCTAGATTTCTGAGTTCCTGACGATCGATCGTCGGCTTGGGACGATCGATCGTCCAAATTCCTAAGATCTGTTTAGATTTTTCCCATTTGATATTTTAACCATAAATTTTGACTCGCTCATCGGATTTTAACGATTCAACTTGCATTGGACTCGTCGTTCAAATGGGAACAATTTTGTGTCAAATGGACAAATCCTAATTCTGAGTTCGTAATGGTCTAAATAGGCTCTAAAGCTGACCGGTCTGGAATTTCAGCAGACAAAACTTTAGAAAGCCTACCTTTGACTTAGCTTAGACTCAAAATCTGAAAAAATGTTAATCATGAACCTCGAAGAGGGTCTCAATACATTTCTAATGGTTCAAGAATCACTCGATTCAGATAAGCGGTGACAAAACTAGAGTTCTCTCAAGTTTAGGTTATGTAGAGACCTCCCTCTTTCAACACCTAGAACCTTTTCCACCTTTTGTTTTCAACCCCCATAACCTAGGAAAACATTTTTAAGGCCTTTATACACATTAACATATATTGTTCCTACAAAATTGAAAATCAATCTTTTTTTTTTTTTTTATTGAGAATCTTTCAAGACCATACATTAGACATCAAGCCTTAGACACTATTCATGACACTATTCACTGAAAATGTACATCGATGACCGGGGTTCTACATATTTAATTTCATTTTCGTTATGATTGTAAGAACATGGTTATGTTTTGACTTACTTAGATTTTTGTATGCTGAAATTTTTAGAAAATGGTTGAAATATTGGATTCAAGATGTGTGGGTGAGATTATAAAGTAGTTTCAAAATGTTGTAAAATTATTAAGTAGTTCGAAGAGAATATTCTTCTAAACTAAAAATATTATGATACCAATGGAAAAATTTTCAAATCTGACTATCCTAAAAAATTTGGACCATTTTGAGATCAAACTATACTTTTTCCCGTAATTTTGCTTGAGAGAATTTCTGCTCAACATGAAAGTGGTAAATAGTGTGCATAGTCTTACAAGTTCGTTTCTTCCAAAATTTTACAAATAACTAGTATGTTCATACTTCATGAAACAATTAGTGTTTTCTGTCATCTTTCATTAAAAAAAATTGACTCTATTCATTTTGGATTTAAAAATATTTGTTTGGATTTAATTAGCATTGTAAGTCCAGTCTATCAATAGAATTCCAAAAACAAATATCTTAAATTATGGTGATTTTTATTTCATTAAATTGGCAAGGTGAGTAAACTAGAAATATTTTCAAAACGCCTCAAATCTCATTTTTGGGCATATAACTAATAGGGTTGTAAATGGAGCGGATTCGAAGAGGATAGTGCTATATCTATATCCGATTCGATTAATCAAAACTACTATCTATATCCGCTCCATTATCCAACGGATAATAAGTTTCCAATACTGAATTCGAATTCATTCACCTAATCAAATTCAGATAATTATCCAAATTTGACTGATTAGCAGTTTCGAATTTGGATTTGGATAGTATCCGAATTCGACCTATTATCCAAATCCACAAATTTGAAGCAGAAGATGAAACACTAATGAATCAAACTAAAAATTAAATTGGGGAATAACCTAGAATTTGGGGAAATCTAAAGAAACAAACTGAAAATTAAAATTGGGGGAATCTGTTGAAAACTAGAATTTGGGGAAATCTATAGAAACTAAAGAAACAAATTGAAAACTAAAATTGGGGAACCTGTTGAAACTTAGAATCTGGGAAAATCTATAGAAATTTGAAAGATGAATCTAAAGTAATTACCCATTTCATTCAACCACACATCAAAATAGAACAATAAAAGGGGAAAAAAAAGTAAAAGAGGAAGAACTCACTTTGCATGGCTTTCAAGCAATATGTAAACTCCCAATGGTGGTTTTGGATTGTTGGACATATATGCCCTCGAAAGCCAATATAAGACTTTTCTATGTTGATTAGAGAAGCATCAAATTCACACAACCAACTATAAAATGTATTTATAATAATTACTATCTCATTTGTTGATGACATAAAGTTCCATATGTAACATTGTAGGAAAATTATGCAAAGGTTGTGAGGAGATATGATTTTTCAGTTCCTTGTAAACCTAATATTGTTCTAAGCCTTTAGAGTACTGGCTGGGCACCGTACTTCATCATGGCTTGCACATGTGTAGTTCTATAAGATAGTGTGATGAATATCATTCACAGGGAGTGTTGACTCTTGACTAACATGTGAGTATATGTAGTAGTACATAATACTGAACGGGGTCACTAGTGGATACCCTATGGAATGCACTGTTAGATTGTATTATGGTTAATTAAATCCATTCGACAAATTTTCCTTAGACCTGAGAGGTTAACATCTTCTCAAACATCTGTCTATATGGCTTTGATGTGCTAATCGGTAATGTCCAATACACAGGAATAACTCCGGGTACGTTGGGTCATGTACACAGTGTTTGGAGAAGTGTGTAAACACTCAATAAGGAATCCACTACTCCTTAATTGGAGATAATGATATCATGATGATATTTGTTGAACTGAACTCAAAGATCCAGTATTGGTGCTTTTCGGTAAAATGGTCTTTATTGAAGTTGATATTTTCAATATAGAAAAGTGTAGGTATATGTTAGTTCTTTTCTAATGTTTCTTCGAAAGTGTTTTGGAAGTTCAGTTCAATGAAAAAGTATTTATGAGAAAGAGTTCTATTCATAAGATAGGGACTAGACAGTGGACTTGTTCCAATCCTGAAAGCTTATAAGTGATATCATATTGTGGAAGGATTTATTTGTTAATGTATTGTGAGATAGTACTTACTGGCAATTCTCTATTTTTGGTAGTTGATCACTATGTGTTAATGGACATTATTGTGATTAGTAGAAGTCCAAGAACTTAAATAACATTCTATGATCCTAAAGGAATTATTGGAAAATGTTTCCTAACAATAAGGCTATACCTTAAATGTGATGAAACACTTGGTCCTACAACCGGAAATAGGAGATCCCTTTAGATCCCACACACTAGGACCTTCTTAAGGGTTTTAATTTAATTTAGAATTAAATTAACTAATTTCTCCATATAATTCACTATATGGTATAGTGAAGCTTTTATAGGTGAAATCACATAAGATGTGATTAACCAAATGGGTAAGACCCATATGGGATTTTGATAAAGATCAAAAGGTGACAACATAAGAGGTTAGACCTCAAAAGGGGCGTGAGATTTGTGGAGCCCACCTAGGGTGGGACGCCCACTTCATTGATTCATTATCTATTTAATTAGTTACTAATTAATTATCTCCTACAAAGTAGAGAATAGATTAGTTAGTTACTAATTAATGATTTCCTATTAAATAGGGAATATATTAGTTTGTTACTAATTGTTTTCCTATTTCCAATGAAATGGATTAGTTTGTTACTAATTGTTTTTCCTATTTCCTACGGAATAGATTAGTTTGTTACTAATTATTTTCTATTAAATAAGGAATGGATAATGTTGGTTTCTATTTTGATTAAATCCTAATTAGATTAGGATTATCATTAAAGAATAAAAAAGAGTTCTAATTGGATTAGAATTTAGAAAGAGGAGTTTGACTTGAGCTATAAGATAGCTAAAAGGGGAGTCTATATAAGGACCCCCCCATAGTGGAATGTCCACAATGAAGCTCTCTCCTCTCTCTCCCATTTTTGGACGTCCACCCCTTCCCTTTAGGGGTGTACGGCCACCTCTTCCCTATTCTTTCTTTGTCTGGTTTTTGATCTTGAAGAAGATCAAGAACAATTCCTTGAATATCAAGAATAGTTATTTGATAATCAAGGTTGATTCTTTCTACGTCAAGATTGAATCTTTTTTGATAAAAAAAAGTTATTGAATCAAGAAAAGAAGAAAAAAATTAAAGAGAATTGATCGGAAGGGCCATTAGCTTCCATTTGAGAAAAGCTTTAGAGATACAAAGAAGGTTCGTGTGAATCGACAGGAGACTTTACATTTGAGGAGCTTAGTAAGTATGGTTTCTCACACCATGATTTAATATGATCATAAGATGACCTTTGGGAAGATTTTGAATATATCAAAATCAAGTTTGAATTAAAAAGGTTTTTCAAAATTTTTTATATTCATGTCTTTCATTGTAGTACCTCGGAACATTTGTCCTTGTATTGGAACTAGCACCAAGGCTTTAAGCCTTTGTAATCTTCCACTTTCTATTAAATGAGAATTTTAAATCTTTTTAGTCTTAATTAAATATTAAGATAAGGTATTTTAGTATTAAAAAGGTTTTAGGAATGTTCATGGTTGTCAAAATAGAAGTGGGAAAAGTTCTAAATGTTAAAAAGGGAAATGTCTTAACATTGCCCTAAACTTGAGGAAGCTATAATGTTGTCACCGCTTATCCGAATCAAGTGATTCTTGAATTTTTGGAAAGGTATTAGAACCCTTTTCGAGGTTTATGTTGATCACTTTTCTTGATTTTGAGTCGAGATTAAGTCAAACGTCCGATTTTCGAAATCGGATCTACTGCAAAATGGGTTGATGAAACCCATTTGCATGTCAGCCGTCTTTAGAGCCATTTTTGATAAATTAAAACTCAAAATTATAATTTTGAGAAAACATTGAAGTTGTTCCTCTTTGAAAGAAGAATCCAACGTAAGTTGAATCGTCAAAATACGATAAGGGAGTCAAAAGTTATGGCCGAAATACCGAAGAGCGTTTTTTTTGCAGAGCACCGATCGCTAAAGCATCGATCGGTCCAAAACCGATCGATCGGTATCTATCGACTGATCCAAAAATTTTAATGGGGAAAAATTCTAGAGAGGTGATTTTTGACCGAGAGCTCGGTCAAAACACCGATCGCTCGGTCCTCTACCGAGAGTTCGGTCAAAACATAGATCGCTCGGTCCACTACCGAGAGCTCGATCAAAACACCGATCGCTCGGTCTTTCGCGTTTTGTAGAAATTTTATTAAGGATTTTTTGGTCTTTTGGCTACCTACGCTTAATTTTAAGGGTTGGCTCGAGCCAAGGGTGTTTATAAACACCCTTAGCAATATTTTGAGAGAGGGGGAAAGAACCTAGGGTTCCTAAAAGCTTCTTCCCTTCTGAGAGAGAAATCAAGGGTTGAGAACCCAAAATCATCCCTTTGGCTTGGATTCTTCAAATCCAACCTCAAGCAATGCGTGGAGCTTCTTCTCCAAGCTCGGCAACATTTCTTACGGCATTTTAAAAGGTTTTCTTCCCCTTCGAGCAAAGAATCCTCAATTCTCAAAGGGTTCCTTCTTCCTCGAGCTTGAAGTCCCAAATCAAAGGGGTTTTTCTTCAAGATCAAGCCTTGATCTCAAGGTTAGTACACCCTAATAACTACTTTAGCAATAACCTAAGTTTATTTTAAAAGCATGCTTGTAGATTTCTTTAATTCATTCTTTTCTTGATTTGCTTTATTAAATCCCTAAATTAAACAAGATAAAGAAGAAATTGTGGATGTGTGAATGTGTGGTTGAGGTGATGGATCCGTACGAATGTGAGGTATGATGTGTGGTGAATAATGGAGGATGGGCATTGTACACATAATGAACACACGTGTATTGTTGATGAAATTCATGAACTAAGAACGCAACTAAATGGTTAGAAATAAGTTGTATACCAAGTGTTTGATAAAATGTCTAAATGGAAATTAAAGGAATTAAATAAAGACTATGCAAGCATGATTCATATAGTTTTCCTAATTAGTGAATTTGATCAAATGCTCTACGTGTTTTAATTTCATTACGTCCCTCATGACTATGAAAATACAAGAAATGCTATATTTTACTTTATTGTCCCATGTCAACATGATATCACCAAGGGTCACACACAAGTACACATGCATGCATGAATCAAGTTTTTATATATAAGTATATGAAAAGAAAAACCAAGAACAAGAAATGTAAATTGTTAAACAAGCATGAATGTCAAGGGTAGGGTATATCCCTAGGATATGTCATACCTGGCTCACAAGTAAACAAGCATGAATGTCAAGGGTAGGACATATCCCTAGGATATGTCATACCTGGCTCACAAGAAAACATGACAAGCAAGAATCAAGAAACATGGAAGGATGTTAGTGTACTAAGACCAGGTATGGGCACTAACATCTGTTCCCCAACAAGTATGAGAGGATACTAGTATACTAAGACCAGGTACGGGTACTAGTATCTGTCTCCAAGCAAGAATAAAGAAATATGGAAGGGTGATAATGTACTAAGACCAGGTACGGGCATTATCATCTATTCCCATTCAAGCAAGTATACAAGCAGACATGCATGATTCTCACAAGATAAGAATAATCTCATAACATGTGTAAGGTAACCACAAGATACATAAGACACATAAGGAACTCACAAGGTAATTGAAACAAGATTGGTTAAAGCATGAACATAAGGTATGATTTACTATATGATATTCAAGAGTTTACATTCGTTGTTACTAGTTCTTGCTTCTGCACTCTGATTTTAGAAATATGATGATGAACTGTGTTATGTATGTTGTAAGCACCCAATTTTTACACCCGGTCCAAAACCTTGTGGGCTCACGGCCCATTAGCATCTCGATACCCAAAACATTACACAAGCCCTAGGATAGCCCTAGACCAAACCCTAGCTAAGCCTTATGGGCTCAAGGCCCGTTTAAAACCCAAAAAACCCCCAAGGCCTAAAGCCCAAACACTTTAGGGCCCACCTCAACCCATGAGGACCACATGGGTGGGACCCACAAAAAATGGGCGGGAATTACCCAAAGTAACTGCCCACTTTCCTTTTGGCCCTAGTGAGATTGGGCTTGGCCCGAAATAGCAAGAAAACTTTAATGTCGGTAATCGAATTACCTACATTCTGAATTTGGCCTATTTTGGGAATGGAGGTAATTCAATTACCGACATTACAGGATTTAAGTTTTAGCGTGTGCAGGCTCCACTGCAACTACTCTAGATGCTTGGGACCTCCCCCATTGGTCCTTGGACCTTCCTAAATACCTATTTTACCCCTGGGGGTCCTCTACCTTCTCCTATAAAGTCCAAGCCTCCCCCATGCAAAAATCACTTCTTTGTTCCACTCCCAAACTCTGTCAAAGCTCAAACCCGAGCTCTACCAACTTGACCACCGTTCCCTAGGCTACCTTAGTCCTGCACCAGGTCCCCTAGACCAACTCAGGCCACCACCGGACGTCCAGCTCCACCCACTGCCACCATAGCAAGTTATTAAAGGTAGGGATCATCCCCCACCCCTCTCTCTTGCCTTCAAACTGTAAGGGACTCCTGGTCCTGATCCAGGGGTCCCCATTTCACTTTTGCTTCGGTATTATAGCTGCTACAGCCAAGGACAGGGGTCCCCCACCTTCACCATAGGTGTGGGGAACTCCCTAGAGGCTAGGCTCGGGTTCAAGACCCACCCCATTGCATGAAACCCTCTCCATAGGGTCTGGGGGTCCCTCAGGCAATGAGGAAGTCCCCAAACCCCAACTGGTACAACCCATTGTGGAAAAAAATAGTTTTTTGCAAAAATCTGCTAGTGGTCGGTAGTTCTTTTACCTCCATTAATTTTTGCCTTGTTTTCATTATGTAGGTAAAAGGATTACCGACATAGTGAGCTTATTTTTACCAAACTTTGGGCCCTTGTGGGGCCCACATGCCTCAACCTCTGGGTCCACCCCAGGCTTGTTGGAAAGCCCTTGACCCCCTCTACATCCCTGCAAAATTTCAGGACCAGGGGCCAAGCCTTCCCATGGTTAGCAAGGCCCCAAACTTTGGTTAAGTTACTGTTCATGCTGTCGGCAGTCCAACTGCCGACATTACAGTGTTAGTTTTTGTTAACTTTGGGCCCCTATGGGGCCCACACCTGGCCTATCCAGAGGCTGCCACCTGGTCCATTGGAAAGATGGTATTTCAGGCTATCTGTTCATGCTTTCACTTTACCTAGGGGAGGTCCCTAACCCTGGTTATACCCTCACAAACCCTAGTTAAAAATTTATAGAAATGGAGGTAATCCGATTACCTCAATTATGTAAAATTTTAATTTCGGGCTTTGTGCAGGGCCCAAACCTAGCAAGAGGCCACTCTAGGCCTTGCCATACCCTTTGGGCCCATTTTTGACTCACCATGACCTTTAACTATGGTTAAAACGGCCCCGGTTAATGTTTACCATGATTAAGCACCACTTAACCCCACAAAAAATATGGAAAAATCCTTAAAAATCCATAAAAATACAAAAGACCAAAAAATCAACTCTTGGACTTTTGTAATCCTGGTTAGCAACCTTAACCACAGTTAACACTCTCTTAACCCCGGTTAGCAACCCTAACTCTCAGTTAACACCTCACTTTGCCTCCGGGCTTCATCCTAGGCCTACCGGACCTCACCCTTGGCCTACCGGGCCTCACCCTAGTCTACCGGACTACCGCTCTGCCTACCGGGTCCAACCCTTTGCACATTGACCAATCTCGGTCAAGCAAAACCCTAATCTACCGGATTAGGTCCATTAGCCGCCTTTTGGTGCACACACACACCCCCCCTCGCCTTATCCAACTTGATTGCGGACCAAGCCTTATCCAACATTTCCCGGGGACTTATCCCTTTTAAATTAATAAGTGGCGACTCTAAATCCCGTGAGACATTTTTCCGAGGGAGTGAAATCCCGTGCTCACAGCTCTAGCGACTCTACTGGGGACTCATGAGGGTTCGACCCGAAACCTAGGTTAAGCTAAAACAAACCTCAAAATTAATCAAATGCCTTAGTGTTTAACTTAATACTAATCCATTTTACACCTCTTTGTTGATTTTTGTACTATGCATTTCATCCATACCATAATAGTGTAATCAAACCCGATACCTATTAGTCAGGCTTATTATGCTAACGGCCGCTGGATGATGATCCTCGGTGTCAGTGGCGTAAAAGTCTTGAAGGTCCGCGGAACTTGCCTACTGGGTGATGATCCTCAGGAAACGGTTCTAAACGCTCCCGCTTACACCAATCATCCATTTTGAGGTATATTCTATACCGGGGAGCAGCATATACGGTGTTAAGCGACCCCCCCATCCTTAGGAACACACTTGCATACACCTGCATACATACATTTAGCCTAGGCTAGGGTATAATCTACAAGCAGTCCAATTTGAAAGGGTCCCTTAACCCTAACCTACTTGCACCCTATACCTATCCCCATCTTGGTTGACTATCCGGGCACTTTACCTGAGTAATCACCCATCCAGGGGCATGTACTGAGCCTTACTTGTGCTTGCAATAAAACACAACCGACCTCGTGTCCTGACATAGGCTGTGAGGTTCAAATCCCAGGCGGATAGGCCTTCTCTGGGCCTACCTCTAGCCTTGACCCAATAGGCTCCCGGTTTTCAACAACCCGGGTTAAAGCACGTCGGAACTCTGTCCGACTGCCCTATCGGCTCACATGTGCCTTGTCACACCCAATCAAAACTTGCATCATAAATTGCATAACCATCTTGCATTTTTGCATTTTCACCTGCATTACACAGTACACTCATCGAGTCTGTCCTTGCTCAGGTAGATGACAGGTCCTTCAGGGATCGTACGGACAACTAGTCAACCCTCGCGTCCCGTGCACTTGACTTGCGAGGGGGCATGTGACCGAAAACTCCAGGAATCAGTAGAGGCCCTCACTCCCGGTCAGCGCTTGACTTGGGCCCAGTATTATCATTTGGGATCCACCCTAGACCTATCCATGGTTAACCCAGATCCGTACCTCTTAAACGCTGCAATCCAGTGTCGGAGCCCATCAAACATGGTCTTTTGTTTCGGTAAGAACGAACTATGTCTGACTTGGGAAGAAATTCAGCGTATTCTGAGGTTAAACATGGACGGCGATGCCATAGTACCGCGCTACAAGACAAATTACCAGGCAGACCTATCAAGATTTTTGCATCTCAAGCCTGCCTGCTTGCAGCCTGGTCCTAATGGCACTTTCGACCGGATCCCTGTGCATTCTTTACGGAGATTGTACCGCCCCAAGTGGAACCCCGACCGGTTCGTAGCAGAACTTCCCGGTCTCAACGCCTTTACACTGATAGCTGTATCTCAGTTACTATTCCCGAGATGCCGCACACTTGTAGAATTGGTACTGATTGGGATCATCAAGGACACCTGTGGTTCCGGAACCATTGTACCAGTCATCCTTGCGGAGCTTCTCAGGGCTCTCAATCAGGCAGCAGGCCGTCGGAAGGGTATCTTCTATGCCAGCATGCCACTGCTACACCTCTGGTTGGTTGCACACCTGCCAACGATCATAGCTATACCAGAAAACCTCTGTGAAGCTTACAGTATACCTCAGAAGATCTCTCAAGGTCAGGGTCCGATCGTAACCACCGATGTCCGGAAGCTTTACCAGCTTCTCCAGGACCTGACAGAGGAGGACATTGTGTGGCAGTGCGAGTGGCTAGTCGTGCTAAGACTACCTTGTGTCGTCATTTCAGGGAGACGGTGCATGATCCTCGCCGGTCTTATAGGCTCTGCAGCCTATGTACCGCTCAGAGTCCTTCGTCAGTTTGGACTCCCTCAGTGCATACCAGTCATAGACTGGTAGGGAAATGATTTTGTCGACTTCACTGTGCATTCTGAGCGCCTCACCAGCCGATTCCAGTCCAGTTGGCGAACCTCCAAGCGAGACCAGTGGCTGGACTTCATGGTCACAACAGGACCATCTACAGATGCAGCATACCGGCTTTGGGTGGAAGATCCTGACATTCCATCCCCTATGCCTACACCTAGGGAGCCACCCACTCCAGTCTCAGCACCATCACAGGGCACCATACCATTAGCTGAGACAGTAGTCCCTGGATCGACATCTTCATAGAGAGACAGCTCCACATTCAGATGAAAGCGCAGCGGCTTCGAAAAGCGCGGCAGGCATTCAGGCTACAGGAAGCAGAACGGGACCGCGAACTCCAGGCCAGACAGGAGCAGGTTGAGCACCTAGAACAGACAGTCCATTCTTACTAGAAGATGTGGAGAGGTGACGCCAAAGAGATAGCCATCCTTAGGGCACAGTTGCACTTCTATCAGGAACAGCTTGATAGTGCAAAAGCAGAGATGACCGATCGTATCCGACAGTTTGGATACCGGATGTATGGCGCTACAGAGTTTCTCACCAATATGGAGGTTGAGGTCACATCACTCCAGCAGCAGATCATGGACCTCGAGGGCATCCCCCGACCACTTGATTTCGCGATCCTAGATGGGCCTGCCTAGGATCGAGTCTTTTCTTTTCTTTGAGTCACACAATCATGTACTCGTTGCACCATCTTCACATGCATCAATGAAAAATCCTTTTTCTAGCATCATCTCTCATGCGTTCATGCATATTCATGGTTAATCGTTGCATCCTTTCAGTTTGCATGAGCCGACCCATGACTCGTTCTCTGACTGCGATTCTCACAGAGGTCGTAGAAGCAGTGCTGACCGAGATACTAGTCACGGAGCTAGTACCGTACCGCCGACATCTATCTGAAAGCAGCTCAGAAACAATGGCAGAACCATCAGACCATCAGCAGAGAATGGATGAGCTTGTACAATCACATGACCGGGCATTGTTACTATGCAGAACAAGCTGAACTGAGTTCTGGAATCCCTAAACTTTCTTCTTAGTACCCGTACTACAGAACCCTCTGATCGGATCCCTACATAAAACCCTGATCAACCTCGTCCAGAGCCACATCAACCTATCCCAATCATTATTCCTAATCCCGGACCCGCAACAGGCGGAGGAGAAGTGGAGTTTGATCAGTATGAGGAATAGCCCAGGGCCTCACATGTCCACCAGGATAGGCCATCTTCATTCGAACCTACACCATCCCTCAAAGATCAGCATGAGGAGATCAAGCAGATGAAGGAGGAGATGAGAAGGATGAGAGGGGCATTTTCCAACCCCGCTTTATCTCTAAAGGATCTGACATTCTCATCAGGGGATGTTGTTCTCCCAGGCTTCAAAGTCCCAGACTTTGACAAATATGATGGTTCCGACTGTCCGAGACAACACCTTCAGATATATCTGGTAGACATGCTCCTGTACAACAAGAATCAACCTTTGTTAATCCAGTACTTCTAGAAGAGTCTGAAGGGGGCAGCCCTTACCTGGTGGATGTCCATTGACAAGCAGAGAGTCAAGACCTGGCAAGACGCCATGGATATGTTTGTGGAGCAGTACTCATTCAACCAAGAGTTTCGACCACAGCGGAGCCAACTGGAACAAATGAGTTAGAGGAATAATGAAAAATTCCTGGAGTATGCCTCCCGCTGGAGTGCGATGGCTGCGAAAGTCTCCACTCCCATCCCTAAGGAGGACTTAGCAAGCATCTTCATGGGCACTCTAAAGCAACCCTACTAGACCCTGATGGTCACTCTACCAGTCGTAGACTTCGGCACCATTGTCAAGACAGGTGCCCATATCTAGACAACAATACAGAGTGGAGCCATCCATTCCAGTCTTGGGCTCGATCCTCCGAGAATAGTGGCAGCTTCTACAAGCAGGAACAGTGGTCCCCGTGATCAGAAGAGAAAAGAGAATGTCAATTTGGTGGCTTCCGCAGCACCTTTCAGACTACTGGCTCCGGCCACTCAGCAAAAGCCAGCACCAGGGAATACCCGGCCGGCTAAACAAAACCAGGGGCAGCCTCATCCCATTAGAAATTTTACTCCTCTCCCCTATACCCTCAGTCAACTTCTAGACTTCCTAACCAAACAGGGTCTTCTCGAACTGAGAGGCCCTACCCCTCTCCTTCCACCTGACAAACAGGGTAAAAATTATGATGCTAACCAACACTGCGCCTTTCACCAAGGCCCAGGCCATGTAACGGATTACTGCATCGGCCTGAAGTTCACCATCCAGGATCTTCTGGATGCAGGCAGGGTTGAGCTGGCTCCCGGTAACACCAGCATCAATCAGATGTCACTGCCCCCACACAACAACCAAGTCAATTTCATTGAGTGGGTAGAGCCCAGGGTAGGGCATTCGAGACCTTACGCACCCACAGTACATGGTGGCATCATCAGGCCCTCATATCGACCTCTGGTCATAATCCCTCTCCCTCAGTCAAATATCCAGGCCACCCAGGCCCCAGCATAATTTCCCACTCTCGAATCTGACAAAGAGCAAATTGTCTACACTATTCCTTATCCCGCCAACTGGCCCACAGCCTCCACTCAAGCCTCCACATCTTCTGGCCCAGTCAAGATCCCCTACATCCCATCTGAACCTTTCAGTCTTAACAATGTACCCGCCCCTCGTTCTCTCATCTTGGAGAGCGAGTACATAGCACCTTACCCGATCCGGTCGGGTGTACCAGCCTCCAGCAGCGGAGCCGGTAAAAGAAAAGACGAAAGACAAGGTAGGGGTGTCAGACCCAGAGAAAGAGGCAACAAACTCAGCTCTCTTACTAAAAATCCTAGAGAAGTCAGAAGAGTTCAATATCACCCAGCAGTTGGGTAAGACTCAGGCACAGATCTCCATTCTCGACCTCCTCTTGACATCAGAACATCACAGGAAGCAGCTCCTGCGGGTATTTAACAATGCCCATGTCACACCAGACATCTCGCCTGAGAGACTGGGGCAGATGGTGGGGTAGGTACTTGAGTCAATGATCATCTCTTTCATAGAAGAAGAGATACCCGACGGAGACAGGGACCACATCCGGGCCCTATACATTGCAGTTCAGTGCATGGACAGAACGCTTTCCTCAGTATACATCGACAACGGCTCCGGTCTGAATGTCTGTACTCTGTCTACCCTGCAAAGCCTGGGTTTGGACCTCAGCCAAGTCAAGAAGAGGCCCATGACCATCACAGGATTTGACAACACCACCCGGTAGAATCTAGGGGATATAGACTTGACCATCGGGGTCGGACCAACGCAGTTCTTAACAAACTTCCAGGTCATGAATGTGCCAGCCTCATTCACCTTGCTCTTGGGAAGGTCGTGGATCCACACGGCCAGAGTCATTCCCTCCTCCCTGCATCAAAGGATCAAATTCATTCAGAATAACCACCTAGTCAACTTGCCTTCAGAGGAGTTGGCAAGTTCATTAGGGGACATCCAAGAGCTGGGGCAAGGTTCAACCTTCATGTCATTCCAGTTCGAGCAAGTCAGCTCAATCTCCCAGGTGGAAGAGCTCAGTAAGAAAGCAGTACCGCCATTTATCAAGATGATGGCCAGAATGAACTATCTGTCAGGACAAGGTCTCGGGGGCGGGAATCAAGGCATGAAAAAGAGATACGTGCCTCCTCGCTATACCTCACCATTCGGGCTGGGATACAAGCCTAAGTATGAGGACTATCTCTCGAAGCTGGTCAGAAAGAACAAGCATTTGGCAAAACCTGAACCCTGACCCCACATTTCTGTGAACTTCCCCGTGGGAATCTTCGAAACCTACCCAGAAACTTCCCTTGCACAAGTTGCTAACATACCTTACCCCTAACCCGACACAGAATCTTCAGGGATTTCAAAATCGGAGGTCTTTAGCGTCGCCCAGATGTTCAAAGAGCTGACTGTCAAAGATGCAGAAGCAGAACCAAAATATTCAGCGGGAGAGCAGGTTTGTACCCTCTCCAACAGCACAGAAACATCCTGCAGTCGCCGACCACTAATCCATTAGTGGACCGAGGCTCTTACCGTCGAGGCCGCTCAGGGCCGGGGCAGCACAGTGCAGGGAAGGTTAGTTCAGACAAGCAGTGATCCAGCATCATCCTCTTTCTTCTATTAATCTATCTCTCTTTTGCTCCCATTGCAAAATCCAAATAGGTCGGCCATCTGTAGGCCTCTTTTTGTTAGAGTCATTTTGTAAACGGTCCACTTTTTATCAATGAAATTTGGAATTTTGACTCAAAAACATGTTTTTTTAAAAAACATTTGCATCAGCTGATGACGAAATCACACGGACTCTTCCCTTGGAAGGCCTAGTGTCCTGAAGCCAACACAAAACATAAATCATAAGCATGCTAAACTAAACTAAATGATTTGCCAGGAAATCGCCTCTGACAGAGCTGCCCCTGAAACCCTCCTTGAGCTTTCAGAAGTTGAGTATGACTCAGAGCAGGAAGCAGAGCAGGATGAGGAACCGCCTCAAGAGATACTGGACCTCCTCGAACATAGCGAAGGGCTCCTGCAGTCCAACATCGAGGACACCGAGATAGTCAACTTGGGATCCGCAGACAATCCTCAGCTAGTCAAGACTGGCACGACCATGAGTCCGCATCAGAGAGCAGACATGATTAGCTTCCTAAAGAGCTACTGTGACGTCTTTGCCTGGTCATACGCAGACATGCTTGGCCTGGACCCAGCCTTGGTAGTGCACAGACTACCCCTGAACCCTGACGTCAGACCGGTTAAGCAAAAACTGAGACGGATGAGGCCCGAATGGTCCCATAAGGTCAAGGAAGAAGTTGAATAGCAGATCAGTGCAGGCTTCTTGGTAGTAGCAAACTACCCCGAGTGGTTGGCCAATATTGTGCTAGTGCCCAAAAAGGACGGCAAAGTTCGGATGTACATTGACTACCGGAACCTGAACAAGGCTAGTTCCAAGGACAACTTCCCTCTCCCGCACATCGACATCCTGGTCGACAATACTGCTGGGCACGAGACACTCTCATTCATGGATGGTTTCTCCGCATACAACCAGATCAGGATGGCAGAGGAAGACATGGAGAAAACCTCCTTCATCACACCTTGGGGCACATTCTGCTACAAGGTCATGCCCTTCGGACTCAAAAATGCAGAGGCAACCTACCAGAGGGGTATGACAGCCCTGTTCCACGACATGATCCACAAGATAGTTGAAATCTATGTGGATGACATGATCGTCAAATCTCCGACTGCCTGGCAGCACCCAGAAGACCTGAAGAGACTCTGTGAAAGACTCAGAGAGTACGGCCAGAGACTGAATCCGGCCAAATGCGTCTTCGGATCCTCATTAGGAAAACTCCTTGGCTTCATCGTCAGCAAAAGAGGCATTGAGATCGATCCAGCTAAATCCAGAGCTATCATCGAAATACCAGCACCCCAAACTGAAAAGGAGATCAGTGGTTTCCTGGGCATAATTCAGTACATCAGTCGGTTCATCTCTCAGCTAACTCCGATCTGCAAGCCGATCTTTAAGCTTCTCCGGAAGAACACACCGACTGTCTGGACAGCAGAATGTCAAGAGGCCTTTGACAGGATAAAGCAGTATCTTCTCAATCCTCCAGTACTAGTGCTTCCTACACTGGGACGACCCCTACTACTCTATATCTCCGTGCAAGAAACCTCCATGGGGTGTATCCTGGCACCAATTTTTACACCCGGTCCAAACCCTTGTGGGCTCACGGCCCATTAGCATCTCGATACCCAAAACATTACACAAGCCCTAGGATAGCCCTAGACCTAGCCCTAAACCAAACCCTAGCTAAGCCCTATGGGCTCAAGGCATGTTTAAACCCCAAAAAACCCCCAAGGCCTAAAGCCCAAACACTTTAGGGCCCACCAAGGCCCACCTCAACCCATGAGGACCACATGGGTTGGACCCACAAAAAATGGACGGGAATTGCCCAAAGTAGCTGCCCACTTTCCTTTTGGCCCAAGTGAGAATGGGCTTGGCCCGAAACAGCAAGAAAACTTTAATGTCGGTAATCGAATTACCTACATTCTGAATTTGGCCTATTTTGGGAATGGAGGTAATTCAATTACCGACATTACAGGATTTGCAGTTTCAGCGTGTGCAGGCTCCACTGCAACTACTCCAGATGCTTGGGACCTCCCCCATTGGTCCCTGAACCTTCCTAAATACCTATTTTACCCCTGGGGAGTCCTCCACCTTCTCCTATAAAGTCCAAGCCTCCACCATGCAAAAATCACTCCTTTTTTCCACGCCTAAACTCTGTCAAAGCTCAAACCTGAGCTCTACCAACCTGACCACCCCTCCCTAGGCTACCTTAGTCCTGCACCAGGTCCCCTAGACCAACTCAGGCCACCACTGGACGTCCAGCTCCACCCACTGCCACCATAGCAAGTTATTAAGGGTAGGGATCATCCCCCACCCCTCTCTCTTGCCTTCAAACTGTAAGGGACTCCTGGTCCTGATCCAGGGGTCCCCATTTCACTTTTGCTTCGGTATTATAGCTACCACAGCCAAGGACAGGGGTCCCCCACCTTCACCATAGGTGTGGGGAACTCCCTAGAGGCTAGGCTCGGGTTCAAGACCCACCCCATTGCATGGAACCCTCTCCATAGGGTCTGGGTGTCCCTCAGGCAATGAGGAAGTCCCCAGACCCCAACTAGAACAACCCACTTTGGAAAAAAATAGTTTTTTGCAAAAATCTGCTAGTGGTCGGTAGTTATTTTACCTCCATTAATTTTTGCTTTGATTTCATTATGTAGATACAAGGATTACCGACATAGTGAGCTTATTTTTACCAAACTTCGGGCCCTTGTCGGGCCCACATGCCTTAACCTCTGGGTCCACCCCAGGCTTGTTGGAAAGCCCTTGACCCCCTCTACATGCCTGCAAAATTTTAGGACCAGGGGCCAAGCCTAACCATGGTTAGCAAGGCCCCAAACTTTGGTTAAGTTACTGTTCATGTTGTCGGCAGTCCAACTGCCGACATTACAGTGTTAGTTTTTGTTAACTTTGGGCCCCTATGGGGCCCACACCTGGCCTATCCAGAGGCTGCCACTTGGTCCATTGGAAAGATGGTATTTCAGGCTATCTGTTCATGCTTTCACTTTACCTAGGGGAGGTCCCTAATCCTGGTTATACCCTCACAAACCCTAGTTAAAAATTTACAGAAATGGAGGTAATCCGATTACCTCAATTATGTAAAATTTTAATTTCGGGCTTTGTGCAGGGCCCAAACCTGGCAGGAGGCCACTCTAGGCCCTACCATACCCTTTGGGCCCATTTTTGACTCACCATGACCCTTAACCATGGTTAAAACGGCACCGGTTAATGTTTAACCATGGTTAGGCACCACTTAACCCCACAAAAAATATGGAAAAATCCTTAAAAATCCATAAAAATACAAAAGACCAAAAAATCAACTCTTGGACTTTTGTAATCCTGGTTAGCAACCCTAACCACGGTTAACACTCTCTTAACCCCGATTAGCAACCCTAACTCTCGGTTAACACCTCACTTTGCTCTTGGCTTCACCCTTTGCCTCTAGGCTTCACCCTTTGCCTCCGGGCTTTATCCTTTGCCTTTGAGCTTCATCCTTTGTCTCCGAGCTTCACCCTTTGCCTCCGGGCTTCATCCTAGGCCTACCGAGCCTCACCCTTGGCCTACCGGGCCTCACCCTAGTCTACTAGACTACCCCTCTGCCTACCGGGCCCAACCCTTTGCACATTGACCAACCTCGGTCAAGCAAAACCCTAATCTACCGGATTAGGTCCATTAGCCGCCTTTTGGTGTACACACACACGCCCTCTCCCCTTAGCATGGGCTCAAGTGCTAGAACTATGCTCGGTCTGATCTCACCCCATTGTGAGTACGTAGGCAGCCCAACATGGGCCCGACCCTAGTTAGCTTTTACTTTCTTCCTGTTAGTATTAACTTAAACACTAAAGGCATTCGATTAACATTGAATTATTTTGGCTTAAACCTAGCAAGTAGGGAACCACCAAGTGTAGAAGTGTCGAGGTGCCTAATCCCTTCCCCGAACATAACCGAACCTCTTACCCCGATCCCTAATCGCGGACCAAGCCTTATCCAACATTTCCCGGGGACTTATCCCTTCTGAATTAATAAGTGGCGACTCTAAATCTCGTGAGACATTTTCCTGAGGGAGTGAAATCCCGTGCTCACATATGTTATGTTATCGTTATTACTATTGTTAGCTAGTTGCTTGTACTCGCTGAGTATTCCATACTCAGCCGTACTTTTATGTCGGCAGGTACACTATGCGATATATGGACTTTGGTCCCTTGGATGGAGGTAGCTCAGGGAGAGCAGGAGGTTATTCAGATGGTTAGCCAGATGTTAGGGGCTGGCCTATGGCCATAGGGTTGAATGAGAGAGAGAGAGAGAGAGAGAGACATGTATTTTGGGATTTTCTTTTGGGGATTTTTCATGTGAGCTTGAGTGGGTAAGTCAAGCAATTGTACCCCTTGTGATCATTGTATTTTATTCAGTCGTTGTTTATGTTGACACTTGGAATTACATTTATTCGAAAGAAATTTTCGGATCACAATTTGGCATGCCTTGTATATTCTTGCCGGATTGATTTAAGGTCAAGTCACGTCGCCAAAGTATCCTAACTCCTAGGGGGTATTTTGGGGTGCAACAGAAGTGGTATCAGAGCTTAGGCGTTAGGTCTCTAGGGTCGTTTAGAGTTCGATACCACGATGAATACAAGGCATTAGGTCTAAGGAAAGAGTCGTATTCCAAATATGGACTAATCCCTTAGTCCTTGTCCAGAACAGGTTGATTTTAACTGAAGTTAGTGTCTATTTACGCTAGAAAGGCCCGCAAAATTTATATACTTATACTATTATGTGTTGAATTGTTTTATGGTATTATTTGCTATGTGTTGTGTTAATACTATATGTTACATGCTTAGTGAAAACCTATGATATATGAACGGGTTTCCTAGTTAGACCCATGAAGGATGTGATACTCAGGCTAGAGTCTAGCCTAGGTGTTGTTTGACAAGGGAGGGGTAGGTCCTTGTCATACATGGTGTCGTTAGGTTTCTATCGGGATTTGTTTCCCAAGAGAGGCTATAGGATGCTCTTAGGTCTTATAAGTCTAGTATATTTTGAGTCGTTGCGAAAATAGAGACATAGGTGTTGATATATATACTATTATGCGTATCCGGTGTAATTTGATTTGTTAAACTATACTTAATGCATGTGTCTTACATCACAAATAAGCATAACTCATACATCACGATATGATGATAAGTCCATGTGAGTTCAGGAAACCCCACAACTAGTAGGAACATATACCGATATCAACATATTTTTAACCAACTTTGGGATGTTTAAGGTACGCATCTAGGTATAGATGCGCATTATTTGCAGCATGTCCTAGACCCAGTGCTCAGTCCCAAAGGATTGGACTAGCACATGGATATTTAATGCTCGTTTCTAGATACAGATGTGCGTTAACTCTACAGCACATTCTAGACTCATTGCTCAGTCCAAGTTCTAGATACAGATGCGCATTCATTTTGCAGCATGTTCTAGACCCGATGCCCAGTCCAAAATAATAAATAAATTACAAACTCTAAAGGGTAGCATGCACTTCATACATAGCATAATCATCATGCACCTCATGAACACCATACATATAATGCACTCTCATACATAGCATGCACTCCATGCATGGCATAAGCATCATACATATCATTCACATCATACATTTTCATACATGGCACACATTTCATACATGGCATGAACATCACACACATATCATAAACATCATATGCATATCCTACATGCATTATGTAGATCTTAGAAGCATCATACATGTCATCAGATTAAGAGGATATTACTTAAATAACTCAAATAAATGAACTAGTCATTAGTATTAGTCTTAAATTGGTTAATGTCTTAAGTATGTAATCGGTTAATACCTGAATCGAGTATGAAACTTAGCATCACTAAGAAAACTAATTGTACAATTATACTATTATGGTTGTACTTAGATATATATGATGCGCTCGCATAAGTTTGGGGCTTGAGTTCAACTTATACTCGAGAAGTTATTGCCCTCGAGTATCAACTAGCAAGTTAGTCTTAGGCCATAACCGGTTGTAACTCAACCGACCTCGTATCTTAGCATTGCTAGGAACCTTTGTCGCGTCCCAAAACCCCCCCTAGGAGTTAGAGTGAATCTTGGACGACTCAATCATGACTTACATGACTTGCTTGACAAACCAACCTGCAAAAACCACAGAGCATATACAATAGAAGACATTATAGCGGAAACATAACTATAAAACACAGCGGAAGTCTAACAAACCTCTAAGTATATACATATGGTCCAAGTTTATACAAAAAGTAACCAGAAGAAAGTGCGGACAGACCCGCCAAAATACATGGATATAATCTCTCATCTCACCCACAGCTAATCCACTCAGAATCTACAACCACCTAATGGTAACCCTCTACTGGAGGTTCCTCAAAAGGCTCCTCGACGTACTCCTCCTCCACCCATGGACTCGGAGCACAGATATCAAATGGAGCAGCTGCTCCGCCGTCACCTGCCGACATAAGAAGTACGGCTGAGCATGGAATACTCAGCGGGTACTAAGCACTAACCAGTAGTCATAGCATACAGATAGCATACATAAAGGAGGAAGCAAGTTGCATATATAGAACATGAACAATTTATATCATACAAGGAAGCAAAACAATTTATAATCATGCTTGTATTTCGTAGAAAGCCGATGAAACCTCTTGAAAACATCGTGCACTTGACTTGACTTGAAAATACCATTTCCGTGCTTGAAACTTGTTATGTTGTCTTATCTTGTCATATCATGCGTGTCATGTCATGTCATGCGTGTCATGCGAGTATCATGCTTGCTTGTTCATAATTTAAACATGTTCACATGCCTAGTTGCCGTTCATAGTCCGTCACAACTAGTACCCTATATGCAGATGGGTATGCCTAGTTGCCGTTCATAGCCCGTCGCAACTAGCATCCATGCGGAATGTGAATGCCTAGTTGCCGTTCATAGCCCGTCGCAACTAGCATCCATGCGGAATGTGTGATGCTATGCTATGCGTGTCATGCCATGCTATGCTATGCGTGTCATGCGATGCTATGCATGTCATGCGAGGGGATGGGAGACCTTTCCCTATGAAATGCATGATTGTCTTGCCCTTGTCAAAAGCGAAGTGAAACATATCTTAGGATATGCCCCACCTCTACGTCCCATACTTAAAACATCGGTAAATCACGTCATTTCATGCGTGCTCGTGAGATCGTGTGCATACTTGCATTTGGAATTAAATATGGCAATTTGGGGTAATTCACAAAGCATAGCATATAACAATTTAAGTGAGTAATAATCTACGCATTTTAAGAAATGTAAGAAACACACTATCATGAACCCTAACAAATTTCAAGAGCAATTAAGCATGAGTTCCCTTAATTTATCATTTATTTTGTTCACCTTGGCATTTCATCAAACATGAGGTGTGTTCATTATTCACTTAAACTTAGATCATGCTTTCCTAGGTGGGTTATGCTCACCTCACACTTGTATGTTCATTATTAATACAATGCCCTTTCCCATTCATTCATCACATCATCCACACGGCATCCATTCGCCAACATCCATCTTCATTCACCATTCATGCCACCAATCTCATAACACATATATAAATGAAGGAAAACAAGAAGAAATAAAGGAAAAGGGAAGCTATAACTAGGAGGGTAGTAAGAAGTACCGACCTTGATCAAGTGAGGAAGAAATCCCCCTTTCCAAAACGACCGTGAGTTGCTGCCCTAGCTTGAGGAGAGTGCCCCACACGAGCTTGAGCCGAGACTTGGAGAAAATAGACTTGAGGATGATCTAGGGTCTCAAACCCCTTTGATTTCTCTTCAAAATGGAAACCCTAGGTTTAGGAAAACCTTCTCCTTTCTCTCTATCTCTCAAAAGACTCTAAGGGTTGAGAATGAGCCCTAAAGGCTCGGGCAATCCTATATAAGAAAGGGTATAACACCCGAATGCCGAAAATGCCCTTAGTGAAAATTCTGCAAAACGCGCGGACCGAGCGATCGGTGGTTATGACCGATCGATCGGTTGCCTACCGAGCGATCGGTGTTTATGACCGATCGACCGGTCAAAAACTCACTCTCTGGAAAATTTCCCCATACAAAATTTCTGACCGCGCGATAGCTACCGATCGATCGGTTATGGACCGATCGATCGCTGACTGGACCGAGCGATCGGTTCTCTGTATGTCTGGACTGTTTTGACCATATTTTTTGACTCGCTCGTCGGATTTCGACGATTCAACTTGCGTTGGGTTCATCTTTCGAAAACGCACATTTCTGACGTTTCGGAATTTTCGATTTCTCCCTTATTTATTAATTAGACTACAAAAATGGCCAATTAGCTACGAAGGTGCTATTCATTAAGGATGAAAAAGTCCGGGGTGCTACAACCTTAGAGTACATTATTATACTATGGTGTGTATATCTTGATGTATGTTCTATACTTCGATAAATACCTGCTGTTATGAAAATGCAATGTTTGAATAATGATGGGATCCGAGTTAGACTCATGCTTTGCTATTGGTCTCAGAATTCAATCATGAGACGTGGCAATTGGGGTCATGGTTACCCTACTAGAAGAAATGAAGGTGACACTCCGGTAGGGGATGAGCAGCCTGATCTTACCTAGGTCTTGGGATCCATATCAGAGACACTAGCAATACTTGCAGCTAGGCAGTCCTCTACCCCTACTCTTACTGCGGCACTTGTGCCTACTCCTGCACATTATGCCATGAGAATTGCACCTTTTTGAAGAATGAGGCCTCCGGTATTCTATGGTGGCACAGACCCATTGGTTGTAGAAGCATGGGTTAGGCAGCTGGAGAAGTTGTTCTCTGTCTTGATGCCTACAGAGGCAAAGAAAGTTGCATAGGCCGCCTTTATGATGGAAGGTAAGGCCGATCACTGGTGGAGATCCGCCATCAGAACGAGAGACTTGACTCGAGCGGGTCAAGAATGGACTTGGGAGGAGTTCCTAGATGTTTTCTACAAGAAATACTTCCCGGTGGGAGTTAGAGAAAATAAAGAACTGGAGTTCATTACCTTGGAACAAGGGAACATGACAATGGCAGAATACGAAGCCAAGTTCTCCGAACTGTCGAGGTTTGCACCCATATCTGATAGCCACAGAGGCAATGAAGGCCAGGAAATTCGAGAGGGGATTGTAGGCCTACATGAAAGACATGGTCTCCATGTTCAGGCATGAGACCTACGCTGAAGTTGTGGATAAGGCCCAATTAGCAGAAACAAATGTTGAGGAATTCTACAAGAGGAGAGAATTGTTGAGAGGCCAGTCCAGTGGCTCAACGAAGCCTGAGAGGAGGGCCAAAATGACTCCATACCAGTTCTCTGGACCTACGCAGGTGCAGAGCTATTCTCTTGCACCCCAGGCCCCTTGCCATACTACTATGCAAGTTACTCGATAGGTGCAACCAGCATCTTCTACATCTACGTTCAAGTTCAGTAGTTACTGTAAGAGGAAGCACTTGGCCGGGGATTGTCGAGCTCTTACAGGAGCATGTTGCCATTGTGGTGACACAAGACACCAGATTAGAGATAGTCCAAGTAGTCGGCCATGCGCTCAAAGACCTAGGGGAATAGACTCCCAAATCAACTGCCTACTCAATAGTAGCCCTTTCAAGCTTCGAGGCCTCGGTAGCCCATACAGCCTCCATGCAAGGATAATGAGGATCAAGTTTTTGCTATCTCAGGGCGAGGTGCTCAGGCACCTAATGATGTTGCATGAATGCTGAGAGATAGAAATTTTGGTTTGTAAAGTATGACGTAATGTTGTGTTTCACTATGTTGCCTACGTGTATAAACATATTATATTATGTTATGGAAGTTTTCTTACTTTTCATGGGTGGTTAGTGACATGAAAAACCTAAGTGCTTTGCCAACAAGCAAGTGCCTAGTCTTGTGTTTGTTGATGAAGGATTAGTATGTCCTTAGTATAACTAGGTAACAAAGTTCAAGCTTGAGTGTGAGAAAGGTGTCCCCGCTCGAATTCATATTGTTCTAATTTCGAGGATGAAATTTTTGTAAGGGGGGAGAATGTAGCACCCTAGAACTTTTGTCCATGTATTGGAACTAGCACAAAGGCTTTAAGCCTTTGTAATCTTCCATTTTCTATGAACTGAGAATTTTAAATCCTTTTAGTCTCAATTAAATATTAAGATAAGGTATTATAGTATTAAAATTTTTTTAGGAATGTTCATGGGTGTCAAAATAGAAGTAGGAAAAGTTCTAAATGTTAAAAAGGGAAATATCTTAACATTGCCCTCAACTTGAGGAAGCTATAATGTTGTCACCGCTTATCCTAATCGAGTGATTCTTGAATTTATGGAAAGGTATTGGAACCCTCTTCGAGGTTCATGTTGATCACTTTTCTTGATTTTGAGTCAGGGTTAAGTCAAACATCCGATTTTCGAAATCGGATCTGCTGCAAAATAGGTTGATGAAACCCATTTGCATGTTAGTCGTCTTTAGAGCCATTTTTGGTAAATTAAAACTCAAAATTAGAATTTTGAGAAAACATAAAAGTTATTCCTCTTTAAAAGAAGAATCCAACGCAAGTTGAATTGTCAAAATCCAATAAGGGAGTCAAAAGTTATGGCTGAAATACCGAAGCGTCTTTTTTTTACAGAGCACTGATCGCTAGAGTGATCGATCGGTATCTATCGGCTGGTCCAAAAATTTGTATGGGGAAAAATTCTAGAGAGGTGGTTTTTGACTGAGAGCTTGGTCAAAACACCGATCGCTTAGTCCACTACCGAGAGTTCGGTCAAAACACAGATCACTCGGTCCACTACCGAGAGCTCTATCAAAACACCGATCGCTCGGTCCTTCGCGTTTTGTAGAAATTTCATTAAGGGTTTTTTGGTCTTTTGGCTACTCCACCCTTACTTTTAAGGGTTGGCTCGAGCCGAGGGTGTTCATAAATACCCTCAACAATATTTTGATAGAGAGGGGGAGAGAACCTAGGGTACCTAAAGGCTTCTTCCCTTTTGAGAGAGAAATCAAGGGTTGAGAACCCAAGATCATCCCTTTGGCTTGGATTCTTCAAATCCAACCTCAAGCAACGCATAGAGCTTCTTCTCCAACCTCGGCAACGTTTCTTACGGCATTTTCAAAGGTTTTCTTCCCCTTCAAGCAAAGAATCCTTCATTCTCAAAGGGTTCCTTCTTCCTCTAGCTTGAAGTCCCAAAGCAAAGGGGTTTTTCTTCAAGATCAAGCCTTGATCTCAAGGTTAGTACACCCTACTAACTACTTTAGTAATAACCTAGGTTTATTTTAAAAGCATGCTTGTAGATTTCTTTAATTCATTCTTTTCTTGATTTGCTTTATTAAATCCCTAAATTAAACAAGATAAAAAAGAAATTGTGGATGTGTGAATGTGTGGTTGAGGCGATGGATGCCGTACGAATGTGAGGTATGATGTGTGGTGGAGAATGGAGGATGGACATTGTACACATTGTAAATTCAAAGTTTTGTTGGCAAAATTCTGAGCCCAAAATGTTGTATATAGGTCATAGTAGGTCTCATCCGGTTTGAAGACAAAGTGAAGAAGAAACCGTGAAAAATCTTGAAGCTACATCACTCACATTGGCTCAAAAAGTAAGGATTGAAAGAGAGACCTAGATGACCTTAGGTTACCTCATGGAAATGACCCATTCATCATGAAAATAAGTCCAAAAGGAATAGAGGTATAGGGGATTGCATCTAAGGCTAAAGGAATAAAAATATGAAAAAAAAGCACCATAGGGTCGACCCTGACCATTTGGGGTCGACCCTGAATTGCCCAAGTTTTGTATGAGAAAAATGGAATGAGAGCGATAATTTTGGAGGTCGACCCTAAAGGATGGTTGGGTCGACCGAAGTGCACACTTTGGTCGACCAAACCATCCCCCAGGGTCAACCCTGATATGGGATTTCGGTCTTATGTCTTGGTTGCTATAGTGGGTCGACCCAAGGATCCTCCAGGGTCGACCCTGATATGAAAAACCTTTCTAAATTTGTTTTTTATCAACTTCTAAACCTTTGAACCTTTCCTATATATAGGGGACCTCTCCCAATCCGTGTGGGATATTGATTGGAGACTTTTTAGAGCAATTTGTGCCTATCTTGAGTTTATGAAAACTCTTGGATTCATTCATCTTCATCTCCATTAGTTGGCTTTTAGGTTGTGCAAAGTTTTCATGCATATTTTCTCAAACTTGTATTAGATGATCCTTAATCATTAAGAGATCACCCTAGGGCTTCCACAAATCCTAAAACCCACTGTATGCTCTACTGTGAGTGTTGGTTAGCTTGAGTTAAAGCCGTCAAGGACGGAGATCGGTCTTCGGAGACCGTGGTTGATCACTCTGAGTAAGATTGGCCGGTGAGGAATCGGAGCTGCTGTTGTAGAGATCGAACGTGCTGTGTTCGTGATTTGCAAGCTGAGGAATCGATACCGAGGAACGCTGTGTCGTGTCCGGTTGGGTAAGATTCGAGTCTTGCATTGTTCAACTCTTCTCATAGTGAATTTTGTGCTGGACTAGGTTCCGTGGTTTTTTCCCAGAAGGGTTTTCCACGTAAAAATCTTGTGTGTTCAAGTGAGATTGTTTGTGTGTGATTGTCTAAAATTAAAATTGGAAAAGAAAATTGAAGTAGACCTATTCACCCCTATTCTAAGTCTAAGAGTGCATTGAAATAAGGAATTTCACACATAATGAACACATGTGTATTGTTGATGAAATGCATGAACTAAGAACGCAAATAAATGGTTAGAAATAAGTTGTATACCAAGTGTTTGATAAAATGTCTAAATGGGAATTAAAGGAATTAAATAAAGACTATGCAAGCATGATTCATATAGTTTTCCTAATTAGTGAATTTGATCAAATGCTCTACGTGTTTTCATTTCATTACATCCCTCATGACTGAAAATACAAGAACTGCTATATTTTACTTTATTGTCCCATGTCAACATGATATCACCAAGGGTCACACACAAGTACACATGCATGCATGAATCAAGTTTTTATGTATAAGTATATGAAAAAAAAACCAAGAACAAGAAATGTGGATTATTAAACAAGCATGAATGTCAAGGGTAGGGCATATCCCTAGGATATGTCATACCTGGCTCACAAGAAAACATGTTAAGCAAGAATCAAGAAACATGAAAGGATGTTAGTGTACTAAGACCAGGTACGGGCACAAACATCTGTTCACCAACTAGTATGAGAGGATGCTGGTATACTAAGACCAGGTACGAGTACTAGCATCTGTCTCCAAGTAAAATGACAAGCATGAAAGGGTGTTAATGTACTAAGACCAGATACGGGCATTAACATCTGTTTCCAACAAGTATGAGAGGATTCTAGTATACTAAGACCTTGTACAGGTGCTAGTATCTGTCTCCAAGCAAGAATAAAGAAATATGGAAGGGTGATAATGTACTAAGACTAGGTATAGGCATTATCATTTGTTCCCATTTAAGCAAGTAAACAAGCAGACATGCATGATTCTCACAAGACAAGAATAATCTCATAAGATGTGTAAGGTAACCACCAGATACATAAGATGCATAAGAAACTCACAAGGTAATTGAAACAAGATTGGTTAAAGCATGAACATAAGGCATGATTTACTATATGATATTCAAGAGTTTACATTCGTTGTTACTTGTTTTTGCTTCCGCTCTCTGATTTTAGAAATGTGATGATGAACTGTATTATATATGTATGTTATGTTATCGTTATTACTATTGTTAGCTAGTAGTTTGTACTCATTGAGTATTCCATACTCTGCCGTACTTTTATGTCGGTAGGTACACTATGCGATATATGGACTTTGGTCCCTTCGATCGAGGTAGCTCATGGAGAGCAGGAGGTTATTTGGATGGTTAGCCAGATGTTAGGGGCTAGCCTATAGCCATAGGGTTGAAATGAGAGAGAGAGAGAGAGAGAGAGACATGTATTTTGGGATTTTCTTTTGGGGATTTTTCATGTGAGCTTGAGTGGGTAACTCAAGCAATTGTACCTCTTGTGATCATTGTATTTCATTCAGTCGTTGTTTATGTTGACACTTGGAATTACATTTATTCTAAAGAAATTTTCCGGATCACTATTTGGGATGCCTTGTATATTCTTGCAGGATTGATTTAAGGTCAAGTCACGTCGCCAAAGTATCCTAACTCCTAGGGGGTATTTTGGGGCGCGACATTCATGGATTCCCTCCCTCTTGCATTCCTGCCCTCCCTCCTAGTCCCAAGCTCTTAGATTCCCAAAACATAGGAATAAAAAAAAAAACTGAAGGGCTCATCCTCTTCGCATGGTCTTCGTGTTTGCTTGATCCTTGTGATGTGATTCTCCGTCATCGACATGGTTAACAAGCCTTGAAACAGATCGGAGGTTGAAGGAGATTTGGGCGGCTCTCCTCTTTTGTCAGAAGAAAGAAGCGTAAAATAGATTAGTGTTGGATGAGATGATTATATATGACGTGTTAATTACCTTTTTGTCCTCATATAATTTAGTATTTTCTTTAAAAATAATGTATACAACTTGTTATAAAGAATGGTATATTAGGAAGTTTAATAATATATTCGGTCGGATTTTTGTCGAAGCGGATACACTACTATTCGACTCTGCTCCAATTACAAATCGGATAGGTATATTGCTATTCGAATTCGAACCGCCGGATATGTAAACGGATAACTATCCGATTAATTGGATTCAGATAAAATTTGAATCCATTTACAGCCCTATATATAGTATGCTTAAATCAAGTAAGAAACAAATCTACCTAAAATCTATGACGTCAAGTTGGTCTAGTTTACCGGCTAGAATCCAGTTTAGTAACCTGAGATTTAATATTCTAGAGAAATAAACTAAATTAATTATTATGAAAAATTATTAATTTTTATGATGTTATATTGAGTCTAAAATTCATAGAGAAATGGTTTGTACTCCTTGCACATATGATACTCGAGATCCATATTTTCAAGTATGTGAGTATCAATCTGTGTGCTATGGCAGTGCCCATTAAATTGAAAGAATTTGCGGTATAAATCTTAAAATGGTGTAATTAAATTAGATAATTATAAATCTAAATAGCACCCTTAGCTAAATTATTTAATAATTATCCCCTTACCCTTGGGTTTTGGATCACGGGTAGGGCCATAGAATATGGGTCGGATCATGGGTTTTAGAAATTAGTGCATGAAAATTAACTTTTTTTGGTGAAGCCAAAAATCACACACAGATTGAGTCTAAACCCAATACATCTGTACAAAAAGACCTAGCATTCATAGAGAGGAGGAATTTTATAAGTCACATGAGGTCTACATCGCTTCATGACTGAGACTATGTTCCTTACTACCCAACAGTCCAATGAAGTATAACTCACTGATAACTTGTTTTACTTGAGTGATAAATCACACACACACAGTAGGAAAACACACACTCACGGACTCATGATGCTGAACCCAACATCTCTCTACAAAAGGTCCTAACTTTAGTAAAGAGGAAGAAACCTTATAAGTCACAAGAGGCCTAAATCACCAAGCCGTGTGGGACTTTGTTGGTTACAACTCAACCGTTCAAAGGAGTTAGTATCTCTCTGTTAAATACCAACTCATGAGATTGAACCCAACACATCACTACAAAATGGCCAAACTTTGGTAAAGTGTGTTGCCCAGATATTGACCCTAGAGAGGGGGGCTGGGGGGAGGGTCATTAGGGTCTTAGCAAATTAAAAAGTAATTTTTCCTTTTTATGCGGAATAAAATATCAAAGGGAATGCAACAGTTTTAAAATATATGCAGTGAATAGAATAATGTAAAGAGTTAGAGAGAATAACACCAAGATGTTTTTCTCGAGGTTCGGCAACCTGCCTACGTCCCCAGCCTATGGCTTTCAGCTTCAAGGATTCATCATGATTTTACTCGTACAGACTTCTTCCCGGGTGAAGCCCAAACCGCTTACAATCTCTCTTACAGGTCAAGACCAAATCTTTATAATCTCTCTTCCAGGTCAAGACCAACCTTTCCTTGCAAGAGCACAACCCTCTCTAGACTTCTTCGAAGCTACAACTTCAATTGTAAGAATCCATTGATTTTTGACTTTCCTTTACAAAAGTGGATTTGGATTTACAATCCGAAATAAAGCTCCTGAAATGAGCTGGATATGAGTTAAACAATACTCTAATGAAATCTCTTAAAGAAAGGAGTTGAATAACTCAAAAGAGATTTTTAGGGATTTCTAAAGTGCGATCGTTATGGAAATCACTGTCAATGATAGAGTAGATGATGAGAGTTAATGTATTGATCAAGAGTTATCTTTTATTCATTTATGAACTCCTTTTATAGCTCTTCATCTAATATGGCCGTTGGTGAAACATTAAATGCGGAAAAGGCCATTGAAAACTAGCCGTTATAGCATTTTCAAAGTATCGCATGAAATTGGATTCCCCAATTCATTTCATTGCCGAGATAAAAAACAGTGAAGACAGTGAGTTTACTGTCTCAATTTCATCGCCGAATTCAAGACAGTCTTGTGAATTCATCGACGAAATTATAGTAAAAACTTTGATTTCACTCTGGATCAAGACCTTGATGATGGGAATAAATTCCTAGGTCTTTTGGCTATCCTTTAACATGATTTTTATGATTTCCTAGGGCCTTACAATGATGTTCACTAAATTCTTGGGCTCCTATGGTTAATCTAAGTATTTGAGTATTCAACTAATCATACTTTGAGGACTTCTTACAAAAATCCTAGACATTCTCATAAGATAAAATTTAAACTCTTATGTCTTCTTGAGAGTTGGTTTTCAACTTGATCTTGAATCTTTAGATTTGGTTTTGACTCTTAGATCTTCTTTTCTTGTTTGGTGATTCGACTTGAACTTTGAGTATGATTTTCAATCTTCATTGAGTTCAATGACTTGAGTTGAATATTCTTTTTGATGACTTGGACTTGGTTGAATGACTTGCTTAAATCAATCTAATTGATTTTACTTAAATGATTTTCATTCTTTTATGTCTTGAAAGATATGCTCATGTTCTCATGATTTATATTTATCAAACACTTAGAAGAATCATTAGTACCACAATTGTCATTCTATTATTATGTTTTTATCAAAATTATTAAGGGTACCCAAGGTTGTAACTTTGAGGCTAATAATCCCCCCCTTTTGATGATAACATAATAATGTAATGAAATGAGATTAAGCTTCCCCTCAATATATATTTTCAATAAAATTTTGAAGGTAGCTCCCCCTAAACATATGTACTAAAGTATGATATAGCATGCTTATTTCATTTTGCATTGTTTAGACATATTACTTCAAGGTCATGATAGCAAATATATTTAGAATTATTAATGTCAAGCATTTTAAGGTATATGAAGTCAAATTGTAGCAATTTTGGATATCTTTCAAGCATTTAAATCATTTAAGCCAATTTCAATAAATAAGAACTGTTTCATGAAAAGAGGATCCAATCATATTTCATTTATATCATCCATAAAAAAAAACTTTAACATTTCATCGCCTCATTCTTCTCCCCCTTGACATCCTCAAAAAGAAATTACATAAAAAAAATGAAACACTACATCTCTTTGTCTTGCTTCTCTTTGAGCTTTTGCAGAAGAACTCTAACTTTCTTTACCTCACTATCACTGGAGTCACTAGAGTCACTGGAATCACTGGAGTTGAGGGAAGTTATTATGAGAGCTTTTGATCCAGATGCTTTTTGGTATGCAGGCTCTTCAAAAATCTTGGATGATGGCTTTGGTATTCCTGGCTTTTTGATTTCAAACACATGCTGAGATTTGATCTTTACTACTTCAAGAGCCAAATCTGTTACCTGAGTAGCCATTTGGTGAATGATAGGGGCCTCGTTTCCTACTAATGAAGCTACCTGCTGAAGAACTGGACTTTGAGTTCTGAGCTGATGATCAGCTGAATTAGTTCTTCCTTTTACATGTGAGATGTCATCACTAAGCTTGAAGCCTTGCTCTAAAGCATCTACTGCTTTTCTTTCTATCAGGAAAAGAATAGAGTCTACCCTATTCTTTACCACATCCCCTGCTATACAGATCTCCTCTAATCTAGGATCAACTCCCTCAAATCTCTACTACATCCTTGATTTTATGGTGCTCACTCGAGCCTCTAGAGTATCTAATCTCCCTCTAGTCTCAGACTCTAATCTCATCAAGCTCTCCCTGGTCTTAGTCTGGAAACTAATCATACTAGTGCTCATAGAATCGATCTTCCCCATGAGTAAACTCATAAAATCCTCATCCAATATTGATCTCTAGGGAGGCACAAAAGATGGTCCCGCCTCATCTAGATGGTGAAAGTCCTCTCTCCCTGGTCAGGACTCCTCTCCCTGAGGTGAAGGCATAGGAGAAGGAGGAGAGTGATGCTCTGGAGCTGGAATCCCAGAAGGACCTGGAGTAGCTGGAGTAAGGATAAGGATAGAAGGGTCACTAGATGGAGCTATCTCAATGATAGAAGGAGCAGAAGATGACTGAGTAGAAGACTGAGTGGAAGGCTTGGTAATCCATTCCTTCAAGACACTGTCTCATACATAGCCCATTCTTAAGATGGTAGCCTTGTTGTATATGGTGGAATCATCCGTATTTACTTTTTCATAGTAGGAAGAGAAATGAATTTTGAAATTTTTAAAAAGAGTGGTCAGAGCTTGACCATAGGTAAGACAACCTGATTTCCTTCACTTGGCATCAACCATACAGTGTATAATAATGAAAGAAAGGTCAAAGGATTGGGAAGTGAGTATGCACCACATTAAGAAGACATCAAAATATGTCAGGTATTCTCTACCACCTGCTCTAGGTACAATGTTATAAGTGATGATGTGATGGAGAAGTCTAGAAGTGAGGGTTAGTTCTTTGACCTTAGGTTAAAAAGGTTGAGAGATGTCTTCATTTGTACATATAAGTTTGAGTGCTTCGATGACATCAAACCCATCATTCTTGGTACATTGGCCATTCACAAAGGATTGAATAGACCCTTGAGGAATTTTAAAAATGGCTTGAAGTTCATTTCTATGAAATGAGATTTCTTTTCCATAGAGGAAGGAAGAAATGGTTTGTGAAGATTAGTCAAAGTTGAAGTGAGTGTAAAATATCCGAACAAGTTCGGGATACATAACTTCATTTGAAGAGACAAAGGAATCCCATTTTAGGGCTTTAAACAGAGTTTGAATGACTCCTAAACTGTATAGCTCTAATTGGGCAAAGTTAACAACCTTACCATAGAGTGGAGAGCGGGATATGAGTTGGCCAAGTATTGACCCTAAAGGGAGGGTGAATAGGGTCTATGACAGATTTAAAATTTCAACTCTAAGTCTTTTATGCGGAAATGAAAATTATGTAATTAATAACAATAAGCAAAGCAATATAAAATTTAAAGGAGTAGAGTTAGAGAATCAAACAACAAGATTTGTTAATGAGGTTCAACAAATCCAGCCTACTCCCCGCCTTAAGCTATTCCAGCTAGAGGGTTCACCATGATTCTTTTAATTGCACAGACTTCTTCTGTCGCACCCCAAAATACTCCCTAGGAGTTAGGGATACTTTAGTTCATGACCGCCGTGTCAAACCATCCTGTATGACACATAAGGCATACTTAACATACTGTCAGAGTGCACAATGTACACATATAACTAAAACAAAGTGAAAGCAATTCAAAATAACATACTCCTATCATTAGGTTCAAATTTGAACCAACAGAACATAGTAAACATTAAGTATGAAGTGGACAAGTCCCACTCTCAATACTATCAAAATGTAAGTATTCTCCCTCTTTCTCTCAACAAAAGTCTAATTTGAGCCACCCATCCCATGGTCCATCATCCACTGTCCATAGAGGGCTCCGGGTCATAATACTCCTCCTCTATCCAAGGCTCTAAGCCATAGATATCAAAGGGAACTCGTGCACCTGCCGACATGAAAATTTACAGCTAAGTATTGAAACACTCAGCAGGTACCAACCACTAGCCAACATTGTGATAAGCAAGATCATGCATACAGTTATAGAAATCGTAAAGTGTAGAGTATAAATCAAATGTGCATATTTTCCAAAACCATTGCCTTGTGAGCTTTCGTGTAAAACATATATCTTATGAGGTCTTACGAGAATCAATAGCTTATGAGTGTGTCTTATGAGTTCTTATTAGTTCTTATGAGCATGGAGCACTTATGAGTCCTTATGAGATCCATAGAGCATGTGAGATCCTTAGAGCATGAGTAACCGATCTTAGAAACCAACCCAAAGTTTGGTGTAATCACTTATGAGTTCTTGTCTAGTGTTCTTAAAACATGTCTTATGAGTGCCTAATAATGGTAGTTTACATACACAGAATTTCATTATCCAAGAAACCAAGAACATACTTAGGATATGGTTTTCTTTAAAAAGTATAACAAGGTTAGGTAGTAGAAGGTATAGACCTTGGTGAAATCGATGAATTTGATTCCAAAGGCTTGGAACAAGTGAGAACCTCGAGTTCTTAGTTGAAGAACACCAAAGAAGGGAAGATCTTGATCTTCTCTTCAAGAATGAGATTCAGGTGATTTCGGATTGAGCATTCATGCTTAATCATTCATATTTAATCTCTATTTATAGATCCCAAAAATTTATGACTGTTGGAGATGCATTTAATGTGATCTTCTCATCATAAATATAGTCGTTGGTGTCATTAAAGACATGATTGGGTCATCCAGTCGACTGGATGCAAGCATCTAGTCGTCTGGATGATCGCAGAGTCCAGACGGTGAATCTAGACTTTCATCCAGTCGTCTGGATGATGCTGATCATTTCCAAATCCATTTTTATGACTTTTAATGATCCGAATGGTTTCAAAATACTTCCGAATAACTTAATAAAGATAAAACTCAAAGTTTTATGATCATTAAAACAAGTTAGAATGATTTTCAAATGATTGTGAAGGATTTCAAAAATTGGAAAAATGGTTCAGAGCCAAAATTATAATTTTGGCTTATCTAGTCATCTGGATGAGACCATCCAAGTCGACTGGATGGTGCAATATTTTGCACACATCCGATTTTCATTATTTTGATGCTTTGATTCGATTCTAAAACTTTTTTCCTTTGTTAATAAATACGATTAACATCTTTTTAAGATCATTTAAAAGGTATAACATTGTTTTTCATTGATCTTAAGATTGATCAAAAGGTGAAAACCGTGGAGTGAATGCACTTAGGCCAAAAGTCAAAATTTTGGCCTACCAGTCATCTGGATGAGAGCATCCAGTCGACTGGATGGTGCAATATTTGCACAGATCCAGTTTTTCATACCTTTTAAGATAGGATTGAATTCAAAGTGTAGAGTCCCAAAATTTCATTTCACTAAGTAGTGAATGGTGTGAATAGTGTTCTAGTGTGAACTTGTACACTAGCAAGCTTTAATTGAATATACGAGGTTGGAATTATGGAGCACATGTTCTAACGGGTCTATATGTCGCGCCCCAAAACCCACCCTAGGAGTTAGAGTGAACTTTGGACGATTAATCAAGACTTGCTTGACAACTAACCTACAAAACCCACAGAGCATATACAATAGAGGACATTATAGCGGAAACATAACCATCAAAGCACAGCGGAAGTCTACCAAACCTCTATGTATATACATACACAAATCCAAGTTTTATACAAAAGTAACCAAAAGAAAGTGCGGACAGACCCACCAAAATACATGAAGGTATATCTCTCATCTCACCCACAGCTGATCCACTCAGAATCTAACACCACCTACTGATAACCCTCTACGGGAGGTTCCTCGACGTACTCCTCCTCCACCCATGGACCAGGAGCACAAACATCAAATGGAGCAGCAGCTCCCTCATAACCTGCCGACATAAGAAGTACGGCTGAGCATGGAATACTCAGCGGGTACTAAATACTAACCAACAATTATAGCATAACAATGGCAATACATAATCAAGAGCAATTCATATATGTCAGGCAGAAACAATTCATATCATATAAGGAAGTAAAGCAATTTATAATCATGCTTGTATTTCGTAGAAAGCCGATAAAACCTCTTGAAAACATCGTGCACTTGACTTGGCTTGAAATATCTTTTCGTACTTGAAAGCTTGTCTTGTCTATCTTGCTTGATTCTTGTATGTCATGTCATGTCATGCATGTCATGCGTGCTTGCTTGTGATCATGTAACTTGTGAGATATCCTTGTGAGGTGTACTTGTGAGATGCGCTTGTGAGATGCCTTGAGAGGGAAGGGAGACCCTTCTTTATGCAATGCACTTGAGAGGGAAGGGAGACCCTTCTTCATGTTATGCACTTGTGAGTGAGGGGAGACCCCTCATGTAATGTTGGTTCTTGTCTTCTTGTGAAAAGCGAGGTAGAACATATCGTAGGATATGTCCCACCTCTAACCATGTTCTTGAAAACCTCGATAAATCATGTCATGCATGCCGTGCTCGTGGAAACCGTGTGCATACTTGTATTTAAATTTAAATATGACATTTGGGAATTTCACAACACATATAACATCAATGATTGAGCATGTAATATTAATATCATTTCGGGAAAGCAGGAAACACACTATCATAGGCCCTAGCAATATTCAGAATTTATTAGGCATGCATTTACCAATTTACAGCTCACTTTATTCACCTTGGCATTTCATCAAACATGGTGTGTTCATTATGGATTTACCCTACAACATGCTTTTCTAGATGAGTTTTACTCAAATCATACATGTATGTTCATTATTTGGAACAATGCCCTTCCCCATTTGTTCATCACACACAACCATTGGCAACCAGTCGCCCATTCCATCTCCATTCACCATTCACAACCATCCATCTCATAGCACAAATGTAAATAAAAGAAAATAAAGAGGAATGAGGGGAAAAGAAGAACTATAACTAGGAGGGTAGCAAGAAGTACCGACCTTGATTAAGTGAGGAAGAAACCCCCTTCCAAACGACTGTGAGTTGCTACCCTAGCTTGGAACACGAGCTTTGCACGAGCTTGAGCCGAGATCTTGAAGAAAACGGGCTTGAGGTTGATCTAGGGTTTCAAAACCCTTTGATTTCTCTCCAAAATGGAAACCCTAGGTTGGAATCGCCTTCTCCCCTTTCTCCTATTCTCTCAAACTCTCTAAGTGCCGAATGATGCCCTAAAGGCTCGGGTTAAACTCTTAAGGTAAGAGTGGACCGACCAAAAGACCCTAATACCCTTACTAAAATTTCTGAAAAAACGCGAGGACCGTGAATAGTGCCGATCACGTTGTGCTGTGAACAGTGCCACACACGTTGTGCTGTGAACAGTACCGAACACGTTGTGCTGTGAACAGTGCCGAACACGTTGTGTTGTGAACAGTGCCACACACGTTGTGTTGTGAACAGTGCCGAACACGTTGTGCTGTGAACAGTGCCGATCACGTTGTGCTGTGAACAGTGCCTATCACGTTGTGCTGTGAACAGTGCCAACACGTTGTGCTGTGAACAGTGCCAACACGTTGTGCTGTGAACAGTGCCGAACACGTTGTGCTGTGAACAGTGCCGAACACGTTGTGCTGTGAACAGTGCCACACACGTTGTGCTGTGAACAGTGCCGAACACGTTGTGCTGTGAACAGTGCCGATCACGTTGTGCTGTGAATAGTGCCAACACGTTGTGCTATGAACAGTGCCACACACGTTGTGCTGTGTACAGTGCTGAACACGTTGTGCTGTGAACAGTGCCGATCACGTTGTGCTGTGAACAGTGCCACACACGTTGTGCTGTGAACAGTACTGAACACGTTGTGCTGTGAACAGTGCCAACTCGTTGTGCTGTGAATAGTGCCAACTCGTTGTCACGTTATGTCGTGCATAGTGCTGAGCTTGTAGTCCGTTATCTTATGTACAACGTGCCCGTTGTGCTGTACAACGTACCTGTTGTGAGCTGTACAACGTACCCGTTGTGAGCTGTACAACAGATGCACAACGTATACGTTATCAGAGTACGTTGTCTGTGCTACGTTATCAGAGTATGACGTCAGAGCACGTCCTTAGTGCCTTCCGAGCTACGTTTTGCCTACAGGTTCAGACTGTTTTGGCCATATCTTTTGACTCGTTCGTCCGATTTTGACGATTCAACTTGCGTTGGGCTCGTACTTCGAAAAGGAACATTTCTGACATTTTGAAATTTCTATTTTTCTTCCTTATTTATTAATTATACCTCTTTAAAGGCAAAATGACAACGAGAATGTCATGCCTTAACTGTGAAAAGGTTAGGGGCTCTACACTATATATCACTAAGGAGCATGTATTAAGCATAAAAGAGTGTTAGAATTGGATTGGAGATGGTTCAAGTAGTGTAAACAAGGTTTTACAGCAAAACAGGGGATCACCGATCGCTCGGTGCCATCCTCCGATTGACCGGTCAACTACCGATCGATTGGTATCTATCGACTGGTCAACTTTTTTGTATGGGGAAATTTTCCAGAGAGGGTGCTTTCAACCGATCGCTCAGCTGAAACCACCGATCGATCGGTAAGCCACCGATCGCTCGGTCTGTACCACCGATCGATCGGTTGTACGCAGATTTTCTTTAGTTAAGGGTGTTTAAGACTTTAGCCACCACCCTTTGCTTATATAAAGGCTGGGTTTGTGCCTTAGGGTTTCAGAAACCCTTAACACATATTTTTGAGAGATTTTGAAGAGGAGAAGAAGGTGAGGAACTACTTGTTGATCAAGCTTGTGGAAGATCAAGGTTCTTCCACTTCCTTTGGTGATTCTCAACCAAGAACTCAAGGTTCTTGTTTGTTCAAGCTTTTGGAAATCAAAGTCTTTGATTTAGCCAAGGTAGATACACTCTATTACCAATCTTGCAATCCTACTAAGTTACTAAATGATGTTCTTCTAAATCTATACTACTTGTGTATATATATCTTGGATGTTTATGGTGTGAAAGTATGTAGTTTATATACTTGGGTGAAAGATACTATTATGATGCACTCTAAGTGTTTGATGAAATACCTCTAAGGGATTTTGATGCTTAAATGTGATTATTATCCTCATATGTTCATAGGCTCGCATGTCTCGCATGAATCGATGTTTTCCATGGATTTCTCAAAGTACAAAAAGGTGTTTTCATAAAAAGACTAATGAGGAACGATTCTAAGTAACTCCATAATTTCTCTAAGATCGTTTCACAAGCTCTACGGATCATACTATGCTCACAAGGAACTCTATGATAAGTTCTAAGATCGTCTCACAAGCTCTACGGATCATAAATGTAACGCTCTAAGATCTCTATGGTATTGGCTCTATGTTGTGCTCTATGGTATCTCCATGTCTCTACGGATCATAATGCCTTTAAGTAACTCCATGAACTCACAAGAACTCACAAGGCTATGATTACCGATGTACTCACACGGTCACAGTTTTGGTTTTGGTTTCGAACCTCATCTCACATGTTATTTCAAGGTTTCTACGCTCTTACATGTTTTCACGGATTTCATTCTCCATGATTCGTATGCTCTATGCTCGATGCTTTATTGTTATTAGTTTATATGCGTTGAGTATTCCATGCTCAGCCGATATTTGTTATCATCGGCAGGTGCTCGGGCTTCGTTCGACATATGTGGCACGGAACCATGGTTGGAGGAAGAGTACTTCGACCTGGAGCCTTCCATGGATCATTATCAGGACGATGGTCCTATAGATAGGTGTCGAGACTTCGACTTTTGTTGATTGGCAGACTTAGAACTTTAAGATGTTATTTTGTGATGTGAGTGTGGGGTTTGTCCACTCCACTTTTGGGTTTCTCACATGTATATACTTTTGCTGGTTCATACTTGAACTGAGTTATAGGAGTACCGCTTGCTTCCGCTATGTTTAGTATGTTATTCCGCTGTGCATTCTTTATCGCTTTCGCTAGATATGTTTGTGTTTCTGACAGGTCTCCACGTGTGCCTTGTCGCGACCCAAAACCCACCCTAGGAGTTAGAGTGAACTTTGGACGACTAATCATGGCTTACATGACTTGCTTGACAAACCAACCTGTGAAAACCCACAGAGCATATACAATAGAGGATATAAACAGCGGAAACATACTCTAACATAGCACAGCGGAAGTCTAAACAAACCTCTAAGTATATACGAATCCAAGTTTACACCAAAGGAATCCAAAAGAAAGTGCGGACAGACCCGCCAAAATACATGGATATAATCACTCATGCTCACCCACAGCTAATCCACTCAGAATCTAACACCACCTACTGATAACCCTCTACGGGAGGTTCCTCCAAAGGCTCCTCGACGTACTCCTCTTCCACCCATGGACCAGGAGCACAAACATCAAATGGAGTGGCAGCTCCCTCAGAACCTGCCGACATAAGAAGTACGGCTGAGCATGGAATACTCAGCGGATACCAAATACTAACCAATAGTCATAGCATAAAAATGGCAATACATAAATCAGGGGCAATTCATATATGTTAGACGGAAACAATTCATATCATACAAGTAAAGCAGTTTATAATCATGCTTGTATTTCGTAGAAAGCCGATAAAACCTCTTGAAAACATCGTGCACTTGACTTGGCTTGAAATATCTTTTCGTACTTGAAAGCTTGTCGTGTTTGTCTTACTTGATCTTGTCGAGCGTGTCGTACGTGTCATGTCATGCATGTCATGCGTGCTTGCTTGTGATCATGTAACTTGTGAGATACACTTGTGAGATATCCTTGTGAGATGCGCTTGAGAGATGCCTTGAGAGGGAAGGGAGACCCTTCTTTATGCAATGCACTTGCGAGTGAAGGGAGACCCTTCTTCATGATATGTATGTACTTGCGAGGGAAGGGAGGCCCTTCTTCATGATATGCACTTGTGAGTGAGGGGAGACCCCTCGTGGAATGTTGGTTCTTGTTTTCTTGTGAAAAGCGAGGTAAAACATATCGTAGGATATGTCCCACCTCTAACCATGTTCTTGAAAACCTCGATAAATCATGTCATGCATGCCGTGCTCGTGGGAACCGTGTACATACTTGCATTTAAATTTAAATATGACATTTGGGTAATTTCACAACACATATAACATCAATGATTGAGCAATGTAATATTCATATCATTTAGGGAAAGCAAGAAAACACACTATCATAGGCCCTAGCAATATCCATGATTTATTAGGCATACATTTCCTAATTTACAACTCACTTTATTCACCTTGGCATTTCATCAAACATGGGATGTTCATCATTCATTATTCATTTAAACCTAATCATGCTTTTCTAGGTGGGTTTTTCTCACATCACATGTGTATGTTCATTATGGGTACAATGCCCTCCCCGTTCATCCATCACATCAATACACACGGCATCCAATCGCCCACATTCATCTCCATTCACCATTCCCATTCACCATTCACAACCCATCTCATAATACATGTGTAAATGAAAGAAGACAAAGAGAAATAAAGTAAAAGAAAGAACTATAACTAGGAGGGTAGCAAGAAGTACCGACCTTGAACAATGAGGGGAGAAACCCCTTTCCAAAACGACCGTGTAGCTGCTACCCTAGCTTGGAGAACGCTCTCCACGAGTGTTTGAGCCGTGATCTTGGAGAAGAGCCGAGCTTGAAGTAATCTAGGGTCTCAAAACCCTTTGATTTCTCTTCCAAAGACAAGCCCTAGGTTGGAATCGTCTTCTCCCCTTTCTCCTATTCTCTCAAACTCTCTAAGTGTCGAATGATGCCCTAAAGGCTCGGGCAAGACTCTTAAGGTAGGAGTAAACCGACCAAAAGACCATAATACCCTTATTGAAATTTCTGCAAAAACGCGAGTACTGAACACGTTGAGCTGTGAATAGTGCCAAACACGTTGTGCTGTGAACAGTGCTGAACACGTTGTGCTGTGAACAGTGCCAAACACGTTGTGCTGTGAACAGTGCTGAACACGTTGTGTTGTGAACAGTGCCAAACACGTTGTGCTGTGAATAGTGCCGAACACGTTGTGCTGTGAATAGTGCCAAACACGTTGTCCTGTGAATAGTGCCGAGTGCGTTGTGCTGTGAAGGGTGCCTAACCCATTGTCACGTTGTGTTGTGCATAGTGCTGAGCTCGTTGTCCGTTGTCTTATGTACAACGTACCCGTTGTGAGCTGTACAACGTACTCGTTGTTTGCTGTACAACGTACACGTTGTCTGCTGCACGACGTACCCATTGTCTGTTGTACAACGGATGCACAACGTACACGTTGTGAGCTGTACAACGTACTCGTTGTTTGCTGTACAATGTACACGTTGTCAGAGCTAGAGCTACGTTATCAGAGTACGTTGTCTATGCGTTGTCTGTGCCTTATCAGAGCACATTGTCAGAGCACGTTATCCGAGCTACGTCCTTAGTGCCTTCCAAGCTACGTCCTTAGTGCCTTCCGAGCTACCGATTGCCTGCAGGTTCAGACTGTTTTGGCCATATCTTTTGACTCGTTCGTCCGATTTTGACGATTCAACTTGCGTTGGATTCGTACTTCGAAAAGGAACATTTCTAACATTTCAGAATTTCCAATTTCTTCTTTATTTATTAATTATACCTCTTTAAAGGCAAAATGGCAACGAAAGTATCATGCATTAAATGTGAAAAGGTCCGGGGCTCTACATGCCTTATGTATTATACTGGAGGTATGATATGGTGGTCACGACTCAATGTATCCCTAACTTCTAGGGGGTATTTTGGGTCGTGATACAAAGGTTTTGTGCTTTAACTGTTTGAGGATTGTTAACTTGTTTTTAGGTCCCTAAACATATTTTTAATTTGGTCTTAAGGAACCTAAGGTCATTCTAGGTAAATGAGCTTTTTCAATAACCAATCATTGAGAACTTTTTACAAAAGTCCTAAATACTCTTACTACTTAACAGATAACCTTCTTGAGTCTTGGATCTTCAACAGATGTTCATTACTTGATATCTTTCAAGATGAATTTTTCTTCTTTTTGTAGAGTTTGGCATGAACTTCCTTGAGGTTCTTTTTGTAACACCCCAGAAATTTGGTTCACTGTTCAAGCGAATAGTCTCAGTGAATAGTATCGAGGGCACTAGTATTAGAAGGGCCAAAGGCCTTTACTATAAGTTGGGTTTGGTTAATGAGAGTGAGGTTTTTCTCATGGCCTAAGTGTGATGTGATTTTAGTGTATGAATCAAGAAGTGTAAGATGTTTTAGGAAAAACAAGCAAAGAGTTTAAAAACATACTCAAAGCATTAAGTGAATAGTGCTGTGAATAGTGTTAATTCAAGGGATTTCGTAGCGGTCGAGGCCTCTCATGCATAAGGGTTGTGCCCAATGGGTTACCTTAATTTGGTTTAAGAACCTAGGGTCATGAGTTATGAGACTGTAGTAGGGGTTGGATTCAAGGTAGATGGGGTATGAAAATACTCTAAGTGTGAAGAGGAACGTCTTAACATTTTCCTCAACTTGAGAGAAGTCTAGTTTTGTCACCTCTTATCGGAATTGAGTGATTCTTAAACTATTAGAACCATATTGGAAATCTCTTTGAGGTTCATGTTTGATGTTTTTCCAGATTTAGAGTCTAAGCTAAGTCAAAAGTGGGTTTTCCGATGTTTTGTCTGCTGAGATTGCATACCAGTCAGTTTTAGAGCCCATTTAGAGCATTAAAAACTCAAAATTAGGATTTTTGTAAAAAACAGAAAGTTGTCTCCTTTGAAATACGAGTTCAACGCAAGTTGAATCATCAAAATCTGATAAGCGAGTCAAATGTTATGGTCAAAATACCAAATCGGGGTAAAATCAGTCGGAATCTGGGGGAAGCTACGATCAATCGCATATCAAGTGCGATCAATCGCACTTTAGTGTGATCAATCACATAGAAATTGTGATCAATCACATACAGGCAAGTTTTTTTGGGTTCTTTCGGGACTAAGTGCGATCAATCGCACCTATAGTGCGATCAATCGCACTTGTGCCCAGTTTGCTCTTAAAACTGAGGATTTTGGGGGTTTTAGGGGAACCTAAACCTAGAGAAGGATTGAGAGAGAAAAAAGGAAGGAAGATTGAGGATTTCCAAGAGGGGTTTTATGGAGATCAAGGGGAGTCCAAATCGAGCTTCGATCATCCTCTTAAGCAAGGATCTTCATCCTCAAGTGTGGTGTCTTCTTCCTCAAGCTTGGAGCATTCTCTACAAGTGAGATCACCTTTTATAAAGTTGGGGGTTCTCCAAATCAAGGGGTTTTCTTCAAGATCAAGCTTTGATCTTCAAGGTTAGCACACCCTTACTAACTAACTTAGTATTAACCTAGGTTTTTTTTCTTGAAATGGATTATGATTTGATAATATGTACCTCTATTCTCCTTTAAGATCAATGATTCCTAAAATTTATGCAAGATAACCTAAGGATGGAAGGGTGGATGGAATGTATGGGTGATATTGGGTGTTGAGGGGATTGGATGCCAGTGGTGTGATGAAAATGGTGGAAGGGCAATGTATCAATAATTCACACACTCAATGTGTTTGATGGAATGCTTGAACCATAAGAACATGAACAAAAGACTATAAAGAAATATTGAATACCACTTGTTTGATAAAATACATGAATGAGAATGCAATGAATTAAATGAAGAGTTATGAAAGCTTGATTTATGTAGTTTTTCCTTAAATGGTGATTTTGTTCAAATACTCTATATGCTTGTTAAATTCTCACACGACTATAATAAGAATTGAAATGCTATATGTGATTTTAAAAGGGTTGAACACCACACGTTGATAAAATGCATGAATGTGTTTGTGAATCTATGACTAAGGAAAACATGAAAGAAAGTTAGAAAAATGTTGCATGCAAGGTGTTTGACGAAATGCACGAATGAGAAATTAACGAATGTAATGAAAGCCATGAAAGCATGATTTCGTAGAATTCCTTCTAAATGGAGACTTTGATCAAATGCTTGCATATTATTCATATTCTCACTTGATTATAAGTAGGATCAAAATTTTATATGATAACTCTTAAATCATTTATGTTAGCATGATTTTCACTAATTTCCGCACACAAGCACGTATGCAAGCATGAACCGAGCTTTTCAAAATATAAGGATACATACAAGAACACGACAGGAACAAGACACTTGATTTACGAACCGAATGATAAATCCGGACATCGGGTCAGTCAAGGGTAGGGCATATCCCCTAGATATGTCATACCTGGCTCACAAGAAAACAAGACAAACAAGCAAAACGAGAAGCTAGTATGTCCGTCCAATTCATAGTTCGGGTACTAGTTAAACAAGACAAGATGCTAATGTGTTCCATTCCATTATAGTCCAGGCATTAGTTAAACAAGAACCTAGTATGTCTGTCCATTTCATAATTCGGGTACTAGTTAAACAAGACAAAAACCTAGTACGTCCGTCCATTTCAAAGTTTGGGTACTAGCCAAACAAGACAAGCAAGAATGACAAGATCCTAGTACGTCCGTCCATTTCATAGTTCAGGTACAAGCTAAATAAGATAAGTGAAATGAAGAATCTGATAAGATGTGTACGGTAACCACAAGATGCATAAGGAACTCATGAGGTAATTGAAACAAGATTAGTTAAAGCATGAATATAAGGCATGATTTACTATATGATATTCAAGATTTTACATTCGTTGTTTTGTCTTAGCTTCCGCACTCTGATTATGTTGATATGATGATGAACTGTACCACGCATGACTTATTATTGTTATTACTATTGTTAGTTAGTAGCTTGTATTTGTTGAGTATTCCATACTCAGTCGTACATATTGATGTCGGCAGGTTCACAATTTGTTACATATGCTCCGGGTCCTTGGATCTAGGAGGTTCATGGAGAGTAGGAGTTTGCTCGGGATTTTCATCTGGATGTTAGGAGTCTTGGCATGTGGCCAATGGTTGGGTTGAGTGAGAGAGACATGTATTTTGGGTTTATTTTTTTTGGGATATTTGTATGCCTTGAGTTGGTAACTCGAGTTAAAGATTTTATGTACATGTCTTAGTTTATCTTTAGGTATTGTAATCAATTGCACTTGGAATACAGTTAAGTCATTAAAGAAATTTTCAGTTCACTATTTAGCTTGACTTGTATACTCTTGCAGGATGGTTTGAAGGATAAGTCACGTCGCCAAAGTATCCTAACTCCTACGGGGTATTTTGGGGCGTGACACTTTTGGTTGGCTTGAAGCTTCTTTTTGACTTTTGACTTTTTTGCACTTCTTTCATTTCACTTTGATGACATATTCATGATTTTGAATATGAATAAATAGCTAATGCCTTTGATCATTGTTTTCCATAATCACTCAAAGATGACATTAGTACTTTAAAAATCATTTCATTATTTAAGTTATCATCAAAATTAATTAAGGTCCTTAGGTTGCAACCTTTCAGCTAACAATATGAATTTCTCTTTGTATCTCGTCGCATATTTGGTTGCTTTGAACTTCTGAATAGTTGACGTGGAGGATGAAGCGACTTCTTTTTCTTTGGAGGTGCGAGCTTTCTTCTTCAAAGGTTCCACGCTTGCAATCTTTGTCCAAGGAGGCACTTTGATCGAGTGATGTAATGAGAGTTAGGTCACGAAACGATTTGGGATTGAATGGAAGCTCAATGGAATGGATTTTGGAAGAGAAATCAATGGAATAGTGAAAAGGAGGGAGAAAACCTAGTATGGGTTTTATGGGAAATGATTTGAAAAAATTGGATTTTTAGGATTTTATTTATACCCTCGATCAATTTCGTTGCCGAAATGGGCTTAGCCCATCAATTTTGTCGCCGAAACGGAGACAGGAAACTTACTGTTTTCTAGAAGAAATGACTTTGTCACTGAAATTGAATAGTAAATTCAATTTCATCACCAAAATGGATACAAGAAGCATATTGTTTCCTTTAAATCCAAGATTTGTCGCCGAAATTCAGATGCTGATCTTATTTTGTTGTCGAAATCAGTGTAAAAACTGAAAAAATTTTATTTTTCATTTTTAAAAACCATTTTTCTCGTATTCATTGATTAATCATAGCATCCAAATATTGTATAAATCATCCAAAACATTCAAATTCCATGATCAAATAATTTTAATTCATTTCTAAATACAAAGACATAGAATTTCATTAATGAGCAACTTTGGCATGAGAGTGATCATTTAAGTTCATTTTGACTAGCATTCCCAATTCTTTTCTTAATGAATTAAATCTTTCATATTTTAGGAGTTTTGTAAATATGTCAGTAAGTTGGTTGTTTGTATATACAAACTCCAATATAACATCCTTATTTGTACATGATCTCTTATGAAGTGATCTCTAATTTTAATGTGTTTTGTTCTTGAGTGTTGAATGAGATTTTTGGTCATGCAAATAGTACTAGTGTTATCACATTTAATTGAGATTTTTGTATATAAAAGCTTAAAGTCTTCCAATTGATGTTTCATGTATAAAGTTTGAGCACAACAACTATCAGCTATTACATACTCAGCCTCAGCTGTAGATAGAGCAACTAAATTTTGTTTCTTACTAAACTATTAAACAAATGAGTGGACTAAGAGGTGACAAGTGCCACTTGTGATTTTCGTATCAACTTTGCATCCAGCAAAGTCAGCATCTGTGTAACTAACTAGGTCTAGTGATGTGTTCTTTGGATACCATAAATCTAAATCAATTGTGCCTAGTAGGTACCTAAAAATCCTTTTTACAGCCATCATATGTGATTCTTTTGGACGTGATTGGAATCTTGCACATATGCACACACTGAACATAATATCAGATTTACTTGTAGTTAAATATAGAAGACTACCTATCATGCCTCTATATTTCTTTTCCTCAAAATTTTTGCATTTTTCATCTTTATCAAGCTTAGCTAATGGACTCGTTGGAGTATCTATTTCCTTAGAATTATTCATCCTAAATTTCTTAAGTAGTTCTCTTGTATACTTAGCTTGATTTATGAATATTGCATCTTTAGTTTGCTTAATTTGGAGACCAAGAAAGAAATTTAACTCTCCCATTATGTTCATTTCAAACTCATCTTGCATATACTTAGCAAATTCTTGACAAATGGACTCATTTGTTGACCCAAATATGATGTCATCTACATATATTTGAATTATCAACATATCATCGTTTTTGGTCTTCACAAATAAAGTTGTATCTATTTTTCCTCTTATAAATCTATTTTTAAGTAGAAAACTACTTAGCCTATCATACCAAGCTCTAGGAGCTTGCTTTATTCCATAAAATGCTTTTGTGAGTTTGAACACATGATTTGGGAACAGATGATCTTCAAAGCATGGGGGTTGTTGTACATAAACTTCTTTTGAAATATAATCATTTAAGAAAGCACTCTTTACATCCATTTGGAAAAGCTGGAAGTCTTTATGACTTGCAAAAGTAAGCAACATTCTTATGGCTTCAAGTCTTGCAACCGGGGTAAATGTTTCCTCATAATCTATTCTCTCTTCTTGGTTGTAACCTTGAACTACCAATCTTGCCTTATTCTTGATTATATTCCAGATTCATCCTTTTTATTTCTAAATACCCATTTAGTACCAATAGTTGATTTATTCTTTAGTCTAAGTATTAACTCCCATACTTGATTCCTTTCAAATTGAGTTAATTCTTCTTGCATTGCAATCTTCCAAGATTCATCTTCAATAGCTTCTAAGGCATTCTTGGGTTCAATTTGAGATAGGAAGGCAAGGTTCACTACAAAATTAAAGGCCTTTAGCGGCGAGGTTTTAGAGGCAATTCTACATAACCGCCTTGGAAACATATATACTAAGGCGGTTATATTGAACCGCCTCTCACGTTACTATATTAACAGCAGTTACTATTACGCTGCCATTAATAACATGTTTATAACGGTGGTGTTTTATGAAACCGCCTCATATACTTATTCAATTGAGGCAATTTTTACGAATCCGCCCCAGAAAGATTTCCCATCATCACTTTTCACATTCCCGCGAACTTATTCGAGGCGGTTATTTAAAAAACGCCATAGAAAATGCACTTATCAGAGGCGGTGTTCACAAAACCACCTTTAAAACATGGTTAGTAGAGGCGGATTAGCCTAACCGCCGCTATAAATTTTTATTCAGGGATCGTGATGCCTTTCCCTATTTCTCCTCCTACTCTCTCCCCTCTCTGCTCTAGTGCTCCTGTTGCTCTGTCTCCTCTTTGCTCTCTGCTCCCGTCGTTGGCCACCTCCGACGCCACTTCGACACGTTCTCTAGTGAGGTCCCACGCTTCGACGCGTTGCTCTTAGGTTCTCTCTCTCTCTGTTATCTTATCTCTCTCTGTATGCTCTCTTCTCTCTCTACTATCTCATTCTCTCTCTATTCTATCTCTCTGCTCTCATTCTCTCTTAGGTTCTCTCTCTCTCTCCTCGGCAGCTCACCTCTCGGCAGGTTCTCTCCTCTCATTCTCTCTCTCAATTTTTTTGGTTATATTGAGCATGCGTGTATAAGATTCATCACTTCTCTCTCTGAATCCTCACAAACTCATCTTTTGTAGTCCTTTTATAAGGTAAGTAAAAGATTGGATTTTTAGTGATAGCAAGCAATTGCATGCGTGTGTTTTAATTTTTTTTCTTTTTTCCTTGGAGTGTTAAAGTTTGTGGTTTGGGTTATTGGGTAATGATTAGTTTTGTCTAAGCTTTTAGGAAATTTCAGTTAAAGAATTGGATTTGAACTGCAAATTTGGGTTTGGGTTTTGTGTTCTAAGACTTTGCTTTGATGGGTCTTTGAGTTTTTGAGCAGAAATTTGAGAAGTTGGTTTCATTGATGAGGATTTGAGGTTCTTAACTGAAAGTATAGTATTTGAGTTTTTCTATTTTGATTCATTTGATGAAACAGAGGTGAAAGAATAGAATTTTTGGGTTTTGCAAAGGAATGGTAATGCTTGTAATCTATAACAAAGACTGGGCTTTTTTCTATTCTCCTTTTGCTTCTATGGTTACAAGCATGACACATTATCATCATAGTTTTCATTTATTTATTTATTTTTTCAATTGCAGTAATGTTGCTGACATGTTTTTCCTCTGTTCTTTGTTTGTAATAGATTTTTTTTTTTTTTTTGGCATATGATTGTTTGTAGACTCATGCTTCTTTGATTTCGTATGGGGTTTAATGCTTCCTTCATGACGATGCCTAGGTTTTTCTGTTTTTGAATTAATGGAAAACCCATTTCAATTTGTAATGAAATTTTCAGAAAATTTCACTGTATTGGATGCTTAGATTGGTATTTATGTGGGTATTAAGGGATACCCAGTTTATTAAATTCATGAAAGAGTGAAAAATGGTTAATACCCAGTTCGGCTACAAAAGGAAAAATTACCCATTTGTGGGTATTAAGGGATACCCAAATTGGTTGCTCTAGTTGTTGGTTTTATCAATCATTATTGTAATTTTGTGTCCCTTAACGATGGATTCTTGATCCATTGAAATTAAATGAGTCCCTCTGAGGACTGTTTTGTGACTTGTGTCCCTTTATGTAAGGGTCATGGGGGTATCAACATATGCAAATATTATCATAACTGTATCTTATTTGTATCCTAATTGATTAGTACCTTTACTATTCCTTTATGGGGTTTTTGCATATTAGCTGCTAGGTTTAGCTTACTTTGCAAATACACTGTTATGTAAAACAGATTTGCAAATTAACTCATGGGTTTTGAACAGTTTGGCAAAGGGCCTCAATCCTTACTTCCGTTGGCCATTCGGTTATAATTGTTAATAGAAGGACTATTATGCCCTTAAGATATTCCCTAACCTCACAAAGCCCCTCTAACTACTCTTGAACTATGGTTAACTAGTTTTAAACCCTATGATTCATTTAAAAAAAATCTAAAAATCAAGGTTAGATGCTTTAACTCTAAGGTAAGTGAATCTTAATTAACCATAGCTAAAGGGTGTTAAAATAAGACAACCCATTAACAACCCTTGAACTATGGTTAACAAATTTTAACCCTTGTGATTGATTTTTAATTTTTTTTCTAAAAAACAATAGTATATGCTTTAACCATAAGGGTTGGTGAATATTAACTACAATTAAAGGGACTTAAAAGGGGACACTCATCCTTCAATCCATAAATTATTTGTTGCTCTCTTCTCTCTTTGCTCTCTCATTCTCTCTCTATGCTCTCTGTGCAGGTTCTCTCCTCTCTCCTCCGCCGGAAGCTCAGTACCCCTCGATGTCGTCTCTCTCTCTGTAATCTCTGCACATCTCTCTCTCTTAATTTGTTGCGTTTCGATTGATTTCATGGATTTTGTGATATGGGTTCTTTAATTTATTGGATATTTGTTGAGATGTGTTTTTTTTTGTAAATGTTTGATCTTAAAGATTCAATTTTTTCTTCTATATTAGGATTTCTTGTACCATTTTCTGCTGATTAATTATGTTTTTCCTTAATTGGTGTGGAAATGCTCTCAGCTTTTGAGGGTAATTGATTTCATAATTTGTGACCCTCTTACATTAGATAATAATTGCTTTATCAGATTATTCTTTTTTTTTTGGGTAATCAATTATGCTGTTAATATAGCTTCTTATAGGATGTCATGTTGATTCGATATTATAATTAACAATAATTAGTGGAACACTTTTCATATTCTATCTAGATGACGAAGATGTTATTAACTATGCTCTCTGTGCATATTTAGTTAGAATTATAACATCTAAAGCTTGCTTCTCCTACTGTTACTTTCTTTCATTTCGTATTTTTTTGAATTATTACTCTCATTTCATGATATGATTTTTTGTTGTTCCTACAAACTACATTTTTGTATTAGTTATGCTTGTTTGGTTAATTTGATGTGGATTGGAAGATCTTTCTACATTTCTTTTATGTTCAGCGTATGAAAATCATGTGGTTGATCCTAGGTTAGGATAAATCCTCTATAATAAAAATAAAAATACATGCATGGATAAATCCTCTTACATTCCCTGGTTTTTTTTTTCTTTTCAAATAGAAAAAAAAAACTGCAAGAGATGAAGATTTTAAGGCTTTTTAGCTTGGGTATTTCCAAAAAAAGCTTGGGTTTAGTGGTTTTGTAATTGAGAATGGAATCTTGGCTGTTCTAAAAGCTAGGTTCCTTTCCTCTTTGATTCACGGGTACTCATAAAACTTGGACTTAAATCTTTGTTTTTCATTAAAGTTCAAGATAGGGTTTTGTGGGTTTGAAAATTAGTTATTTAGGAGCTTAGGGACAAAAACTTGGCTGTTCTAAACACTAGGTTCTCTCCATCTTTTCTCATGGTATTGTTAGAACTTAGAAATTTCATGTGGGTTAATCTTATAATGTAAGAAATGAACTTAGAAATTTTGCACTTCACGGAGTGCAAAATTGATTTTCTTGAGGGTGAATCTTGTTCGACACCTGTTGGACTCCCCATGGAAGAACCAGCCCCAGGATCTTTTTTTGTTTTGATTTCCTTGAGGGTGAATCTTGTTCGCTTTGTTCTCTATCCTTGGTATTCCGAGATTCAGACATGTAAGTCCTGGTAATTGTGTTCATAATATTGAGCTGGCCATAGAGTATATACGTTAACTATTTAAAATGCCCAGGGGTGGTTAAACTTTGTGTTTATGATGGTTGGATTTTTGTATTGGTTTAAGTCCATACACATGCATGCATTGAACCTTAGATCTCCCGTTCAAGAATCTTTATGTGACAAGTGTATTTTTTGTGTCACCTATTTGGATAGATTAGTTGTAAACTATGACGTTTAATTCTCTTGTGGGCCTAAATGCAGGTTAACAACTTTTCGGTCTTGTTGTGATAAAGTATATTTGTCTGTATATGATTCTTGAATTGTCCGGTTGGATAGTTTGGGAATGTATAATCTCCAGTATAGTCAGTTGCTCATGGTTTGTCCAGATTGAGGAAAATTTTTTCAGTCATTTCTCTTGTTCTCTGGTACATATTTAGACAATGTGACATGCTTGCCCCTAGTCTAAGTCGTGTACTTGGAGAACTATAGGGAAATGCTATCAAAATTTCCTTCAAATGGAACAAAACACTTGAGCTATTGACTTTTGGGGATTATGCATTCCTGAATGGGATATGAACACCCCACCCATTAGAAGAGGAGTTGATGAAGATAGAAAGCATGCATATATGCATACATATTGTATAGATGGTGAAGTCAGTTGATACATGTTTTATTGTAATTGACTAATTTGATAAACTTTTGCTTTCTCTCAGAATAGCTAACGAAGAAGGTTTTAGAAAACACTAATCTTATACCTCATGGATTGGAATGTCAAGGTACTTTTTGTGCATAAGTTTTTATGAAGCACCGTATGATAAAGTGTTAGTACCTAAGCAATTGTGAATGCATTTTTTGTATTACATAGGGTGTCAAAGGAATATATAAAAGGAGTGAAGCAGTTTATAGATTTTGCATGAGCTCGTGGAGCGACTAATAACATTGGCAGTATAAAGTGTCTATGTCTCAAATGCAACAATACGGTTTATCAAGATAAAGTCATAGCGTATGACCATATGATTTGCTATGGATTCGACTTGAATTATAAAATCTGGTTTTATCACGGGGAAGACATTTTACAACACACCCGTTGGCAAAGTGCTTCAAAATCCTGATGTGGAAGACAAACAAAATAAGATGGAGGATTTGGTGCACGATTTGTTTTGGATACCAAATGAAGATGAGGGTACTAGTAGTCAGGATCCCAATCCTGAGTCTGATAGATTTTTCCAATTGGTACGGGATGCAGGACAGGCTTTGTATCCTGGATGTTTGAATCACACGAAGTTTTCTTTCATCGTAAGATTATATCAGATTAAGTGTCTTAGTAAATAGAGCAACAAATCATTCACCTTGTTGCTGGAGTTGTTGAGGGAGGTACTCCCCGAGGGGTCAACACTACCAGATATTTACTTTTAGACCAAAAAAGTGATGTCCAACTTGGTGCTTGGTTATGAAAAAATCGATGCATGTCCCAATGATTGCATGCTTTATTGGAAAGAGTCTGCAAACAAGGAAGTATGTGATATTTGTGGTGAACAAGATGGAAGATAGGAGATGATCAATTGGGAGGAAAGAAGAACAAAACTCCGGCAAAGATTTTGCATCACTTCCCGTTGAAACCTAGGTTACAAAGATTGTTCATGTCATCCAAGACTGCTTCTAAAATAAGATGGCATGATGAGGGTCGAACTAAGGATGAGAGGTTAAGGCATCCTGTAGACTCACCGGCTTGGGTAAATTTAGAAAACAAGTACCCAATTTTCGCTTCAAATGCTCGCAATGTGAGACTTGGGTTGGCGAGTGTCAGCTTCAATCCATTCAGGATAATGAGTATTGCTCACAGCACATGTAGAACCCCGGACTTTTTCACTCTTAATGCATGACACTTTCGTAGCCATTTTGCTTTTAATGTAGTACAAATAATAAATAAGGATGAAATTGAAAATTCCGATGTCAGAAATGTTCATTTTCGAAGTACGAACCCAACGCAAGTTGAATTGTCAAAATCCGACGAACGAGTCAAAAGATATGGCCAAAACAGTTTGGACCTACAGACCACTGATCGCTCGGTGCATGGAGCGATCGATCGGTCCAAAACTGATCGATCGGAGGCTATCGACTGGTCGAAAAATTTGTATGGGGAAATTTTCTAGAGAGTTGATTTTTGGTCGAGAGCTCGGTCAACACACCGATCGCTCGGTAGGCAACTGATCGATCGGTCATAACCACCGATCGCTCGATCTTCGCGTTTTTGCAGAATTTTCATTAAGGGTGTTTTCATCTTTTGGACGTTTCACTCATGCCTAAAAGGCTTTGCCCGAACATTTAAGGGTTCATACACAACACTTAGAGTCTTTTGAGAGATAGAGAGAAAGGAGAAAGGGTTCCCTAACCTAGGGTTTGCTTTTGGGGAGAAATCAAAGGGGTTTCAAGACCCACAATCACCTCAAGCTTAGATTGCTTCAAGATTCTGGTTCAAGCACTCGTGGAGCTCGTGTTCCAAGCTAGGGCAGCGCCTCACAAACGTTTTTGGAGGAGTTTTCTTCCTCATTGATCAAGGTCTGTACTTCTTGCTACCCTCTTAGTTATAGTTCATCTTTTCCTCCATGTTTCTTTGTTTTCCTTCACCTATACTTGTGCTATGAGTTGGGATGTGTGGATGTTGTGAATGGAGATAAATTGGGCGATTGGATGCCAATGGTTGTGTTGTGATAATTGAAATGGGGAGGGCATTGTATCTATAATGAACAACCATGTATGATGGAATTATCACCCACCTAGAAAAGCATGTTGTAGGGTTAACAAATAATGAACATACCATGTTTGATGGAATGCCAAGGTGAATAAAATGAATAATAAATTAAGAAAATACATGCTTAAAGTTTATGGAAATTGTTTGGGTTATGATAGTGTGTTTTCATGCTTTCCCTAAATTGTTTAATTTGTTACTTGTTTAAATGATGATGTGCAATGTATTGTGAAATCCCTAATCATGTCATATTTAAATTCAATTGCAAGTATGCACATGACTTCCATGAGCACGGCATGCATGACATGATTTATCGTATTTTCAAGAACGAAGTTTAGAGGTGGGACATATCCTACGATATGTTTTCTCTCGCTTTTCACAAGAAAACAAGAACAAACATTCCACGAGGGGTTTCCCCTCACTCACAAGTGCATAGCATAAAAGAAGGGCCTCCCTTCCCTCGTAAGTACATATATATCATGAAGAAGGGTCTCCCTTCCCTCTCAAGTGCATTGCATAAAGAAGGGTCTCCCTTCCCTCTCAAGGCATCTCACAAGCGCATCTCACAAGTACATCTTACAAGTGTATCTCACAAGTTACATGATCATAAGCAAGCACGCATGGCATGGCATGGCATAACACGCATGACATGCTCGACAAGATCAAGCAAGACAAACATGACAAGCTTTCAAGTATGAAAATGATATTTCAAGTCAAGTCAAGTGCACGATGATTTCAAGAGGTTTTATCGGCTTTTTACGAAATGCAAGCATGATTATAAATTGCTTTACTTCCTTGTATGACATGAATTGTTCTCATTTTAATTGCTCCTGCTTCATATATTGCTATGTGTATGCTATGACTGTTGGTTAGTGTTTGGTACCCACTGAGTATTCCATGCTCAGCCGTACTTCTTATGTCGGCAGGTGATAGCAGAGTGGCTACTCCTTTTGATGTCTGTGCTTCGAGCCCGTGGGTGGAGGAGGAGTACGTTGAGGAGCCTGTGGAGGAACCTCAGGGTGAGGGTTATTATTAGGTGGTGGTAGATTCTAAGTGGATAGCTGTGGGTGAGTTGAGAGATGTATATCCATGTATTTTGGCGGGCCTGTCCGCACTTTCTTTTGGACTCGTTTTGTGTAACTCGGATCAATTATGTATATACATAGAGGTTTGGTCAAGTCTTCCACTGTGCTATGTTAGTGTATGTTCCAGCTGTTATATCCTCTTTGTATATGCTCTGTGGACTTTCACAGGTTATTTTGGTCAAGCAAGTCATGAAAGTCATGATTGGTCGTCCAAGATTCACTCTAACTCCTAGGGTGAGTTTTGGGTTGCGACAGCACATGGCCCGTGGTTCTTATTCCATACAACTTACCTCCATGGATGTGCATGAAGCAGCCAAACCTAATTCTGTCCTTGCTTATTCCCGAACCGGGACAAGAAATGTCATTGATGTCTACATGAGGCCTCTAGTTGAGGAGTTGAAGGACTTGTGGGAAAATGGGTTATCAACTTATGATGCCTCGAAGAAGGAGACATTTGTAATGCATGCGACATTGCTTTGGACCATTAACGACTTCCCTGGGTATGCCATATTGTCAGATTGGAGTAAGAAAGAAAAGTTGGCATGCCCTTCATGCCACAAGGACACTTACAGCCGACACTTGTCTAAGAGCATGAAACAATATTACATGATCCGGAGAAATTCGAGTGCTTTGGCACTGTAGAGTATGGATGTGCTCCAATTACAATGTTTGGGTCTGATGTGTTGCGTCAGTTAGAGGGTATTACTTTCTCCCTTGGGAAGCAGAGGAATAGAAGATGAGTAAGGCAAACGGGTCCTGAGATCATGCCATATAACTGGAAGAAGATGAGTATATTATTTGAGTTGTCATATTGGGAGCACAATTTTGTTGAGACACAACCTTGATGTAAAGCATATTGAGAAGAATGTATGTGACAATGTGCTTAAAACTTTGTTGGGTTTGGAAAGAAAATCGAAGGATAGCTTAAAGGATCGTCTTGACTTGGTTGATATGGGCGTGCGACCTGCACTTCACCCTCAGTTACAACCTGGCACAAGCAAAGTTTATCTACCCCTGTATGCTTTTCGATGGACAAGAATGAAAAAAAGTTGTTTTGCAAAGTTTTGAAGAGTTTGAAGGTTCCATCGTCAAATGTTGCAAGACATGTTCATATTGGAGAGTGTAAAATTTATGGACTAAAGAGCCACGGCTCTCATGTCATAATGCAACAATTCCTACCACAAACTGTGAGGAAGACATTGCCGAAGAATGTAATTTCAGTCCTAATTGAATTGAGTAAATTTTTTCGAGTATTATGTTCCAAAGTTTGTTAGGTCGAGGTTTTCATATGGTTAGAGGAGAAAATTGCTATTACACTTTTCCATCTAGAGAGAATTTTTCCCCCGACATTATTTGATGTTATGGTGCACTTGCCTATACATCTTGCTATTAAAGTAAGGTTAGGTGGACCAGTACAATACCGGTGGATGTATCACATCGAAAGGTACGTCTTCAATTATAGTGTATAAAATGACTAAAAATATTGTTAGTTTTGTTGAAGAATGTCTTACCATAATGTAATTCACATAGGTACTTATTTACACTAAAATCGTATGTGCGCAATCGAGCTCAGCCAGATGGTTGTATTGCAGAAGGGTACTTGGAGGAAGAATGCTTGAAATTCTGCTCAAGATATCTAAATAATGTAGAATCAAGATTGAACATATTAATGAGGAATGACGATGAAAGTGTGATAGGTGGTGCGCAACCATTCTCTCTAAGAGAATTAGAATGGCAGCAAACACATCGTTATGGGTTTTTCAACTGCGATAAAGTGACAACATATGCAGAGTAAGAGCACAATTATGGTATATTTTGTTAATTATTTTTATTATTTTTTTCTTTTTGAATTTAAAATGAATGAAAAATTATTTATTATTTGTAGGCAGCACATGAATATACTTAAGATGACAAATCCAAGACTTAGAGCGCCCCCCCACGAACTCCAAAAAAAGCACAACGAACAGTTTGTTGATTGGTTTAGGGTCTATGTAAGTCTTAACTTATGAATTTTGCACAACACAGTAGTTATGTTTTGATATATGAATTAATCTTATATGGTCTTCAAATAGGTTGAAAGGCTGAGAGATTCAGGTAATCCGGTTTCTGATGAGATTACATGGATTGCATACGGTCCACAAAATTTGGCAAAATATTTCAGGGCTACGTCATAAATGGATATAGGTTTTGTACTAAGGATAGAGAGAAAGGACGCAAAAGTCAGAATAGTGGTGTTGCGGTCACTACAACAACTCCTTGTTATACATCTTATAGAGATAGGACCCCCATTGCAGGTGATATACCCTATTATGGTCGCTTAACAGAAGTAGTCGAATTGACGTACTCTGAAAGCCTAAAATTTGTATTGTTTAAGTGTGACTGGGTTGATGTGAGGTCACATGGTAGAGGAATAAAGACTGGTGCATATGGGTTTATGCTTGTGAACTTCACACGCTTGCTCCCGGTAAATTTAGAGTCTCATGAACCCTATGTTATGTCATCTTAGGCAGAGCAAGTATTTTATGTCGAAGATCTAAATCTTCAATGCAAACACAACTGCGGCAAGCTCCAAGTCGTGCATAGGATAGTTCTTTTTATGATCCTTCAACTGCCGGGAAGCATAGGCGATGATATTCCCGAGCTGCATAAGAATACATCCTAACCCGATATTCGAGGCATCATTTTAGACTACGAAACCGCCACTCCCAAATGGCCCTGTGAGAATGGGGGCCATAGTAAGCCTCTTCTTCGACTCCGTGAAGCTCGTTTCGCACTTGTCACTCCAAGCGAACTTAGCATTTTTTCACGTTAAGTACGTGATCAGTGCCGCTAAGCTGGAGAATCCCTCTATGAATCTCCTATAGTATCCTACCAAATCGAGGAAGCTACATATCTCGATAACACTCTTGGTTCTCTCTCATTTCATCAGTACCTCTATCTTTGCTGGGTCTACTGAAATACCCTCGGCAGATACCACGTGGCCAAGAAATACCACTTTCTCTAACCAAAATTCACACTAACTCAACTTGGCATATAGTCTATGCTTTAGAATTGTCTCAAGTGTAAGGCGAAGGTCTCGATAATGATCTTCCTATGTCTGGGAATACACCAAGATATCGTCGATAAAGATAATGATGCACCTATCGAGACAAGGTCTAAACACCCGGTTCATTAAATCCATGAATGCTCCAGTGCATTCATTAGACCAAAAGACATGACTAGGAACTCGTAGTGCCCGTACCGAGTCCTAAAGGTAGTCATGGAAACATCTTCAGCCTTGATCTTCAACTGGTGATAACCCGATCGGAGATCAACTTAGACAAAAATCTTGCTCCCTTCAGTTGGCCAAACAAGTTGTCTATCCGTGACAATAGATAACGATTCTTGATCGTAACCTTGTTCAACTGCCTATAGTCGATGCACATTCTCATTGACCCATCCTTCTTCTTTACGAAGAGTACTAGGGCTGTAGAACCCCGGAATCCGAGTTTACTATGTTATGAACAGTGTTAGTAAATAGGGCCCTTGTATGGTGTGTGTAAAGGCCTAAAGCCTTCCATTTTGTTTTTGGTAGTATGGTGAGTCGAGTGAGGATTTTAGATACGTGTGTTGAGTCTCAAAAAGAGAGTATAAATATACTCTAAGTGAGTAAAAGCAAGGGTATATAAAATACCCTAAGTGCTTAAAGGGTTGTAAGTGAATAGTGTGTGAATAGTACAGTAAACAGTGTTGTGAGGTCCAAGGTTTTCCTAGGTGCTTGTGAATGATGTGAGGAGTTTATTATAGGTTTTATGGTGTGTGAGGGTACTAAAGAACCATCCTTGATGTTTATGGGTGTTAAAATTGTTGGCCAGGAAATGACCCTAAAGGGGGGGTGAATAGGGTCTAAGGCAGATTTAAAAACAAAAATATGAACTACAAGTTCAATGAGTGGAATAAAGAAAGATATGCAACAAGCTAAAATAATAGAATATTAAAAGAAGGAGAAAAGAGATAAGGAGAGGGCAAACTCAAGATTTGTTCTCGAGGTTCAGCAAACCAGCCTACTCCCTGCCTCAGCTTCCAGCTAGAGGATTCACAACGATTCCTTAATCGTACTGGCTCCTTCACAGGTGGAGTCCAAACCCTTACAATCTCTCTTATAGGTCGAGATATTACTTTACAAGCTCTCCTTTAGGCCAAGCTGAAAACCTCTCAAGAGCAAAACCTTCTCTTGGTATAACTGATGTAGCACCCCGGACTTTTCTATACTTAATGAATACCGTTTTCGTAGCTAATTGGCCTTTCTCATAGTCTAATTAATAAATAAGGGAGAAATTAGAAATTCTGAAATGTTAAAAATGTTTGTTTTCGAAAGACGAATCCAACGCAAGTTGAATCGTCGAAATCCGACGAGCGAGTAAAAAGATATGGTCAAAACAGTCCAGACCTGCAGAGCACCGATAGCTCGGTCCAGTCAGCAATCGATCGGTCCAAAACTGATCGATCGATAGCTATCGCACGGTCAAAAATTTTGTATGGAGAAATTTTCCAGAGAGTAGTTTTTTGACCGGTTGCTCAGTCAAAGTACCGATCGCTCGGTAGGCAACCGATCGATTGGTTATAAACACCGATCGCTCGGTCTTCGCGTTTTTGCATAAATTTCAGTATAGGCTTTTTCGTCTTTTGGGCGTTAAACCCTTACCCATAAGGGCTTGCTCGACCCTCTGAGCCCTCATTCACTACACTTAGGGATATTTGAGAGAGAGGGAGAACAAAACTAGGGTTCCAAAGCCCCCTTTCCATTTGAGAGTAAGATCAAGGGTTTAAGCACCCAAGAGCATCCCTAAAAGCTTGGATTTCGAAAATCCAACCTCAAGCTCGTGTGGGACTCCTTCCCCAAGGTAGGGCAACGTTTTCCACGGCAACTTCAAGGGTTTCTTCCCCACACCAAGCCTTCTTCAAGCAAGGATCTTTCTTCTTGCAAGTTGGAGCTTCAATCAAGGTTTCTACCAAGGATCAAGCCTTGATTCAAGGTTAGTATACCCTACTAACTTTCCTTAGCAATAACCTAGGTTTTCTATTGTAAATGGTGATTCTTTATATTATGCTTTCCTTCCCTATGAATTGTATCATCTCAATAAATATAAATAAGATAAGGAAAAAGGATATGGATGTGTATGGAATGTTGATTAAGGCGATGGGATGCCAAATGTATGATGTGTGATATGTGTGGTGTGGAAAATGGAAAATGGAGGATGGGCATTTTACAAATAATAAACTTACCCTTATGTGATTGGATGGAAAATATGCATTAAAGAAGAAGAAGATGAACTATTAATGGACATCGTATGTTATGTGTTTGATAAATGCCTAACCTATGAAATGATGACTTAAAGGAATTGGATGTAAGCCTTATGTAATTGTTCTTGTAAATGATGACCCGACCAAATGTTATGTTGATCACCTAAATGTTTGCATGATATGCTATGAATTTAAATGAAATGCAATATCTCTTTTATTATCCTCATTCCCTTGATTGTCACTATTGGCACGTACACGAGCACGCATGTTAGCATGAACCGAGATTTCAAGAGCATGTGCATATAATAACCAACAAGAAAATATTGCATGTCAAGGAGGTTGGTAGCCCAAGGAGATTCGGGTACTAGCCTCTGGCTCACAAGAAAACCCAAAACACATATTGTCAAGGAGGTTGGTAGTCCAGGGACATTCGGGTACTAGTCTCTGGCTCACAAGAAAACTAAACAAGTAATAAAAATCACATATTGTCAAGGAGGTTAGTAGCCCAGGGAGATTCGGGTACTAGCCTCTGGCTCACAAGAAAACCATGTATATCAAGGAGGTTGGCAGCCCAGGGAGATTCGGGTGCTAGCCTCTGGCTCATAAGTTACAAGATGCAAGTTTACAAGATGATGACAAGACATTCATGCATGCACGCATACATGGTTTCCACAAGGCATACCGAGATATGGAAACGGTTTTTCAAGCATGAGTTTTATCGGCGTTTTTGCATTCATGCATGTGTATCAAGATGATAATATTGCTCCATGTTAATATTGTTTAATTCTATGATTTTACTATTGCCTTGAATTGATGATTGGTATTGTATTACTCTTTGCGTGTTTATTATTGTTATGGTTAGCTAGTAGCTTGTACTCGCTGAGTATTCCATGCTCAGCCGTACTTTCATGTCGGCAGGTACTGAGGGAGCCCTCGACCCGGAGCCTTGGGTCGAGGAAGAATATATGGAGGAGAGAGAGCCATCTATCCCAATGCAGTCTCAGGCGGACTGAGACCTTGACGTGTAGCCGTACCTTGACTACTGTTGAGGGGAGAGTACGAGGGGATTTTTGAGTAGTTGTGACATTTTGATAGGTGGGCCTATCCACCTTAGACTTAGACATGTTTTTGTATATATGTTAACTTGGAATACCATTTGAGAACTATAGGAGAAATGAAAAAGTTAGTTTACGCTTCCGCATTTATGTTTAGCTTCCGCACTCTGATCATCATTGTTTTAGTACTGAAATTATCGTGTTCTTGACAGGATGGTTTGGCAGGTACATTTAGTCACGCCTAAAGTATCCCTAAGCTCCTAGGGGTATTTTGGGACGCGACAAAGGTGGTATCAGAGCCCTAGGCATTAGAGTCCCTAGGGTCGCGTAGTACTCGATACCATAATTGAACAAGGCATTAAGTGTTAGGAAAGAGTGTATTCCAAGTATAGACTAACAAGTTAGTCTTAGTCAAATGGGTTGAACTTCAACCAAACTTAGAGTCCTACGCTAGGAACATAGATTGTATGTTATGATGTTGTGTTATGTACCAGGTGTGCATTAATTGTGATGTGCTTATTAAATATGCTTGATGAATATGTATTGAGTGAATTGCAAAATTTGTACTAAATGCGTATCCATGTTAGAGTCATGTTGTATTGTCATTCTCAGGAGAAATCATGAGACGCAATACCCAGGGTCGCGGGTACAACACGAGGGGCAATGGAGGTGATGCTCCATCGGGGGATGATCAACCTGACTTTGCCCAAGCATTCGCATCCATAGCCGAGACTTTGGCTATGTTGGCGGCAAGGCAACCGGCCACTCCGCCTAATGCCGCACTTATACCGACTCCTCCTAACCGAGCTCAAGCCGGGATAGAAGCTTTCCGAAGGAAGAGGCCTCCACCATTTTGTAGGAGTATTGACCCGCTTGTTGCCGAAGGATGGGTTCAGTAATTAGAAAAGATATTCTCTGTATTGGCGCCTACGGAGGTGGAGAGGGTTACTTGGGCCGCCTTTATGCTCGAAGGTGAGGCCGATCATTGGTGGAAGTCCGCACTTCTGACCCGAGAGTTGACCCGACAAGGTCAAGACTAGACTTGGGAGGAATTCTTGGACATTTTCAATAAGAAGTACTTCCCGGTCGGGATGAAAGAGAAGATGGAAGTTAAGTTTATTACCTTGGAGCAAGGTAATATGTCAGTAGCCGCTTATGAGGCTAAGTTTTTGGAGCTATCTCGGTTTGCTCCACATATGATAGCGACCGAGGCTATGAAAGCCCGGAAATTTGAGAGGGGATTGAAGGCCTACCTCAAGGACCGAGTCTCAATGTTCAAACATGAGACATATTCAGAAGTAGTGGACAAGGCACTGTTGGCCGAGTCGAACTCCGAAGAGTTCTTCAAGAGAAGAGGAATGGAGAAGGGACAGTCGAGTAGTTCAGGGGAGAAAAGAGCAAGGACTAGCTTGTATCAGTCCGCAGGGCTGGCTCAGTCACAGAGGATATATTCGGCACCACAGGCTCCCCGCCCTTTTGCTCCACCGGCTTTTCGCCCAGCTTTTGCTCAGGCTCCTCGCCCCGCAGTGATTCAGGCTACGGGATATACTCCTCCCACCTATGCACTTGATATCTGCACCCTTTGTGGAAGGAGGCATCCACCGGGAGAATGCCGGAGGGTTACAGGAAGTTGCTTCCATTGTGGCGACCAAGGCCACATAGTTAGAGATTATCCCTGATGTCACAGTCTACACGGCCTCCTCACCCGACCACACAGGGCCGAGTCTTCGCCCTGTCAGAGAGAGACGCACGTGCATCCAACGATGTCGTGCAAGGTACGCAAAATCCTAGAGTTTAAGTTGTGTAAGATTTCTATGGTTGATTTTGTGACTATTATTAGGGGTTACCTATGTGTGATACTTGTTACTATTTGAAATCTACTGATATTAGTTACTTAATCGCATAGGCACTTTATTAGTGAACGAGTGTTTCGCTCGAGTGTTGATAGACACAGGATCTACTCACTCTTTTGTCTCACCAAGTTTTGCAAAGGGCTTTTTGACTGAGGCTACTCCGTTGAAGCGTGAGTTGACCATTGCAACTCCACTCAGCAAGTCAGTTGATACGGACAAGATATTCAGGGATAGTGTGGTTCAAGTGGGGGAGAATGAACTGTTAGCCGATCTTATCGTCCTGGATTTCCAAGACTTGGATTTTGATGTCATCCTAGGGATGGATTGGTTGTCAAACCACCATGGACATGTTGCGTGTTTTGAAAAGATGGTGAATTTCAAGCTGGAAGGAGTCAAACCTTTTCACTTCCGAGGATTGAGAGAAAGGGATATTGCTCGCTTGGCAGCTTTGAGCTTAGCGAACCCCAAAGCACAAAACTCCTCGGCTATTCCCGTTGTGAGTGAGTTCTTAGATGTGTTGCCGGAAGAACTTCCCGGATTGCCTCCTGACCGAGAGATCGAGTTCGCTATAGAGCTTGCTCCGAGGACCGCTCCGATTTCAAGGGCACCGTATAGAATGGCCCCTATAGAGCTTAAAGAATTGAAGAAACAGATTGAGGAGTTACAACAACTTGGTTTCATCCAACCAAGTGTCTCGCCGTGGGGAGCTCCGGTTCTCTTTGTGAAGAAGAAAGACGGGTCAATGAGAATGTGTATAGATTACCGTCAGTTGAACAAGGTAACTATCAAGAATCGTTATCCCTTGCCAAGGATAGACGACTTGTTCGACCAACTGAAGGGAGCGAGATTTTTCTCCAAGATTGATCTTAAATCGGGGTATCATCAACTAAAGATCAAGTCGGAGGATGTTCCGAAGACGGCTTTCAGGACTCGGTATAGGCATTACGAGTTCCTGGTCATGCCTTTTGGGCTGACGAATGCACTGGCGGCGTTCATGGATTTGATGAACCGGGTGTTCCGATCATACTTGGATCGATGTGTGATTGTGTTCATCGACGACATTTTGGTGTATTCCCAGACACGGGAAGATCACGCACGAGACCTCCGCCTTGCTCTAGAGATGTTGAGAGAGCATAGGCTATATGCCAAATTGAGCAAGTGTGAATTCTGGTTAGAGAAAGTGGCGTTCTTAGGCCACGTAGTGTTGGACGAGGGTATTTCTGTAGACCCTGCAAAGATAGAGGCAGTTATGAGCTGGGAGAGACCCAAGAGCGTCACTGAGATACGTAGTTTCCTCGGGTTGGCAGGCTATTACCGGAGATTTGTGGAGGGATTCTCCAGTTTAGCTGCACCTCTCACTTACTTGACGAGGAAAAATGCCATGTTTAGTTGGAGTGACAAATGTGAAGTGAGCTTCCAAGAGTTGAAGAAACGCCTCACCACGGCCCCCGTCCTTACTGTGCCATCCGGACATGGTGGTTATGAGGTATATAGCGATGCTTTGCATATCGGACTTGGGTGTGTCCTTATGCAGCATAAGAAATTCATTGCCTACGCATCAAGGCAATTGAAGGAGCATGAAAAGAATTACCCCACTCACGACTTAGAGCTCGCTGCGGTTGTGTTTGCATTGAAGATTTGGCGACATTATCTTTATGGGGAACAATTTGAGGTATTCACAGATCATAAAAGCCTTAAGTATTTGTTTTCCCAGAAAGAGCTGCACCTGAGGCAAAGAAGATGGGTAGAATTTTTGAAAGACTACGAGTGCTCCATTCAATACCACCCGGGCAAAGCGAATGTAGTAGCCGATGCTCTTAGCCGGAAGCTTACTGGACTTTTGGCGCATATGATGCTGAAGGAGTGGAGGTTGCTGGAGGATGCATCCAACCTCGACATCAGTTTTAGTCTCCCCACCTTTGGGCCAGTAATGGCTAACATCACAGTTAGGCCTTTTATGCTGAGCATGATCCAGGAGTTGCAGGAAATGGATGTTGAGCTACTTTCTTGCCGAGACAAGTCAGTTAAGAGTGGCAACAAGGATTTTACGGTGAGGGATGATGGGATTATCACTTTTAAGGGAAGAGTATGTGTCCCAACCGATGAGAAGCTTAAATGAGAAATCTTATACGAGGCTCATCGGTCCAAGTACACCGTTCACCCCGGAGGTACCAAAATGTATTGGGACTTGAAAAAGCACTTTTGGTGGCGGAACATGAAGTGAGAAATAGCGGAGTATGTGTCTAAATGCTTGGTGTGCTAACAAGTCAAAGCCGAACACAGGAGACCGGCCAGACTTTTACAGTCTCTCCCTATTCCCGAGTGGAAATGGGAACATATCTCTATGGATTTCATTGTTGGATTGCCAAAGACAGTTAAAAAGACTGATGCTATATGGGTTGTTGTTGACAGACTCACGAAGTCCGCCCATTTCTTACCGTACCGGACTACTTTCAATTCAAATCAGTTGGCTGCATTGTATATCCAAGAAATAGTTCGGTTGCACGGGGTGCCAGTGAGCATTGTGTCGGATCGGGACCCGAGGTTCACATCCAGGTTTTGGAAAAGTTTTCAAGGTGTAATGGGTACCCGGTTAGACGTTAGCACAACTTTCCATCCACAGACGGATGGGCAAACCGAGAGGGTGAATCAGGTGATAGAAGACATGCTTCGAGCTTGTATGCTGGATTTTAAAGGAAGTTGGGAAGATCACCTACCTTTGGTAGAATTCGCCTACAATAATAGCTTCAGGCAAGCATACAGATGGCGCCTTTTGAGGCTTTGTACGGAAGAAGTTATAGATCCCCGTTGTATTGGGATGAAGTGGGAGAAAGAAAAATTTTGGGCCACAAGTTGATTGAACAAACGGCGGATAGAGTCAAACTCATCCGGGAGAGGTTGAAGACCGCACAAGACCGACAGAAGAGCTATGCCGACACCCGTAGACGGGACCTTGATTTTCAAGTTGGGGACTTTGTTTTTGTCAAGATTTCACCGACCAAGGGTGTTATGCGATTTGGGAAGAGGGGCAAGCTTAGCCTGAGATATGTGGGTCCATTCGAGATCATTACTAGAGTCGGTGAGGTAGCTTACCGTGTTGCGTTACCTACTTATATGACGGCGGTCCACAATGTATTCCATGTCTCTATGCTCCGAAAGTATATCCTAGATCCTTCTCATATCATCGAGTTGGATCCGATAGAGATTCGAGAGGACCTCACCCTAGTGGAACAACCGGTGCAGATCTTGGATAGGCAAGATCAAGTCTTGCGCAACAAGACCATTCCCTTGGTCTTAGTAAGCTGACAACACCAATCAAGGGAGGAAGCTACATGGGAACGAGAAGCCAAAGTACGAGAAAAGTATCCTCAGTTACTTGTTTAGGGCCTTGACATTCCCTTGTATTTTGGTCTTGTGCATGTATGTATCATCCAAATTTCGAGGATGAAATTTTTGTAAGGGGGGGAGAATGTAGCACCCCGGACTTTTCTATACTTAATGAATACCGTTTTTGTAGCTAATTGGCCTTTCTCGTAGTCTAATTAATAAATAAGAGAGAAATTAGAAATTCTGAAATGTCAGAAATGTTCGTTTTCGAAAGACGAATCCAACGCAAGTTGAATCGTCGAAATCCGACGAGCGAGTCAAAAGATATGGTTAAAATAGTCCAGACCTGCAGAGCACCGATCGCTCGGTCAAGTCAGCGATCGATCAGTCCAAAACCGATTGATCGGTAGCTTTCGCATGGTCAAAAATTTTGTATGGGAAAATTTTCCAGAGAGTAGTTTTTTGACTGGTTGCTCGGTCAGAGTACCAATCGCTCGGTAGGCAACCGATCGATCGGTCATAACCACCGATCGCTCGGTATTCGCGTTTTTGCAGAAATTTCAGTAAGGGCTTCTTCGTCTTTTGGGCGTTAAACCTTTACCCATAAGGGCTTGCTCGACCATTTGAGCCCTCATTCACTACACTTAGGGATATTTGAGAGAGAGGGAGAAGAAACTAGGGTTCCAAAGCCCCCTTTCCATTTGAGAGTAAGATCAAGGGTTTAAGCACCCAAGAGCATCCCTAAAAGCTTGGATTTCGAAAATCCAACCTCAAGCTCGTGTGGGACTCCTTCTCCAAGGTACGGCAGCGTTTTCCATGGCAACTTCAAGGGTTTCTTCCCCACACCAAGTCTTCTTCAAGCAAGGATCTTTCTTCTTGCAAGTTGGAGCTTCAATCAAGGTTTCTACCAAGGATCAAGCCTTGATTCAAGGTTAGTACACCCTACTAACTTTCCTTAGCAATAACCTAGGTTTTCTATTGTAAATGGTGATTCTTCATATTATGCTTTCCTTCCTAATGAATTGTATCATCTCAATAAATATAAACAAGATAAGGAAAAAGGATATGGATGTGTATGGAATGTTGATTGAGGCGATGGGATGCCAAATGTATGATGTGTGATATGTGTGGTGTGGAAAATGGAAAAAGGAGGATGAGAATTTTACAAATAATAAACTTACCCTTATGTGATTGGATGAAAAATATGCATTAAAGAAGAAGAAGATGAACTATTAATGGTCATCGTATGTTGTGTGTTTGATAAATGCCTAACCAATGAAATGATGACTTAAAGGAATTGGATGTAAGCCTTATGTAATTGTTCTTGTAAATGATGACCCGACCAAATGTTATGTTGATCACCTAAATGTTTGCATGATATGCTATGAATTTAAATGAAATGCAATATCTCTTTTGTTATCCTCATTCCCTTGATTGTCACTATTGGCACGTACACGAGCACGCATGTTAGCATGAACCAAGATTTCAAGAGCATGTGCATATAATAACCAACAAGAAAATATTGCATGTCAAGGAAGTTGGTAGTCCAAGGAGATTCGGGTACTAGCCTCTGGCTCACAAGAAAACCCAAAACACATATTGTCAAGGAGGTTGGTAGTCCAGGGACATTCGGGTACTAGTCTCTGGCTCACAAGAAAACTAAACAAGTAATAAAAATCACATATTGTCAAGGAGGTTGGTAGCCTAGGGACATTCGGGTACTAGCCTCTGGCTCACAAGAAAATCATGTATATCAAGGAGGTTGGCAGCCCAGGGAGATTCGGGTGCTAGCCTCTGGCTCACAAGTTACAAGATGCAAGTTTACAAGATGATGACAAGAGATTCATGCACGCATACATGGTTTCCACAAGGCATACCGAGATATGGAAACGGGTTTTCAAGCATGAGTTTTATCGGCGTTTTTGCATTCATGCATGTGTATCAAGATGATAATATTGCTCCACGTTAATATTGTTTAATTCTATGATTTTACTATTGCCTTGAATTGATGATTGGTATTGTATTACTCTTTGCGTGTTTATTATTGTTATGATTAGCTAGTAGCTTGTACTCGCTGAGTATTCCATACTCAGCCGTACTTTCATGTCGGCAGGTACTGAGGGAGCCCTCGACCCGGAGCCTTGGGTCGAGGAAAAATATATGGAGGAGAGAGAGCCATCTATCCCACTGCAGTCTCAGGCGGACTGAGACCTTGACGTGTGGCCGTACCTTGACTATTGTTGAGGGGAGAGTGCGAGGGGATTTTTGAGTAGTTGTGACATTTTGATAGGTGGGCCTGTCCACCTTAAACTTAGACATGTTTTTGTATATATGTTAACTTGGAATACCATTTGAGAACTATAGGAGAAATGAAAAAGTTAGTTTACTTTTCCGCATTTATGTTTAGCTTCCGCACTCTGATCATCATTGTTTTAGTACTGAAATATCGTGTTCTTGACAGGATGGTTTGGCAGGTACGTTTAGTCACGCCTAAAGTATCCCTAAACTCCTAGGGGTATTTTGGGGCGCGACAACTGAAGCAACAGCTTCAGTGCAAGAATCCTGGATTCTTGACTACTTTCAATAAATAAGTCTTGGATTGAGAATCCGAAATGAAAGCTCCTTAAATGAGCTGGATAAGAGTGAAATACGAACTCTAATAAAGTCTCTCAAAGGAAATGTGAATTGAATGAGCTCAAGAGAGATTTTTGGGGATTTTCTAAATGTGAGAGTGAGTGAGAATAAAACGTAATGAATGAGGGATCAATAGGAGTTATTGCAGTGATCAACAGTTGTATGTAGTTTATAAATGAACTCCTTTTATAACATTTTATCCAATAATACCATTGGGGTAGCATTAAATGCTTTTGGGTCCGTTACAAACTAGCCGTTATAAAAAAAATTCTGTTTCAGACATGATTTCGTCGACGAAGTGGAGTTCCCACTTGAGTTTGTAGCCGAATTCGAAATACAAAATTGGATTCTAAAAAATCCTGTAATGACTTCGTCGCCGAATTTTAACCCAACCAAAGATTTCGTCGCCGAAATCAAGAGGCAGAACTGAATTGAGAAAACTCTGTCATGACTTCGTCGCCAAATTCAATCTACCCAGAGAATTCGTCGACGAATTCAGAGTAAAAATTCTGAATTCAATCTAGAATCAGACCGAGGGATGTGATTAATTTCCTAGGTCAATTAGCTATACTCTTATCATAATTTTATGATTAATTAGAGCTTTAGAGTGATCTTAAAAAAGTGTCCTAGGCTCCTATGGTCAATCTATGATTCTTGAGCTTTTCAACTTACCATTCTTCTGAGGACCTTTTACATAAGTCCTATACATTCTCAGAATAACAAGTAAATACATTCAGAGTGATGAGAGATGATCTTGGCTTGACTTGGGTCTTGTGATTTTGCCTTTTGTCTTCAATGGTCCTGACTTGGACTAAGGTCTTATCTTGAATCTTCATCTTGTATTCAGTGAGTTGAACTTTCTCTTGGGTAATTTCCATCATTTTTCATGATTGAAGTGCTATCAACTTATGTAATCTGAAATGTTCACACACTTAAACGGGTTTATTAGTACCAAATATTTCATTATATTATTATGTTATTATCAAAATTATTAGGGCTACTTATGGTTGTAACCCTGAGGCTAACAAAAATAAAAAAGGGAAAGGTTCTAAGTGCTAGAGGATGGGGGAGGTCTTAACAACCCTCAACTTGTAGGATCCCTAGTTTTGTCGTCTCTCATCAGAATTGAGTGATTCTTAAGCCATTAGAAAGATATTAAAACCCTATTTAAGGTTCATGTTTATCACTTTTTCCAATTACGAGTAGAAGTTAAGCCAAATGTGGGATTTCTGAAACCTGGTCTGTTGTAAATATTGGTCTGCTGAAATTTATCCCAGGACCAGTTCACTTGTGGGCCCATTTCGACCCTTAAAAACTCAGAATTGGGCTTTATAAAAAAACATAATAGTTGTTCCCCTTTGAAAGAAGAATCCAAGCAAGTTGAATCGTCAAAATCAGATAAGCGAGTCAAAAGTTATGATCAAAATACCAAACTGGGAAAAACCTGCCCAGACAGAGTGCCATTTCGACGACGAATTGATCTGGGGGCTGAAATTCGTCGACGAATTCAACCTGAAAAAGGGCAAAAACGCCCACAAACAAGCTGTAACTCATCACCGACTTTGGGGGATATTTTCCTAAGATATTTTTGGGTTTTTGGAAACTTTTAGACTATAAATAGAAGGGGATTTCGTGAGTTTGATCTACTCAAACCCTAAGCTTAGATTTGTGAGAGATTGAAGAAGAGAAGAAGAAGAAGAAAGCTGAGAATTGTTTGGATGTTCTAAGTTCATGTTTTGCCATCAAAGGAAGAGTTCTTCTTGCCTTCTTGGTGTTCCAACACCTGGATTTCGATTCCAAAGTGAATCATCAAGTTGGGAATTCTCAGAAGTGAGTTCGTGGTTGGTGTTTAGAAGCAAAAGTGAAACTCTATTCTAGTTTCCAGATTTCTATAAGCTTCTCAAAGCTTGGATATTAATTCCTCAAGCTTTCTAAAAGGTCGTGATTGAAGGAAATCAATCCTTCAAAAGGTAGAACAATCTACTAACTACCTTGTTATGATTCATTCATGCTTAGTAAATAGTAAAGCATGTTTTTTGTAGAAATTGAGGTGTATAGCCTTGTTAGTAAGGTTTGTTGCATGTTCTTGAGGAAAGTAAGGCTTGTAGCCTTGTATGTATATACTACTATATAATATTAACATGAATGAAATGAAATAGTAAGTATTGATGTATGTTTTTGAGAAAACTAAGGCATATAGCCTTATATGCATATGCTATTGAAGGAATAAAACAAAATTGGGAATTTTACTATATTTGATGATTTCCTTGCTTAACCTATTGATCACAAATGGTGTATATCATCACCATGCTTTTATGATAAACTTGGTATTAAGCATGAGTATTAAAAGGAGGGTTTTACCGTAAAGTAAGCTTTAAATTATGATTTTTGCAAAATAGGCTAAGTAGCCATGTAAATGCTATGATAATTCCATGAGTGAAATTAAATGATCTATTCCAATTTTTTAAATACTCTCTACTATGATACTCACAAATACTCTATGCATATGACTAATGTTTAAAAGCTTTCCTTGATCTCTAAGATGCTCACATGTATTCGATGACGCTCACAAGTACTCTATGCACATGTATGACCGAGATTTCTCGTAAGAATAAGAAAGTAAAAGCTCATAAGGAATTCTCATAAGATAAAGCTCATAAGTAAATGCTCATAAGTGCTCACAAGTCTCATAAGCTCATAAGAATGCTAGTATGTCCGTCCATTCATAGTTCGGGTACTAGTAAAACTCATAAGAACACTAGTATGTCCATCCATTCATAGTTCGGGTACTAGTTAAAATATGTAATGCGTTCATAGTTCGGGTACTAGTTAAAATATGTAATGCTAATATGTCCGTCCATTATAGTTCGGGTATTAGTAGGATATGTACGAAGCTGGTATGTCCGTCCATTCATAGTTCGGGTACTAGTTAAGTATATACAATGAAGAAAGCTATGCATATCCGTCCATTTCATAGTTCGGGTGCTAGCCAAATGAAATAAGTGAAGCTTGATTCTCATAAGAAACTCATAAGTCTCATAAGACGATAAGACTAATAAGGAACTTTCAAGAATTCATAAGGTACTAATAAGCTAAGAATCTCATAAGCCATGCATAAGCTCTTAAGAACTCATAAGGTGATTCATATGGAACTCAGAAGACATTCAAGACTCATAAGATGTTTGAAATACGTTTTGTGAAAGTACGAACTCAAAGTATGATTTAAAGTATGCTTTTTAAGAATATGCAATTGTTATATTGTTTTAAACTTCTGCACTTTGATTATGCATATGTTCTGATGAACTGTACTCTGTATGACATGTTAATATTTTATAACATTGTCAGTTAGTAGTTTGTATACGCTGAGTATTCAATGCTCAGCCAAACTGTTATGTCGGTAGGTTCCAGGTTGGACGATCATGCTCCGAAAGCGAGGGTCGAGAAAGAGCTCGCTTGGAATCATCATGTTGATGATAGGTGCCTGGACACGTGGCCTTAGGGTTGAGGGAGAGTGACATGTATTTGGAGCTTCATTTTGGGGGTTTTGCAACAGACTTGAGTTGGTAACTCAAGGGATGGATTTTGTATAAAAGGTTTAGTTTTTCATTTAGTCCTAGTTGACTCTTGTACATGGAACCTTATTATATAAAATAATTTTCAGGTTCACTATTTTCTATGCCTTGTATGCTCTCTCTCACAGGATAGTAAGTAATCCTTATGTGTTATACAGGATGGTATGACACGGCGGTCATAAGCCAAATGTCTCCTAACTCCTAGGGGGTAGTTTGGGTCGTGACAGGGGCTCCCCACAGTGACACACTCGGTTGGATGAAACCGAGTTGTTGCAACTCTTCTATCTGCTCCTTCAATTCCTTAAGTTCAACTGGGGTCATCCTGTATGAAGCCTTAGAAATTGAAGCTGTGCCTAGAGCAAGCTCTATAGCAAACTCTATCTCCTTATCTAGAGGCAACCCCGACAATTTCTCGGGAACACATCCAAATACTCACTCACAATCGGGCTGGCTAAGGAGTCTCGTGCCTCCAAATTTGAAAGACTTAGAGCCGCTAGACGGGCTACATCTCGCCTCTGTAGTCCACGGAAGTGGAATGGCTTGACACCCTCTGGTTTAAAATTTACCATCATCTCAAAGGAAGCTACGTGTCCATGGTGTACAGTGAGCCAATCCATTCCTGAGAATAACATCAAAATCTAAGTCTTGGAACTCAAGGATGATCAGATTGATCGGCAATTCATGCTGCCCAATTTGAACTACACAATTCCGGTATCCTTGGTCCGTATCAACCAACTTGCCAAGCGGAGTCTAAATGGTTAACTGTTGATGTAGACGACTCGGCTCAGACAGGAAACCTTTGGCGAAGTTAGGTGACACAAAGGAATGTGTAGATCCCGTGTCAATCAGCACACGAGCTAAACACTCGTTCACTAGCAAAATGCCTGTATATTATAATTAGCTAAAGTTAATAATTTCAAGAACACACATAGAGTATGGTACAATAATATACACATAAGCAAACATATACAATATAATAACCATCAATTCATCCTTGAAGAATTTACAATTTTTTGCGTACCTTACACAACATCATCAGATGCATGTACATCCCTTTCTGTCAAGGCAAAGACCTGACCTTGGTTCACCTTACGAGGCTACTGTGTGGGCTGTGAAGGCCATGTAGGTCTAGAGGCTGAAGCTTATAAAGACCCTTACTGAGCAGTCTGATGAATTAGGGGTCTGCTCCCTGAGGTTGGACTTGCGACTATCAGCCTGGGCAATCTCTAATCATGTGACCCTTCTTGCCACAATGAAAACATCCACCCGATGCTCTCTGACACTCTCCAGTCAGGTGCCTTCGACCATAATAATTGCACTCCTCGAATGATGATGAGGATGTAGGCAGCACATATCTGGTGCCCTGAGAAAGAACGGGGCGAGGTGCTTGCGAAATAGTCGGACAAGGTACTGGTGGTGCCAAAGGAGGCCACTGTGTCTACGTAGGCCTAGGAGCTGGATACGGGGAAGTCCTGGCCCTCTTCTTTGGTGGTGCTGAGCCACTGGACTGACCCCTATGCATGACTCTCCCGAAGCTGCTCTCTCTCCTCCTAAAAAACTCCTATGAGTTCCTCTCAACGATCTTCGCCTTCTCCACAATCTCCCTCCAAGACTCCACCTGGAGTATAGAGACTCGGTCATTGATAAAGTTTCAGTCCATTCTCAAACTTCCTGACTCGCATCTCCTCTGTCGTGATCAGGTGTGGTGTGAATCGGGACAACATAATGAACTTGGCCTCATACTCGGCCACTCTCATCTCTCCTTGTACCAGAGACATAAACTCCATCTCCTTCTGCTATCTAACAATCTTGGGGAAATACTGCCCATAAAAGGCATCAAGGAACTCTCCCCAAGACCATGGCTCTCCTGTCTTGGTAGTGTCTCTCTGCCTCAGCGTAGCTCTCCACCAATGATCAGCTTCTCCTTCCACCATGAAGGTAGTCCGGTCTACTCTCTACTCATCGATGCAGCGAAGAGCATGAAATATCTTCTCCAGTTGTAGAATCCACACCTCTGGAACCATGGGTCTGAAGTCCTATAGAAGGTAGGTGGATGAAGACTTCGGAACGCCTCGAGTCCTAAAATATAATGTGTAGGAGGTGGATGTACCAGTGCAGTAGCAGTAGCAGGCAGTCTAGCTACTAGCGTGGTTATGGTCTCGACCATAGTATTTAGTAACTGAGATATGTCGGGTTGTTCATCACCCGATGGAGGGTCTCCTCCATTACCGTTACTCCTAGTCTGGTAACCACGACCCCGACCGCCACCTCTCATGATAAATCCTGAGGACATTAGAAGAACATGAGTCTGACTTGGAAACCAAACTTTACCGAACATAATAATATATTGAGCATAAAATATTTATAAAACATAAAGCATAAATCAATGCATATCACTCATAACATAAGAATATACTTAAGATTCGCTTGCTATGACTCAAGATTGGTTTAGTTTCAACCAGTTATGAACTAAGACTAAATGATTAGTCTATACTTGGAATATGACTCATTTCTCATCCTAATGCCTTGTTTCCATTATGGTATCAAACTCTAAGTGACCCTAAAGATCCTAATATTGATACCCACTCTGATATCAAACCTATCATTTAGAATTCACCTGAGTTCTAAGTTCAACTCAGAGAACAATCTAACCCTAGTGAACCTAATGCCTTAGCTCTGATACCACCTCTGTCGCGACCCAAAATAACCCCTATGAGTTAGGGATACTTTGGCACATGATGTGCAATATCCGATACCAAACCATCCTGTACAATATACAAGGCATAACATAGTGGAAACGTAAAATAGTGCGGAAGCGGAAGCGTAAACTTAAAATTTATTTTCTATACATGATCAGTATTCCAAGTTTGTACAATACATAAACCAAAACAAGAGTAGACATGCCCACTCAATCAAAATACAAAAGTAGTCTCTCTCTCTCTCTCACTCACTCTCAATAGTATCTAGGATAAGCCCATCTGTCAAGGTTCCTATCCTCTTCTAGCTAAGCCTCTGTCGGCTCCTCCTCACCATAGTCCTCCTCGACCCATAAACTGGGACACAGATTTTGAATTGACCTATCGACATAAAATGTACGACTGAGCATGGAATACTCAGCAAGCACAAACCACTAGCTAACAATGCTATAATGACAATACTATCACATGCAAGTACTTAAATGAATACCATTCATAAACTTCATGCTTAAAGTCCATCATAGAAAACCTTTCGTCAAATCTTATCTTTCATAGAAAACAAAACATCTTGTACATACCTTATGAGTTCTTATGAGTTCCTTGTGAGCTTATGAGTTCTTATGAGTTCCTTGTGAGCTTACAAGTTCTTATGAGCTTTATGATCCTTGGAGACTTATGCAAGATCTTAGACATGATCCATGGAGTTTGTGAGAACTTATGAGCCTTGTGAGCCTTGTAACCGATCTTAGACTTATGCATTTCTTATGAATTCTTAGAAGCCTTGCGAGACTTATGATCTTTGAAGTTTATGCAAGATCTAGACATGATCCTTGTGAGCATGAGGTAACCGATCTTAGAAATACCAACCCAAAGTTTGGCCTTGTCAATAGTTATGCACTTATGCTTTTTCTTATGAATTTTCCTTTGAAAAACCCTTCTTATGATTCTTGAAATACCATGCTTATGATAAAGCCACGGTTATGTAAAACATAGAGTGCGTGAAGTGCTTGTGAGCATCATAATATATATGGAAAGCTTCAAATATTGCATACAAGTACATACAAGACATATTAGCATCATGGTATATTTGGACAGTTCTAAAAATATAGACCATTTCCATTCATGGCATTACTTCACAAAAATCTTGGGTTTTAAGCCTAGCCCATCAACATCATACTTAGAATCATAGTTTATTGTAGGAAAATCACAACCATACACAAGCATAAATCATATTGATCCCTTTTATTGAAAAACCCAATCTTCAAAAACCTTTATTTACTCATTGGATCATAATAAAGTCATCTAGTAGAGAGTATTAGCAAATCATATTAAACATCATAATTTCAATCCTCTTTTTAATCTATATACAATAGCAAAGCTAGATAGTAGTAGTACTTACAATTTCTATTCCAAATCATAAATTCAATCCTCTTTTTACTTATTTGAATCATAACAAAGTTAGGTAATAGTAGGTACTTACTTTTTAGAATTTGAGAAAAGATTGAGAAGGCTTGAGAAGGTGTGATCCAAGCTTCAAAGAAGAATCCAAGCTTGAAGAAGGAATTTAAGCTCCACCTTGATCCCCAAATAGAAACCCTAGCTTCTTCCTCTTTCTCCCTCTCTAATTTCTACTCTTTGAACTCTCTTAGTATGCTTTGGGGGTTTATGAATCTCTAACCCACGAATTTTGGGTTACAGAGGAAAAGGGGGTGGTCAAAAGACTATCCTACCCTTAATGAAATGGTTTCACATACCAAATCAGGCAAAATCTCGGGTGCCCGATCGACCGGCTAGGAGGGATGGTCTATCAGCCATCCTAAAATGCCTACTGTCCAGCCCATTTTGGGTTTTTTCATGACATCCGGTCGACCGGGCAGGAGGGAGAACCCCCTATTGCCCTTCGTCGCCACAACCAGTCGATCAGGAATAGGGCCGGTCAATTGGGAACCTGTAGACTTGGCCATTTTTTTTCCTTTTTTCTCATTTTTCACACTTAGAGTGTGTCCACTCTTCCCTTAACTCACATAGAGTACTCCTACTCTTTTACCTTGGCTTTAGCACTCATCCAACATATCAAATTTGATTTCAAATTCTTTCATTCATTCCCCCTACAACAAAATACATATAAAGCATTTAGGCTAAAATCACTATTCACTGACACTATTCACCAAAATAAGAATTTAAATTCTAGGGTTCTACAAACTTTCCCAACAAAATTGGTTTAAAAAAAGAAAAATAACCAAGTACAGGGAACCAATTTGTAGGAGAAGTCCGCGGACAGGAGTTTGACTCCACGGACCCATGCCCAAAATCAGAAGGATAGTCCACAAGCTAATCCTGCAGACAAAAGGAAAAGTGACCTAGGCCACTCCGTGGGCAAGGGGCAATTCCCACCTGTGGACACCAATCAGGGTCCACGGACCCAAAGTTCAGCCAAACCCAAGGGTCCAGCCCAAGATTACTATGTTGGTAGAGTTGTATTCAACTCCGCGGACAGGACTAGAAACAGACCTGAGTCTGCGGATAGAAGAGTCCACAGATAAAGCCATCTCAAGAGGGAGAAGGAGCAGTAGATGGACACATGTCCATCCACAAACAATTCCCTTTCCAAAAAAAAGATAAGTTGGCAGCTAAAGGCCAACAGAAATAGGGTCCCTTTGGGATAGAATGTTGCCTAGATATGGACCCTATAGGGGGGTGAATAGGGTCAATGACAATTTTAAAATTTGTTCCCTTTAAATGCGGAAAATAAAAACTAAGGGAAAAGCAACTAAGCACGAGATAGATAAATAATAAAATGCACAAGAAGAAAGAGAAAGAGTTAAGAGATACAAACACAGATTTGTTTTCGAGGTTCGGCAAACCCAGCCTACTCCCCACCTCAAGCAACACCAGCTTGGAGGATTCCACTAAAGTCCACGACTGCATAGGCTTCTTAATCTGGTGAAGCCTAAACCCTTTTACAATCTCTCTTTCGGTTAAGATGGAACCTTCAACAACCCTTCTTTTGGTTAGGGGCAAACCGTCAACCAACAGAGAACAACCCTCCCTGTTTACCAAAGTAGCAGCTTCACTTGAAGAACATGCAGCTTCTTTGAATGGATACAATAAGAGATTTTGGATCTTAAATCCAAAAGAAAAACTCCTTTAAGAGTTGGATTTGAATGGAATATCAAACTCTAACAAATCTCTCAAGTGGAAGATTGGAATTTAGCTCAAAGAGAAAAACAGAATATCGTTTTACAGATTTGGGATTTTTAGTTCAAGAAAATGATTTTGAATGTAACAGTGTAAGAGTGAGTGTATTCATCATTGGATGGACCATCTAATCGGCTGAATGGTCCTCCTGATCGGCTGGATAGACCAAAAAGTTTCCAGTTTTTGGTTTTTCTAATTTTTAATGTCTTTTCTTTGACTTTAATGAGTTGCACGAATTCCAAAGTTTTTAATTATGTTAGTAAAACATGATTAACAACTCATAATGATCTTTTGAATGATCTAAGATGGATTAGCAAAGCGAAGCAACCCGATCAGTACATGTAGACAAATTTTGAAAAAATTTGTTCTATTCAGTCGATCACAAGGCTATGCCTGATCGACTGGATGGTCTACCTAATCGGCTGGATTGCCTATCTGATCGGCTGGATAGGCAAAATTTGTTTGCAGAATCCATTTTCGAAACTTTTAAGATAGGATTTGATTCCAAGGTTTTGTACTTGACCTTTATGAGTATGATGAACATGTTTTAAGGTCCTTAATCATATTTTAATAATTTTTTAAGGTACCTAAGGTCAATCTAAGGTATTTTGAGCTTTTTCACCAAATCAATCACTTGAGGATTTTTACAAGAAATCCTAAACAGACTACTACTACCTAGACAAAAGCCTTGATGGAGATGATCTTTAGGCGTCTATGGTCTTCAGTGGTAGTGTCTTCGAGACAAGCTTCCAAAATCATTTTTGTTGATAGTTAAACATCTTCTTGAAGCTTTTGATTTGGAATTTTCATGATGTCTTGATTTGGTCTTTTCATTGAAGGTTCTTGAATATGCTTGAAATCCCTTTTCGAATTCTTGAATTCTGTAGAATAAGTTGCTCATGAAAGACATTAGTATTACAAGATTCTTTTCATTATTTATGTCATCATTAAAACTAATTGAGGGTCATATGGTTGTAACCTTAGGGCTAACATAGAACTCAAACCCAATGACATCATCAATGATGTTATGAGATCAAGAAAAGAAAGGACGAACTTGCAAGTTTCTTTGAACGAAGCAAGGGGCATTAACAGCCGTGACAAAAGTCACCCGACTTTTAATGCAAGGTGTAGAGCCCCGAATCTTCATTTCACTAAGTAGTGAATAGTGTGTGAATAGTGTTCAAGTGTAGTCTTATACATTGTGGGTTTATGCTAATGGAAATGTTTGGATATATGGTGTACATGTGTTGATGGGTGTATATAGCCTAAAGGAGTGTGTTTTGAGTGTATAATGTACTGGAATTGGATTGGAGAAGGTCCAAGTAGTGGAAAAAGGGTTTTACAGCAAAAACAGGGGGGACCGATCACTCGGTGATAACACCGATCGACTGTTCATCTACTGATCGCTCGGTAGCTGTCGACTGGTCAAATGTTTTGTATGGGGAAAAATTCCAAAGAGAGTGTTTTGTAACCGATCTCTCGGTTGAAACCACCGATCGCTCGGTCCTGACCACCGATCGATAGGTTATACGCAGATTTTCTTCATTAAGGGTTTTTAAGTCTTTAACCATTACCCCTTTGCTTATAAAAGGCCCAACTCCTGCCTTAGGGTTTTAGAAACCCTTAAGGCATATTTTGAGGAGAGTTTGAGAGGAAAGAGGAAGGAGAAAGCTAGGGTTTGCTCAAGCTTGAAGGATCAAGTTTCTTCCCTTTGGTGTTTTTCAACTACGAACTCAAGGTTTTCATTTCTCCAAGCTTTTGGAGTCAATTTTATCAATTTGACCAAGGTAGATACATTCTACTACCAATCTTGTGATAGTACTAGTTACCACATGATGTTCTTCTCATTCTATACTATAAATCTTAGTTTGATATAGTGTGTGATGTTGTTTTATACTTGGATGTAAACTACCACTATTATGCACTCTATGTGTTTGGTTTAATGGCTCTAAGGGCGTTTAGTGCTTAAACATGTTATTACTCTCATATGTTCACATGTCTCGCATGAACCGGGGTTTTTCCATGGATTTCTCAAAGTTCGAGAAAGTGTTTTTATATAAGGCATATGATGATTTTAAGAAACTCCATGAAATTGTCTAAGATCGATTCACAAGCTCCAAGGATCATATTAAACTCACAAGAACTCTATGATAATGTCTAAGATCAATGTACAAGCTCTAAGGATCACAAATGTAATTGCTCTAAGATCTCTATGGTTTTGCTCTAAGGTATTGCTCTATGTCTCTATGGATCATAAATGACTCTAAGGAACTCTATGGACTTAACTCAAAGAACTCACAAGGCTATGATTATCGCAAGACTCACATGGTTTTGGTTTTTGGATTTCATCATATGTGCTATTTCACGGTTTCTACACTTCGATATGTTTTAAGGATTTCAGTCTCCAAGATTTGCATGCTCCATGATATTATTGCTTATCATTAGTAGTATGTATACCCTGAGTATTCCACGCTCAGCCGATATTTGTTATCATCGATAGGTGCTCGGGTTCCTTTCGACTTGTGTGGTTCGGAGCCTTAGATAGAGGAAGAGTACTATGACCCGGAGCCTTCTATGGACCACTACTAGGATGATGGCTCACTAGATAGATATCACAACTTTGATTTCTATTGACTACGATAGTTAGAAAGATATGATATTTTGTTAAGTGAGAGTGGGACTTGTCCACTCCACATTTTTGATATATATATATGTGTATTTTGTTGGTTCAAACTTGGACCGAGCAATAGGAGTGTTAAATCATATTTTTTTTCTTCCGCTAGGTTTCTTAAATCGTTTCCGCTATGTATGTCTGTGTACTCTGATAGGTTGTTACGTGTGCCTTATGTATCATATGGGAGGTATGATACGGCAGTCACAAGCTGAAGTATCCCTAACTCCCAGGGGGTATTTTGGGTCACGACAGACTTGGTATCAGAGCTCTAAGAATCAGTTTCCCTTGGGCTAAGCGGAAGTGAGTTCTCTGAGTTGAACTTAGAACTCAGATGGACTTGTTTGTGTTAGGCTTGCTACCACGACATAATCGGTATCAAGAGAATCCTTAGGTCGGTCTAGGATCCTAGTTTAGGTGCTATTTTAGACTGTATCCTTTATCTTATTCCGAAAGGATAAATAAGCAACAAAGGGATCTTAGCTACGCTAGAAAACTCTAAGCTATAATTGTATTGTTGTGTGTACATGTCGACGTATACTATATACGGTTATTAGCATTTCATATTCATTGAATTGCTATATGTTGTGTGAGGATTGGTATCCAAGTTAGACTCATGTCTTGGCATTGATCTCAGGATTTTATATCATGAGACGCGGCAATCGGGGTCGTGGTTACCATACTCGGAGATCCGAGGGTGAGGTTTCAAGAGAGGAGGAGCCACTTTACTTCACAAATGCTATGGATTCCATAGCAGAGACTTTGGCTTTGTTGGCAGCCAGACCTACTGTGACTACTCCTACCCCACCGACCACTTGTAGCACCCCGAAACTTTATTTGACTAATGAATAGTATAATCGGGGCCAATTGGCAATTCCCAGGTTAGAATGGATGTTCGAGATGAATTGGAGGGTTAATCACCCAAGGGCAGCATGAGGGAAGGGGTTTAGGACCCTATAGGATGTGAAAATGAGGTTGGAAACACCCCTATGAATCTGTAGGGGGGAAGCAACAAAATCTGGGATGTGCGATCGATCGTAGGTTTAGTGCGATCGATCGCATGCAGGCAAAATGGGTCCCAAGGTCTCTGAACCATATGCGATGGATGAGGTCTGAGGTGAGACAGATCGTAGTGATCTGCGATCAATTGCATACAGGGGGAAAATAGACAATAGTGCTCGGGTTCATGTGAGATTGATCGCAAGGACCTGCGATCGATCATAGACAAGTGTACGATCAATCGCACGTGGTAACTGGTGCCAGATTTGGGGGTTTTTAACTCTTGTCTTGGTTAGGGATCTCACTATTGGGGATTTCTAACCTAGAGGAGAGAAAGGAGAGAAGGGAGATTGAAGGAGGATCCAAGAGGGGATCTTGGGATTAGGATTAAGGGATCAAGCTTAAAGATTCAAGCAAGAACCACCCTCAATCAAGGGTTTCGTCAAAGATCAAGCTTGATCTTCAAGGTTAGTACACTCTACTAACTTCTCTAGCAATAATCTAGGTTTTTCCTTTTGAAAATCATGATTTAATCTTCTATTCCCTTCCCTTGAAACATACCATATATCCTAAACCTAAAACAAGATAAATGTGGATGAATGGTGGGATGTGTGAATGGATGAAATGGTGTTGAGGCGATTGGATACCGTGTTGGTTGATGAATGTGTGCGGGAAAAATGGTAGATGGGTATCTCAAGCATAAAGAATACACCCCTTGTGTTTGATGGAAAACATGCACTAAGAAACGTAAATCAAAAGACTATAAATGTGATGCTTGCTAAGTGTTTGATAAAATGCTTAAATGACGATGTGAATGAATTAACTTGAATTATGAAAGTATAGATTGAGTTATTATTGTTAAATACCTACCTTGATCAAATGTCCTACATGTTATCTACATTCTCTTATGCTTATATTCGAAATAGAAATGCTATACTTATGTGATCCTTTCATCCAAGCATGTCATCATGATTGTCACTATTGGCACGCACACGAGCATGCATGTTTGCATGAACCGAGTTTTCAAGAGTATATGCATATAATAAATCAACAAGAAAACATTGCATGTCAAGGAGGTTGGTAGCCTAGGGATGTTCGGGTACTAGCCTCTGGCTCACAAGAAAACTAAAAACATCATATGTCAAGGAGGTTGGTAGCCCAGGGATGTACGGGTACTAGCCTCTGGCTCACAAGAAAACTAAACAAGTAAATGAAACATGTCAAGGAGGTTGGCAGCCCAGGGAGGTTCGGGTGCTAGCCTCTGGCTCACAAGTAAATGAAATATGTCAAGGAGGTTGGTAGCCCAGGGATGTTCGGGTACTAGCCTCTGGCTCACAAGAAAAGGCTCACAAGTATACAAGATGAGACAAGACACGCATGCATGATTTTCACAAGCAATACCGAGACATGAAACGAGTTTTTTCCAAGCACGAGTTTTATCGAAGTTTTTGCATTCATGCACGCATGTCAAGATAATAATATTGTTTCATGTTCAATACTGTTTATTTCATGATGCTACTGTTTCTTTGAATTGATACCTTGTATGGTGTTCACCCTTGTTGTGCTTTTACTATTGCTATGGTTAGCTAGTAGTTTGTACTCGCTGAGTATTCCATGCTCAGCCATACCTTTATGTCGGCAGGTACCGAGGAAGCCCTCAACCCGGAGCCTTGGGTCGAGGAAGAGTACATAGAGGAGAGAGAGTCGTCTATCCCATTACAGTCTCAAGCGGATAGAGACCTCGACGTGTGGCCATACCTCGATTACTGTTGAGGGGAGAGTACGAGAGGATTCTTTTGTGTATTTTGATAGGTGGGCCTGTCCACCTTAGATTTGGATATGTTTTGTGTATATATTCACTTGGAATACAAACCTTATAAAGAAAAGAAAAAGTTAGTTTAGCTTTTGCGCTCTGATTATTGTTAGTATCGTATTATGTTAGCCTTGTTTACTTCAAGATGGTTTGGCAGGTACGATTAGTCACTCATAAAGTATCCCTTAACTCCCCTAGGGGGTATTTTGGGGCGTGACACCACTCCTATGCCTCCACCAGCGCATCACACCACGGGACTTGAAGCTTTCCGAAGACTATGGCCTCCTATATTCTATGGGACTCTGGACCCCATGGTAACAGAGGCATGGATTATGCATTTTGAGAAGACCTTTCGGGCTCTCCGATGTACTAAGGAGCAGCGGGTTGAGTGGGCTTCCTTTGTGATGGAAGGTGAAGCCGAGCATTGGTGGAGAGCTTCCCAAAGGCAGAGGAATGTTGCGAAGGCAGGGGAACCCTGGACATGGGCGGAGTTCCTGGATACCTTCCACGAGCAGTATTTTCCCAAATTCATCCGGGAACAGAAGGCAAGGGAATTCATGGTTTTAGAACAGGGAGTGATGAACGTAGTCGAGTATGAGGCTAAGTTCACTGAGTTGTCGAGATTGGCTCCACATCTTATCGTGATTAAAGATCTGCGGGTTAAAAAATTTGAGATGGGGTTGAAGGCGTTCATCCATGATAGGGTGTCTATCATCCAAGTAGAATCCCGGAGAGAGATAGTGGGAAAGGTGAAGATCGCCGAGAAGAATGCAGAGGAGTTTAACAGGAGAAGGGATAGTGTCTTCAGGAGGAGCATGTCACAAGGTCAATCTAGTGGTTCGTCACAGTCCGAGAAGAGGACCAGGACTGCACCATATCAGTTCTCTCAACCGATGTCGGCTCAGAGGCCTCCTTTCGTGCCTTAGGCACCGCGCCCAACAACGTCACAGGCTACGAAAGTTACGCCTCCGGCTTCCTCCGCATTGTAGGTATTCGACGAGTGCGCTGTATGTGATCATCGACACAAGACTGGGGATTGCCGAAGATTATCAGGTGGACGCTTCCACTATGGTGAGGTTGGTCACGTGATTCGGGATTGCCCACGCAAGCAATCACAGACTAGGCCACAGGGAGTTCGACCTCCAGGCAGGCAGACTTCGCTTCAGGGGTCTTCATCTCAGGCCTCCAGATCCTTACCGCCCACCCAGCAGCCTCGTCAGGCAAATCAGGGCAGGGTATTTTCCATGACCGACCAAGACTCACGAGCATCTGATGATGTTGTGCAAGGTACGCGCGAGTTTGATATTATTAAAGTTCTAGTGTTGTCATGATGTATTATATGTATATATTCTATGTGGTGTTTTGCTATGCATGTATCAACGTGTATTAGGTATGTAGTTTATGTTATAACTTGGGTAGTTATAATTCTCAGGTTCATTGCTAGTAACTGAGTGTTTAGCACGGGTGTTGATCGACACAGGATCCACTCATTCATTCGTCTCACCTAGTTTTACCAAAGGCTTTACGTCCGAGCCAAGTAAGCTACCTCGCGAGTTGTCCATTTCGACTCCATTGGGCAAGTCTGTTGAGGCAGATAAAGTGTATCTGGGCAGTGTTGTGCAAGTCATGCAGCATGAGTTGCCAATCGACCTGATCATTCTGGGATTTCAAGATTGGGATTTCGATGTTATCCTAGGTATGGATTGGCTCTCAGCTCACCATGGACACGTGGCGTGTTTCGAAAAGATGGTGAACTTTAAACCTGCTAGGTTAAAGCTGTTTCATTTCAGTGGACTTCATAAGAGAGACATCGCTCGTTTTGTAGCTCTCAGTCTCGCGAATATAGAAGTATGAGACTCCACATCCATCCTGGTTGTGTGTGAGTATATGGATGTTTTTCCGGAGACCTTATAGGGATTACCTTCTGATGGGCAATCGAATTTGCGATCGAGTTAGCTCCAGGCATGTTTCCGATTTCTAGGGCTCCGTATAGGATGGCCCCCGTCGACCTTAAAGAGTTAAAGGAGCAGTTAGAAGAATTACAAGGCCTTGGCTTTATCCAGCCAAGTGTCTCACCTTGGGGAGCTCCGGTGCTTTTCGTGAAGAAGAAGGATGGGTCGATGTGGATGTGCATTGACTACAGGCAGCTAAACAAAGTCACTATTAAGAATCGTTATCCATTGCCTCAGATAGACGACTTGCTTGACCAGTTGAAGGGTGCAGAGTTTTTTCTCAAAGATCGATCTTCGATCTGGGTATCACCAGTTGAAAATTAAGGCAGAAGACATTCCGAAGATGGCATTCAGAACCCGATATGGCCATTACGAGTTTTTGGTTATGTCTTTTGGGCTGACTAGCGCCCTGGCTGCATTTATGGATCTAATGAACCGGGTGTTCAGATCATCTCTCAATCTGTGTGTGATTGTGTTTATCGGTGATTTCCTGGTGTATTCACAGACATGGGAAGATCACACGTGAGATCTCCGCCTGACATTGTAGACTCTTTGAGAGCATAGCCTATATGCTAAGTTGAGCAAGTGCGAGTGTTGGCTGGACAAGGTGTCATTTCTTGGTCATGTGGTGTCTGTCGAGGGTATCTAAGTCAATCCTACAAAGATCAAGGCAGTGATGAATTAGGAGAGGCCGAAGAGTGTTACCGAGATTCGCAGTTTTCTCGGCTTGGCAAGATACTACAGGAGGTTCGTGGAGGGATTTTCCAGCTTAGCGGCTCCGCTTACCTACCTCACACGAAAGAATGCTAAGTTCACTTGGAGTGAGAAGTGTGAGGCAAGCTTCCTGGAGTTAAAGAAGAAGCTTACCACTACCCCTATTCTCACAGTTCCATCTGGGAGCGATGGCTTCAAAGTCTACAGTGATGCTTCACTTGTCGGGCTTGGATGTGTTCTTATGCAGCATAAGCAGGTGGTTGCCTATGCTTCAGGTCAATTAAAGGAGCATGAGCAGAACTATCCCATGCATGATCTAGAGCTTGCCGCAATCGTCTTTGCGCTGAAGATTTGGCATCACTACCTCTATGGGAAAGAGTTCGTTGTGTTCACGGATCACAAGAGCTTGAAGTATCTCTTCTTCCAGAAGTAGTTGAATATGAAGCAGCATAGATGGATGGAGTTCATGAAGGACTATGATTGTTCCATTCAGTACCATCCTGGTAAGGCGAACGTAGTAGCCGATGCTCTTAGCAGGAAGCCTTACGGGGTTATGGCTCACATGAGGGTCCAAAAGTGGAAGTTATTGAAAGATATGTGTAACCTAGACACTACCCTCAGGCATGCTACCTATGGGCCGGTGATGTCAAACATCTCAATTAGGCCGCATATCTTGGACCGGATCAAGGAGTTACAGAATTCAGATGCTGAGTTGCTTGCTTATCGAGACAAGTCAGTTAGCAATGGCAGTTAGGAGTTTGCTTTGAATGGTGATGGTGTCATCACATTCAAAGGCAGGTTGTACGTTCCCGCCGATGTAGTACTGAGGGGTGAGATCTTGGATGAGGCTCATCGATCCAAGTACATGGTACATCCGGGAGGTACTAAGATGTACCAGAATCTCAAGAGGCACTACTGGTGGCAAAACATGAAGAGGGAAGTCGCAGAATATGTTTCTAGATGTTTGGTGTGCCAGTAGGTGAAGGCCGAGCATTAGAGGCCGGCAAGTCTTTTACAGTCCCTCCCTATTCCGGAATGGAAATGGGAGAATATCTCGATGGACTTCAAAGTTGGTTTTCCAAGGATGGCAAGGGGCTCTGATGCTATCTGGGTCATAGTTGATCAATTGACAAAGTCTGTGCACTTTCTTCCGTACCGGACTACTTTCAGTTCGAATCAGTTGGTAGCTTTGTATGTTAAGGAGGTGGTCCGTCTACATGGGGTGCCTGTTTCATCGTGTCTGATTGAGATCCTAGGTTTATGTCTAGGTTCTGGAAAACTTTCAGAGCACTATGGATTCTTGGTTAGATTTTAGCACCGCCTTTCATCCTCAAACTGATGGGCAGACTGAACGGGTGAATCAGGTTGTAGAGGATATGCTACGAGCTTGTATTTTGGACTTTCAAGGCAGTTGGGAGGAACATTTGTCATTGGTTGAGTTCACCTACAACAACAGTTACCAAGCAAGCATCCAAATGGTGCCTTTTGAAGCTTTATATGGTCGCAGTTGTAGATCTCCTCTATACTGGGATGAAGTTAGTGAGAGGAAGGTACTGGGTCTTGAATTGATTGAGCGGACCCTAGAAAGGGTCAAAACCATCAGGGAGCGGTTAAAAACTGCTCAGGATAGGCAAAAGAGCTATGCGGAAACTCGCCGTAGAGATTTGAAATTCCAAGTGTGGATCGGGTCTTTGTGAAGATTTCGCCGAGCCAGGGAATCATGAGGTTCGGAAAGAAAAGGAAGCTCAACCCTAGGTATGTGGGGCCATTCAAGATCATCACTAGGGTTGGTGAGGTTGCTTACAGGGTAGACCTACCACCTCATATGGTAGCGGTCCATAATGTATTTCACGTTTCCATGCTTAGGATATACATTTCGGATCCGTCCCACGTGATTGCTCTTGATCCCATGGAGATTTGAGAGGATCTCACTTTGGTTGATGAAAAACCGGCTCAGGTCTTGGATCGTCGAGATCAAGTCTTGTATACAAGACTATCCCGTTTGTCCTCGTGAAGTGGCAGCACCATTTTGCAAAAGAGGCTACGTGGGAGCGTGAAGCTGAAATAAGAGAAAAGTACCCTTAATTGTTTTCTTGATGTTCTAATTTTGTAAATTGTTTCTTTTTTGTTCTTTTAATGTCGTTCCAATTTCGGGGACCAAATTCTTGTATAGGGGAGGATTTAGAGCCCCAAATCTTCATTTCACTAAGTAGTGAATTGTGTGAATAGTGTTCAAGTGTAGTCTTGTACACTTGTGGGTTTATGCTAATGGAAATGTTTGGATATATGGAGTACATGTGTTGATGGGTGTATATAGCCTAAAAGAGTGTGTTTTGAGTGTATAAGATATTGGAATTGGATTGGAGAAGGTCCAAGTAGTGGAAAAAAGGTTTTGCAGCAAAAACAGGGGGGCACCGATCGCTCGGTGATAACACCGATCGACTGGTCATCTACCATTCACTCGGTAGCTATCGAATGGTCAAATGTTTTGTATGGGAAAAAATTCCAGAGAGTGTGTTTTCAACCGATCTCTCGGTCGAAACTACCATTCGCTCGGTAAGCCACCGATCGCTCGGTCCTGATCATCGATCGATCGGTTATACACAGATTTTCTTCATTAAGGGTTTTTAAGTCTTTAACCATTACCCCTTTGCCTATAAAAGGCCTAACTCATGCCTTAGGGTTTCAGAAACCCTTAAGGCATATTTTGAGGAGAGTTTGAGAGGAAAGAGGAAGGAGAAAGCTAAGGTTTGCTCAAGCTTGAAGGAAAGATCAAGTTTCTTCCCTTCTTTGGTGTTTTTCAACTACGAACTCAAGGTTTTCACTTCTCCAAGCTTTTGGAGTCAACTTTATCGATTTCACCATGGTAGATACATTCTACTACCAATCTTGTGATAGTACTAGTTACCACATGATGTTCTTCTCATTTTATACTATAAATCTTAGTTTGATATGGTGTGATGTTTTTTTATACTTGGATGTAAACTACCACTATTATGCGCTCTATGTGTTTGGTTTAATGCCTCTAAGGGCGTTTAGTGCTTAAACATTTTATTACTCTCATATGTTCGTATATCTCACATGAACCGGGGTTTTTCCATGGATTTCTCAAAGTTTGAGAAAGTGTTTTTATATAAGGGACTCATATGATGATTTTAAGAAACTCCATGAAATTGTCTAAGATCGGTTCACAAGCTCCAAAGATCATATTAAACTCACAAGAACTCTATGATAATGTCTAAGATCGATGTACAATCTCTAAGGATCACAAATGTAATTGCTCTAAGATCTCTATGGTTTTGCTCTAAGGTATTTCTCTACGTCTCTATAGATCATAAATGACTCTAAGAAACTCTATGGACTTAACTCAAAGAACTCACAAGGCTATGATTATCGTAAGACTCACACGGTTTTGGTTTTCGGATTTCATCATCTGTGCTATTTCACGGTTTCTACACTTCGATATGTTTTAAGGATTTCAGTCTCCATGATTTGCATGCTCCATGATATTATTGCTTATTGTTAGTAGTATGTATACGTTGAGTATTCCATGCTTAGCCGATATTTGTTGTCATCGGCAGGTGCTCAGGTTCCTTTCGACTTGTGTGGTTCGAAGCCTTGGGTAGAGGAAGAGTACTACGACCCAAAGCCTTCTGTTAGCCTTAAGGTTACAACTCTATGTACCCTTACTAGTTTGAATGATAACACAATAATGAAATGACTTTAGTTGCACTAATATTTTCATTGAGTATGTGAAATTTCAGAACAGAAGCCTATTAAGATCAAAGATTCAAGATATGAAGAATTGAAGAGCTTAATTCATTTTTTTAAGTCATCAAGGTCAAAGTTCAAGTGCTAGAAGCCCCAAAAGCTCAAGACAAATTCCTGAAGATCCATCAAGATTAGAGCTTCTCAAATCAAGAATGAAGATTGGTGTCTAAAGTTAAAAGTGTCTAGGACCTTGTAAAAAGTCCTCAAGACATTGGAAAAGAATTGGTCAAAGACTACCTAGATTGACCCTAGGAGACCTAGTATAACATGAACATCTTACTAAGGCCCTAAAATGATTAAAATAATATTAAATCCATTGCCTAAGGGTCTTAACATGTTTCCTTCCTTTTTGGTCTCATAAAGATGAGTTTACTGAAAAATTTTCAGTGGACTTGTCGACAAGTACAAGGGACTCGTCGACGAGTGGGTGATAGAAAATTGAAGCAATTGCTTCTGTCTCCACTCAGCAACGAATCAAGCCTGATTCTCTCCCACTCGTCGACGAGTCCACATAACGGCTATTTTTAAACGGTTAGTGCACATTCAATGCTTCTCCCAACGGCCATATTGATTGCCCAACTATAAATAAAGCTGATTTATGATTAAAAAAAAAACAGATACAACTAAGGATTCCAATCACTGTTTTATTGATCATTCATCACTCACCAATCTCTAGCAATCAATACTCTATTTTTGCATTGAATATCCTGAAACCTAATCCCTCACTCATTTGAGCATTCAATTCCAATCTATCTTGAGAGATTGAAGTATTGTATTCAATTCTTATCTAGCTCAACTAAGGGGCTTTCAATTCGGATTAAAAATCCAAAAATTTCTGTATTCATTGAAAGTGAAAAATCAGGGATTCTTGCACCCTGTCAAGAAGAGAGTCTTCTTGTATCCAAGAGAGTCTCTCTTGAAGTGGTTACTCCTTAGCCTGCAAAAGGATTGTAAGAGGTTGTTCCTGACCTTGTAAAAGGAGTGTAAGGCTTGCTCTCTCCCGGAAAAGAAGAGTACGATTAGTGAATCGTGTGAAAATCCTTGAAGCGAGAAAGCTGAAAGGCAGGGACGTAGGCAAGTTGCTGAACCCCGATAACATATCTAGTGTCTGGTATCTCTATTCCTCTCTTTCCTTTATCATCTCTGATTTTAGTTGGTAGCTTTTGTGATAAGTTTTAAATTCCGCTAATAACACTTAGAGTAAAATTTTGATTTTTCATAAACCTTATTCACCCCCCCCCCCCCCTCTAGGGTCCATTATCTGGGCATCACCTTCTATGGACCACTACCAGGATGATGGCTCACTAGATAGATCTCACGACTTTGATTTCTGTTGACTACGATAGTTAGAAAGATATGATATTTTGTTAAGTGAGAGTGGGACTTGTCCACTCCACATTTTTGATATATATATATGTGTGTGTGTGTGTGTGTGTGTGTGTGTATTTTGTTGGTTCAAACTTGGACCGAGCAATAGGAGTGTTAAATCATTTTTTTTTTTGCTTTCGCTAGCTGTCTTAAATCATTTCCGCTATGTATGTCTGTTTACTCTGACAGGTTGTTATGTGTGCCTTATGTATCATATGGGAGGTATGATACGGCAGTCACGAGCTTAAGTATCCCCAACTCCTAAGAGGTATTTTGGGTCGCGACACAAGGACTGACATGGACTCAACACAAACAGACATGAACTTTTTGTTCAGGCTAGGTCCAAATGCATTCAAAGGTGTTAATCCGAAGACATTCACAACAATGACGGAAACTGTTCGTCATCAACATCAACGGCCTTCATCCAAAGATGTTATCCCATTCTGGAGCTGAACAAATACAGAACTGGAAGAAGAACCAGAGCACTGTATGACCCTAGGGTTAAAGTGCTAAATATAAGTTCTTCCTTTTTTGAAATACCAAGTAAAAAATCTCCTGAAGAGATCCTCCAGCTTAAAAACCGGAAATACCCCTCGGCTCCGCTAAGGAGGGCACATAATTACCAGTCGAAGCCAAGAAGATCTAGAAAGCCGAGGTCAGCTCCTATTCATCATGTTCGGAGGGAATCAAGAACTAGAACATCATACCCCCATTATGAAAGGGTGTCTGTTAATGTGGTTGGTACAAGGAGTAATCCCGATCGAAAGCAATTTACAACTCCGTTGTTCCAAGGGACTGGTACACCGCTCGAGCAAAATCTCTCGGAAAGGCAATGCTCTCAAAAATCAGCTGCTGCTATTTTAGCTACTTTAGACGAAGCAAAATATGCTAGAGCTGTTGAAACAATATTTCTTGATCAAAGAATTCCAAGAAGAAAGAGGAGCCGCAAAAATCAGGTCAGGGACAAAGAAAAAGCCCGAGGCTTAACTCTATCAATTCTAGAACCTGACATCAATGAATCTCAAGAGGGATCAGAGCAAGAAGTGACCCCAATAACCTCTCTAAGAGAATTGGGAAAAATCCATCCAATCAAGGATTATGGCTCTGATGAACTAGTTGTTCCATCAACCATGCCGAAAGCAAACCTAGAATTACCACGGTAGGTTTTCAATGCACTCAACCCTCTGTACGAAATGTCCAAGGCTTATTTCATAGAAGAAGTGTTTCTAAACCTGTTCCTATCACGGGAACCAAGTGTCGAGCGACCGGTGGCGGTCATGATGGCAAATGTAGACGGGAACGGAGGTCAAGAAAAGTGTCATTCGACATCGGCACCTCCAACATCAGGTGATCAATCAAAAAATGCAAGAATTGGCTACTCATTTGTCAGCTCTCAAGTCTGCATCGGCACCAGGACCACACTTCTTATACCAAGGACATAACAGTAATCAAGGCACAGCCCTTGCACCTTCGAATCATCCAGTTGTAACAGGAATAGGGTCAGCCCCAAACTAGACATCACTTCTAGGAGTGTCACCAAATCTTCTTGCTGCAACCGAAGAGACTGTCCACAATCAAATACGAAATGCCAAAGAAAAAGAAGAGGGTGTTCGAATAATTGTGAAACTCTATCCGATTAACATCTATGCAGTTTCGTTCCCGCTAGGCTTCGTTCAACCAACATTCAAAATGTTTGATGGTAGCAGAGATCCGACTCAACATCTATCTCATTTCCTTTCGAGGTGTGGATTAGCATCCAAGACGTGAGCTCTCTATCTCCAACTCTTCGTGCAATTCTTAGAAGGTGCTGCTTTCACATGGTACGCTAAATTTTCCTGAGGCTTCAATCCCAGATTGGATTACAATGGTGTTCGAATTCAACAAACAATTCTACAACACTCAAAGAAGAGTGGGTGTTCTAGAATGGATTGAGACAAGACAGAGAGACAATGAGCCTATAACAGAGTTCATTGTCTGATGGAGAGCCTTGACCTTGTCCTGTCCTCAAAAGTTCACCCAACTGGAACTCATCCGGATGTGCCTCAATAATTTCAGGCATGACCTGTCGATTACCCTTATAGCCTAAACCTTTGAAGGTTTTGAAGCTCTATACACAAAAGCATACGACATAGAAAGCCACATAGGAAAGAGAAGTCGAGGAAGAGGCACTGATCGCCTTGAATCTTCAACAGCTGCAGTACTTGAAATGAAAAAGACTGCGCAATTAACACCAAGTGCAAATAGACAAAATGGTCAATCAAACAATGGCAAAGGACCAGTTAAAGTTGCTACTAAACCAACTCAAGGTGGAGTCAGAAGACAACAATGGCAAGATAAGCACAACCCACCAAAAAGAGTCATCATTGAAGAAAGAATGAATAAAACATATTCGTTCTCCGAGGACATTGTCGAACATTTGTTTGAAGACCTTTTCGCTAATGAACTGATTGTTCTCCCATAAAGTAGGAGATCCCAAGAGATCAGGATGAAGGATGATCCCAAATATTGTCCTTATCATCGTATAATCAGTCACAAGATAAACGACTACTTTATACTGAAGGACATCATTAAACGACTCTTGGACAATAAAGAGATTGTCATTGGTCAAGATCTCCAACAGGCAGTGACATCCAATACGATGGTGGCTTCAGAACCACTTGATAAAGATAAAGCATCCTCAAGTAAAAACCCTTCTGACGACAAACCGTCAGATGAAGATTGAACTCTTTTTGAAAGCAAAAAAGCCAAGAATAAAAGTAATTGATTCAAAATGCTTATGCCAAAAAGCAAGCTCATGCTAGAAGGCAGGCCCAAGCCCAGAGAACAGAATAAAAAGTAATTGGCTCAAAATGCTTATACTAAAAACCAAGCTTCAGAACCATTTTTCATTCCGCAGGGAAAGCATGCAAAGCCACCCCCGGAACAACATAAGGGATAGAAGAATGAACCCTTACCAGAAGGAGCCTATGCATAATTCAGCAATCAAGAAAATGCTTGAGAAACAAGGATTTTATACTGATGAAAAATAATAGGTTGAGCGCAAAATTATGCCAGTACTCAGGACTTTGGCTACCGGTAAGCGGACTGGCTCTAACATGGAAAGATCTAAGTCAGGCAATTCTAATCCTTCATCAAAGGAAGATCAGGTCTAGACTGTAAACACTATTATGGTAGATGAAGTCTCCTCTTTAAAGAAATGATTATGGAAGAACCACCGAAAGAAACAGAAGTTCGTCTGGCTCCTCTAAAATTTGAAGCAGGAGGTCAGGTAATAGTTTATGATCTCCTTGAAGTTAACATCGGCTTAGAAAGGACCAAAGGCCAACATTCATCAGTGCTTCACTCTCTTAAACAGAAAAAGAGAAATATATTTATCTCCTGAAATAGTACAAGGATGTCTTTGCCTAGAATTACACAAAAATGTCTGGCCTAGAACCAAAAATTATAGTTCATCATCTCACAACTCGAGACGATGTCAGGCTAATCAAGTAGGCGCAAAGAAGATCTCGCCCAGAACAGGTAACTCAAATTGAAGTCGAAGTCGATAAACTCCTAAAAGTCAGGTTTATAAGATAGGTACCCTACTTGGCTTGCCAATGTTGTTCCTATAAAAAAGAAGAACGGACAGATCAGGGTTTGCATAGACTTCTGGGATTTGAATGAAGCCTGCCCCAAGGATAACCTCCCTTTGCCCATCAAATAAATGATGGCCGATGCCACAACCGGCTTTGAAACCTTATCCTTCATGGACGGATATTTCGGTTATAACAAAATCAAGATGGCTCCGAAAGATGAAGAACTCACAACCTTCCGCACCCCTAAATAAGTGTTCTGTTACAAAGTCATGTCATTCGGCCTCAAAAATGCCAGAGCAACCTATCAAAGGGCCATGACCATCATATTCGGGGATATTTTCAATGACAAATTCAAGTGCTATGTTGATAATTTGGTTGTCAAAACAAGGCAATGAAGCAATCATCTGGATGACCTTCGAGAAATCTTCGACAGACTACGGCTGATCAGCTCAAAATGAACCCGCTCAAATGCACGTTTGGATTTGTATCAGGAAAATTCGTAGGCTTTGTGGTACACCACCGAGAATTGAGATTGACCTACTAAAATAAAGGTCATTCGCAAAATGCCCCTCCAAGAAATCTGCGTGAGATAAAAGGACTTCAAGGACGACTTGCTTACATCCAAAGATTCATCTCCAACTTGGACGGAAGGTGCCAGTCATTTTTCCAGTTGATGAAGAATGGAATACCATTCCAGTGGGATCAGGCTTATCAAAATGCCCTCGATAATATCAAAACCTATCTCACCAATCCACCAGTCCTCAAAGCCACTTATCCTTTATATAGCAACGCTCGAAGGATCTCTCGGAACTCTCCTTAATCAGCATAATGACCAAGGAAAGGAAAATACCTTGTATTATCTAAGAAGAACTTTGGTTGGAGAAAATGCAGGCATACTCCGATAGAGAAAGTCTGTTTGACTCTCATCTTTGCTTTGAAGAAATTAAGGCATTATATGCTTGAGCATTCGGTGAAACAGATATCTAGATCTGATCCCCTCAAATATACAATGTCCCGCCCTACTTGTTAGACATGATGCCTAGAAAAGTCATTTAAATTGTAAGATTCTTATTAGTTAGATTAATAGAGACATCTTCTTTATCTATTATGTATTCATTATGGGTAATTAATCATAATCATGAGATGATCTATACGATATGAGATATCGATAAAGGTCCATAGGATATATTGTAGGAAAGCTATTTGATGGGACTATCACAGGCAGATATAGCTTTCCAGTTCCTTATACCTTATATAGTCACAGCTATGGGTGAAGCTGGGTACTTCACTTATATGGCTGCCACAATGCTAAGATGTTCTCAATGGTTGAGATTTAGTTTTATCTGAAACTATTGTAGTGGAGACTACACATCAGCATATGGGTGCTTAAATATATACTGACTGATTGCATGCAATAAGAGACCTCTTGCATAAACATACTATCAAATAGTTGGTCTCTCATTCACATTGAACAATTTCAATGATCCTTAGATCTAATGAGTTCATTTATAACTAAACAGTAATCTGACTGTTTTGATTCCACCGAAGTAATCTCTACCTTAAGGACTGCGATACGGTTATAGTTGGATAGTCAAAAAGCTATTTGAGTCATGATAAATTTCAAACAAGAAATCCATGCTCATTAATTTGAGAGATTATCCAAGTTCCGGGTAAGACAGTCGATTAAGCTTAAATCCTACGCGGGTGATTTTGAAACAAAATAAGTTTGAAATATATTTTTATAAAAATATATTATACTTATACAAATATCAAAATGTTTTACATGAGAAAATGTTTCTCATGGCTTAATCAGAAGTCTTGGAAATCCAGATGATGTGCAATGGGCTATGAGTTAGATAGTATAAATAATCTTGAAGGCCCATTAGGGATAATGCAATTGGAATGATCAATTGAATTAAAAAGTTCATGTGACGGGATCCTTATTGGTTAATGTTCTTACACTAGGATTTAATTGCAACATGGATATCTCACGTCACTTGCAATTCCGATGTAACTCCTATTTAGGGTAAATGGGATAACATTGAGTAAGCCAGAGTTAGAATGTCCTAGAGTAATCTGTGGAGATGCTCATATAAGAAATACAAGCTCAATAATAGATAAATGTTAATCTATAAATTAAATGATTAAATGTTAATCATTAATAAAATAGATTAAAAGTTAATCTATGGTTTAAATTAATTGTTAATTTAAATTAAATGATAATATTTATAATTATTTAATTAACATTAAATAAGGGGAAATGGGTTTGACCCATATCCATAAAACCATAATGGTATGGGCCTTATTAGTGGGCCCAAGCCCATGGATTAAACCCTAGGGTGGGGCGCCCACTTAGTGTTTCCTAATTGGATTAGGATAATGTTAGTTAATTAATTAATGTTTATTAATTCCTTAAATTATGGGATTAGATTCTAATCTTGGTAAACAAGAAACAATGTAGAAAAAGGAGGAGTTTAATTAAAAATTGGAGACCAAGCTACTAGGGCTCACTCCCCCCATAAGCTCACGCCCACCTCTTTTAGGGGTTTCCTAATTGTTAGGAGTTAATTAGGTTGTTGGGATTCCTAGAATCTAGGAATTAGTTACACCCCCTTTAATTATGGAATCCTTTTGAGAAAGGGAATCCCAAATTAGAAGGTTTGTAACAACTAATTAATTATGAATTAATTAGAAGTCTAATAATTAGAAACTCTCTTTAATGGGGATGTTTCCTAATTGGTGTAGGATTTGAATTATTCAAATTTTATATAATCCACAACCGTAGGAGAAAGAGATAATCATTATTATTTTTTCTCTTCCCCTCTCTCTCCAAACCGTGAGCTCCAAGGGATCCTTCCCTTGGATTTTCGTGAGCCCCCTCTAGTGGATTTCCAAGGTTTTAATACTTAGGGTTTTAAACCCTAATCTTTTGGGTGATAGATAGTCTACACCAACATCTCTTCTTCTTCTCTTTGTTTCTTCAAGATCAAGAAAGGGGATAGTGAAGAATAAGGATCGAGCTTCGAGTATTTCTTCGAGAAATCTCTACAAAGAGTTCTGATGGTTCGAGTTGGTTTTTGCTTCACCGGTAAACATCATTCACCGAGATAATTTGACTAAAACATGTAGATAGAAGTATTTGTATTCTATGGTGTAAAGATCCTTGGGATCCAGTTTTCTTCATAAATTTTTATCTGGATTCCCTTCACCACTCTCTCAGGTAGAATGACAAAATGGGTGGTACTCTTGTCCGAATTTGAAATCAAATTCGTACCCCAAAAAGCGATGAAAGGGCAAGCCCTTGCTGACTTTCTTGCAGCACATCCAGTTCCCACAAACTCACCACTGGTCACCGACCTCCCTAATGAAGAAGTTATGCAGGTACAGGTCAAACAAGGCTAGAAGATGTATTTTGACAGAGCTTCAAGAAGCCTTGATGGAATCAAGCCTATCAACCCAAAGGAGAACAAGTCAAGAGTTGGTATGTTTCGTCACGCTAGACAACGCAATTCTACCCTATTCCTTCGCACTAACAGAAGGACGCTCAAACAATGAAACTGAATATGAAGCCCTAATAGCAGGTCTTGAATTGGCTCTTGAGATACCAGTGAATAAACTAACCATCTATGGGGATTTAGAACTTGTCATCAAACAAGTCTGAGGTGAATATGTTGTGCGAAGAGTCAGCCTTATTCTTTATCAGAAGAGAGTGGACCGGCTACTTACTCAAATACCAAAAAGCAACCTCTTCCATGTCTGTAGAGAACTCAACAATCAAGCCGATGCGTTGGCCGGTCTTGCAGCATCTCTAACTCTACCAACAGACAGGGTTCTAATTATCACAGTGGGGGAAAGAAGAACTCTCAAACCCCTTCCGGATATAGATTTCATGAAAACGGTTTGTTCTGTGACAATCAAAGAAAAAGATGAAGATTGACGACAACCCATCATCGATTATCTCCAACATGGTCCACTGCTTGGATACCGTGCCAAACAAGCTGAAGTCTGTCGACGTGTTACAAAGTTCATGATGCTGGAAGATACACTATACAAGCGTTCCCTGGATGGTATCATAATGAGGTGGCTCTCAGGAAATGAAATAGATTGGGCCATGGAAGAAACTCATGCCGAGATCTGCGGTTCCCACCAAGCTGGGCCCAAGCTCCAAATGTAATTAAAAAGATTAGGTTGCTACTGGCCTACGATGATCATTATTTGTCTCAACTATGCAAGAAAACGCAAAGTGTATCAGTTTCATGCTGACTTCATACATCGGGCTCCCGAGCCTCTTCACATGACAACATGTTCATGGCCTTTCGCGGTATGGGTAATGGATATCATAGGTCCGTGCACCCCGCCATCATCTGCTGGACATCAATACATCCTAGTTGCGACAGACTACTTCTCAAAATGGGCTGAAACCGTCGCTCTCAAAGAGATCAAACACCACTCGGTGGCAGACTTTATCCAAACCAACATTATATACTGGTTCAAAATTTATGAAAGTATTATCAAGATAATGGGTGAAATTTCTGAAAGTATTTTCACAGATAATGGGCAACCTTTTCAAAGCACCCCGATACATAAATTGTATATCAAATTTGGCATTAAAGAAAATCATTCCACCCGGTACTATGCAACCGCGATTGGTCTTGCCGAAGCCTTCAACAAGACTTTGTACAAAATCCTTAAGAAAGTTGTAGACAAAAGCAAACAGGACTGACATGAATGCCTAACTGAAGTACTCTGGGCATATAGGACTACTTATCGGACTCTGACATAGGCCGCGCTGTAGTCCCTGGTCTTTGGTGGTGAAGCAGTTCTATCCCTGGAAATTCAAATTGCCTCCCAACAGTTGGTAATTCAGTAGTCTATTACAAATAAAGTGTAGAGCCCCGGACTTTTTCACATTTAATGCATGACACTTTCGTTGCCATTTTTCCTTTAAAGAGGTATAATTAATAAATAAGGAAGAAATTGGAAATTCTGAAATATCAAAAATGTTCGTTTTCGAAGTACGAACCCAACACAAGTTGAATCGTCAAAATCAGACGAACGAGTCAAAAGTTACGGCCAAAACAGTTTGGACCTGCAGACCACCGATCGCTCGGTCCATGGAGCGATCGATCGGTCCAAAACCGATCGCTCGGAGGCTATCGACTGGTCAAGATTTTTGTATGGGGAAATTTTCCAGAGAGTGAAATTTTAACCGATCGATCGGTAGGCAACCGATCGATCGGTCATTAACACCGATCGCTCGGTACTCGCGTTTTTGCAAAAATTTCAGTAAGGGTATTATGGTCTTTTGGTCAGTTCACTCTTACCTTAAGAGTTTAACCCGAGCCTTTAGGGCTTCATTTCGACACTTAGAGAGATTGGGAGATAAGAAGAGAGGAGAGGGCGATTCCTAAACCTAGGGTTTCCATTTTAGAGAGAAATCAAGGGGTTTGTGAACCCACACTCAACTCAAGCCCATTTTTCTTCAAGATCAAGGCACAAGCTCGTGAGGAGCATCTCCTCAAGCTAGGGCAGCAACTCACGGTTGTTTTTGGAAGGGGATTTCTTCCTCACTTGATCAAGGTTGGTACTTCTTGCTACCCTCCTAGTTATAGTTCCTCTTTTCCCTTTATTTCTCTTTATTTTCCTTTATTTACACATATGCTATGAGATGGATGGTTGTGAATGGTGAATGGAGATGGAATGGGCGATTGGATGCCAATGGTTGTGTTGTGATGATTAAAATGGGGAGGGCATTGTTCCAATAATGAACATACATGCATGATTTGAGTAAAACCCATCTAGAAAAGCATGTTGTAGGGTAAATCAATAATGAACACACCATGTTTGATGAAATTCCAAGATGAATGAAATGAATAATAAATAAAGAAATTGCATGCTTAAACATTCATAGAAATTTCTAGGGTTATGGTAGTGTGTTTTCGCGCTTCCCCTAAATTGTTTAATTTATTACTTGTATATATGGTGATGTGCAATGTATTGTGAATTCCCCAAAATGTCATATTTAATTTGCATTGCAAGTGTGTACACGATTACACGAGCACGGCATGAAACGACGTGATTTACCGATGTTTTCAAGGACGAGATGTAGAGGTAGGGCATATCCTACGATATGTTTCACTTCACTTTTGTCAAGGACAAGATGATCATGCATTGCATAGGGAAGGGTCTCCCATCCCATCACATTACACGCATGGCATAGCATCGCATGACACGCATAGCATAGCATTTCATGACACTCATGGCATGACATGACACGCATGGATGCTAGTTGCGACGGACTATGAACGGCAACTAGGCATACCCATCTGCATATAGGGTACTAGTTGCGACGGACTATGAACGGCAACTAGGCATATCATTCCGCATTGATGCTAGTTGCGACGGGCAATGAACGGCAACTAGTCATACACATTCTGCATGGATGCTAGTTGCGACGGGCTATGTACGGCAACTAGGCATGTCATTCTGCATATAAGGTACTAGTTGCGACGGACTATGAACGGCAACTAGGCATGTGAACATGTTTAAATTCCGAATAAGCAAGCATGATACAAGCATGACAAGCATGACATGGTAAATAAGTTCCCAATTACGCGAAGGGTATTTTAAGTCAAGTCAAGTGCATGGTATTTTTCAAGGATTTTATCAGCTTTTCATGAACTGCAAGCATGATTATGAATTTCCTTATTTCTTTGTATGATATTAACTGTTCCTGATTCATATATATCTATATTGTTTCCTGGGTATGCATTGCTATCTCTTGCTATAACTGTTGGTTAGTATTTAGTGCCCGCTAAGTATTCCATGCTCAGCCGTACTTCTTATGTTGGCAGGTTCCGAGGGAGCTACTGCTCCATTTGATGTTTGTGCTCCTGGTCCATGGGTGGAGGAGGAGTACGTCGAGGAGCCTTTAGAGGAACCTCCCGTAGAGGGTTATCAGTAGGTGGTATTAGATTCTGAGTGGATTAGCTGTGGGTGAGCATGAGTGATTATATCCATGTATTTTGGCGGGCATGTCCGCACTTTCTTTGTTTTGATTTCCTTGTATTAAAACTTGGACCATGTGTATATACTTAGAGGTTTGCTAGACTTCCATTGTGTCTTATAGTTATGCTTCTGCTGTTATCCTCTATTGTATATGCTCTGTGGGTGTTTTGCAGGTGGTTTGTCAAGCAAGTCATGTAAGTCATGATTTAGTCGTCCACGATTCACTCTAACTCCTAGGGTGGGTCTTGGGTCGCGACATAAAGTCTCAGCTAACGTTCGTCTTGCAGAGCTCGAAACTCTTGATGAACATCGTCTCTAAGCCCAACAGGGCTTAGAGATGTACCGACAAAGGCTAACTAATGCCTTCAACAAAAGAGTAAGACTAAGGTCATTCAAAATAGAGGATTTCGTCGTAATGGTTAGGACACCAATCATCGTCACTCGGCAAACTAAGAGAAAGCTCGAACCAAAGTGGGAAAGGCCCTACGTCATCGAGAAGGTATATTCCATTGGAGTGTACCTGTTGACTTCAATGGATGGAGAGCGAATCATCCCTCCAACCAATGCCAGATTTCTAAAGTGATATTACTCATAGGAATCGAAAAACTCGCTAGACCAAAACTTTAAAAGACAATCTAGGCAAAATTTAGAGCATCCAAAAATACTCGCTAAGTTGAAAATCCCAAAGGACGGCTTAGGCAAAAATTAGAGTCAAAACTGAAGCTCGCTAAGTTGGAAACCCTAAGGGGCGGCTTAGGCAAAAATTAGAGTCGAAATTGAAGCTCGCTAAGTTGGAAACCCTAAGGGACGACTTAGGTAAAAATCAGAGCATCAATGACTCGCTAAGTTGAAAAACCCTAAGGGGCGGCTTAGGCAAAAATTAGAGTCAAAATCAAAATACCTGCTAGACTAACACTCCAAGAGTCAGTCTAGGCAAAAATTAGGACAACAAAAAGCTAGCTAGACTAATACTCCAAGAGTCAGTTTAGGCAAAAATTAGAGCAATTTGACAGGTTCTTGAAGACGAGCTAAAACTATTCACCGTGCTTCAAAAGTCTCTGAATATAAGACCGAAGTCAAAACCCTCCTAAGTATGAATGGAAACTGCTTATTTGCTTTCAAAATGTGAATCACAACTTCAAAAGTCTTCAAGATACAAGACCGGAGTCAAAACCTTCATAGGTATAAAGGGAAACTACCTATTCGATCTTAAAATGCGAATCTAAATGCCACTTTTCTGAACTACATTTGACTTGATCCTATCATGGGTACATAGGCAGCCTAAGAAAATTAACTTGGGTTCAACTAGTTCTTCTGAAAGAACATTATCCTCCTGGGATAAAAAATCATCGTTATTGTCCCTCAATATGGGCAACACAAAGAAAACTGCTACTTGCTGTATGAAGAAGAAACCAAAACTCTAAGGAAGGACTCCTCACCATCAAGGGAACGTGCTTAATTGAAGCATATCTACCGACTACAATGGACGGATAACAGAGTATCTCCCCCGACCAATGTATGATTCTTAAAGTGATATCATCTATGAGGATCAAACAAAAGTCTAGTAGATCAAATTCTCAAGAGATGGTCTAGGTAAAAATTAGGGCACCAAAATACCCGCTAAATTGAAAATCCGAAAGGACAGCTTAGGCAAAAGTTAGGGTAACAAAGCTCGCTAAGTTAAAAACCCGAAAGGGCGGCTTAGGTGAAAATCAAAGCATCAATGACTTGCTAAGTTAAAAACCCTAAGGGCCAGCTTAGGCAAAAATTAGAGTCAAAATCAAAATGTCCACTAGACTAACACTCCAAGACTCAGTCTAATAAAAAATTAGGGCAACAAAAAGCTCGCTAAACTAACACTCCAAGAGTCAATTTAGGCAAAAAATTAGAGCAATTTGATAGGCTCTTGAATACGAGCTAAAAAGATTCATCATTTCTCAAAGACTTGCCCCTAAAATACAAGTCTAAACCTTCATAGGTATGAACGGAAACTACTTGTTCTCAAATTACAAGTCTAAACCTTCCTAGATATAAATGGAAACTATCTACTTATAAATTACAAGTTTAAAATCGCCCCTACTTGGAACTACATTTGACTTGATCCTATCATAGGTACGTAGGCAACCTAAAAATGGGTTCAACCGTGTTTTCTAAAAGAACATTATTTCTTCGGAATACAAAGGGGTTATATCACTAAAAAAGAAGTACAAGACGGAAAACAAAATGAGGGAACTGCATATAAATTGGAGAACTCACTCGAGTTAAACAAACAGTATCTTGAGAACATATTATCAGCCCCAACAAGCTACTAAGTTAAACAAGCAGTATCTTAAATATAAGATTGGAGGGTAGAACATCATATTGGTGGACGCTATTCAGAAAAGAATTCCTCCTGTGAAATTTTCCCACCATCATCTTTGGTGATGATGTTAAGCATCCATTGCCAGGGGGGATTCTAGCCCATCAATAACAGTAGAAGTGACCTCTGGAAACAGAGCTGGGAATTGTCTCTCAGGGTTGTCAGCCACAACAAGTTGCAAAACTAAAAAAATAACACTTTGAAAAGCATGCCCTCAACATCATTGAGGAGGTTGTTCAGCAGCATCAAGCAACCCAGGCAAGCATTATCGAAGCAGATGGGTAAAGTGTGGAGTATTCCTTTCAGCACATGCTCAAGCTCACCGTCAAGAACACCTGAACTTCTGACAAAATCCATGAAATTGAGTATGTTCTCATGAAATGCTATTTGCTTTACCAAATCACATTACTTGACAGCTTCGGTCTTATCGGTGTTAAGACCCCTTGTAGTCTTCAAGTAACAAATGAAGGCTGACTCGGTTTCGTTGATCTTCAACCAATCAAAAACGTCCCTCCTTGAAGCTTGCTGTGATAAAAGGTCCATTCTGTAAAAGAAAAGAGCATGGAATCAGCAAAGTTAAAAAAAAATTGGACAACCTCTCGGACTTAACCAAAAGTTGGAAAAGTCCAAGTCCGCGGATCACCTCTTAGACTTGCCAAAATTTGGAAAAGTCCAAGTCTGCGGACCACCTCTTGGACTTAACCAAAATTTGGAAAAGTCCAGGTCTGTAGACAACAAGTGCACGATTATTAATTAAAGGCCGCGGACATGAAGTCCTTGAGGTAGTTTTAAAGCCTGCGGACAAGGTCTTTGGGCAAGATCAGTTCGCAGACCAGTCCTGCAGACAGAAGGTTATCTTTTTAGATGACCCTTCAGATTTTCCTCATCGGAAAACCTTACAACTCTGGTAATGGCATTGGAAGTCCTATCAAAAAAGAAACAGAATGTCCAGAAGGACATTCCGAAACTTTTGGATGAGGAAAATTCTCATCCCCTTTTCCTGTAAAGCCAAGAAACCTAAAGAAAGGGTTTCTTTCTTTCAAATTTAGAAAGATGATCGAAAATACCTTTAAAAAAGGGATGATCAGATCAGAGAATAAAGGAAAATTCTTCTCTGAAAAGAAAGGAAAAGATAGAGAGAAACCAGAGTCCTCTGATTCCAGAAAAGGAGAAGACAAAATGCCTTCCCCACGCACTAAGGGTCTTTTATATAGGGACCCCTTTCACCAAAATCTTGGCCATCCATTTCGAAATGGACGGTCCAGATAGCTGGAAATATCCCAGCCACTTTGCCTTGGCAATTAGAGTCCCTCATTATGGGGACTCCTCGAAACCAAGAGTTTCTCGAAACCCACCACCTCATAGTGGGCTGTCTGCTAAGGTACATCCCGCGTAGTGGGGAGACAATAAGCCTCCCCACACTCACTACCATATGGTAGAATCTGAATGGTTGAACCATTCTCAATAGTTCAGATACTGAGGGGCATTTGTAGGCAGTGAAATCTCACCACTCGCAAAGCGGGTGTATGGTACACCTGCCCGCACCTTATCACCACCCATAGGAGTAGGCGGTTGGGCTTCGTGCATGCCAAAGGTACGCGCACCAGCTGGCCAAAGGTTGGCTCACCGCCAACCCGCCTAGCATTAAATGCTAGCAACAGAGCAATAATGCCCTGCAGACACTCCTTTGTGTCAGTCCTTAAGGGACTGACACATGGTTAGGGTTTGTCCTTGTGGGTAAACCCCCATTCAAGCTCTACGGACAGACTCAATGAGTCCATCCATGGGCAAGTCAATGACTAGCCCAGTCCGTGACCATAAATGGCCAAGGACTCAAACCAGACCAAGGGCAGGACCCATGGTCCCACCCCGTCTTGGTCCACGGACTGACTAAGGTTAGACCCTAATCCGCAGCCCAAATAGGCTTTGGACCTGACCCAAGCCGCGGAAGAGACCAATGGTCCCGCTCCTTTAATTTATGAATTGGCATGGTCAGTCCTTTCCCAGCTGGCATTCAAATACTGATTGCCAAGTGACAGAGAATCCCTGATAAAAAAAAGGACTCTCTGCCAGCTTTGGGGGATCCCAAGATAGAGATCCCCTCTTTTCCTCTAATAATAGAGTGTCATAGGACACCTCATTCGAAAGGGGGAGTAATCTCTCCTCTTTTCTTGGAAGATAAGACTCTTCCCTCTTTTGAAGGGAAGTCTTATCCTCCTAGATTCCCCAAAAAGGGAAACCAATTTAAAGTCCTTTAAGAAAGAGGACTCCCATTCGTATCAGGTTTCCCCAAAATAAAAGAAACCAACTGTCAAATGACAGATAACTCTCCCTAAAATGGGAGAATCTTTTTGACCTCCACAAAAGGAGGAAGTCAAAGGGGAGTCTAAAAGAGACTCTCCAAAAGATATAAAAAGGGAGTTTCTCACAAGAAACACCCACCAAGCACAAAGACGAAGAAGAGAAGAGAGAAAAAAAGTTTTCTTTTTTTTTGCAGGAAAACAATAACCAAAGAGGAAGAAGAAAGATCTCCCATCAATGGAGAATATCAAATGAACCCCCAATATGGTCACCTTTTTTTTTTCTTTTTTTTGTACAAAGACCTCTATGAGGTATCCTGTAATGCCTATATGAAATTTGGGCAACCCCTTTGAATAAATAAAGATATTGCATTCAAATATTTGTTTTTCTTTAATTCTTCTTCTTAATCAGAGGTTCTTCCCTAAATCAGGAAGGTAACTAACAATCAAGGTTTACTTGGATTGAAAGGATAGGCTCTCACATAAAATAATAAACTCCATCCAACAATGGAGGCAATTCGATACGCAACGAAATTTACGTGTTACATAGTTAAAGAGACACATATTGGGCAAAGAGGATATGCCTCAGTAACTTTCTTGAGTTTATGCCAAAATAAATTTGTTGTCGTTGAGAATATGTCAATCTTAGACCCCTTCAAATGAGTTGGTTTGAGGGGTAGGGTGAGAAAGAGTTCTAAGAAGGGGATCGCGAGGTCCCCTTCTGAGTTGATCGCAATGTCCCCGTGTCCCTTTTAATCCTTTTTTTAACCATGGTTACGCTTAACTAAATTATAATAAATATTTTTTTTCTAAAAACCAAGGTTAGACCCCACAACAATGTCCTTATCTTTTGAATCCGAAAATGGGAGAGTCTAGTGGGCTAGAAAAATTCTTAATGACCTGCTTGGACAGCAAGAATTAAGAGGTGAGAACTAGAATTAGAGGAGAACAATTTTAATTTAACTCAAAATTCTCTTAAGTTGTAACCAAACTCCAAAGAGTCCGGTTAATTACGTCCCATGTCAACATGTGTCCCTTTTAATACCCCTTAACAGTGGTTAAGATTCACTAACCCTTACCCTATGTTTAGGTGTTGATAAATCGAGAGAAAAGAAAAGAAAATTGGACAAAACACAACTAAGAATTGTATTAGAAATTCAAAATCTTCTTTTCTTTTCTATATTTTCACCTATTTTCTTGACAACCAAACATACCCTTAGGGTTCAATAGTACTATAACCTTAGTTTTTTTTTTAAAATATTAAGTCTAAAGATTAAAATTGATAACAAGAGTTAAAAGAGCGGTTAAAGGGCTTTTGTGTTGCTCTTGAGTCTAGTTACAACTCGAGAGAATCACGAAGCATTTATATTTTGGTATTGAGCGCTCCCAATTCCAAGGAATTTCAATTCACATGGAAACTAAAATAATGTCAATTCCTATATTTTGTAGAAACTGCAATATCCTTCTACGAGATAGATATCGCAATTCTCGTGTACATGAGAATTGATCATGCAAAACTATTATTTTTTACTATGCCTCTTTCAGTCTTTCTCAACCTTCTTAGATTATTTTGTATATTTAAAAAAATAATAATTTGTTTTAAATGTGAAATATTTTTTAAATTTTCTATTTTTTGAATAAATTTCAAATAATTGTTATTTAAATAATTTTATTTATATTTAATTAAGTAATATAGAATTAAATAATTTTTTTGCATTTAATTAAACTTAAATAAATTTTAAAAAAAATTAAAAATCAAAAATTATTTTTTATCAAAAACAAATATATTAGTTCGTGAAATTAAAAATATTTTAATAACTAGAATCTATAATACAATAAAAATTTATTTATTTGTATTACAAATATTGAGACTGACTAATTTATAGATTAATATTAGGTATCGAGACATTTGTTTGTCCCATCCCATATATATAGTTATTTAAAAGGATAATTATTTATCTCCTACATGTACACAAAAGTGAAATTTAACACTCAAACGGTGAACTTAAAATTTATAATATATGTATTCCATCCTTTCAATTAAACAATAGAATTTCAATAATACATTGACTTTTTAATTCATAATATGAAAAAAAAAAAAAAAGCCTTTTGAATAGTGGCACTTTGATAATTACAAATACAAAGAAGGGGCATTTCTCATTTTTCCGGTAATTCCCGAAATACCCTACAAAAGCTTATTTTGGGTTGAGCTTTTTCCTCTTGTTTTGATAAACATGGATATCCTAATCCTTAAAAACTGGTACTAATCTCACGTGTTGCATTGGGAATACCCCCACCTCATACAATCAATATTGAGGGGAGCCGGGGAAACCTCCGGGTTTATGGTTCACTGGGCTACACCCCGGGGTTATTTTAGGTTGAGCTTCAATATTTATGCATTTGAATTCGGCCAAATGTTCCCATTCATGCTAATCCAAACGGCAAAAGATTAGCTCTGGTGTCTGCCCGAGCTGGGCGCTCGGGCATCCACAAATTATAGGCCACCTGTTTCAAATTTCTGGACAGAAGTCATTTCATCAGTCACCATCATTTTGACTTCTGCCCAATTGATTTTTTATTCTTTTAAAAATGCCACATGTTTTATTATTTGTGGATGCCCGAGCGCCCAGCTCGGGCAGACACCAGAGCTAATCTTTTGCCAATCCAAACCGACCAGGAAGAAAAAGGTGATACATTCATGAATAGTTGCTTGAATAGTGATATCTTTGTTTGAGTTTTGTGCGTGTATTTGCCCCCACCATGAATTGTTTGTGTCATTTCACTTGTTCGGTTGTAAGATGGTCCCACGTCCCTCCCTAAGCACCAGAAGACAAGGATAGAACACCCACCACCTCCATCACCTATGCCACTGTGTGTGAGTGTATATCAAGCCATCTATGTCTCTTTCTTCTCTTCATCCCTTCTAAGCTTCTCTCTCTCTCTCTCTCTCTTTGTCAATGGTTTAAGGATGAAGAAGATAAATCTGATACTAAAGAAGTGCAAGAGCTTGTCAAGGCAACTGGGGAGGTCCTCATCTTACAGTAGTCTAAGGTCCAAGTCCACCAGAGATGAATTCTGGGGAGATATGACACATGATCATGAACACCGCGAGACGGTGTTCGTCGGAAGTTCGAGGAGGCGTTACATGATAAGTTCGAAACATTTGAATCATCCCCTTCTGAATGCTCTTATTGAGAAGTCGAAACAAAAGCCTGGAGGAGACATTTCTGTGAAATGTGAGGTTGTTATCTTCGACCACCTCTTGTGGATGCTTGAGAATGCCGATCCCAATCTCACCTCTGATTCCTTAGAAGAATTGGCTGAGCTTTACGCGTATTGAAGCTCCGTCGCCTGTTTTAATGGATGCTTATATATCATGTTAGATTATAGTAATTTTCATTTATTGTGATTCTAACTCTTCATGAGTATTGTTGAAGGATCACCAGTCTGGTAAATTTTCATGTATTGGGCTCTTCATACATTTTTTTTTTGCTGGATTGGGCTCTTGATCATACATGTTATTCATAGTACTATGTTTGTCTTTCTGTATGGTTTTTGATTCTTAAAAAATAAATAATATTTCTTAGTCCTAATTAGCTTTCCATTGCCACTCTTAAATTCCTTCCTTTTTTTTCTACTACTAGTACTACCACCTTGAATTTGTGTAGAATTGGGAAGAACCCATTAAAGAACTACCACAGATTTTTGCCTGGAATTGATTGAGTGTTTGAATGATGGATCAAATCTGACTCAGAGAATGGTGAATGTAGCAATGGCAATACCCCATCTGAAATTAATTATATTTCTTTACAAACGTCTTTCCTTGAAAAGGGAAGGGTATTATTGACCTTGAAAGATGAGGGATGAAATTTCCCAAACCCAAAATACCATTTTGATGAAATTACATTTTTAATTTTTAGATACCCAGATCCTATAACAGAGATCGTTTTCATTGGGGTGAAGGATAAGATATGAAGCTTCTTAATCTGCGGACATTCATGGCCCCACCTCTGAGATCAATCCGGAGGGCTACTTTCTGCAATTCTGCTCTGAAATGGGAAGGTGGGGTTTCCATGGTGCAAGGAGCTTCAAGAGGGATTGGGCTTGAATTTGTGAGCCATTTCGTTTAAATCCAATTTTAGAATTGTTTTTATCAGTTAATATGAGTTCTGTGGTTTATTTTTGTGGAATTGGTTCTGGGGTTTGAGATTCTCACATTTTAGATTCCTGATTGTGGGTTTGCTTGTTCTATATCTTTTTCATGATTTCTTATCTTTTATAAATACCCATTTCGTTGAGCATTATAATTTTCCAAATTTTGAGAATACCATATAATTCTACCATTCTCATTTGCAGAACTTGGCAGAGGTATGCCATGTCTTACACACCAAAAAAGAGAAAAATAACTATACCATGTTTCAACAATGTTTCAAGTGTATGGTTTGGGAACATGGTAGATTCTTGGTGTTAGATATTGGGTTTCTTTCAGTTAGATTTATTTGTGGTCAGCAATGGCTGTCTCTGGGATCCCTTTTTGAACATTTTCATTTCCATTTGCAGTTTTTTTTTTTTCCCGAGTTCATGGTGTATGGGTTTAGCACTGTAATGGTTTTCTCTGGTACCCATTTGGTAATTTTTTTCATTTATGTATCTTATTGAGAATTATAGCTAGTTTTAGGTTTGTCCACAATTTTGAGTTTGTAGGTTAATGAGCTTGGGACTGGTACATGTTAGATTCATGGCTCTTTTATATTGGATTTGGGTTATTTTGTGATATGCGGTGCTTTTATCCGAGGCTCATTTTTCTAGGCAGTTATGTTGAGCAAATATTGTTGTATGTCTTGGTATTCTTTTGTATTATTGGAAGTAGTCAAGGTTTGGATCTCTTACTTGCAATATTTGCAGTGTTTATGATTGGGGAAAATACTTGGTTTTTTGTGTGGAGTTCTTTCATTCTTTGCACAAATGTTTGTAGCGCTATACTTTTTTCTCAATTTTTGGCATTGTAATTGTTCTGTTTGACTATCTTATAGGCATGGGATGCATAGATTTTAGGATTTTCATGTTTCAATAAATTCATTTTTCCTTCCAGAATCATTTAATATTTCGTTCAGGTTTTTAGAATAACTATATTCCTATTCTGGAGGTATGTGAAATTTTCTGTTATATATGTTTACAAATTGATCTCCATGAAAAATCTTCCATATGTATATTTTGTATAGCATCTCCAAGGTGTCCATACTATCAGTATTTTAATTGACACTAGCACACATCTCAAGTCCTGTTATAATTTTCTTTTAGGGGGTATCTGTAATCACCCATTTGAAATTAAGGGAATACATGTTGGATTACAATATTTAAAAATGATGTTTATTAAGGGAAAGGACGGAGGACCACTTGAACTATTGTTTCCTAAGGGAAAAGGGAAGAAAAGGAAAAGAATGAATAGCCTAAATGCCCCCTGGCCCCCCTCACATAGTTTTGAATTTTTTATCAATAGATTAATTCCTCATTATGATTTGTTCGCAGATGAAACCAGATACAATTAATTTCATAGTTCCTATGTAGTGTAAACCTGTATGAGAGCTATTACTAGATGCTACTCAAACTCTCAGTCTCAGATCCAATTTTTACCGATGAAAAAAAAACTCAGAGCACCGTATATTAATTAAATTTAAAAAATCCAGATAACCTTATATGTGATCAAAATATGTATTGACCACTTACTGGATCTTGTACTAATTCCATCAGGGCTCAACCACTTTGAACAACTCAAGTACACATAGATATCTTTTACAAGTAGAATATCAACTTTTGGTAAGTTGTTAAATCCATAGATACCAAATCCGCATATTATATGCGTATAATACCCATTTACTACATTTAGGGGGTCGCCATTTAAAATGGCATACTTTTGTCGTATTGCGCCTTATATGCATATGCGTTTAATACGTGTACTTTTGCCATGCTAAATGCGTATTCCGTATTAAATGATTGTTATTAGTTAGTATCATGATTCCTATTTATTTATGATTATTTTTAAATTTTTCCATACTTTAGGCGTATAACACCCGTACTTCCCGAATGGATCATTGCCGTATTATATGCATACCCGTATTTGGTAACTATGGTTAAATCTACTCCTATGTATTTTCAATATATATTGGCTAGTTCTAACATATGGACCATCGATAAATTAGTAGATGTTATGAGGTCTTCAAAATCCTCAAAAGTGTACTATGTCAGTGGGCACCCATGTTTTTTTATGGCTATTAGTTCTATATTCTTCCAACTCTATTTAATGCTGTCATATTTTGGTAATCAGAAATCTCAAATATTGCGAGTGCAATCTCCATTTGTTAATTGAGTTCAAGGAGCAGTTAAAGAGAATCAGGATACTACCCAGCTTATTTTAAGTTGGAAAAAGGTTGGTAAACATGAATGGGGCTTGTAACAAAGTGATTTGTAGAGGATTGTCTTTTTTCCCGCATAGGAAATAGGATTGGATCACCTTTTTGTGATAAAACTTTTCCAATATAAAGATGTCCGTTTTTGGGGTGCTTAAATGTTATGGTTATTTTATATATATTAACTGATGGGTATCACTGTTTAGTGACTCGTTAGTCCCGAATTAAGCAGTCTAGTACTTTATTTCTTACAACAGCAGTATTTTGCATTGTACAGCAATTATGGACGTTTTCTGTCATTCTTTTTCAGATCTGTTAAAATTCACTTTGAAAGAACTTATTCAGTGGATGATAAGTAGATTTGTTCATAGTTGTTTGATGCCTTATAGGTTAAGCAACTGCTGGAGAAAAAAGAGGAAGGGCACGTTATTGCTACTTGTCGTAATCCTGATGGGGCGAAAGGGCTTCTTGAGTTGAAAAGAAAGTTTGTGGAACGCCTCAACATACTACAGTTGGATTTGACAATTGAAAGCACCATAGAGGTAACTTCTCTCTCTGCTTTTTATCAATTTCATTCTCTTTCCCTTATATCCAACAAATGACCAAACCTAAGCTACTTTTAGCTGTTCTTTACCTTTCCAAGATCACCACATTTAAACCTTGATTCATTAGACTCAGGGTTTTCATGTTTAAATGTTGTAGATCACCTTGGAAGTTGCTATGTTCATTGTAACCCAGAGTTCAGTTATTTTTGGCTTTGGAATTTTATTGCGCTTCTGTTATCTTTCTCCATTTACTAACCTTTGTGTTTGATGCATCCTACTTATTAATGATATAGTTCTCAAGTGCCTCTTAAGAACAAATTGTACGTTACCTAATGTAGCATTGTATTTTCAGGCATCGGCGAACTCCATAAGAGAAAGATACGGGTCTTTAAACCTTCTCATTAACGCATCTGGGATTCTTTCAATACCTGATGTATTGCAACCAGGTTCGGATTTTGTACTGTGCTTAAATTAAGATTTTTGAACTTACTAATAAAGTTCTATACTCAGAAAATCTCACCTAACAGTAAAAAAAGGTGAATGTATAAGTAATGATTAGTTTACTCTCTTTCCTTTTTTCACCAGTCAGGGTGTAAACTTATTTTCTTATATCTCCAGTACAGAAACAACACTGAGCAAACTACAAAAGTCATCTTTGATGCTTGCGTATGAGGTTAATGCAGTGGGTCCCATTCTAGTAGTCAAGGTATGCACACACAGCTTTACCATTTTTATTTGATCATTAGGTGGTTGTGTTTCATGGAACCAAGTCTGTAAATAAAATGCTTTTTCATCTTGGTTTTGTTACACAATTGATTTGATATTCAAGAATTTCTGAAAATCAATGCATGTTTGAAAGTTATGTTTCCAAAAGCTTTTCTTTTCAACTCTATCTCATGCACTTTCTCTGGGGAGACTGTTTACTGTTATTCTTTAACATGGCTAAATTGTACTATTTGACCTTGATCAGCACATGTGGCCTCTCCTAAAGGTGGGAGGAAGTTCCGGGACTGAGCGGGATGTTGCAGTTGTGGCAAACTTAAGTGCCAGGGTGGGCTCCATTGGAGATAATCGCTTAGGGGGATGGCATTCATATCGATCTTCAAAATCAGCACTTAATCAGTGTATGTATCCTGCTTTAAAATGTCCATAGTGTATGTCGATTAGTCTTTTCCAGTGTACAATAAGATTTTCAATTTTTGAGGTTGCGCATTAGGAAAACTTGTATTTTCTCAGCTATCCTCTTGAAGTGAAAGACTGAAACATTCAATCTGCAGGCCACACCTAGGTGATCTATTAACCCCAAAGGTCAGCAGATCTGATAGGTAGTGTGGAGCCTGGCCAGACTGAACATCCTACGTCTGTTCTCGCGGATTATTCCCGAATTTTGTGAATAATTCGTTTTTAAATTACGTATTTTGTATATTTTTTAATCAAATTATTTGCTATATTTTTATAATTATTAAATTTTATTTTTTTTTTCCTTTTTTTTTTTAACTTGACCCTCCTTTGACAAATTATTCCAGAACCCCGACTTTGTCACTATGGTCAACCGTAAGCAAAAACTAATGGTAGCCTCGTAGGTCCCTCTATAGGTTCAATACCCAATAATATAGGTCTCTCTCTCTGCCTTTTATTTTAAAAGGTGCACTCTTATGTCATATTACAACATGGGTCTAGACATGTAATCTTTTGCGATTGATCTGTTATCCAACTTGGATTTGACTGGGTCTTTTTCTCTGCTCCTTCCAAAGCTTCTTATCTTACTAGCATTCAGCTTCGCTGGGATCCCAGTTGGATTTCCTTTGGACTCTCCTTACAAAGGCTATCTCTTGGTCCGTCTGGAAAGAATGAAACATACATATATTTGAGGACTCCTTGCTGTCCCTTGAAACGTAAGACAATGGGCACGAAAACATATATATATTTTTCGATCTTAAAAAAAACTCAACCAGATTAGAAAACCACGAAACCGCTAGTCTATAGATAGAAAACCACAGTTACCAAAATGCACCAAAAAGCGATGTATCCCATTAACCCCGAGTTGGACAATAACCAAAACCTAGGTTATAGTTTTTTTCAAAAAAAATTATAACCTAAGTTGGGTTAGTATTAACCCTAGGGGTTATGCTGACAAACTTAGGTTAATGTGACGCATTGCTTTTGGTAACCGTGGTTCTATCTATAGATTAGAGTTGTGGTTTCTAATCCGTTTTAGAGATGATTCCATGCACTACAAGTCCTAGTCAGGGCTGCTGACTAGAACCTCTCTCGGAACATCCTAGTCAGCACATATTCTATATATAGCATATTAGTAGAGACCCGTGCGATGCACGGGTGTGAATAAAATAAAAATCTCTACATTTCTCTCTATCTCTCTCATCACAATCTCCTATAATTTCTCTCTACATTCTCTCTCTCTATCCTTCTTATCTCTCTCTTTATCCCTTATCATAATCCCCTAAAATCTCTCTCGACATTCTCTATCTATCTTTATCTCTCTCTCTAATCACAATCTCCTAAAATCTTTCCAATGATTTTTGAATTGTGAAGAAGGCGTATGTATCCCCTAAAATCTCTCCAATAGTTTTTGAATTGAGAGAGAGACGTGTGTAAGAGAAAGAGTTAATGGTTGAGATTTAAAAAAGGGTGCCACGTGGCATCCTTAAAATAGAATTCATAGGACTCCTGGGATTGAAGATTGGAGACCAAAGAGAGGGGGTTAAGTGGCACTTATTTCTTTATATTGTAGTATAGATGTGCGCCATTTAGCATTCTTGTAAAAATACTATGGTTGGTATCCGCTGTTATTGTTTCAGTTATGTATCAAGCCAATCAGTGGATCTGTAACATTTTGATCCCTTATTAGAGGAAGTTCCATATCCATAAAGTAAAAAACAAACAAACAAAACATTCTAATAGGTTCATTTTTTTTATTGTTTTATTTTTGGCTACTGATGCTACAGTGACGAAAACTATATCAGTAGAATTCGCAAGAAAGAAAGATCCAGTTATTTGCATTTTACTGCACCCAGGAACGGTGGACACAGATCTCTCTAAGCCATTTCAGAGAAACGTTCCCGAAGACAAGCTCTTCACCAAGGAATTCTCAGTGCAGAAGCTCTTAGGCATCATAAACAATGCAAAGATCAAAGACAATGGCAAGTTCTTTGCCTGGGATGGTCAGGAAATTCCTTGGTAATCCATTTTTTTTTCCTTTTCTATGACATTGGTAGTAAATGAAGTTCCTTGGTGGATCCAAGGTTTCCATGTCCACAACCACATTTAGCCCATCAAAAATTATAATTTATCAATTATTTATTATTTATCGGTTCCTTTCGTGGTTGAAAATTCTTCTATTTGTCTTAATTGTTTAATACATGCTTTGTATAAGTGATTCTAGTGCTTTCTAGCCAACACTTTGATCACATGTTCAGGTCACTTGCATATTCTCATTTTCTTCTAAAATGGAGAGATCTGAATTCTTACAAAGTGATCACCTTCTTTGGTAGCTCACCATGCCCCATGGGAATCCAACGGATGTTCATTGACACAAGCAAGATTGCCACCTCACAAAAAATCAATTTGATCTTACAATTTATGGTTGTTAAATTCTTACGATTTGTGATTCAAATCTTACGATTTAAATCGAATCCTAGGCAAAATGATTGAAGTTGTAGGTGAAAATCTTAATTGAGTAAATCTCATTCGATTCGCAATTCAGATTGCGATTCAAATCGTACGATTTATGCAATTCATGCGATTCAAGCACGAAATCCCTGTTACGGTCAATACTTAAAAAATGTTTTTTATTCTTTCAATTTTTTAAAGATACTTTATGCCTTTTAAAAAAAGGGAAAAATTTCTGTTACGAACAAAAAAAAAAAAACCTGTCATGTGAACTTTTTTTGTTAAACCAAATGCCTGTCACGTGGCCTGACCTCAAAACACTTGACGCATAAGCAAGTTTACCTATTAAGGGTTCTGTGGCAACTGCATCTGCGCCCTCACTTGATGAATCCCTTTAATCTCAGCTATGAATTGAGAAAATGTAGATTTACTTCTCACGACCACAAAGTAATGGTGAGTCATAAACTCCAATAGCATCCATACTCTTCTTAGTCTTAAGTACTGCAAAGAGTTTGAATAGTTTTCTAATTTGAAATTGAGATTACTGAAGATCTTTTCAATAACCGATGATGATTGGGAATTATTAAATCTGCATTCATGACATTCTTGTATGCACCAACTTTTTGGTTTGGCATTCAAAAAGTGGTGAGTCAACGTAAAGCTGCTGTACCCCTCGGGGGTGCAGCTCATGGCTGAAGGACGAACCATAAACCCAGAGGTCTCAAGCCGATTCCTAGGCTCCCCTCAATATGGGTTGTATGGGGTGGGGGTATTCCCTATGTATCACGTGGGACTAGTTTGAGTCTTTAAGGGTCATGATATCCCTGTTTATAAAAAAAAAAAAACATAAAGCTGCTGGTTTTGTTGAGCAAATAAGCTGAGTGTGAGTCAAAAGAAGAAACAAATTTCTTGTTTAGTTCTCTTTGTCTGGAATAATTAGGAATAGAATCAACGGGTCCCCTTTTTTGACTTTCAGTTGATGAATTAAAGCATATGGTTCTTAGATTGAGAAGATTTGTCTAATAAGTTCTCTGATCGCCCAAAGCAGGAACTCGAACTTCCTTTCAATGATCTTAAAAGTTTTAGTTTTCAAATTGATGAAAAAGGGTTTATATGAATGTAAATTTCTAGGGAAAATCATAGATTTGAGCAAGATAATGTCGAGAATTTTCGTGATGAAGTATTTAATTTATGCTACATTAGTCGATTTTTTTTTAATTCGATAAGCATGAAGATATATTAATCAAAATAGAACTACAAAGGAAATAAAATAAAGAAAAAGCGTTTACAATGTAAACTCGGTTGCACCTATTTGTTAAAATTGTTACATCGGTTTTTTTTTCCTATTCCGTTCTTTTTGGGGACTTATAAAGTCTGGAATTTTGCAAGTTTTGTTATGGGACAATATGCATTTTCTTTTGAGAACTAGATGTATGGTACATGTGTTGGTGTGTGTTATCTAAAAAGATGTATTGTGCTTTTCATCTCTCAAATTGCATTGTCATAAGACTTCAAATGCAGCAAAATGAATGATTTCAAGTTTCATAAAAAAAAAAAAAAAAATCTCATGATAGTAAGAATTAATCTTATTAAAACCTTGACAAAGTGACTCATATTTCCTAATTACCATCGCAAAGTGCAAAAAGTCTCACCAAAAGAACAGACCCTCTATCGGTAAATCATTACATCATGCTTGAGCAACCGAGATTGATATAACAGAGGTTCGATCATACATCACATCGGCATTGTGCTCGTTATGCTCTGGATCTTATCTTATTTCAGTTGCTACCCCTCTGATGTTCATTTCATATCTTTACCAGGTATGAAAATGTATGCTTTTTTTTTTTTTCCCCCCCCAGTTTGCCTTGTTTCTGGAAATAAAATGAGAAAAAGTAAAATGGCTTTTCTGTAAATAAAATGACATTTAAATTAAAAGAATAGCAACCTTGTGGGATATTCTGCATTCTAATTAGATGGGTTTGTTAATGGTTTTATTTATTGTTTCCCATGAATTTTCCTTCTGTAAACTTTTATATAGGATTTCTTTTAGGAATCCTAGAAATTAGGACCAAGTTGGTTAAGTTGCTTTCTTGTAAGTTGGACTATATCTCTCACTCTTTTCTTCACAAACGTCCATCTTCTATGGGGAGAACTGTTTACAAGTACAATTCATGCGTGTATGAGGACTGACAGCCAAGTAAGATGATTCACAGCTTTCAGGTTTTGTGTTCTGGAAAGTATAAATAGTACCTAATATCTAACGGTTGCTACCATCTCACCATATTTTTTTTTTATCATTTTCATTTTTTGCATCTTTAGATATACTTCCTATGGATGTGATTGCAGTTTTACATCCATAATGAAATGTTGTTTTGGATCGATGTGGTATATTTTTCTATTGTAATGAATCATGTAGCCTCATGTGTGCGTGTGTATATCAAGTTCAATTTCCTTTTTCTTGTTTCGAAAGAGAAGTAACACTATTGCTACCAAGTAGATAAAAAGATTTCTTTGTTGCATTGAACAACTGCTGATGTTGAGCTTCTATTCACTAGTTCTATCTCTGATGGGGATTGAAATATTTTAGGGATGTACATTCTGACTTCTAGTGTTGAAATTCATCCTCGAAGTCTAGAACATATTTTGCTATTTGTTACATGTTCTCTTTGCTTTGTAGTCAGATTGCCATCATTGACTAGAGAATCCTCTAGATAGGTGGATAATTCCCATTATCTTCACATTTCCACCTGCAAAGTAATGCATCTAACAATTTTGCTATGGTTAATGGAAAATGTAAATACATTTGCTATGGTAAACTAATATAGTTGATTTGATCATCATATGATATGGTTGATTATCTATTATGATGAGCAAAAGAGCAACCCAAAGCAAGAATAAGGAGAATGACAAATATATTAATTGGAATGGGCCGGTTATGTATTGAGATTCTCACTAATAAGTATAATAAAGAAAGTAAGGCTGACAACGGATGGAAGAGCACAACTATCCAAGTTGTTATCATTACTATGCAAGAGAAACTATCACTAATTGTAGACAAATATCAACTATGAAGCCGAATTAAGAGATGGAAGAAGCTCTATGATGGTGTTAACTTTCTTATCAATCAATCCGGCTTTCGATGGAATGACATGAAGAAGATGGTGAATGCGAAAAATAATGTTTGGGTCGAACTCTTGAAGTTAATGAGTATTTCTATTGTTTATGAATTTTTTTTTGGAAATATGATGGATGAAATGAATGTCTACTAAGTATATATATAATTTTCAGTCACTCACAGGCTTTAGCATTCAAGGTCAATTCTTGGTTATGATGTCCCTGCTATCATAAATCGGCAATGACCAAACTAATGGAAGAGGGCAAGAGAATATATTTGATGCGAGAGTGGATACGGTAGACTCAATAATTGTTGAAGAACTAGAAACGAGTCTTCAAGATTGAGATGGTGGGTTTGTTCTAACGAGCATGACACAAGCAACATCTTTACCCTACATCTCTCGAGTAAATGTTGAGGCAAGGAAAAAGAAGAAGAGTCGAAGTATATGGGGGAAGATACGTCAACTTTGAATGAAAAATTAGAACTCGTAGCTAAAGTAATTCGTGAAATTTCTTCCTTTTTTGACATTCTTAAGCTAGTGACTGAACTCAAGGCAATTCCAAATCTAGATGAAGATCAAGTGCTTGACGTTGTAGATTTACTTTTTAAAAACAAGAAGACGGCAAACATGTTCTTTGGACTGAATAAGACTCGCAAGAGAGCGTGGTTGTTAAGTAAACTTGGTTGTGATCAATGATTTTGGATAGTTTCTATTTTCTACATAACATTTTGTTTCTTATGCTAAATTTGGATAATTTTTCTTTTTTCGGACAATATTTTGTTTCTTATGCTCAATTTGGATGGTTTCTTTGGAAACCTAGAACTATTATATTTCATAACTTTTGGTATTTTCCTCCATCCATCTATGGATTAAACTATCATGATTGTGTTTTTCTGTTATTTTTCATTAGATTATAAAGATATGTAGCTTTCAGAATACTAATATTAATAGTAAATTATGTTTAATATTAGTTTTTCATTATTAAAGATGATTTTTTAAACAAAAGTTTCATCCACAATGTCAAAAGCACAACCAATTAAAGTTTTGGATTTTCAAATAAAAAGTTCTGCGTCAAAATAACAACAAACTTAAGACTCTGTTTAAGAAAAACTTTCAAAAGTCTGAAACATTAATTTTCTAGAACAACAAAAGTCGAGAACTTTGAATGGTCCAGACCTTTTAAATTTGTTGTTCTTTTAACACAATTTTTTGGCTAGAAATTAAGAACTTTGAAGTTCACTGTATTTTGACATTGTTGGGCGGAACTTTTATTTAAAAAATAGCATTTACAATACAAAACTAATATCAAACGTAACTTACTATTGAATATTACTATTCCCAAAGCTACATATTTCTTTGTTCTACTAAAAAAACAAAGAAAAACAACCATGATGGTTAAATCCCTAAAAAAATGGAGGAAAAACTGTCAAACAATATGAAACATAATAGTCCAAGGTTCCCAAACAAATCATCCAAATTCAATATAATAACAAAATATCCAAAAAAAAAAAAGTAAAAATTATTTAAAACCACAATCCAAATTCAGCATAAAAAACAAAATGTAATCTAGAAAATAGAAATTATCCAAAATCATTGATCACAACCAAGTTTACATAACAACCAAGTGCTATTGTGAGTCTCATTCAATCTAAAAATAGGTTTGATATCTTCTTATTGTAGAAAGTAAATCTATAGCATCGAACACTTGATCTTCATCTCGTGTTCAGTCACTAGCTCAGGAATGTCAACATAGGAAGAAGTTTCACAAATGGCTTCGATTACGAGTTTCAAATTATCATTCAAAGTTGACGTATTTTCCCCCACATACTCATGCCGGCTCTTCTTTCTTTTCCTTACCTCAACATTTGCTTGAGAGGTGAAGGGTCCAAATGTTGCTTGTACCATGCTCGTTGGAACAAACCCTTCATCTACATCATGAAGACTTGTTTTCAGTTCTTCAATAGTTATTGGGAATATCATCTCTACTCATGCATCAAATATATTCTTTTGCCCTCTTTTGTTAGCTTAGTCATTGCCAATTATGATAGCAATGGCATCATAATCAAGAATTGACCTCGAACGCCAAACTTTAGCCTTTGAGTGACTAGAAAAATATATATGTACTTAGTACAGATTCATTTCATCTATCATATTTCCAAAAAAAATCCAAAAACAATGAAAGTACTCATTACCTTCAAGTACCCAATCCAAACACTATCCTCCGCATTCACCATCTTCTTCGTGACATTCCAACCAAAGCTAGATTGACTAAGAAGATCATTAACACCCTTATAAAGCTTCTTCAATGTCTTAACCCGGCTTCATATTTGATCTTTGTATATAGTCACTAATAACCTCTCCTACATAGCAATGATAACATCTTGATAAGTCGTGCCCTTCTACGCATTGTCAACATTATTCCTTTTGTCAAACTCATTAGTGAGAATCTTAATACATAATTGGTCTATCTCAACTGACCAACTAACCTATTTGCCCTTATCCTTGCCCTTATTCTTACACTGGGTCGCTCTTTTGCTCATCTCAATTGATAATCAATTATAGCATTTGATGATCAAATGGTACAAGCATTGGTGCAAGATACTTTCGCTTACTGCAATATAAGATTTTGACCGATAAAAACAATGCTTGCATCTTCATGTAAGAATAGGAATTGATATCTAAAAGAAAAACAGTCAAACATCTTAGAAATAAATCAGAATGCTAACGTCCACCAATACAAAAGAGAATTAGGTTGATGATGGATTCGAAAATGCTGAAACCCCAAACAATCAGCAAACAAGATCAAAATATACACTGTAGTACTATATTTTCAACTAAAGAACTGAATTAAAATAAACAACAATAATCAGTTAATCCATCCATAATATAGATACAAAATTTTAAGTCTCAAGACAATCGAATGGATCATGACCTTGAAGCCCATTAGAAGCTGGAGCTGATGAAGTTTGCAGAAGTTTTGAGGGGCCACCGTAAAACCCGAAACTCACACAGGAAATCAGAATCATTTAGCTCTTATTAACATCTAGTGTGCAGTAGAATCTCCAACCTTCTATCCACAGCTGCAATGTTATACCTTCAAAATCATCTCGTCCCAGTGCCTGTCTTTGTTTTTTCTTTTACAGAGAACTCGGGGATTTACACTCACTCAGGTCTTAGTGTAAATGATTTAAATTTCGATATCAAATACCATTTTTACTATTAGAAACTATACCATTAAAAAAGTTGACACAATTTATACAGAGAATTCTGTTAGAAACTAAACCAACCCCATTGGTGTGTGCATAGCCACCACATGATAGGTTGAGGATCTAGTCTCGTGAGGGTGTGCATGGTTGATTTCTCCAACTAACAAATACTGAGTGCAAAAAAATAAAATAAAAAACTCCACGCTTTACGGTGTACAACCTCACAACAAAATATTCCCCATGATGATGCCTACTAGCTTTGCTGGTAAAATCTAACACATTTTTTTCATAGTCAAGAATACAGTTAGGCTGCAACCCAAATTAAGAAAAAAAAATAGCAGAAAGAGAAGACTCCATATTTCCAGTATTTAAGAACTCCCAAGTCCCAATTGCAGCCTAATCTAACATAATTGCATATTGAATTCGGGATAAAAGTAGCCCAAGATGGTTTTGGTGGCCTAACCCCAACCAGAACAATGTAAAGCATCAATAGTCTTTTTGTATTATCACCTTGACCTCACTTCATAACAAAAGTTGGTTAGATGAGATTTCATTTTATTCTAAGGTTGGACAAGCTTTAGTGAGTATGATCCCATCACAAGTTATTAGGTGTTTACTTTTAGAACTATTATTTATAAGTACATGGAAAAAGTAGTTATAATTATCTATTCAGAAATGCTAGCCCTAGTCACAGGCTTCTCCACACCCAAGCTAGTGGCAACAAGTGTCAGCCTATCTCCCTATTATAGGGTAGTAACACCACATGTTGCACCAACACTGCGTCTGTGGAAAAAAAATTGACTGAGTGCGTCTAGCTAGCACTCCTCTTATCTGTTTACTCAACTCACACAAAATATAATTATCCCATCAAGAGAAAAAAAAATGATTTGGCTCGGTAAGAGTAGTTAAATCTGGGATGCAGAAGAAAAAACAGCACTGGACCCACAGTCATCAAAAAGACTCCGACTTGCAAAAAATATAAGTTTCTCAGCAATTCTGAAAGCCGCCACATAACATTACAAAAGAAGCAATATAATCTACATCAAGAAACAATTTTTTGTTAAGCCGAGAAGAGAATACAATCTATTTTAAAAGATGATCTAATCCCTACCCGGAACAGAAATTTCTCAATCAAACTCAAAAATTAAACACACCCCATTTCGAGAAAAACAATTAAATACATATCAAGAACAAAGAAGTCATCGAAAGAGAATGTGGGGTTCATAAAAATGTGGGATTCATCGAAAGATCTACCATACAAACATAGTGCTCGATTCTATGGATTAGCCCATACCCCTCCATTGCTTTAAACCACTTCCTCCCTTCCTCCACTAGGCCACTATGATTACAAGCGGATAGGACCCCTATCATGGTTACCTCATTAGGTTTAACTCTTGTATTTTGCATCTCCAAAAATACCTCCAATGCTTCCTTGGCACACCCATTAACTGCGAACCCATTGATCATAGCATTCCAAGAAGCTGTTTCTCTTTCTCGCATTTGGCCAAAAATTTGTTTTGCTTTCAGAATTTCACCACATTTAGCATAGATGTCTACAAGTGGTGCAAATTTTGCTCACTTTATCGAGTTTTTTCCTCCAAACATATTGGTGAACCCTACCACCTAAATCCAGAGCACCCAAATCAGTAATTGCTGGGAGAATGCTCATGATTGACACTTCATCTAGTTAGAATGAATATTTCATTTTTTGGAACAGTTCCAATGCTTCTTGGGGTTGCTTATCCTGGAAATACCCAGCAATCATTGCATTCCACGAAACTAACTTCGTATCGGGCATTGCATCAAAAAGTGATCTAGCAGCTCCCATGTAACCATTTCTGCAGTACCCAGAAATCAAAGTAGTCCAAGAGATCACATTCTTTCTGGCATGTAATCAAATAATTCCATAGCAGAATCCACATTTCCTGATTTAACAAACTGGTTTCATTTCATCACACTTTTCTTGATAATACCATCTTCCTGAATTTCGCATACATATCTACCAATGTTGTCGATACAAACAGATCAAGGCAAAAAAACCCATCTTAATCACCTGATTGTGGAGTTGCTGATCACCTTCTTAAGTGGCCGCATTGAATCAACTACTTCATCAAGGAGAAAAAGGTGTAGTCGTTAGGAGCAAAACTGGTTTCGCTTCTAAGGTGTCTATAAAGAGTCATTGACTTTCTAAGTTGATGCTTATCAACACGAGCTTTTATCATGCAATTGCAAAGAGAAAGTGTCATCTCTGTGATGTCTCTGATCAAACATAAAGAGCATATTGGATTCCAGCAAATGGGTTAGATTATCATATTAAAACAGCAGTTGAAGAACATGCGGAGAAAAAATTTAGTTAGAAGATTAACATTGGTTTTGAGGGAATTTCTGAGCATGAAATCATGCATTTGGAGGAGAGTATTTCTAACATTTTTTAGCTATAGGAGAGAGAGACATCCTCTCTATCTTGAGCTCCAGAGGGATTGTTCTTCTTATTTCATGGGTATAATTTGGATTGGGTGCAGTTCGTTCTCAGCCCTACTTTGTACTGAAAAGTTTTGAAAAAAAAAATAGAGAAATGAGAACAAAGAAGGAAGGGGGAGCGTGCAGTGTTCCAATCTCTAAAACAAATAAATAAATAAAATAGTTAATGTGGCATTTGTTTTGATGAATTTGAGAGCTACCTTTTCAAGCAGACCAAGCAATTAAAATCGCAGTCCTATAATACACCCATTTACAAAAGGAACAACAGATTTCAATTTCGATAAAAGCGTGTAGATTTTCACCAAAAATTGATGAGATCCACTATCTAAGAATGACAAAATAATTACATCTTGTGGAACCAAAAAGGTCCAGCCATTAACCAAAAGAACAGGTAAGGAACAATAAGAGTTACGAAACTCTAAAAGTTTCACCCTAAAGTTCCACCAAAAGAACCGAACCTAAAAGGTCTAAAACATTCAAAGTTCAAGACTTTCATTGTTCCAGAACATTAATGTTCCAGACTTTTGAAAGTTCCATCAAAAGAATGGAGCCTTGAGGGAACAGCACATTGGCAGCAATCAACCATGATATTGTGAAGTCTTGCCTAGATAAAAAGGAGCCTCACTACCACTTTTATGGTACTAAAGCAAAGTTACAGTGATGCTCAAACGATATCTCTTCATCACCAAGCATAGAATCCCCCATGCACATGGAACAACTTCGGTAGGATTCTTTTGTGAGGAACAAAGAGCCAACAGAAGAAGAAGATAGATCTCCATCCACCCAAACCCATCCTATACGCATTATTTTATTATGTAATGAAATTAAAATAAATGCAACTACTCAAACAAAATAAGTAAGCCTGATACCCAAAAATTTGAGTTACATCATATCTATTTGTGTCTCATTCCTCACCGCAGAACCACTCGTCCAAAGGATCTAGATACGAAGATTTCATCAGCAATAATTTCTTAAACACCTTAGGATTCTCAAGAGAATGGATGTTCAAAGAGGATGCAAATTATGGAAACTCCAAAGGTAAGAAAGTCTCTATGCCCAAGTTCAGTCCAAGAATTTGTGTGAGAAGATGTTTGAAGTGCACAACAGTTCAGTTGGTGTGTGGACATGCTAGCCAGGCAGTGGCAATCCAGAGATTGACTGCTCAGATGGAGTGTCCATGATTAAGGTGAGCAAATTTGGGTTCAAGAGGGATACCTGGTCAGAAGATTCAAAGGAGAAAAGACATTGAAGTCATGAGTTATTGATCAATTGAAGCCTCAGTGGCATGGAAGACATCATACCAGGTAAAGGTCAAGAGACTGCAAGAAGGCCTGTTTCTGTTTGTCTTCCTGCCAAAGGAGGCATCGCATGTTTGGGACAAAGGGAAGAGGACAGGGAGCCGGGTCTCTCTGTACAACTTGAGTGGCTCGCTCACTAGGCCAACTCATATGAGGGGCGACGAAAGGCATCTAGTGGATCTAAGTATTTGGGATCTGGTGGATCTAAGTATTTGGGATTCTCTTAACGCCTGCTGCGAAGAAACGCTTCAAGCAGTGGTGAAAATATGCATAGGTTTTGTTGATGGAGTGAATTGGGAAGATTGACACGTGGAGTCTATTGTCTGATTAAATTGTATATCTCATTAATTAAGTGTCATAGTGGATTATAAATAAGTAGTCTCAATAAGTTAATGTCTTTGCAATGATTGTACTCAGAACAGGTCTTGACTCAACGGCATAGCCAGCTTTCAATATGTTGCTTTTATCCTTTTTTAACACCTTTGGGTACTTTACTTAAGATCGGGTCTTGATCCAAGGGTGCAATAAGCTTTTAAATCTCCTAACACCTTTGTGATGTTTTACTCAAGAACATGTCCTGATCCAACAGCGTAGCAAGCTTTACTTAATTACAAGCAAAAACTTCATGGAGTCATACTCATTTGGGACCAAGAGGCGATTTTCAGTTTAGCCTCGTCCCCTTAAGGAATCGGTGGAATCAAATCACCATGAACCCTAATGCTTTGTGAGGTGGATTGAGGTGTGGTAGGCCACTACTCCCCGTGGGAATGGACGCGTGTTCCCCCCATCTCTTATTCCAACAATACGGATTGTTGACTGGGGTGACAGTCACTTGTGGTTTGGCCGTCTTGAAAGGAGTTTCTTAAGTAGATAAATGCCTTAAAGGGGTGTTTTCTCTTCAACCTTTGGAGAAATACACCTTAAAAGTTGTTTAGTTTGGAAGTCTTGAAAGGAGTTTATTAAGTCGGTAAACGCTTTAAAGAGGTGTTTTCTCTTTAACCTTTGGAGAAATACACCTTGAAAGTTATTTAGGTCATAACAACCTAAATGAGTTAGTTATAACTGAAGAAATCAGTTATAACTGAATTAATGAGACGAAGGACTTCTTAAGTTGATCACGTTTCTCTCTGACGCATTCTATTACAATTCAACTATTTTGAAATTGTTTTTAACTGATTTAACTGACTTAACCAGCTCATCCTATCTATTATCTCTATAAATAGGGGTGACCCCTTTAAGGTGAGCTAAGAAAGACATTCTACTTTTACGGAAAAGGTTTTTGAAATACAAAAGGAGTTTTCTTAAGTCGGAGAGAAGGATAATGACGTTCTTGAGAAGGTATCATCTCACTATATTTTCTCCATTGCTCTCTTCCCTCTCCCTCTGATTACTCATTGTTTCTTTCTTTACCTCTTTTGTGCCACCATTTAGGAAATTCAATTTAGAACGGTCTGAGCATCAAACTTAGGCTAAATTTAAATTATAGGAACCCCTCTTGTGATTTCCATCCATTATATCTCAAAATAGTAGAAATTCAAAACCGGTTCTTAAATTTGGTTAAGTCGGCTAAATAAGTTAAAAACAGTTTTCAAATAGTTGAACTGTATCAGAATGCATCAGAGAGAAACATGAACAGTTTTGAGAAGCCTGTCACCTCATTCATTCATTTATAACTGATTTATTCAATTATAACTAACTCTTTAGGTTGTTAAGACCTACACAACTTTCAAGGTGTATTTCTTTAAAGGTGAAAGAGAAAACACCCCTTTAAGCCATTTATCTACTTAACAACCCCCAAACCACAACTCATCATCCCCCCAAAAGTATCAATCATTACATCATTAAAGTAGGTCATGAGCCTTTATGATGTCTGTCCTAAAGGAGATTGTAGACACCCCATTTTTGCACGCCCAATGACCTTTTTAGCTCCAAGTATCGAATGATGAATTCTAAGACGAGATCCGGACTCTCGAAGGTCGAAGATTAAAGCCGAGAACAAAGCCCAAGCCCAAACCAACTCGAGCCCAAAGGGGCAGTTTTTTTAGCTTACAATTAACCCGCGCCCTTTATAAGGGCGCGCCCCTATTTTTTGGCCAACTTCAGTCCCGCGGTCTTTAGAAAGGCGCAGCGTACGGAAACCCTAATTATAACCTCGTCTTGCATGCCAACACGTTTTGGGTTAGTTTTTTTCAGTCCCACATCGGAAAAAAAGCGTGAAAACCTTGCTGTTTCACCTTATAAAAGGGACCTCATACCAACCCATTGGATCATCGAGAAACCTTGAGGAAAAGACCTTGAAAACTTTGGAAAACTCATTCCACACCTTGAAAACCTTGAAAGATCCGGAAAGCCTTTGAAACCTAGAGAATTGGGGGGAAAATCGTTGAGAGCTTTGAAGTTCTAAAGCTTGGGGAGAACTCCGAATAGGCTTAACTTAGTCCTCGAATTCCAGAAATCCCAGCCATCAAGCCATCAACCTAGGAGAGATCTTCACCAACTTTGGGGAAAATCTTGGGAGTTCGGATCTCATCGAAGCATTCTCTTCAAACACTTGGAGCCCAAAAAAAGGAAAAGGTATGCCACATCCCCATCCTCTGTTTCTACCCGTCCAAGTCTCTTCTTCCCTCACTTTCCCTGAGTAGTTCAGAGATTTCCCTCTTCACGGTTGTGCGGATGAGGAAATCCGGGTGAAGGAGAGGGCCGGAAGACCAGATCTTCGACTTCTTTTTAAGCTTTTCTTCATTATTGTTAGTAGTTTCATCCCTTTTTCCACCCAAAGGTAGGCGAGGCCCCTCTTAACTCGATTGAGGAGAGATGTGTAGCCGGTCGTCGATTTAGGAAAAAAGGATTTTGCCGCGCAAGTAGGGAGAAACTCACCCTAACTCGGTCGAGGAGGGGTGACTTTCTAATCTCGAAATAAAAGAAAACAAGTAGAGACGAAATCGCCTTAACTCGGTCGAGGAGGGGTGGTTTTTCTCGAAATAATAAAAAGAAGAGAAAATAATTTTAAATTAATTTAATGGAGAAAGTTAAGAGGTAACCGTCGCTCGACGGATGAGGTGGGGTGCCTAACACCTTCCCCAACTCATAAAAGAATCCTCGGACCCAATCTCGGTTTCTAATTTAATCGAGGGTTCTTAATTATGGGTGACCAATCACACCCAAAATCTTGATTGGTGGCGACTCTAACAGATCTCGACTCCTCATCGGTTGAAAAACACGGATGTGGGGAGGAGATCGACCCGGGCCTGCTATCGCACAGCTGGCGACTCTGCTGGTGATCTAGAGGATTCAAGCCTCGATTTAATTTTCTCCATTAAATTAATTTTTTTTTATTTTCATTTTTATATCGCTTTCTTCTGTTTTATCTTGTACACCGTACACGGCATTCACTTTCCCCCATATTGTCCGAAACCGAACTTATCCCCATCTTTGGAACTAAGTAGTTGAACGACCGTGGATAGCATCCCAGAAACGGCGACGAAACATTCCAACCCCGATCGTTTTGAATAAAGGAAGTGCACAGGTTGTGCATAGATATTCTAAGATTGAGGGACCCTTTTTAGGAGGAACTTGTGAACCCCATATAGAATTATTTGTGAGGACACGTTGACTTGCATGGTTTTGATAACAATATTGAATGATGAAATTGTTTAGAATAGTCATCTGCACAATGTTCAACTGAGTGGTGCCGTAAGTCTTTGGTATCTGCACTGGATATTACAGAGCAACTACCCAAAAAGCTCAGGCATTAGAACATTCCATGTTCACTATTTTGGTTATCTCCATGCTTTGTTATATGTTGATGATTCAAGATTTTTAAGTCTCTGTTGATGGATACTTAGGGCCCGTTTGGCATCATTCTCACGGAATGATTCCGCATTCCGGAACAACCCGTGTAGAGAGAAACCCGTTTGGGAGGAGTTATGGGTTCAACCCAGCTACGAAACGGTACCCAATGGCACGGTTTTTGCGGAACAAAAAAAATTAGCTTCTTGGAACGGCACAACCTTCACGCTTCTTTTGTTCCCGAAAAAAAAAAAAAAGCAACCACAAGTTTGGTTTTTTGCTGGGCGCTAGTGAAGAGAGGAGCAGGGACGACGAAGAGGAAGCAAGATCCGACGACGATCAACTCCGGTAACCACTCTGGACGGCGAGGTACTGTTGTTCTTTTTCTGAAAAATGGATCTGAGTTCAAAATATCATTCTTTCTCTCTCTCTCTCTCTCTAAAGAATGGATGTGAGGTTATAATGGCAGATCTGCCGACGGCGAGATCTTATCTTTCAGATCTGCCGACGACGGCGAGATCTCATCTTCCATCTTCTAGATCTGCCATTTTTTCTCTGGTTCTTGTTTTTTTTTTTTTTGGGTTCACAGATCAAGAAAAAGGGATTTGAAATAAGATCTAGCAAGATCTGTGAAAAAGACCAGTTTCCGTGAAGATCCATCCAATGTTTTGTGTTGATCGTATGATGGTAGATGCTGTGATGTTAAAACTTGTTGCTGTGATGTTATGCTTTGTATATGTTCTAACAAGATTTTTGTGTTTATTTTATCAAGATCTATGAACTATTCTATCTTGTGTTTATTTTATCAAGATCTATAAAAAAAAAAAAATTATTAGATCTCATTCATAGTTCATAGCTCAGTTGACCGTATGATGGTAGATCTAAGTTTTTATCTTTTCTTCCTCTGAGTTTTTGTCATTTATCATGGTAGATCAAGATCTAAAGTGACATTATGTAATATTGTGATAGACCTGAGTAAGGTGCAGATGATCCAACATGAAACAATTGGCATCACCAATTAGTTTGGTGCTCTCAGGACACGAGAGGGGTTTGCTTTGGTTGAAATGCGATTTTCGCGTCTTGAGTTCCCCTTTTGGACTGAACTTTTATATAAAATTTTCAAGTATGTGGAAATATTTTTTTTGTGTATGACTGATATACTATTTTCTTACCTCTTTGGCTTGCTTAATTAAATCTATGAGTAATGTGGAAAAAAATAATCATCTTAATGTGTCAATACTACATGATTTATTATATAGATTTTACAATGTGTAATAAATACACATTCTTCGATAGATGTCAGGAATTACTGTAGGGGAAAAAGATGTCGTGGTTGCAAGGTGGAGTAGTAGGGAAGAGAAATTGTTAATAGAACTAATGGCTGAAGAGGTACGAAAGGGAAACCGACCAACTACGACCTTCTCAAAAAGGGCATGGAATGACATAAATGAGAAGTTTTTCAAGGAAACGGGTCACAAGTACTCTCATCAACAATTCAAAAATAAATTCAACAAGTTGAGGCTATATTATCGAGAGTTTAAAACGCTTCGCGATGTCCCAACAGGTTTTGGTTGGAACCCCCTCACCAAAACTGTCACAGCTCCCGATGATGTTTGGGAGTCATATTTACGGGTACGTGTAATTACTAATTTTTACACTTTTCGGGAAGACCGATCAAAAAATAATTCACTTCATTACATGTTCACTTAATAATGAGTGTTCGATCTTTTTTTTAAAACAGCAACACCCTGGAGCAAAACCATTCCACAATAAAGGGTATCCAATGTGGGATGAGCTTGTGATAATATATGGTGACACCACCGCAACAGGTGACAATGCGGGTGCGTCAACACAAGGTGCAGGGGAGACAGACGATGATGAGAATGTTGAAAAGATTCCAGAAACTCCATTAGAGCAATTCGAAGAAGATGAAGATTTTGATATAGGAGAGACGAACCGACCCAGTCGAGGTGCATCTAGAACCTCCACTCCTCGTCGAAGGAAGGTGAATAGTACTTCTGTCTTGATGGATGCTTATCAGGCCTATACTACGAGACAACATCGAAGGACAAACAGTTCTGGGTCCGAAGCTAGTGATGACCCATTCTCTATTACCCGCTGTTGTGAGGTGTTGGCGACATTAGATCAAGATCTAAGCGACGAAGCCTATTTGAAGGCGACAAAGATCATCACGCGAGATCGTAGTTGGAGGGAACTTTTCATGAACGTGCCCATAAGCCGGAAACTCCTCTTACTAAGGAGTTTAGAATGACACTAGTGCTGAGTTTTTCGTTGGGATGTTTGTTTGAAACTAATTATAAACTTGCTATTTAAGGATGTTGTGTGATTGCTACTTTAAAACTTTGTGCTATTGTGCTCACATGCTATGTTAGTTGTGAGAGATGAATCAAGGATGTTTAGTGCTGATGTAAGGATGTTTAGAATGACAGTAGACTTGCTAGTTCATTTTGATGTTAATATATTTTGCTCACGTGTTATTTTAGTTGTAATATTCAGCTCACATACTATGTTAGTTTCTTCAATGTTCAAGCAACATTAGAAAGCAGAACCTGTAAGGTTTGGATGATTAATTCGTTGGGTCAATTCTAATTCCACAAATCCAAATGCACCCTAATTGTCTTTAATGTGGAATTCTATCACTTTTTTTTTGGGCGTATTGAAGGCTTTGCTTCTTAATCCTAGTTCATTTTTCAGTTTAGCAGTTCCTAAGTTTGAAACTTTGCATTTATTGTCTTTTGTGCATTAGAAGAATTACTCTTTGAAATTCTATCGGTGAATAGTATGAGTCCATTTACAGGAAATGAATGGTTGAAAAGGTCCTTTTCTTTTTAAATTTACATAATATGTGGTCACTTCAGCTCCCTTCAGCAGTTCTACACTAAGATAATAGTACTCTTCTGGTTGTTCATCAATATCTGAGGTAGAGGATGTGTTATGTTGGGTTGACAACTGCACAATAGCAGAATGCATTATCTTCTCAGCCTGTAAACTGTTAGAAAATTGGCCACTGCTTTAGGGATTGTGAATCCATTGAGAAGATCCTTGGGTTCAATTGATCTCTATTAGAATTTAAGATGAGGGATGTGGATATTGTATAGCTTTTGTTGCTTGGTATGGTTCATGTTGGTCGTTTTGGTGACCTCAATGATGTCGGGTCTTACACCTTTCACATACAAGAAACATAAATTCCAAATAAAACGCATACATTCCATCGTCACAGGTGTTGCAGCCTTCTCCCTTGACTGGGATGCAGAGTTTCTTCTTTTGTTGGAGATGACCGGCTGTCACCTATTAGGTTTACTGGTCTTCAACTCTCTCCTTTCAGCTAAATGAGGAGCTTCCTGTACTTTTAAGAGTGTTCTATTGTATTAAGAGTGAGAATTGGGACCAACTTCCATTTACATAGGGGTCCAAAATCCTAACCTATCAAGGATTCTAGGTTCACACATTAAAGGGTGATTATGCCCTTCCAAACATACAATATCTTGGGAGCCAGATATAGTTAACAGCGGATCATGGCGATTATCACATCATCACATTGACATAAGACCTTCCATGGTCACAAAATTTGGTTTAGTTATTTGGAAGAATTTTGATAAAAAAAAAAAAACTTTTTATTTTGTTCACACCTGTGGTGTTATTTGGAAGAATTTTCATCCACAAGATAAAAAATGAATACACTTTCTAACACTATGTCACCTTGCAGATTTTAGTATATTGCTTATGCTAACCTGGAAGCATTTTGAATTTGGAGATAATTTGGAGATATTACTTCAGCATTTTGATACTCAAAATCCTTATTAAAATTTTCAGGGGCAAGCCCTGGTATGAACCTGATTGGTGGAAATTTGGGGATGCGAAATCGTAAGTATCTGTCTCATGGATGAGGGTTGTATGTATTACTGCTTATATTCGGTTTGTTTTTACATGCTGTGGATTCCATCTGTATCCTAAGAGTGTAGGTCTTGTCTGACTTCATTATTTGTACTCAGTAAATCTCAAAGTGCATTAGTGTTTCATATTCTAATAGCATTCCATATGCATAATTGGACAAGATTAAAATATTGGTAGTCTTGGTTTAAAAATCAGAAGAACTTCAAAGATGAAGAAACCAACTTTGTAGTATAATAAAATCTATAAAATATGAGAATAATTATTTTGCGCATGGAAAAGAATATCAAGTGAACAATGTAGGGTGTGAAGAAGTATAGGTCAATATTAAAAGTAATATTAAGGTATTCTATGTGAATCATAGGATGGCTACTTGAATATTAGATGGATTTGTTAATTGAATGTTGATAGCTTCTGCAATATTAGAGGTGTTAAGTGGTGCATTTGGTGGAATATTTTTTTGGAACATCTTCAAGGTTTATAGCTTCTGCAAGATGGCGATTATATTTTGTTTTTAGATTGTACTTTGTCAAGTATTCTTTTATTTGAAAAAATTTAGGAGCTTTGTGGCCTATTGAGGCATTTCTCCTAGAGGTTCCTATGTATTTTTTTCAGCAGTTTCGGCATGCGTGTTGGCTCCTAGTTTGATTTAGTTCTACCTATGAAATCTTGTTTTTCCTCATGGTTTTTATGTAAATATGAAGTCATCTAACAGTTGAGTGTGAACTCTGCCTTTTAGGTGTTTGTTTCCCTTTTCCCATGAAGAATTAGCATTCTCTTGAATGGTTGTTCATAAGGTTAGTAATAGGAATTGACCAGTTTGAGTTATTAGAACTAGTGCACTGCCTCAGTTGTCATTGGGATGATTTGGTTGTTAACTTTCTATAATTACCGGGGGGGTTTTTTGTAAATGGGGAGGCCATTGTGATACTCTCAATCTAAGTCCTGTTGGCTTTTCCCTGTTGTGTTTTTCTCACAAGTCAGTTTTAATAGGAAATTTACAAAAGCCATTTTGATCAAAATCTGAAGTTCTTGGGACTTAAAGATCACTTTCATCTTACACCTCCAATGGTCATAGTTTTCCCCGTGGAAACTCGGAGTGTCGAGTGGAGCTCAGCCATCCAAAACTGATTTTGGACAAAGCTTGAAATCAGATTGTTGGTTCATGATATAAAATTCTTGAACTCTCTATGGCAGTTTTGCTTTACTTTAAATTTATATTCCAATGCCATTTTTATTTTTTTTATTTGTTACTTTTCCAAGTGGAGCTCAGCCATCCAAAACTGATTTTGGAAAGAACCTCATGTTGCGGGGAGTACTTTCAAGCTTGTTTTGACAAAATTGTGGTCAGAGTACTCCACATGGAGCATCATTAGTAACACTTTATTGTTCTTGATTGTTTGACTGTCCAGTATTAGATGTTAATTTCTTGGGTTGAGGTAAGGGTATATCCCCCTCTCCGGGTGGTATGACTTTTTAGTTTTCTTTGATCATCTAATGTTTGGTAGATTGCTTGAATGAATGGGGTGCAATAGAAAGATGTTTTTTTTACTTCTTTGTTATTCTCTAGTGGACTACATTCTGAATTTGTGTTTTTAACGTATTACACAAGTATGATGTTCTTAAAGCAAGTTTAGGGATACTTTGTGTATTATGTAATATTGTGCTTACATATGGTGTTCAGGTAATATGGATCCCGAGTCAAATTCAGATAGACCCGAGTCAGATTCTGATAGACCCGAGTCAGATAGTGAAGAGTCTGATGATGACTTTTTGATGCTACTAATATTTCATGAATTGCATAAGGGCATCAACAAAAGACCAATTAGGGACCGTAGTGAGACAGGTCCAGGATTTGTACATCACGTACTTACTGGACATCCAGATAGATGTTATGATTTGTTTCGCATGGAAAAACATGTATTTGAAAGTTTATGTCATACTCTGAGAAGTAGACACCTTTTGAAGGATTCAAAATTTGTTGCTGTCGAAGAACAAATAGCTATGTTTTTAATGACAATTGGCCACAATGAATGTAATCGGATGATAGCAGATCTATTTCAACATTCAGGAGAGACTGTTAGCCGTCATTTTAAAACAGTTTTGAAGGCCATTGCGAATTTGGGAAAAGAGCTAATATGTCCCCCGGATTTTAACGAAACTCCACCAGAAATTCTCAACAATTCAAAATACCATCCTTGGTTTAAGGTAACAAATGATTTAACGATTGTATTCATACATGATCTATCAATTAAATAATTAATGAGTTACAATTTCTTTTTTCGTTTTCAAGGATTGTATAGGGGCAATAGACGGCACACATGTAAGCGCTTCTGTGCCTACTAAGAATCAGATTTCATATCGAGGGAGGAAGACAACCGTTACCCAAAATGTCTTATGTGCATGTTCTTTCGATATGCGTTTCACATTTGTGTATGCCGGCTGGGAAGGAACAGCCAATGATTCACGTGTTTTTGCCGAAGCCATAACAAGACCAGAATTGGAATTCCCCCATCCCCCTACAGGTAATATTGTTTAAAAGATATATATACAAAATTTATTCGGTGAATTTATTTAGCTAATTTATATTTCAGGTAAATATTATGTTGTCGACTCGGGCTACACTACTATGCCGGGTTATCTGATGCCTTATCGTGGAGAGCGATATCATCTACAAGAGTACAGGGGGCGTGCTCGACAACCACGGGGGAAGAAGGAGTTGTTTAATTATCATCATTCATCATTGAGGAATGTCATTGAGAGATGTTTTGGTGTGTTAAAATCTCGGTTCCCTATCTTGAAGCAAATGCCATCTTACTCCCTTCGTGGACAAAAACGTATTATTCTTGCTACATGCACTCTTCACAATTTCATCAGATCGCATACGAAACAAGATAAAGAATTTCTTACTTATGGCGATGAGGATATGATTCTCGACCATGATGACACACCCACCAATGAGGCAGGTTCCTCAAGGGTTGTAGAGATTGGCACTGCACAAGGCCGACAAGAAATTGAGCGCGTTAGGGACGAAATTGCAAATGCACTAGCAACACATTATGGTGTTACATGATATTGAGATGGACATCCTTAGCTTAGTATGATGACAGCTTAGTGTGATGACGATGTTTATATTTTCATGTTAATATTCTCTATATGTTTTTTTTTGTGTGCCAATGGAAGACATTGTTATAATTTGCAGGCTTTAATTTTCATATCATTGTCTATGAATATGTTTTTGTTTTGACATGCATTGTATGTACTTATAGTTTTAGAAATATTTGTAGATAGTACTGAACATATGGCAGGAGATCGTAGAAGTCCTACATGTTCTTGTGGGCGTGGTGCAATGAAATTGTTTATGGCGAAGACAAAGAAAAATTATGGACGTTGGTTTTTTCGATGCCCATTTCGTCAGGTATATATGTTTTAATTTTATTTTGATTTTGATATCAATAAGAACTCATTATGTCGATTAATCATTAACTAATTTGATTTGATTTTGTTTAGGACCATGAAGACTCATTCATATGGGTAGATGAATATGACATGGAACAACGTCAACCTGAAAATGATATGGATTCAGCGTCTCAACAATTGCTCGTTGAACGCAAACGGCACCGCCTTTTCGTCTGTGCAACCTGTGGTTGTAGTGTCATTTGCTTTTTTATGGGACTGTTAACCTTTTTTTGGGCAATAGTGATTGTGATCTTTGTAAAGTAAACATAGAACATATTTTATTAGAAATGTAACTTTGGATTATGGAACATGTATTATCTTTTGATAGACTTTAAATTTGGATACAAATATCATTTTGTGTGGTTATAATGATTAATCATCTCTTACCCCTATAGAAAAATAGTTAGAATAATATAATCTATCAATTCTGTTTTTTTTTTTTTTCCTATCCAAACGCGATTCTGTTGTTTCTGTTCCCCAGAACAGAGTCAGGTTGACTGCATCCAAATGAGTTCTAAGAATAGAAACATTTCAACAAGAATCAGACTGTTCCAGGGAATAGAATCGTTTCTGATCCGGAATGATGCCAAACGGGCCCTTAGTTGTGGGTGATTTCTCTTTAGCTAAAGCTTCGGACCTCGAAAAAAAAAAAAATTATAAATAAAAGAATTGAGTCATTGTTTTATCCCCTAACTCCTACGGGCAACCTTGTTAGAGGCTAAAAACCTCTATCCCGCCTTTGTGTTAAAATTCCCCTAAGTCCTACGGGCAACCTTGTTAGAGGTTAAAACCTCTATCCCGCCTTTGTGTGTTTTTCTCCTAAGTCCTACAGGCAACCTTGTTAGAGGTTAAAACCTCTATCCCGCCTTTGTGTTTTTTTTTCTCTAAGTCCTACGGGCAACCTTGTTAGAGGTTATACCTCTATCCCGCCTTTGCAACCTTGACTCATTTGTTTTAAAAAAAAAAAAAAAAAATTTCAAATCGAATCAAAATTTTAGCTTGAGGAAAGTTTCTCACCAACAAAAGTGTCCATCGTCAGGGATTTTTCTATATTTGATCTTTTGGTTTTCAAAGTTATTCTTAAAAGCTCTAGGGAAGGAAGTATCGTCTGTATTGACTCAGCTTAAAAGGACCTCATATGTACTGAGGTCTAGATAAAGCATACTCGGGATGGAAGAAGGCAATGGCCCCGCCCGAGCAAAATTTAGGCAAGAAATCGAAGCTGGTTTGGCCGAGTTAAAAGGCAACCTTCAGAACTTGACACTAATGATGGAACGGCTCTTGGCTCGATATGACCGGAACAAGGGACCGAAGATCCCTGGAACATCTGATTTACCTCCCCCAAATTCTTCAAAGCAGACGCGGATAGATGCTCTGCCACCATATCCACCACATGGGGATAAAAAAAATCCAGTCTACCTTCAAAAGAAAGAAGAATGGCGTCATGAGAGACCCAAGAGTGCGCTAGCCACACAAATAGAAAAGCTTGCAAAAGATCTGAGATCGGTCAAAGGCTCTGACCCCTTTTCTACGATTGGTATTGACGATCTCTGCCCTTATTCCGTATCAAGTCTCCCGCCAAATTTTGAGATTCCCAAGTTCAACAAGTATAGTGGCCAAAGCTGTCCTATGGCACATTTAAAACTCTATGGAGGTACTCTAGGGATATACGGGAAGAATGAGCAGCTGATGTTGCAGCTTTTTCAAATGAGTCTATCTGGAGGAGCTCTTCAATGGTTTGCAGAACTTGATCACTCCAGAATCAAGTGCTGGATGGACCTAGCAGAAATGTTTGTGGCTCGATATCGGTACAATATGGAGGTAACTCCCACCCGGTTAGATCTCCTCAAAATGGAGAGAAAGGCATCAGAATCATTTAGGGAACATGCATATCAGTGGCGCGATACAGCCGCCAAGGTCAGGCTTCCCATGATGGAAGAGGAGATGGTCAGTACTTTCATTTCAACGTTGAAGGCCCCGTATTACGAGCACCTAATGACACAAACAAAGTCGAGCTTCGCAACTATTGTCCGGTATGCGGATGACATTGATGAAGGGGTCAGGACTGGGAGAATCATGGATTATACCACTTTTCAGAAGGTAATACTATCATGGCGGTGAGAACTCTGTCCAAACAAAAGCATATGAGGGGAACTTTCAACCGTTTCAGGTGCACTCTCAGCCTCAACCATCAGAAGGCTATATGCAACCCACTCAAGTGGAAATGCCTCAACAAGAGCAACAATGCATAAATCAGAGTCAAAATTCACCCTCGATGTATGATGAGGACATCACAACTACCTCTCGGGCAATCAATGTCATAGACATGGAAGGATGCAATGTTGGCCCGTCCCCATCTCAAGCCCAATTTCAAGCTCATTTGAACAAGAGTCAAGTCTCCCCTATCTCCAACACCGTATCCAAACCGCAACCATCAGTTCGACAACAGCCTGTCGTCTTTAGCCAACCCTCTCCCATCATTATCTCATCCAATCCCACACCACCACAAGTAGTGTTTGATTGGCCTACCCCTCCACCACCTACTCCTATGCCTCGACCAATCGTGTTTGATTGGGCTCAACAGACTTGAAAAGGGCTCCCTACGATTGCAATAATATCCAACCAATAAGGAATGCAGTCCATGGAGAGATAGTTGTCGAGGTCGAAGATTTCAGTAAGTGCAGACAAACTTGTAAACCAGACTTGGCCAAAGAAATGGGGAAAATTAGAGAAGATGAGGAAGAAAGAGAAGAGGAGGAAGAAAGAGAAGAAGGGGAGGAAGGAAAAGAGACTGAGGGAGAAAAGAAAGAAATAGAGACTAAGGGAGAAAAGAAAGAAATAGAGACTGAGAGAGAGGAAAAAAGAGAGGATGAAAGAAAAGAAAAAGAAAAAGAGGATGGGAGAGAAGAAGAAGAAGAAAGAGATGATGAAAGGGAAAAAAGAGAAAGAAGAAGAGAAGATGAAAGAAAAGAATTTGGAAAAGCGAGAGGGTACACAATCTTCAATGGCTCTATGGAGGACATCTTTGAGCAGGTTGAGAAAACAGAGTATTCAGTCTTTGAACAGATGAGTCCACAAGAAAAGGCATCCAAGAAAGATTGGGATAAAGGTCAGAAATATCATAAAGAAGGTTCAAACCAATCAGATATTTTCTCTTGTGCAGGTAAGGAAAATTCAATCTATCATTCAAGGGCGAATGGAAAGGTGATGAATTGGGAGGTGGCTCCCATCTGGTGGCGCAAGCTCGACCATACCTCAATGGTCCCTGGAAAGCAAGGTTTCATTAGGTTTTTGGTTACCACCCGAGGATAGGCCTTCGGCCTCGGGTGGTATTAATTTAGAAGGCAACTTTTTTTTCAAAAAAAAAAAAAAAAGAGGTTTTTATTTACAAGTATTTTGTTTTTGTTTTGAAAAAAAAAAAAACACTTTGGAAAAATATGATGAAAAGGACTTGACTGAAATAAAAATGGGTAAAATGGATCCTTTAAAGAAATTTCAGATTTTTTCTGGATCATCATGAGAAAGACATTAAGAGTTAAGACCAATGTAGAAGAATCTAAATCCAAAATGCTAAGTTCAAAGGAGAGACTCAAGATGGTGACCATCAAGGTCCAGCTCACTTCTAGACAGCAAACTAATGTGATTGACCATGCAGATATGAGATCCTGAATGAAATAACTTCAAGAACAAGCAAATGAAAGTACTATGCGAGCAGTTCAAGATCACCCACGACAATTCCTCCTGATATGGACCACGGATGAATGGAGTCATAGGAGCAGCAAATAAGAGACCTGAAACGGATAACAGGTGATGTCATTCTATGATGAAAGCCAAAACATGATGACACGAGTTTACCTCAAAGACGATGGTGCTTCCACACAAATGACTCACTTCAAGAATCCATGTCGAATCATCTCAACATAATCAGAATGGTATTTTCCGGGAGAGCTCTCATCATGATAGACGAAGAAGATCCTTCTGAGCCAATTAATTTGGACTCTATCAAAAATCCAAAAGGTACTATGCATAGTTCAATCTTGAGTTATATGGTTAAAATTGAAAGGAAGAGAGGTCATCCTTGCATTTCTCCCATCAACATTATATGTAATCTAGTCAACCCTTTTGAGCCTTAGCATTCGTTTCACAACCAAACTGGGACATTTTGCGCCCACACTTGGGCATTTTGGGTACAATCGAGTTAAGCCAAAAGTTCAAGGTACCCCAGTGTTCATAAACTGGGGCAATTTTTGTGATCAATTATGAAAGAAAAAAAAAAAAAGAGGTCAATTGCTTCCGCCAAAATTCAAGGTACTCCAATGTCCGTACATTGGGGCAGTTTTTTGTCCCCCATAAAAAAAGAAAAAAAAGAGGGAGACAAAAATGAGAAAATCAAAGCAGTATAAGTGGGCCAAAGCGAAAAGTTAGAGTAACCCCAGTGTCTATACACTGGGGCAGTTTTTTTGAAATGCCCCATGAAAAAGTTGGGAAGGGAAAAGCAAGACAAGCGGGAAAATCGCTCAATGAGAAAAGGAACAAAACCCAAAAGCAAGCAAATGTCTAAGTTCCTCCCAATTATCACAACCTTTGAGCCTTCATCATTTCTTTTAAAAACCCTAACCATAGCCTACGTTTCGTCCTACCATTAAAGTCCTCTCGGATCAATGATAATCATAAAATCTTAAAATTGGACTACGCATATGCATGCATGAGTTCAGGGGATGACGGATTGGAATAACTGAGAAAAATCACAAGAAAAGCATGGCTTGGAAGGGCACAATGAAAACCTGAAAGGGCGTTGCGAGAAAAAAAGTCAAGTCAGGGCAAGATCAAATTACTACGGGCATGATGAAAACCCCTTTGGGGGCATCAATGCGCAAAAATTACACTGGCCAGACCTGTTGAAAACCATAATTGGCATCAGGGGTAAAAAAGGCACAAAAAAAAAAAAAAAAAAGCTTCAGCAGTCAATTTACATCATAAGCAGGTCCCAATGCTCAGGATGAGAAAAAAAGCAATTACAGGTCGGACAATATCATATAGTTGTTGCACCATTGAGGGTTAGTCCAAAGGACTTAAGGCGAAAGTGATAAATTGGATACTATGTTGGTCTAAACATTCTGAAAGTGGTCTGAATCATGCCCATCAATTTTAATCCTATCATAATTCTCATCATCATATTTTTTTCAAAAAAAAAAAAGTGTGTGTTTGCTTGGATGTTTTTGAACTACGTTAGTCTGATTCTCTTTTCAAGGGATACGTAGGCAACCGTCATAGGTGCGACCCCACTGATGGAAAGTTTTCTGTTTGTTTTTGTTTGTTTCTTTATTTTTCTTTCTTTTAAAAAAAAATTAAAAAAAAAAGAGAGAAAAGTTTGTGATCCCTATTGGACTCTGCAATGATTCCCAATAATATTCTTCATTTGTTTTATTACAAATTACATACAAAATCATAAATGCAGAAAGTGAAATCTCTAAATCTTTTCCAATGGTTCTCGGCTCAGTTGACTTCAGCGACACCATGCCCATCATCAGCCTCCAGCTCTTTTCTGCTCCGCCTACCTGCAAAGGCACAAATACAGGGAGTAAAGTGCATTGTTTCCTTTTGACATAATAATACTGCATAAACTGACAACTTTCAGGGAATCAAATGGCCAATGTCTAGGTATGAACATGCATGTTTTAAAAGAAATATCAACTAACTAGTATTTACCTGTGTAGGACCAGGAGCAATATCAAAGTTCACATCCGAGTCAAAAAAGTATTTTCAGCTGGAGCTCTATGTTGCAAAGCAAGAGGAGAATCAACAATAGGTAACAAAAAAAAAAAAAGATTTTTAAGCATGCTTACCTCGCTTACCTGCAATCAATCAATGGTTGTATGGTTGGAAACCGTGCTACATTAAACTTTGGGTTATGTTTTTTGAACTTAATATGCATACCAATCGACAGTCTGATTCATATCATAATCATGATTGTTTGACTATTGCTACTATGAAAATGATGTGAGCATCCTCGAACTGAGTTACTAAATTTGAAAAAAAAAATATTTTTGAAAAAGTGTTTAAAAGCTTCCAAATCTACCTTATTTACTACCCCCTTTGCGCAGGCTCGGATCGAACCTGTGAGGGAGATTGAGGTCCATGATAGTGCCCACGTGCCGGATCCGTCTCCGTTTTCCTTTTAAACTACCCCTTTTGCGCAAGTTTGGATCGAACTTGTGAGGGAGATTGAGGTCCATGATAGTGCTCACGTACCGGATTCGTCTCCATTTTCTTGTACTTTTTCTTACCGAGCTTTTAAATTATTTTGAAAAAATTGATTTGTGAAAAATGTTTGACTCAATCAAGGATGCACACATTAGTTTTCAAGTGCAAAAATAGGCCTATGTCTGTTCTTCTTTGTCATTCTTTGCAAGCAAATCCGACAAAGAGGGGCAGCTGTAGACACCCCATTTTTGCACGCCCAATGACCTTTTTAGCTCCAAGTATCGAATGATGAATTCTAAGACGAGATCCGGACTCTGGAAGGTCGAAGATCAAAGCCGAGAACAAAGCCCAAGCCCAAACCAACTCGAGCCCAAAGGGGCAGTTTTTTTAGCTTACAATTAACCCGCGCCCTTTATAAGGGCGCGCCCCTATTTTTTGGCCAACTTCAGTCCCGCGGTCTTTAGAAAGGCGCGGCGTACGGAAACCCTAATTATAACCTCGTCTTACGTGCCAACACGTTTTGGGTTAGTTTTTTTTAGTCCCACATCGGAAAAAAAGCGTGAAAACCTTGCTGTTTCACCTTATAAAAGGGACCTCATACCAACCCATTGGATCATCGAGAAACCTTGAGGAAAAGACCTTGAAAACTTTGAAAAACCCATTCCACACCTTGAAAACCTTGAAAGATCCGGAAAGCCTTTGAAACCTAGAGAATTGGGGGGAAAATCCTTGAGAGCTTTGAAGTTCTAAAGCTTGGGGAGAACTCCGAATAGGCTTAACTTAGTCCTCGAATTCCAGAAATCTCAGCCATCAAGCCATCAACCTAGGAGGGATCTTCACCAACTTTGGGGAAAATCTTGGGAGTTCGGATCTCATCGAAGCATTCTCTTCAAACACTTGGAGCCCAAAAAAAGGAAAAGGTATGCTACATCCCCATCCTTTGTTTCTACCCGTCCAAGTCTCTTCTTCCCTCACTTTCCCTGAGTAGTTCGGAGATTTCCCTCTTCACGGTTGTGCGGATGAGGAAATCCGGGTGAAGGAAAGGGCCGGAAGACCAGATCTTTGACTTCTTTTTAAGCTTTTCTTCATTATTGTTAGTAGTTTCGTCCCTTTTTCCACCCAAAGGTAGGCGAGGCCCCTCTTAACTCGGTTGTGGAGAGATGTGTGGCCGGTCGTCGATTTAGGGAAAAGGGATTTTGCCGCGCAAGTAGGGAGAAACTCACCCTAACTCGGTCGAGGTGGGGTGACTTTCTAATCTCGAAATAAAAGAAAACAAGTAGAGACGAAATCGCCTTAACTCGGTCGAGGAGGGGTGGTTTTTCTCGAAATAATAAAAAGAAGAGAAAATAATTTTAAATTAATTTAATGGAGAAAGTTAAGAGGTAATCCGTCGCTCGACGGATGAGGTGGGGTGCCTAACACCTTCCCCAACTCATAAAAGAATCCCCGGACCCAATCTCGGTTTCTTATATAATCGAGGGTTCTTAATTATGGGTGACCAATCACACCCAAAATCTTGATTGGTGGCGACTCTAACAGATCTCGGCTCCTCATCGGTTGAAAAACATGGATGTGGGGAGGAGATCGACCCGGGCCGGCTATCGCACAGAGATCATAGGTGCTAGACAAGGACGCCACTCCTAGGGCAAAATTTGTGTCTGCCATCAAGCCTCAACCATCTAGTTTGTTGAGAATGAGACTATGAAGGCCACACTCCACACTCATCCCAAATACCTCCTGACTAGTCCACAACTCATCGCCCCCCCCCCCCCCCCCCCCCCAAGAGTATCAATCATTACATCATTAAAGTAGGTCATAAGCTTTTATGATGTTTGTCCTAAAGGAGATCATAGGTGTTGGATGAGGACACCACTCTTAGGGCAGAAGTTGTATCCACAATCAAGCCTCAAATTCATCTAGTTTGTTGAGAATGAGTCTATGGAGGTCTCACTCCTCCAATAGCCCACAAGGAAATGGGGCAAGGGTCATCCCAAAACCCTCCTAACTATCAGTCCAGTCAACAATCCGTATTGCTGGTATAAGAGATGGGAGGAACACACACGCCCATTCCCACGAAGAGTAGTGGCCTACCACACATCAATCCCCCTGACAAAGCATTAAGGTTCATGGTGCCAAATCCTTATGGGGACGAGGCTAAACTGAAAATCACCTCTTGGTCCCAAAGGAGTATGACTCCATGAAGCTTTTGATAGTAACTAAGTAAAGCTTGCTACATCATTGGATCAAGACCTGTTCTTGAGTACAATCATTGCAAAGAGGTTAACTTATTAGACTAGTTATATATAATCCACATCGCACTCAATTAATGGAATATACAATCTAATCAGACTATAGACTTCACGTGTCAATCTTCTCAATTCCCGCCATCAACATTAGCCCCCTGTCTACGAAAGTGGCAAGTATGTCAAAAGTCAGAAGGCATCTGAGTAGGCATTTAATGCGTATCCTTGATTTACTGACTATTAGACCATAATGACAATTAGATGTTTGTAATCAGAAACTAAGAACAAAAATGCTCGTAATCAGAAATTCAAAATAGAAACATTGATTACCTCTTCTCTTCTCTCTCTCTCTCTCTCTCTTTTTTAGTAATGTTGCCTCCTCTTCTTGTCCGAAAGAACCTACAGAGGATAATTTCTGGGATTTTGCAAGTAACCATTCTTGGGATGCTTCAACCCCTTCAGATGGGTGGGCATTACCTTACGGGGATATTGAAGGTAGCTTAGGAGCCAGTCCACTGCCTTTGTCTATCACTTGGCTTAGATTTGAGACAAAGGATTACACATTCTCAAAGTCAATCTTCAGTTCTCATAGCGGTCGCACAAAGGGGTGGACTTCATGGTGCAATTACATTCTGAAACACCCGGATTACGGTCCAAAGCTGCACACAGTGGAAATTTACAAGGCAATAGAATTCTCAATGGAGTTTGAGATCAAAAGAGATGCCAATGTCTTGGCCCAACCAATGACCAGATGGAATATCAACACTCATACCTTCATTACTGCATGGGTAACGACCACACATCCACACCCACATTGGAAGATGTGATGGCGTTAATTAGGCTTTCACCTTCGTAATAAGGGAAGATTGACATGTGGAGTCTATGGTCCGATTAAATTGTGTATACCCATTAATTGAGTTTAATGTGGATAATATATAAGTGGTCTCAATAAGTTAATGTCTTTGCAATGATTGTACTCAAGAACAAGTCTTGACTCAACGACGTAGTAAGCTTTCAATAAGTTGTTTTTATCCTGTTAAAACCTTTGTGGTATTTTACTCAAGAGCAAGTCTTGATCCAAGGGTGTGATTGAAAGTATGCCTCTTTTTAATTTTAGAAAAAACAGTTCTTGGGGGGCATTTGAAATTGTTAAGTCAAATCCACGTTAGAATAGTACTCGCAAAACTTCACAAGTGTCAAGTCTCCTGTCGATTCACACGAACCTTCTTTTTCCTTTAAAGCTTTCTCTAATGGAAGCTAATGGCCTTTCCAAATTCCATGCTCTTTTATCTTTTCTTCTTTTCTTTGATCCAAGAACCTTTCTTGATCAAACAAGATCCAATCTTGATCTTCAAAGAACTTGTTCTTGATCATCAAGATCAAAAACCAAACAAAAAGGAAGAATGGGAAGGGTGACCGTACACCCTCAAAGGGGGAGAGGGCTGGGCGTGAACTTGAGGAGAGGGAGAGAAGAAAAAATTATGGAGAATTATATATCTTAAAGGGCTGGGCATCCAATCCTTTATATAAGTTCCCTCTTGGTTGCTTGAATTGTAATCCAATTATAATTCATTAACCTTATCCTAATCCAATTAGGATTCCTCAATAGTTTTCTTTATTGATTATTCTCCTAATCCAATTAGGATTAATCTTAAAAGAAACCAACCTTATCCATTAGTAACTAATCTTATCCTTATCCAATAAGGAATCTTCAATTAGTAACTAACTAATGGAATCCCTAACAATTAAGGAATCTTTAATTACTAACTAACTAACTAACCTTATCTAATAAGGATATTAGTTATTAGAAATTAATTAAAATAATAACAATTATTATTCCTCCTTGAAGTGGGCGTCCCACCCTAGGTGGGTCCCACCCCACACGCCTAAAGGGTTTCCAAAACCCTCTTGGTCACTTGAATTATTCCTTTATAATAATTCCCAATGGGTCCTACCCATTTGGTTTTTCACATCCAATGTGATTCCACCTTTTAGAGCTTCACTATACCATATAGTGATTACTTAGAGAAATTAATTAATTTAATTAATAATTAAATTAAATACTTTAAGAAGGTCCTCGTGTGTGGGATCTAAAGGGATCTCCTATTTCCGGTTGTGGGACCAAGTACTTCACCTTTTTAGTTGAAGCATTGTTACTAGGAAACACCTTTCCTAAAACTCCATTAGGATCATAGAATGTTATCTAAGTCTCTGGACTTTCACCAATTACAATTAATGTCCATTAACACAATATGATTAACCTCCAGAAATTAGAGAATTGCTTGTAAGTACCAGCTCATAATATATTTACAAATAAATCCTTCCACATTCCGATATCACTTGTAAGCTTCCGGGATTGGAACAATTCCACTGTCTTAGTCCCTAGCTTATGAATAGACCCTTTCTCATGATTACTTTTTCAATGAACTGAACCTCCAAAACACTTTTGAAGAAACATTAGAAAAGAACTGACATATATATTTATATATACTTTTCTTTATTAAAAATATCAACTTCGATAAAGACCATTTTACCAAAAAACACCAGTACTGGATTTAACAGTTCAGTTCAACAAGTATCACCTTGATACCATTATTTCCAATTAAGGAGTTGTGGATTCCTTATTGAGTGTTTACACACTTCTCCAAACATAGTGTACATGACCCAACGTACCCGGAGTTAGTCCTGTGTATTGGACATTGCCGATTGGCACATCAAAGCCATATAGACAAATGTCTGAGAAGATGTTAAACTCTCAGGTCTAAGGACAATTTGTCAAATGGATAACCCCAATACAATCTGACAGTGTATTTCATAAGGTATCCACTAGTGACCCCGTTCAGCATTATGTACTTCCTACATATACTCACATGTTAGTCAAGAGTCACCACTCTCTGTGAATAAGATTCATCACACTATCTCATAGAACTACACATGTGCAAGCCATGATGAAGTACGGCGCCCAACCAGTACTCCAAAGGCTTCGAACAATATTAGGTTTACAAGGAACCGGAAAATCATATCTCCTCGCAACCTTTGCATGATTTTCCTAAAATGTTACCTATGGAACTTTATGTCTTCATCATATGAGACAGTAATTAATATAAATACCTTTTATAATTGGTTGTGTGAATATGATGCTTGTCTAATCAACATAGAAAAGTCTCTTATTGGCTTTCGAGGGCATATATGTCCAACAGTGATAAGCTTTTAAATCTCCTAACACCTTTGTGATGTTTTACTCAAGAACAAGTCTTGATCCAATGGCATAGCAAGTTTTACTTAATAATTATCAAAAGCTTCATGGAGTCATACTCCTTTGGGACCTTGAGGCAGTTTTCAGTTTAGCCTCATCCCTTTAGAGATTTGGTGGAATCAGATCACCATGAACCACCCTAATGCTTTGTCAGGGGGATTGATGTGTCGAAGGCCATTGCTCCCCGTGAGAATAAGCACGTGTGTTTCCCCATCTCCTATTCTAGCAATACTGATTGTTGACTAGGCTGACAGTAATGAGAGAGTTGGGATGACTCTTACCCCATTTCCTTGTAGTCTCATTTTCAACAAACTAGATGATTGAGGAGTGATGGGGATTACAGTTTCCACTCTAGGAGTGGTCATTGTAACAAAAAATGTGTTTTATTCGCGAATTTTGGAGTTGCCGAATGGTTTTGCGTTTAAATCGCGACTTTTAAAAAACAAAAGGCAGTTTTTTTTCGAATTATTCGTGTTTTTTTTGCGTTTTATTCGTATTTTTTTACGAATAATTCCCAAATTTTCTGAATTATTCAAAAAAATTACTTTTTAAAAATATATTCTAATCAAATTGTTCCGTATATTTTTATAATTATTATTTTATTATTTATTTATTTCCGAATTTTCTGAGCTTGATCCCTGCCGAAATATTCCCGAACCTGGACTTTGTCACTATGAGAGTGGTGTCCTCGTCTAGCACCAATGATCTCCTTTATGTCAGACTTAGTAAAAGCTTATGACCTACTTTAATGATGTAATGATTGATACTCTTGGGGGATGATGAGTTGTGGTTTGGAGGTCTTGAAAGGAGTTTGTTAAGCAACTAAATGTCTTAAGGGGTGTTTTCTTTTTAACATTTGCAGAAATACGCCTTGAAAGTTATTTAGGTCATAACAACCTAAAGGAGTTAATTATAACTAAATAAAGCAGTTATAACTGAATGAGTGGGGTGGCAGGTTTTTCAAAACTGATCACGTTTCTCTCTGACGCATTCTCTTACAGTTCAACTGATTTAACTGACTTAACCTAGCTATTATCTCTATAAGTAGGGATGAGCTAAGAAAGTTTTTCTACTTTTATGAAAAAGGTTTTTGAAGTACAAAAGGAGTTTTCTTAAGTCAGAGAGAAGGATAATGGCGTTCTTGAGAAGGTATCATCTCACTGTGTTTCCTCCATTGCTCTTTTCTCTCTCCCTCTGATCACACTCATTTTCTCTTCCTTTACCTTTTGTGACACCCTTTAGAAAATTAATTTAAAACAGCCTGAGCATCAGACTTAGACTAAATTGAAATTGCAGGAACCCCTTTTTCTGATTTCCATACATTATATCTCAAAATAGTACAAATTCAAAACTGGTTCTTACAGGCTTTGTATCAGCCAACCCTTTTTCCTTGGAGTGGAACAAGGTGTGGTTGGATACTGGTCTCAATAGGCAGATACACATCCATACACTTGATATCTTAAACCATTTGGTAGAATCAGATACTTGACACAATTAGTATTAGATAAGTTTTGATTATTATTATGTTATATTGCTAAGTTAATTTTTCACATAAACTACAAAGAAGTGGAGGTTTTTTTAATGGAGATCAACTTTCAACAATATAAAAGATTTCATTTTGAATCATAAGTCAAACAACAACTGCATCATAATACAAACTCAATTAGAGCACATTTGATCAAATTCATATAGAATGGAAAAAAAAGTGTAAGCAAAAAGGTGAATAATTTGGTCTATGTGCACTGCAGTATTCATTTGCAGCTCTGAAAAATGACAAAATTGGACTAATGATGAAGACAATGGATCCCATCAGCGACGAGAAGGGTGAATGTGAGAACAAGGAACAAAACACGAAAGAGATGATAAAACTGAAATTTTTATGTACAAGCCTTACATTATCTGTTTACACTAAGTATTCAATATGGAAAATATATCTAAAATGCATTTGAAAATACTCTAGAAATAAGTGGAAATTTTGGATTTATTTCATTCGAAATACCTAAATTTCATTGCATTAACTTTGAAAACTATATCTAAAACACATTTGAAAGTGTTCCAAAACTAAGAAAAAAGTGGATTTATTTTGGTTGAAATACCTAAATTTCCTAACTGAAATGTCACACCATTTTGGAATATTTCAAAAGGATATTTGAGACAAATATAAATAATATCAAACAAAAGGTGGCAAAAATTTAGAACAAAATTCAAATGGTTTTTGATAATTTTCATTTCGATCATAGAACCCAAAATTTCCTAAATTCAAGCCTCTTCAAATATTTTTCTTCATCGGTAAAACCTCTTCAAATTTTGGTAGGCTGTACAATAAGAGACCAACTTTAAATATTTGATAAAGTACATATCCTTCTCAATGTAAGCACCCTTTGAAATGTCTGTTAAATGTGATTTACATTTTACACTAGCATTGTACTACATTTCGTGTGCAAATCTTGTGATGAAACCCTAACGGGAGTTTTGCTGTAAGGGCCCACCCATGCCAATCACAATGCGCCACATACCCTCATGTGTCGGTATTTTGGAAGAACGCAAAAAAAGAATAAGGGTATTTTTATCTCATTTTGGAGCTTTTACAAAATTTTCAAAATTTTGATTAGGGTAGGAGGACCAAAATCGCTGAGAAAACCGAAATTTCAAACCTTGATCAAAGGAAACATGATATTTGATCATTTATTTATTTATTTTATTTTTGCATCATCCCAAACTCAATAAATCAACAATCCACTCTAAAAAACGGATTTTGCTTCTGAGACTGTATAGGTCTAAGACCGTCCGAGACCATGATTGAGAGCACGGGATTCAAGGGTTTTAAAAATAATAAAAGCTCAGGATTCAAAAACAAATTGAATCTTGTACTCCCGAGCACGGTCTCGGGACAGTCTCAGACCTACACGTTCTCAAATGCAAAATCCTTTTTTAAAAAAATAGGGAAGGCTAGCTTCACTTGTCCTCTTGCACTCACCTCTCTTTGGGTAATAAAACATAAAACTTTACGACAAGTTACTCATAGCCTGTCATAAATTTTTGTTTTATTAACAAAGAGGGGCAACTACATGACGGCTCAAACGAAGTTAGCAAAATCCAATAAAATTGATAGATGGATAGAGATAGAAGGAATTTTTATTCATTTTATTTCATTTCCAAATACTAATACAATGAATCAGGTCTAAATAACAGCAAAAAAATCACCAAACATAAAAAAGAAAACAAAGAGAAATTCCACATTTCCAGATCATTCAAAGAAACCCTTATATAGAGCATTACCATTATCAGCGTATATACATCTAAAAAACTAGAGATCCATAAAAGCAAATAAGACTAAAATGAGGAAGGATAGAAAATTCAAAACTCAAAAGAAACGTTATACCTCATTCATCAATAATCAAATCCGATCAGCCTGCTGTTATTTTGTTGTTAGCTATGGTGGCTACCACTCCTCTTCTTCTGAGGAGAAGAAAACAGATTGAATGAACCAAACACAGAACCCGATCCTGATACTGATACTGATACTAGACATTTGCCCAACCCTTGGCATCAGATTGTCCCATGCAGCATTTGGGACTTTCTCCAACCATTGTCATCGGATTATCGCCTGGAACTTTCACTCTTTCTGGACCGAAATTTCTAGATCTGATTTTAGTCTACTGTGCAGTCCTCAGTCCATGCTCCCCTTTTTTACCTTATAGTGACTGTGGCTCTCTAGTCTGCTTCTATATATATATATATATATATTAATTTTAATTTTTTTAAGCTTAATCATAGTTAAAAGGAGTATTAAAAGGGATACATGGCCAAGGCATTAGACCACATAATCTAATGTGTGGTGTGTTAATTGTTGTTCCAAAAATACCTGTAAACGCTAATTCTTGAAAAGCAGACTCGGAAAATCATGAACAATACTGCAACCACGAACTCAGAAAAAATCCAGCACTTAAAATTTGATCAGAACAATGGCAGATCGTGTGAGGTGAGGCACGGATACTTCGTTTTCTTTAAGACAATTCGCACGCCAAAAAAATGCACTGGGTTATTTGTCGCGCTACCTCCAGGATACAACAGCCTCTCACAATCTATCCCTGACTATATAAGCGTGCATAGCTTATAGTCGCATACCATTCTGTAAATCTAACCCAGCAATAGAACTCGAAAATATGTATATGAAAAACCCAAAAGAAAGAGTTGAATAAAACCGTAGAAGAAGAGATTCTTTTTCTGTGTATAAACTAATATAAAAGATGCACATATATAGAGAATGAAAAAATCTCTTTAGATTCTAAAACTGATATATTTAATCCCAATATAATTAGTGGTTAATGACCACTAACGGGAATAAAACGGTAATATTAGAGAAATCTCAAACGGTAATATAGCTTTAAAGGTTAAAACACTATTGGGCCTTATATAAAAAAAATAGATTTTATTTTAATCAAAGACCCAACCCAACCCAACCCAGCCCAGCCCGCCCGACCGACCGACTCGGCTCGGCTCACGCGCGCTTGTGTGAGTTGTAGCATAGCATAGTCACAATATGCAATGAGTGGGTAGACAACAAATTCTAATGCCCTTGAAGGCCCAAGCCTTTTACCAACACTCCATTATATAAAGAGGTAAAACATTTCATAGTTTTTCCATGTGGGACTAAAAGAAACACCCAAAACACAAAACAAAGTTTTCCTTAGTTTTGAATCACATCAAAAACACAACAATCCCCCACTTGATTCAAAAACAATAATGATAATAAAAAAAATAACATAGCTGGGTAAGATTAGATTTAATGCATAAACAAAGGTGTCACGTAGATTTGAACATTTGCATAGTTTAACGTAAAATTTCACCAGATACTTAATTACCATAGATCATAGATCTTGGTATTCAAAAGTGAGTTCTTTAGTGATGAGTCTTTATATTTTAAACACACTAACTCTTACAGAGTCTACAGGTGTCTAAGCCAACACTTTTTGGTCATGTGCTTTTATCCCGGTTTAGTAAGTGATCTAGAGAAATAGCCAATTTCTCATAGGAAGCAGCCCCACTTCCACACTTATATAGGTGAGTCTATCAAGGATGCCTATGTGACTCCACATCCCACTCAATGGAGCTATGGAACTTATTAAGAGAAAACCCTCAACCTCTAATCGTCATATACTTTATGCACTATTCACACCATAGGAAGGGACTTGGAGATTAATAATACTATTACTATTATTCTCTTATTATAGTGCTTCACCTCAAACCACTCTTTTTACTTGTTCTTCCCATTAAACCTGTTCTTGAGATCTCCAGTCTTCAAGTTGGGTTACCATTACAGTTGGTTTATTTTCAATTAGCTTAAGTCTCATCCTCTTTGATGTATTCCACACTTTTTCCCTTGCTAGGCCTTTAGTCAAGGGATCTGCCAGATTTTCTGATGATCTGATTTCATTAACAGATATAACTCCATCTCGTAGAAGTTATCTCAAACACGCATGTTTTCGACGTATTTGTCGAGATTTCCCATTATACTGTGTGTTATTAGCTCTACCTATTGCAGCATTGCAATCACAGTGAATTTTAATAGCTGGGACTGGTTTATTCCATAAAGAAGTGTCGAACAAAAAGTTCTGAAGCCACTCTGCTTCTTCTCCCGCTAAAGATAGAGCTATCAATTCTGATTCCATAGTAGAGTTTGACAAAATTGTTTATATCTTGGATTTCCAAGAGACTGCACCACCACCAATGGTGAAAATATACCTACTTGTAGCTTTATATTCATCAGAGACAGAATTCCAATTAGCATCACTATATCCTTCTAGCACAGCAGGATATCTACCATAGTGTAAGCCATGATCCATAGATCCTTTTAAGCATCTAAGGATTCTGCTAATTGCATCCCAATGCTCCTTACTGGGATTACTAGTGTATCTACTTAATTTCCCGACTACATATGCAATGTCCGAGCGAGTGCAATTCATAGCATACATCAAGCTTCCGATGACACTAGCATATTTATTTTGGTTTATACTATCTCCTTCATTAGGTAATAGATGACCACTAGGATCATATGGAGTATAAACATGACTACAATCATAATGATTGCATTTTAATAATAATTTTTTAATATAATAAGATTGAGATAAAATTATCCCATCATTCTTTCTAATAATTTTAATTCCAAGAATTAAATTTGCTTCTCCAAGATCCTTCATATCAAATTGGGATGACAAATTCTTTTGTCTCATTTATGATTCTTTGATTTGTTCCAAAAATCAATAAATCATCTACATATAGACAAATGATTATTCCACGATCACCATTAAATTTAGAATATATATATTTATCACTTTCATTTGTACTATATCCATGAGTCATTAATATATTATCAAATTTCTCATGTCACTGTTTAAGAGCTTGTTTAAACCATATAATGATTTTACAAGTTTATACACTTTATTAGATTGTCCAGGGATAATAAATCCCTCTGGTTGGTCCATATAAATTTATTCATTTAAATCATCATTTAAGAATGCAGTTTTTACATCCATTTGGTGAATGATTAAATTATGTATGGATGTTATAGCAAATAATACTCGAATAGAGGTAATTCTTGATACAAGTGAATATGTATCAAAATAATCTATTCTTTCTTTTTGCTTATAACCCTTGGCTACCAATCTAGCTTTATATTTTTCTATTGATCCATCAGCTTTAATTTCTTTTTAAATATCCACTTACAGCCTATAGTTCCAGTTCTAGGAGGAGAATCAACTAATATCCAAGTGTGATTGGACATTATTGAATCCATTTCATTTTCCACAGTTTCTCTCTAAAAGGAAGAATCATGTGACTCAAATGTCTCTTTTAAAGATATAGGATCGTTCTCTACCATATAGGTATAAAAATCAGATCCATAATCTTTACTCTTTTTAGCTCTTTTACTCTTTCTAGGCTCAATTTCAGCCTCGTCTGAATTGATTATTTCAAGATTTTTAGAGCTAGGATCACTATAAACATTAAGATTTTGGTTTATTAAACCCCCACTATTTAAAGGTTTAAAAGGAAAAAGATTTTCGAAAAAATCAGCTTCCTTTGATTCCATAATAACATTATTTTCAATGTCTAAAACTCTATATGCTTTACTATTTATTGTATAACCAATAAAAGCACATCTCTTAGATTTAGGTCCTAATTTATTTATTTTAGGATCATTAAATCTAACCATTGCTAAACATCCGCATGTTTTAAAATAACTTAAAATTTGGTTTTCTCCCTTTCCAAATTTCATATGGAGTCATTTTTGTTTTTTTACTAGGTATTTTATTTTGAATATAACTAGCAGTGAGGAGAGCTTCTCCCCATAAATTTAAAGGTATGTCTGAACTGTTAAGCATTGCATTAACCATTTCTATCAATGTTCTATTTTTTCTTTCAGCAACTCCATTTTGTTGAGGGGTATAAGGAGTTGTTACTTGGTGTATTATTCCACTTGATTCACAAAAAAAATCAAATTCATTAGAGGTATATTCACCTCCTCTATCACTCCTTAATATTTTAATTTTTAAATTTAATTGATTTTCTACTTCTGCTTTGTAAATTTTAAACATATTTAAAGTTTCATCCTTAGATCTAATTAAATACACATATGTATATTTAGATTTGTCATCTATAAATGTAATAAAATATTTTTTACCACCTCTAATAACTGTTTCTTTTAAATCACAAATATCAGAATGTATTTTCCTAAAATATCTGATAATTTGTCCACTTTATGAAAAGATTTTTTAGCTATTTTTGATTGACTGTAATATACACATTTATCAAAAACATTATCATTTAATTTAGTAATAATTCCTAAAATACTCATAGTTTTCACATATTTTTCATTTGTATCTCCTAATCGATTATGCCAAAAATTAACTGAACACACAATATAAGCAGAAGAAGTTTTATTGTTCAAATCAACATTAAGTTTAAACATGTCATTGACTGCACAGCCTTTCCCTACAAATTTTCCAGATTTGGAAATTACATAGTTATTAGACTCTATTACTTGCTTAAATCCAGCCTTGTTCAGAAGATAACCCGACACTAAATTTTTCCTCAAATCTGGAATGTGAAGAACGTTCTTTAGAGTCATAGACTTCCCTGAAGTGAAATTGAGAGTAATATCTTCAACTCCAACAACCTTAGAGGTTGATGAGTTCCCCATCTGGACATCATGGTTACTTTTTATAGTCTCATATTTTTTAAACAAATTTTTGTCATAGCAGACGTGCCTCGTCGCACCCGTGTCTACCCACCAAGCCTCATTGAAACCCATCATGTTAATTTCAGTGACCATAACAACAAGGGGTTCTTCCACCAGATTTTCTTGAGAATAATTCCTTTTACGGAATTGACAATTCTTAGCAAAATGTCCAGATTTCCCACAGACGAAACATCCACTTGATTTTGAGCTTTCTCCTGTCTTCTGAAAAGGTTGAAATGATTTTTTATTCTTCATAGGCTTCTTGTTAGTTTTCAAAATTTTCTGTTTTTTCTTTCCCAAAGAATCAACAAAATTTACCTTTGAAGTCATCTCAGAATTCTCTTCTTTTTTATCCCAGGCTCTAGATTCCTCTTCAATTCGAATTCTCATCACCAAATTTTCAATTGAAAATTCGTTTGATTTATGGCGAAGAGAATTTCTAAAACCCTTACATGATGGGGCAATTTCCCTATAATAGCAGCCACTTGAAATTGTTCTGGAAAATTTTCATTCCCTCAATAATAATCTCATGAATTATTATTTGAAATTTCTGAGTTTGTTTTACTACGGATTAATCATCAACCATTACAAACTTTAAAAATCTGCTCACTGCATATTTTTTAGACCCAGCCTCCTTAGTTTGATATTTTTTCTCTATTACCCATAAGCTTTTTGCAGATTTTTTAGTGCAATATAAATCGTACATGGCATTTGTCATGCCATTTAAAATGTGCCATTTGCACAAAAAATCTGCAGATTCCAATCTTTCCTTATAATGAGATCTACCCGGTTCTTCTTCTTCTTCATTAAGAACATCAGTTAAAACATATGCTAATTTAAACGATGTTAGCAGAAAAAGCATTTTCTGTTGCCAACGCTTAAAATTAGACCCATAAAAAATTTCAATCCTAATCATAGAATCATTCATCCTAACATTTACAGAAGTCGTGCCGAATTGTCTTAAAATTGTTGTTCCAAAAATACCTGTAAACGCTAATTCCTGAAAAGCAGACCCGGAAAATCACGAACAATACTGCAACCACGAACTCAGAAAAAATCCTGCACTTGAAATTTGATCAGAACAATGGCAGATCGTGTGAGGTGAGACACGGATATTTCGCTTTCTTTAAGACAATTCGCACTCCTAAAAAATGCACTGGGTTATTGGTCGCGCTGCCTCCAAGATACAACAGCCTCTCACAATCTATCCCTGACTATAAGCTTGCACAGCATATAGTCGCACACCACTTTGTAAATCTAACCCAGCAATAGAACGCGAAAATATGTATATGAAAAACCCGAAAGAAAGAATTGAATAAAACAGTAGAAGAAGAGATTCTTTTTCTGTGTATAAACTAATATAGAAGACGCACACATATAGAGAATGAAAAAATCTCTTTAGATTCTAAAACTGATATATTTAATCCCAATATAATTAGTGGTTAATGACCACTAACGGGAATAAAACGGTAATATTACAGAAATCCCAAACGGTAATATAGCTTTAAAGGTTAAAACACTATTGGGCCTTATATAAAAAAATTATATTTTATTTTAATCAAAGACCCAACCCAACCTGGCTCGGCCCACATGTGTGTGAGTTGTAGCATAGCATAGTCACAATATGCAATGGGTGGGTAGACAACAAATTCTAATGCCCTTGAAGGCCCAAGCCTTTTACCAACACTCCATTATATAAAGAGGTAAAACATTTCATAGTTTTTCCATGTGGGACTAAAAGAAACACCCAAAACACAAAACAAAGTTTTCCTTAGTATTGAATCACACCAAAAACACAACATTAATCACTGCCATTTAAAAACTAGATGGTTTTGGTTCATTGCCTACTATATAATTTGGGTTTAGATACCAGAAGTTTTAACTCCAAATTCAATTATCAAGAGATTTGATAGCTTTTTCAATAAGAGGTTATACCGCAAATGCGGGGTAGAGCTTTTCCCCGTCATTTCCCATTTTTCTCCCCTTTCTATCATCATTATTGATGGCGATACTGCCTCATTAGAAAGGAAAACAAATCGAGCTTGAAGCTGCCATTCTCACTTTGCCATATCCATTCGGTCATGAGCTTGAAGGTCCTCAGTGTATGTCAATTCTCATCTCACTGGAGGAGGAGGAGGAGGAAGGCGATTTTCTTCTTGACAATGTCGAAGAGGTGTAGGTGTAGTGGCCTCTAATTCTCGTCACTCTTCTTCTCTATTTCCTATCGTCCACGCAATAAAACCTTATTCTTCCTCTAGTTAGCTCGACAGGACAAACTGCTGACTAGTAAAGTGAGCCTGATCCGTATTTATTCTTAGACAAGATAGCAGGTGCCCATCTTATATATGTCCACTAGCATGTGGCACGTGCGATGCATGTGAGAGTGAGGGGAAGGAGTTAACCATAGTTAATAGGAGTTAAAAGGAACACGTGTTAACCTGTGGGTGCGATTGAACTCTCCCCCAATTCAATCCGGATTGATTGTGATTCTATTATTTAAATAGATTAGATAAGGGTAGTTTGGGAATGAAAGTAAAACATTAAATTAAAGTTTTGTTTTATATAAGGGTAGTTTAGGAATTTTGAAAAATTCAGACTACGCCTGCCTCTCCCATTATAATAGTTAAGATGATGAAGATTTTGAGAACACTCTACAATACAAGTGTTGAGAGATTTTGCAGGAGCTAAAGTAGTTTGGGCAGTATTGGTTGAAATATCTACTCAACAACTCTTTTTCTCGCTTGGGCTAGGTGGATTGAATTGAGTACAATACTATCGAATTGGAGTTGTGTAAAACTTGGGGGAGGTAGGCCTTCCCCATATCAAAACATCAAAAACTAGGCTCTTTGGCTTGTGAACCTTACCCAAGGTTATTCCATGAGTGAGAGAGTAACTAACTAGCTATTGGAATATTGTCACTCATTTAGTCCTTGTGTGATGCTCTGTGCAAAAATGACTTCCCAATGTTGCTCAGGATGGTCCCTTCATCTGCAGGGGCGGAGCCAGGATTCCCTTAGAACACCCATATGTATTTAGCTTGACCCCATCCTAAAGGAGGGGAAAATCAAGTAATAAAGACCTGCTACTTGGAATTTTTCAAAGGGTCTAGCGCCAAAGAGTCCTCCACTTCTTTAACTCAGGTTAAAATTAGATTTCCCAATGTATTGGGGAGGGTGAAATGCTGATCAAAGAATAACAAATTCCTCTAGCGCCATCTTGCCCAAGTAGCTTGGCTGAAGATAAGGTACCAAAGAGTAATCGAGCTATTGCTCCTTGGTTTCCCAGAAATATCACTAGATATCACATCACTCGGGATCCTCTACCGTTCAGTTGCTTACGAGGCTGACTCATGTCCCATCAATTGTGATTATTCCAAAATTCGGATGGGAACAATGCTCGCTGTTGCGTTGGTGCCCATCTATGTCTTAAAAAGATATAAGGTCCACATTTGTTGATTGTGGGCCCCATTTTTTAAAGATACAGATGTGCAACAACTTGCCCATCCGTACTCATTAATCCCCTATCAGGATTTTAGAAAAAAAAAAATTTAAAATAATAAAAATAACAATTCAGTTCTACAGGTGATAATATATGTTCTGTATTTTACAATAATAACTGAACATAACAGGACGAAACATAACAGCAGAAGATCCGGAGTCATGTCACTAGATAGTTTTGCCCATGCAAAGGGCCTTGAAAAAAAATTCCACTGTTCCCCCTAACATGGCACATACTCCATTGCAGGTGCAATTATAAAATAGGACTTTGCTATTGAGACCATACTCTAAGAACACAGGATTTCATAAATATATCCAAGACAAAACTACCCTTCCTTTATATGTGTATTTTCCAAGGTACCCCTAACATCAGTATGTATCCCGGTCTGGGAAATCATTTAGAAACGTTTCCAACATTCCCGTGTAGTGGTTTTACGATCTTATTTATTGCAAATGATTTTTTATGATATCATTAGAAGTTATGAGTTTATAATTATGACTAATAGTTCTGAAAAAAAATAATATTTCTATTTCTTTTCATATTTTTTCTAAAGTTTGGCAAAAATACAAATAATATGCCAAATTAGAACCTCCCCGTAGAATTTTCCACCCCTAGGGTCTAGAATCTGCCTCGATACCAAAAATTCCAACATTGCTAATATCTACACAAAAATCATACGAAATTTTTAAAAAAAAATTGTGAAAAAGTAAAATGATCGACAAGAGTGGGCATAATTTCTTTATCTATATATATCGTCCGTAATTACTTATATACAACCCGCCTGAACTTTTATCAGTTAATGCAAAAAAGTACGGACTCCATATAATCATGACTGGGCACAATGAAAAATTTTGTGCCAGACTTGCACCCATGATCTTTATGGAGCTTTTGAAAGAATAGACATGGTAAAAATAGGAAAAGAATTATAAATTTAAAAAAAAAAAAAAAAGATGATACCTCCGGGGAAAGAATGACGGCTCTTCTTTTCTTATATGTTCACATTTTTCTGCATCTCCTCAACCAAAGTTCCGAATGCCGCTCTCCATTCGGAGCTCCACGACTCACTGCAGAATATCCTGTGCATCATTTTCAGTTCATCATGACTTGCCTTCTTGAATAATCCTCCCAATACAGTTTGAACCTCATCAACTAAGGTATGACCCGTATTTGATTTATCCTGCTCCTGCGCCACCAAATCCAGACCAAAAAACTTAACTTTTGTTTTCCCTGTAGAACAGCTCGATCCAAAAGAATATTTCCGGCCATCACTTGCATTGCCCAACATCATAGGCACTGTAGGGATGTTATTTAAATTTTCCCCTTTGAATGTTAGCTGCTGATTCCAGTACTCCAAGCATTGATGATAAGGATCAAGAGCCTCAATAGCCTGCTATGCACTCTAGTTAGTATCCAGATCTATGATTGAAAAATCTTTACTAAAATGAAAATGTCTTAGCTGACCAATTTATTATCATGTATATACATATATCTATCTATCTATCTATATATATATATATATAGCTTTGTGTTTTCTATGCACAAACATAAAAGAAATACAACTGGTGATATGCTCAAATGTTGAAACACTGCACTGATAGAAATCCAACCATATTGCATCTAAAAGGCTACCCGGCATACACATAAATATATATACACACATATGTATGTATAAAAACACAGGAAATAATCTTCCAACAGTATTAAAACAGCGAAACTTTTAATTTTTGTATTAATGGCTTTGATTCTGTTAGGACAGGGTTTTCATGCGTGGCAGCAGAGAGCGGACCAATGATCCCCATGTGTTCTGCCAGCTCACCCATTCCTCATATTGCAGGTCTCGTCCCTCCATTACATGACATATCATTGGCTGCCATTGAAATGGGAAATGTCCAACATGGCATGTTAAGAGGTGATGTGGAAGAGGGAACTGTCCACGTGGCCAATCCAGAGGTTCCCATATAAGATGGACAGTCTGAACTAACCGTGTCACTTTTCAACGTGGCAGAAAACCGCCTATCCTGACAGGACACTAGACACTATAGCATTTAAACAGTCTTCCTCTTGCTGTGGCATAATAATTTTTTAATATAAAGCTTTCAGCTTAGCAGCTATTTTATGATATCTGGTAAGAGGGTGAAGAAGTGGCTCAGTAAAGAGGAAATCTAAGGCTATTGTAGGGAGATGATTGGCAATAAATCTTCTGACAATCAATAAGAATGCAATTCAGTCTGAAGGTCAGAATCATCTGGTCAAGTCAACATTTGGCCTAGGGGACTTCTTAATTGGGATCCCTTAATTCTTTGGTCCCACCACCTGCGCGTGCATACAACTAGGGTGTATTCAAGCCGAGCTCGGCGTGAGCTTGAAAAGTTTGGCTTCAAGCTCAGCTTGAATCATTAATTTTTTTTTATTAATAATAATAACAATATTATTATATGTAGTTTTTATTATTATTAGTGTAATTTTATTATTCTATATTACAATATTCAAGCCGAGCCGAGCTGTGCTCAAGACAAATCGACCTCAATCGAGCCAAGCCGAACCAAATGGACCTTGGTTCGAGCTCGGCTTGAACACAATTTCAAGCTCAGAAAAAGCTTGGATTTGCTCAATCAAGTTAAAAAAGTCGGCTTGAAATCAGCTTGATCAAGCCGACGAGCCAGCTTGGATAGATACAGCTATGCAATTGGTAAAAATCCTAAAGATCTACCAATGGATAGCTTAGATTTCCTCTCGCTAAGATAGAGCGAATCCTATGATACTGGTAGTTAAAGTGGTTAAGGTGCATGAAGATAGCTTTACCTGAACAATGGGTGGGGATAAAAACCCAAACATTTCAAGCCCATTGATGCTTTGCAAAGGCTGCAAAGTGAGCAAGCCTTGTTTCCCTAGGCTATTCGGTCTGCAGATTTCTTGGTTCAGTCTCTCCAGCACCATTTCCCAGCACTTCTCTGCTGTGACATTAGTGAAAGCCTCACTCGGGCACTCCTCTAAAGTAACCTGTTACCACTTCAAAATGTAAGAAAAGGCAATGTGCATCATACACGGGCTGAGATATTTAGACTGAATAAAAAAAATCTTTTGTGTTCTTCTCATAAAATATCCGAAATCCCTGCAAAAAATAAGAGATACAAAGAGAGGAAAGGGCATACACAACAAAGCAACTAGCGAAGTCTAGAAAGCACTGAACTTCGTATCTAAAATAAGTTAAGGCAGTGTTTGGATACACTTTTAAATTGATTTTTTAGTGATTTTTGGCTCTTGAAGAGTCAAAAATCGGTTAAAATGTCGTTTGGTTCTGCACTTAGAGAGAACTTCTCCACGAGCCAAAAGTTGAAATGTTAGATTTTAGGGGTAGCTGCCCCCAACTAGCTGTTTTGGGAAGTCTCAAATTTTTAAAAAAATTATTTTTCCTAAATTTTTTCCAAAGAAGTCCTTCCCTTTTCAGGGAAGTTTATCCAAACAAGCCCTAAATGTTTCTTCTTTTGGAATGAGCTACTTTCTTTAATGTTTTATCATAAACAAGAATTGAAGTGTTAGTTAGTATAGTTACTTAATCAAGATGCAGAGTCTTTGTGGATTGAAATGATTGGATGGTGTTGATGTGACATTATCTTAATGCTATAGTTGGAGAGAAAAGCCAATATCATGAGGAAGTGTTGGGCCGTCTCAACACCGTCCAACTGCGAATTGGGTTGGTGCTGGATTTGCAGATACAGCTAATTTTGCCTTTATGTGCATCAACCAACTTTCCCCTTGGAATAACATAAAGTAAAAGAGGATAAAAGCATATTTGTAATGAAGATTTGCTAAAATTCATCTGAAATTTGAAACAGAATAAGAGAAGAAATCTCACCTTAAATAGAGGCCCAAGGGGGCCTGCATCTAGGATTTCTGAAATATAGCTACACGTTTTTGTTGGATCGAGCACACTAAAGAACTTGACACGGCTTCTGAATCCTGCCAAGGCCAACCCACAGAGAAATTAAGCTAATCAAGTGCGATTCCAAGAAAGAAGAAGAATTACAATTAGAAGTTCAAAACAAATTAGCCCAAAAGCTTGTGAAGAAGGTACTACTACAGCATACCTTTTGAGTATATGGCCTGTTTACTGCACCACAGCTTTCCGACCATTAATGATCCAAAATTTAGAGGTTCCACACGTAAATCCAACTTTTGTGTTATATAACTTTGGCCAGTCAGATAAGTCTGTAGGCTCAAAGTGTCTACATTTTCAGTTTTGACCATGCTGATTGATGGTGCATATGAAAAAGGATGTGGAACCCCAAGATCAACCCCAAACAACTTATTACCACCAGATGTAAAAGGATACTCAATGCCCCCCTTACATAGCATGTGATCTCTGTTCATAAGAACATGCTGAGAAGCTAACTCAACAGAATGATTTAAAGAAACAGAGGAGTCGCAATCTGAACATGACCTGATTGAAATAAGACCACCACTACCAAGGCCCATTACATCGGGTTCTTTTAGCACATCTGAAGGACACATTTTCTCTTGCTTCACCACTGAATTACAGGCCTCAGCCACATTAACTGTACCCTTTTTATCACTGTTATCAGATATTTGTTCACTTCCATGTTCATCACACATACGCTCAAGATTCAAATAAAAAAACGGGTCTTCCACCACTTCACCTTCATCTTTTGTAATCCGAGGTCCTTCATTCAAGATGACATTACCACCTTCTGTCTTAACCTGAGATGCACATAAACTATATGGTCGTCCTAGCCAGTTTGACTGAACAACTTCTGAAGAAAAATGAAATTCAGATGTGCAAGGCTGGTTAATGTCGGGAATTTCTTCAATTCCTTGTGAACAATAGGGACTTTCCTTTTGCACAACACACTCAGGTCTGGATATCTCGCTCTCCTGATTCATCTTCGCAACACAAGCATCTGTACAACTAATGTCAACCAATCCAAGGACTTTTGAGGCCCACAAACTTACGGCATTTGATTTCCCCTCTAATGCTTCAACCAGAGTGTCAAATTCATCCATGTTGTAACGAAAAAGAATGAACCTCTGGCCTGGTTCACAGGAACATAGAAGGTTTGCATGTTTAAGGCATGCAAAGCGGTCAGGAGAGCACTTGCAGCTGGCAGCATACAGATGCAAGTCATAGAAGCACGAAAAGCATTCTCTCTCATATGTCAAATCGAAGTCTCTCTCCATCTTTTGAAACTGTAAAAGAATTGGAAGACGGTCTCTTCTTTCTTGTTCCATGCCAACTCGAGTCTAAAGAAAGTAGTCAGAATCAATATTTACCGTAGTAACAAAATTCTGTTACTCGTATGAGCATATAAATGCAAGAGATTTACCTTAATGGCCGAAGTAAGTACCCCATCCTTCCCACAAACACTTTTCCACCTTAAATTTCCTGGATTTTCTTTCCGAAGTACTAAGATATCCCAAAGGGCCCGGACGGCTTCACAAGCTGCCCCTAGAAGCAGCTTGTCATGGGACACTGATGTCTTGCGACACTGCTCGCTGTAGAGCTCCACTGCGCTTTGTCCATGTGGTAACCAGTCAACTGGTCCCACATTCACGGCCTCCGCACAGTTGAAGCCACAGTTAAAACCAGCATGGTATGCCCTTGGGAAGGTGAGAACAAACTCTCCAGAATGCTGGACAACTCGATACACTGGTACACCCTCAGATTTTAGAACTGAAGGAGATAGCTGAGTGACCTATATCAAAAGGTGAACCCATTTATGAAGCAGCCTTGTATAAATAGAGGCATAGTTGAGTCAGGATGACAGAAAGCCACAGACACAAGTGGTACAGGGGCAGACAAGTGGGACGAATAGAGAAGACATTGCAGTGGGTCCCAAATATGTGATCTCCAAGGCCAAGAATTCACCAGATCAGAGTATCATCACAATTCATTCTTCCCATCAGTTAAAAAAGAATATGAAGCACAGTTCGAAAATTGCCTACAGATCTAATGTTAGATCATTTTTGCAGGAAAACTATTGACACAGGAGATCTCCTAGTCGGGCGCGATCATTAGATGGGTCCTGAAGCCACTTTATACATGTCAGGTGTAGAAGGAGAAGTGAGCCTCTCCATTCTACTGTCAAGGCCCCAGTGTTTCTGGTAAAAGCAATCTACACATGGTGAACTTTCGGTGAATTTATGTCATCCTGTAAATGAGATCATTTTTTGTCTTTCAAGGATCCCTAGTAGACTCTCTTTTATCGTGCAATGGGAGACTATCAGTTGTAAAAACGCTCGTGTGTAGATTTTGCTTTTTGCTTACCAAGGTCTGATCAGGGTCCACCTTTCAAAATTTTGGCAATGAGGTACAAATGTTTTAATGCAAGAATTCATGAGAAAAAACCAAAAGGAAAAAAATAATAGAAGTAAGGTAAAAAAAATAGAATAGGCATATGAAAATATGGGAAATTCAGTCAACTAGAAAGCTCTATCTATTCATATTTCTCATTTAAGGTTTATGTAGTTCACTACTGACCTGTACTTTGGTAACACAAAAGTAGTTTTCGGAATAATATTACTTTTATACTATTGCTCGATAAGTACTTTCTGGTGGAACATGATTTATGTTGCTGACCCCAAATTAGTTGGGATAAAGCAATGATAAAGAAGCTTGATAAGTCTTTCTACAAGCTACTTACATATGCAACTAAGCAATAGCTGAACTAGCATGCACAAATACATATGTTAAGATCAATTCATGGTCAAAGAAATGTGAGAAACATCATCTGCTTACCAGCTCATGAAGCAAATCAGGTTGTTCTTCAAACAAATCAGGTAGATGCTTTCTCATGGCATGCTCCAATTTTGAAGAATGGCTTCCAGGGACTCCATACCATAATTTTGGATCACCCCAATGGAGATAATTTAGTGAGTAGAGGTGGTGGTCCTCGACATGCTGTTCCCGACCACAAGAACAGAAGGGGAAAAAAGACATCAACTCTGATAGAGAAAATGACTAGTTTGGCTATTAAATAAATATTAGTCCTCTTAATGTTTGAAATTTAAAAAAACTAAAAAATACATAGTCTTTGTAGGCAGTTCTATTTCCGGCCTTTGGTTCATTCAGTCTTTATAAACTTTTAAAAAAAATGAGAATTTGTTTGGTGGTCAGAAATTGCAAAAAGTAATATAACATGATATGGTTACACTGTATTATACATGCATCTATATGATATCCAGTGTTTTAAAAAGCGTGCGAGGATTACGCCTCAAGGCTCGCCTTAGGGCAAGGCTTAAGGAAAACGCCTTAAGGCTCAACCATGAGGCTTAAATCCCATGAGGCACACGCATCATGCCTTGAAACTCGCTTTATGTGTATGGCGTATGTCTCATACATTGACTAAAATTAGGTTTCCAGTCACAACCGACTTAAATGTCTTTTTTTTTTGTCATTTGTTTCAACTAATTTATATAGTATTTATTATGTGTATGCGTGCACCCACACGAACACACACAATGTACACGAATATAAATATATATATATATATATATATACACTATAATCTTTCATTAACTTTTTGAATATTTTTGCAATTTTTCTTATATTTTATTTATTTGATAAAAATAAGAGAGCATGAAGCTTTCTTGTGAGACTTACGCCTTACGCCTCACACATCTTGAGGTCCTAACGCCTTGCGTCACGCCTTTACGTTTTAAAACATTGATAATATCCCATACTTGTGCAAGTAATATGTCGTGTCAATAGTATATATGGTATATTATAGTTTGAAAGCTCAATCACAGTCATGGTTTTTCTAGCAGCTGCTAAAGTTCCATACCCTACTGATATAATGGTTTTCTTTCATCCCAAGTAACAAAATTCGCCGAATTTTTAAAAAATTTGCAAATTATTTGCAAATTTTAGGTGTACCGAATGATTAGATTACCAAATTATTCCCAAATAATTCGTTTAGTTCGGCAAGTAAACTTCTTATTTTGTATATTATTTAATCAAACTGTTCAACATATTTTTATAATTATTAATTACTTAATTAATTTTGAATTTTTCCAATTTTTTCCAAACTTGACCCCTGTCAAAATATTCCCGAACCCTGACTATCACTATGCTTTCAACTGACAACTCCCTTTACTTGTTTACATTGAGTAACAGAGTTTAATCTAACAGCCATTGTTGACCTCTATTCCTGTTATAGCGGTGATACAGGCACTGACACAAGTGCAGGAATAGCATGGTGTCCTGACTTCTGAGACTCAACAAATGTGCTACGCACTACATCTCTCTGTTCAAAAGAAGAGAAAACTATATGCCATCATCATGTAAAGAATAAAAAGAAGATTAAAGACACCGCTTGGGTTTAATTAATGGAAAGAGAAATGCTAGGCCCAGTTGCAGACTTCCAAAGTCTCACCTTGGTAGCGACAAGTGTCGCTACATCTCCTTGTTTCCTTGAGAACTGGTACAACCCATAAATTTCTTGATTTTAATTTTTTTTCAACATGTTGAAGGGGTAGTAATGCCAAGTGTTGCAACCATAGTGAGACTTTGGAAAAAAAATTGTATTATGAGATTGGGCTAGCACTCCTCTTTACGAAAAATAAATTACGAAAAATAAACACATGTTATTTTCTTCGTAACAATGATTTTATTACTTCAAATAGTTTTCATTTGTTTACAAATTGCAGCAAAACACAATTAATTTTCATAGTAAATCACAATTATACAATTCATGGTAAATTCTGAGTTTAATATAGTAGTTCACATTTTTTTTACGAATTTAGGAAAGTACAGAAAAGTTATAGATTCAGGTTAGGAAAGTACAATCATTTTGTTATTGCACAGGAGTTAAGTAAGCTAGTCTATAAAAAAAAAATTGGGCATGTCATATGTAATTGGATTTTTCTGTTAGTAAGGTTTAGGGGAATTGTCCTTGGTGTTGTTACGAAAGTTCAAAATTTTCCATAAAGTTCTAATTGTGAAAGAAAATTATTTTGTTTGGATTTTAAGTTATCTTAGGAGTTAAGTTAGCTAGTCTATAAGTAGAGGTGGGCATCTAAAGTGTAATTGGATTTTTTATTCATTATTAGTAAATTGATTTGTTTTAATTAGCATGGTGTTTTGAGACTAATACATGCCCAAAGCATCTTTTAGTTTTCATAATGTACTATTCATAAAATATAGCAACTTATTTACTTATCCAATAAAAAATAGAAACTTATTATTAATATTAAATTACGATATCACTATTTATAATGCAATCCGAGTTTACCATCTAGGCTCCATTTGTTTGCAATGGTTTTACAATGTCAAATCATTTACAATGTAAAAAAAATTTATGTCAAAATTTAAAAGTTCATTGATTTTCTGTTGTTTGGTTGCATTCTTGAAAATAAGGTAGAAAATTGCTTTATTTAATCACCATAGGTGGTGGCGGCGGTAATGGTAGTAGAGCGGCAGTGACGGTAGTGGAGGCGGCGGTGATGATGGAGGCAACAATGGTGAAGTGGTGGCTGTGGTGGTAGTGTGTGATGATGTTGAATCAATGATGGTGCCATGGTGGTAGTGGTGACAGCTGCAGTGATGAAGTGGTATTGGAAGTTGTCGGTGTAGGAAGGAGAGCCCAAAAAATGGGTCCTTTTATGTAAAACATTTTACTTCCACAATAAACACGTGGAAAATATCATTTTCCAAGCAATTCATTTGTTTTCCATTATTTTATGTCGGAACAAATGCAGCCTTAAAGTTTTCATGTTTGTACTAACTTTAGTATGTAGTGTTAGGTTAATAAATTCCATAATTTCTTTCACATTTTTAAGATTACATGTTATTATGAAAGTTTAGGACTTTCCATAAAAAATTTAAAGATTAGTTTATTGGGAGTTTAAGTTACCGAGACTTGATTTAGCAAGGATTCCGCATGCGCACGGGAGGAGGCATATCACATGCAACTGAATTTTTACTTCGTAGTGAGATTTGTTTTAGTTTAGGGAAATTTTCCCTGATGTTTAGTCCTTTAAAGGATTACTTTTTCATTGAGGCTTGGAGTCGCAGTGTTATATTACCTCCATGGGGCCATTAATGTCTGAACCTCTTATAATCCCTTCATTCTATCTTTTTAATATCATTTTTCTTGCTCTGTTCAGATTTCATATTCGTAGGTACCTGTCATCCATCAAGTGGTTGTCATACTATTAGTTTAACATTTTGATAGTCATGAATAACGTTTATTATTAGTATTACATGATATACTAAGAAAAGGAGAATAAGATGGCCATTATATAGGCTTTGAAAACCATTATAACGGCAAATAAAAACCAATTTCTATGCCTGTTAATTTGTTATTTTATTTATTTGGAACCATGAGGGAGTAGTTCTACGACTTACCCAACAAAATGATGAGAAGCACATCCCAATATATAGCCATGGCACAAGAACCCCCGAGATATCTCCTTTTTCAAAACAAAGTACAGACCCTGGCAGGCGTGAGAAGTTATTCAAATTCCACCCTGACATTACGTACCGATCTGAATCACTTTCGGTTGCCAAGGACGATGCTTTAGGAAACCCACTCCCAAAAACTCCAGTTTCCAAATCAGCTCCATAGTATACCTGCATTAGAACAAAATAAAGTCATATTCCTTAAAGGGCTAGAAAGAGTTATGCTAGTTATAAAAGGAAATATATTGGAAAATCATCTTTCCATACCTCAATCTCTTCTGTTGGTTTCTCAATTATCCGCCAATATTCACCTTCAATATCCTGTACAGAGGGTTCCAATTTCATGTTGGGTTCTACCCCACCAGAGTTTAAGTTCTCACTAGCACCCTTCACTCCAAAATAACACTCTTTGAAAATATCGGCATGTATCTTAAAATCTTTGAGCGTGAAGTCTGAGCCCGAATGAAACCCAAACTTCTCGTCTGTGTCAGATGCAACATATTCGTCCGTGTCAGAACTTTCTAAACTGGCATGTCTCCGGGTCGTTTCCATTGTTGAGCACCTCCTTCTTTTCCGCTTCCTATGACTATGACTTGTGGATTTCTTTCTCATGGGCTCCCTATTTTGAAGCTTGTCGACTTGCTGGACCCGGGTAGCAAACTTAGTGTGTTGCCACATGATCTTCTCTCTAAGAGGGCAAGGGGGCTTCCAGGAAGGAGGTGGCACAATCCGGCATATACCATATGGTTCCGCTTTCTGGCGTATCTTTGCGATGTAGCCAAGTGTATCTTCAAACTCCTAATGAGTGGAGCATCACGTCAAAGAACCAACACTGTTATTAGACAACACAATGAAATGATATCCAACCTCTATGGCAATATGAAATAGAATACCTCGTCATTTGGATAAAATATGGGAGCTTCATCAATGATAGGTCTGCATGCTTCATTTGGACACCATCTAGCCGACATCTGCGTTAACATATCAACGTCAGGTTGATCTCACTAAGAGAAGCATCATGATGTGGGAGGAAAAATTTAGATCTTGGTTTCAGTGTGCGATTCCGCCAACACAAAAACCTATATGTTTTAGAACCAAATCAGCCTAGTCATTCTGTACACAGCTATCACAGCTACAATGTTTACAATGACTCAGGTGAGCAAAGAGACAAATCCCTGGAAACTGAGAAAACTGCACCGATATTTTAACTCTGAGCAGGAGTTTAAGAGTAAAAATAAATAAAATAAGCTAATTTTATTCTTATCCAAAGCAGAGCAACAACCAGAGTAAGAGATTCATCAAGCTGAACGTGGTCATTCAAATGGATGAAGAGAATCGCGTAGCGAGATTTACTTCTAAGATAAAATGTCAAGGAAAAGGAACATAAAAAGTAAGAAACAATTTTTTTATAACAAAAGCTGGTGCTTTGAATCATAAACTGTGGAAACATAGCTCTTCTATATAGATCTGCGACTTAAGTAACTTTCTACAAAAACCAATGGGACCTATTCTGTGGGTCCTAGCCCCTTGACTGTGAGCCTCATTGTTAGTAGCACGTCCATAGGGTCTACATTTAGGTGCGCAGAATACAATACTACTTACAACTAACTTACAGTCATCTTGAATTGTATACCTTTCGACATAAGGGACTGTGTGAGCACACAAAAGTGTCATTATTTTTCTGGGTGTGCCTTGAAGAGTGGTCCTGAGAAAAACTATTGTTAGAATATGTAACGGGTGAGTGGATTGAAAGTGCAATTCTTTTTCCCTCCCTGGGTGTTCTAATCTGTAGTCTGTACACAACACGATGTAACAAAACAATCTATGATACCCTTGTGATTTAGCCTTCCTAGTTCTGGTCATTTGAGAGCTCATCTACTGCTTAAAATTAAGTCCATGAATGATGGAAGATAGAGATCAAAGTAAGAAAAATTTGGGCATGGGTGTGGGGACAAGATGATCTCAATACATAAGGACTGCCTAGAAGCATCTACATAGAACAATGTCATAGAATTTAATATATGTGTATTTGAATTTTAAAAAAAAGATTACTTATTCATTAATTTTCTTCATAAAAACAACAATGTCAATCTCCCGAAATAAATAAATAAATAGATAAACAGAAACGCAACCAAGGGGTTGGTTAATGATGGTCTTGGTGGAAACACGTTAACAGTAGTTGGTGGTAGGAGAAAGAAGCTAGGAAGTGCGATGGGAATCCAAAGTATGCAGAATTACTGTGGAACATAAACTAATGGGCAGATCATATAAAATAAAAATAGAATAACCTTCATGGACTTTTCGCATTCTGATTCCTCTTCGGAACTAATATCAAATAAACCATAATGGATCCAACTTCTACGCCTAAGAGAACGTTTCAGCTTCACTTCCTCGTAGCCACTAAGCTCGGCATCCATTTTTATTGGTTGTGGATCCGTGGTTGCTTCCATGATATAACTGTCCAAAAGTGGCATCGGGTTCCCTTTTGATGCTAAAGGGCCTATCAAAAAGACAATTTCCACGACTTTAGATTCCTGGATATTCTTCTATGAAGCAATTCCAAACAAATTCTGTCTCCATTAATATTTAACTGTAAAAAGACAAAATAATAATAATAAAATAATAATAATAATAATAATAATAATAATTCATTCTAAAAGTGAACTGGAGTTCTGAACTCTCTAGAATTGGAAACAATTACAGATAAAACAAGTACTACATTAAAGATACTCCTGGAAGGCTCAAATAACAAGTAAAACACTGTCTGCTACTAGTTACAACTTACAAGTGATTCCATAAACTCCTTGTCAATAAGAGAATGGGAGGCTAAATTGCTATGAACTGTTAACCACTTCAGAGGAAAGGATATCATGGCCAAAGTACGAAGATATCCTTGAATGCAACATAGATATATGGATAGCATGCAAATGACATACTTTCTGAACCACTACCCCCTTCATGAGGTAATCATCAGAAAATTTATGATGGACAAAGACTCTCAAGTGACTGCTCAAGAATTAAAGACGCCCAAAAACAGCTACACCTTCTTTGATAAGTGGAGAATTACTGTTAAGTTTTCTTCCCTACAACTCCTAAGCCATGCAAATGGATCCCTCCAACATAATCATGGAGGATATGCCGTATTCTTAGTAACCGATATGGATCCCCATTGGTGACATTTACATCTGAGTGCAGTCCAATTACTGTCCTACATAATGAGCTCCAAGCCCTCAATAGTCAAGCCAATGATCCTAATATTCAAAGCATTGAGGTGGCTACGGACTCATCACTTGACGCCCATTACATCAACAACTTGGAGAAGAAATGAACATAGCTATGGATAATCTAGTCTCTTTCTATAACTATCCTTCAGAGTTTTCGTATGTTCTTGTTAGCAATGTTTTTATTATTCAATTTCATTGGAAATTTCGCAAGAAGTTTTGAATTTTTCGCATCCAAGATTTGCATTAGTAAAAAAAATAGGGAAAATTAGGAAGAAAACAAGGAATTTTATGTTGAACTTTAGGAAATGTTAAATTAAAAATAAATTCAAACTAGGGATAAAAAAAAGTATATAAGAGATGCAATTGGAAATTGGAATGGAGGAAAGACAAAAGCTGGTGGCGGTGTATCATATTTCATACTTGAATATAATATCGACAAGGTGTTTAATACACCTGAATACTCATAAAAAGAAATATGGACCCAAATGGATGTCAACACTCATAAAGTAATGGATGCCAATTCTCAACAAGACATAGGACCCCACTGCATAATAAAAGCTACATCAATACCACATGAAGTTGCGAAGGCTCAAATTCATCTCTACCTTGACCATGAGGGCAATAGTATTGGTTCTCCACAAAGTAACATATTTGACCCAACTCAGGATATGCTGGTACATGGCTGTGTACGTTGGGAATATAGCGCTCATATTTGTCCCCTCCAACCTGCACCAGCACTCCTATCAATGGATTCTATGGGTAATGAGACATGGGCAGATGCACAATCATATGAGACTATAGTAAAATCAGATTTGATATTATATTTTTAAATATCTTTTTATTCAAAATATATAATATTATCGAAGGTCAAAAATTAAATTCCATCCAAATCGATAGATCATCCAAAAAGATTGAACATACTTTACTTTGATATGAATTGCACTAAAATTAGGTTTATTAAGTTTAAAAAGCTACGTTTGTAGAAATTTTCCCCAAACATTTTTTTTCCTCCCTTCTTAGAGTTGATTTCACCCAAGGGACTCAGATGAAGTGAAAAAAGAGGGAAGGAGATGAAAGAGGAACCTAAAAACCCAAATTACTGAATGTTTGGGTCGAAGTTTCAAATTTTCAACACTTTATTGAAATATTGTAAATTTATAACATGGGATGCTTCAATTTCTCAAGATATTTTGCTAATTACGTGAAATTTTGAGAAATTTTCCGAAGGAATGCGAATTTTCAGCGAAACATTGTAAAGCGATACCTACCTTAAGTCAATGGTTCGACACCCTACAGATTAACAAAATTTGGCCGAACTATTGAAGTTATGCATGAATTTTAAAACTTTTGCTGCTAGAATTATTCATGAAAATGCTAGTGGCTTACATATTACAGATACTAATTTTAATGACAAGTATGGGTCCAGTCATTAAAATTACCCACCAGGGGTTGGTGCTGTTGGCTAGCATCCCGGCTTTGCTTCCTGTGGTTGTGTGTTCAACTCCACTCCTCAACTTACCCTGGTGTCCGTGGGGAAAATTCCAAGTGGGTCGGTGTGGACATCCGAAGGGACTAGTCCTTGCCTCGAAGGGTTTGGGACACCCTCCGTTACTAAAAAAAAATGGGTCCAGTCAAACCCCAAGCTTACCCCACCCCCAATAAAAAGATAGAAAAAGAAAAGAAAGAGCAAAATTAGGCCTTTCAAATATAATATGTACACAGTGTTAACAAAATAAAAGTTCAAGTAATAAGAGCTCTCCTTCAGTTCTTAATGCATACTAGGAAGTGAAACTTCTAAGACCTATTGTTAGGGCTGTCAATGGATCAGATATGGATCCAGATCCAATAAGGTATAAAGGATTGAACCTTGATCTGTATCATAAGATCCGACTAAAATTGGAATCCAAACTGATCCAATCCAATTCAGATCTGCGCCTATTTGTTGTAAGTGACCAATAAGTTAGCACGCCCATGCTGAGCTAGATTTACTTTGAATATACTGTATATAGATAAAGGTTAGGATAATGTGTCAGAAGCAGATCCAGGCTGCAGAAAGGAAAACTATCTGATAAAAAATCCTTCCCCTTCCCTTACCTCTCATCCTCTGGCAGGGATTCAGCATCCTTGACTCTATCATCACAAGTTGGTAATCAGAACCCTACCCAGGATCTTAGACAAAAACCAGAAAACTTATGATACAAGTCCGACCCATTGACAGCCCTACCTATTGTACCCAAGCATCTCCATAGACTGATGGACTCACCATACCTGAATCAATAAACACTGTAAATATCTCATCAAAGAAAGAGGATTACAAGTCTGTTTCTAAGGAATTGCAGGCCAATATTTCTACTTATTTCTCCACAACCCACTCCTATCCAATTTTTCCCTTAAAGCTACAGTTTCCCTTTATTTGTACCCACTTTGTTTATCTATCTTGTTGTGAGCATTACAATTAGAAGGGCTTAGGGATAACTCAGATCCTCTGGTGAAAACCTTAGAAATGATCTCTGGCAATCATGGAGAGTTAGATGATAAAAGTTAGCATTCATGACAATCATGCTTTCTCTCCTGCCTGTGTACATTGGAAAGATAGGACTTTCTCATGGTCACTGATATAGGCACATCTAAATTATTAGGATGGCACAGATCATAGGTCAATAGGATAACGACACTATAAATTGGCAAAACCGAATACTTTTTTGTTCTCCATAGTAAAGACCTAAAACAAACAAATTCTACTTCTTGATGAAATCAAGAAATCCACAGCCCAATTCACTAAAGGTCCAAAAAGAGAGATCTAAAATAAAACTCAGGCAGCATCACCCCATAAAATCCATGATAGAAATCAAAGAACTAATCATATATTCAATGAAGCATTGGATGAAAAAAAAAAAAAACCAACCTTCAATGAAAATTCGATGAAAAATAAATAAATAAAGAGTCTACATACCAGCATTCTGAAATAGAAATGACATAGCTGTTATTCTTATTATCTTGTACAACAGCAGTTGATTAAGGAAACCCAATTCACTAAAGTCTAAAAGGCAACATCGATGATTAAACTTGGGCATCATCACCCCATAAATCCAACAATAAGGGCAGATAGAAACCAAAGATCTAAGCAAATCTTCCATGAAGCATTGATGACTGAAATGAAATCAATACTCCAGCATTCTGCTACAGAACAGGCCATGGTGGACAATCCTCATAATCTTGTACAACATTAGATGACTGGGCAAGCATGTGGTCTTTGCAAAGGACTTGTAATTTGGAAAAAAAAAAAGCCCTAATATTTATAGAAAAGAACATAAGAATAAGGACCAGATCTGCAATTTATTTCCAAATTAATCCGAAAACAAAAGAAAAGGTTCTGAATATAAGTACAGCTTATGAAATCTAAATCAACATGACCTCTAGTTTTGATCTAAATGCAGAATTCAGAAACTAATCGAAACATTCTAAGTGTGTAAGATCTATAGAACATGCTATATACACAGCTACTACACTCAGAAATTTAACAACGGATAGATGACTGGATGGTTACACAATAACAAGAGCAGAGAGGAAATCAAACCTCTCCAATGTGAAATCTTGCTGCCCATGAAAACTGCTCCATTTACTAGAACAAATCATGAAACCCAATCACCAATTCACCTTTTGCAGAACAAATCTATGAGAAACATAGAACCCCAGTGCTGGCCTACCAGACCCAATTCACCAAAGATGAAAAAGCATTTCCCAAATAAAAATTTCCAGCAGAATTCCCACAAAAAAGGAAGTTATAACCCCAAGATTCAACCAAATCTTGTCTCATAAGGAAAATCCACATAAATCCAAACCCAACTCCCTCAAGAACAATTTCTATATTTTAGATCAAAACAGAACCACCCCATAAAATCCCAGGAAAAAAAAAACAAAAAGACAGAAAGCAAAGATTCAACTTTATCTACATATCAAATTCCAAAAACCCAAATAGAATTATAAGCAAATAATCAAAATATTCAACCAAATCTGATGATTTTAAATTATTAATGGCATGAAGTTGAAGATAAAAATTGAAAATTGAAGAGAATAACAACAGAAATTCTATATGATGAAGAAGGAACAACATGATAAAATAATAATCAAAGAAGAAAACCCAAATACCTTTGCTTTTTTGTAGATTTAATCATTAAATGAAAAAATAAAAAAATAAAAGGCAGAAAGAGATACCTTAAAGGCAGCTAACAGATGAATGTTAGAGGATGTTGTTGTACTTGAACGGTTGGACCCTTCCCCTCCTATCTTTTTTTCTTCACCTTTTTCTTTTTTGGCAATGATTCTCTTTTCTTTTCAATTATTAATTAATTTGATTATTAAATTAGATAAAATAATGTTTAGAGTTCGATGATAAACCAACGAGGCGCACGCGCAGACTGCACGTACCACTAACTGAAATCGGTGAATCCAACCAACTGCGACAAAGACACCTGTTTCTGTCTTTTCAATTAAATTATTCAAAAATTATTGTATGTGTATTGTGTTTGGCTACAGGATTTGATGTAGCACTTGTTAGTTTATCCAACCTTTTTGGTACCACGTGGTATTTTAGGGCTAACTAAAAAAACTGCATAATGTGTCTCAAAATTAGTCTAGTCCAATGTTGCTTGGTTGGGCCGGTTCGAATTCAGTTCGCAAGTCACAATTCCAATTCGCTAGGGTAAGATAAGATAATTTGTTTCTCTGTTCACGTATGTTCTTTTAATTTGGTTCACTAGCTTCATTCGCTTACTTAACTTAAGCATGTAAAAAAAATTTTATATATATATATCATTCTACTAATAAAAGTGCAAGAAGTAACCTAAACTTACTTAGACATAAATACCCTTATTTAATAAAAAAGTTAAATTATAACCAAACTTTAATTAGTGCAAATATAATTAGTCAAAGTATATACAAAGTATGTGTGTTGTTATCAAGAAGGACTCTATTAGTAGAGAGACAAGTAAACAAAGTATACTTGTTATCGAGAAGGACTCTAGACGTAGGAGTCTTACATGCTACTGACCGACATCATAGGATATCTATCCTTGGATAGTTTCCTATATAGTTTAAATCTCTTGTAATTGAGAAATTGCTTCTGATTTCCCTTTCGTTGATCTTCTAGTGTAGGCTTGTTGCATTGTGTATTCAGAGAAGGTATGTTATTTTTTCTATTACAGTAAATTTAGTTCTTTAGATTTCCTAAAAAATAATTTGCAAGAACCAAAAGGATTTGTTCCGAACCCTCTTTGCACCATTACTGACCTTGCATTGCATGATAGTAGAACTACCCATGGGTTCCAAATCGACAGAGTTGCTGATCAGATTATCAGCACCCATCTGATCGCCTCTTTTCATGACATAGAACATGAAATTCACATCGTCCTGAGGTCCATCCAATTGCAATATGTCTTCAGTGTTGCATGTATGGATCGTGATATTAATACGACAATGCATGCCTGACCAAAGATTTCTACACATGACAACCAAAGCCTTCTACACATATGAGACAACTAATTAGGTACTTTTATTATATTTCTAAGCCATTTTTTCTTGTTTCTCTATGGCTCTCCTAATCTATTCTCTTATTTAATTGGGTATGTTTGTTTTGATCATGACCCTCTCTTGATTTATTCTCTTATTTGATTGGCTATGTTTGTTATGATCATTTATGAATATCACCGTATCTGTCTTCTGCTTTTTACACCAAATAGTCTAACTTCAATTTTTTTTTTGTCCAACTTGAATTCAATACTGAATCAAAAAAATAATAATAAAAAAAATTCAATACTAATTATAAATTATTAATTTCCCAAAGTGACATATTCTCGAAGAGTCGTATATTCTTCTCTTATTTGATTGACTATGTTTGTTTTGATGTCTAACTTGAATTCAATACTAATTATAAATTATCAATTTCAGTATAGCAAAAGAAAAAATAATTATTATAAGCGATTTGTGTTGGGTGGGGTTCAATCGCATTTCTCATTATAGTATCGCCTTGCAGATACCCTGGCTATCGGGATTTGTTACCATCACGCCTAATGAAATTTTTTTTAAATATATCTCAAATTAAAATTTTAAAAATATTTTTTTAATTTACACAAATTACAAATTGTTTATTGTATTCCTGCAATGGTCTTATAGTTTCCACTTTCCACTTTCAATTATCAAGTATGACCAAATTGGTTGCTCTTTTAAAGAATTTCAAATTATTACCATTTTTTTTAATGAAAAATTATTACCAAATTTTGAATGTCTATCTACTTCTAACGCCAATGGGGAAGAGAACAGGGAAGAGAACATGAAAGTATTGACAAAGAGAAGGCAAGGTAGTCATCTCAGACATAATTATTGCCATATTTTACTGGTATGTTTAAAAGAATTAGAATAGTTTTAGTTGTTGGGTGATGCTGGACTTTAAGTTTAGGTAATGGTCTAGGTTGCTTTGGGGTGAATCGTGGACAGTTAAAGATCCAATCGTAGTTGCCTAAGTTCTTTGTGCCTGGTTGTAGACTTTAGGTCTACACTCATACACTATCATAACTATAATTTTAACTACATGTAATAATACACAATCTATTAACTAAATACAAGGCGGACTTTTTTCTCCCCTCCTCCTTTCGCCACGTAGGATTATAATGTTCTCATCTTATGACACGTATCACATTGATCGTCTTTGTTCTTCTCATTCTCAAACGACACACCTCTTCACGCCTCTTTCCTCTATCCTCAAACAACACACCTCTTCACGCCTCTTTCCTCTATCCTCAAACAACACAACTCTTGTGAAGAGTTATCTCAAACTTATAGATTAGTATTAACCTCTTAATTCAAAAGAAATAGAGACATGTTGATTAGGCACCCTATCCCTATCCTTATCATGTTTTTCTCTCTCAAAACCCTCAAATCACACTACTCTTTGCTAGAGTTCCTAATAACATCATCTCTCTTCCCTATTAAAGGGACGGAAGTGAGAGAATGTGTGTGCGCTACCTTCTTCTTCTTTATCTTCATAAATTCTGAACTCACTCTTTTGGTTATTTGGATCAAGAAATCCAAACTCATCATTCTCTCTTGGTTTTAAATTGGAACTTTGATTCCCTTTTTTGTGCAAATCAGGTTTTAGTAGGGGTTTTGTGCGGTGCGGGATCATCCCAACCGCCCACCTATATGTGTGGGGCGGGATCGAGCATCTTGAGGTTGAGCAGGTTTGGATGGGAATGTAGAGAAGGGGTATGGTACTGTTGCAATCATGAGGGGAGGGTAGCGAGATGCATATGGGGGTATCTCGGTGGCGGCCAAGGCTGAAGTATTTAAAATCAAATTTTTTCCTTGATTACAATATTGTGTAGTTATCATCAATTTGTAAATTCAATTGAAATTATGACAATAGATGTTACGGGACATGGAGAATTTGGTTATGCTTCATAGTATACACTAGATGTACATAAATTGTTTGTGGTGTATGATTAATGAGTATTTTTTAACATTTAGTTTGAGAAAGGTGTTTGATTGGGGATGTTAATTTTGTAGCTTTTAATTTAAGGTTAATAATGATTATTAGAAACAGAGAATAGAGAACAGTTACAAATGCAATGAGGTCTCACAAGCGTATGTATTACTTCTATATACATAAATAAAGTATACCATAATGTTTATATTATAATATATAATTTTAAAATCTGTGTTATTAATAATGTGTATTAGAGAATTTCTTTTCATCCAATTTTCATTTTTCAGTTTTATTTTATTTTTTGTCCCATGCATCGCACGGGGTGTTTTTGCTAATATGAAATATTGGAATACGGATGAGAAAGAAAGGGACCCAGCATTATCCTTAAATATAGTCTCACAATATTTTTGTAATTAGTCGAACGCACTACTACTTACAAGGAGTTTCTAAAAGTATTTAGTAGCTGTTTATAAATATATAATTTTACAATGTATATAATAAAAATCTTATTAGAATCTATAAGAGAGAGAAGGGGAATCTTTAGTGGTTGAGTTGCCTCCTCTATGTAAGAGAACCCCCAACCTTTAAAACATAGATTTGGGAAGTTCTGCAAAGAAAATTTTCAAAAGTGGATCAATAAAAAAAATTACCAAAAATAATTTAACTACATGTATTTTTAAAATTACCAAAAATTTCAAATATTCTAAAACTTTTTAAGGTTATCCAATTTTATATAGTTTCGAAAATTTAATAACTTCATTAATTATTTATTAAATAATAAAATTTTGATTTTATTATAGATTTTTTGGTAAATTAATTCATTCTAATGGTGTTTTTATTACTAATTGTAGAGTTTTTAAAAAACAATTACGTGCAATGCACGTGCATTTTTATTAGTATATATATATATATATAAATATGTAAATAAATATACTATAAATAATTATTTTGAAAACCCATAAAAAAAATGTATTTTTATGCGCAGTTCCCGAACCCAAGAGAAAAAATTATCATATCCAAATTATAAATTCATCGAATCAAAAGAAAAATATCAACAAACTCGAATAAAAAAATTTGACAAACAATGACTGTTAGAAAGAATCGAGTGGTTTACTCAGTTTCATGAACCAAGCCAAACTGAACCGCGAATTGGTTCAGGTTTGGTCCAGTATGCGGTTCGCTATAGGGGACAACAAACTTAGTAACCCTGGTGTAGTCTTTTAGTGGACTTATTTTTTTTCACCGCATCTTCTTGAGTTTTTTATTTGCTTGACTTTACAAGCCAAATTTATGATTTATAAGCATGTCTTTTAGGAATTCTACGGTCGAATGTCAAAGTAGTTTTTATGGAAGACTCGTGACAAAAAATAAGTCTGATTGAACAATTCAGGCCTAGAGCCGGAAGTGATCTTAGAAACCAATCGCGTCCCGGGAAAAGATCTCAATATCGTATTCGTCTAGAAGAAAAACAAAAATTGCGTTTTCATTATGGTCTGACAGAGCGACAATTACTTAAATACATTCGTATTGCTGGAAAAGCCAAAGGATCAACAGGTCAGGTTTTACTACAATTACTTGAAATGCATTTGGATAACATCCTTTTTCGATTGGGTATGGCTTCGACCATTCCTGGAGCCCGGCAATTAGTTAACCATAGACATATTTTAGTTAATGGTCGTATAGTAGATATACCAAGTTATCGCTGCAAACCTCGAGATATTATTACGGCGAGGGATGAACAAAAATCCAGAGCTCTGATTCAAAATTATCTTGATTCATCCCCCCATCCACCTTAACATTCAACAGTTAGATTCAAAAACAACCTTGCCACATATCCTTTTTTATGAGACCTCTCACTACAACTTCTACTAAATGGTGCCCACTAGAACTTCACCCGGTATACATACTAACATATAAGGAACCAAAACCTCATTATAATGAGTTGGGATCATATTCAATCGTTGTTGCATCCCTTTTAACCTCTATTAATTATGTTTAAGATTCACTAACTCTTAAGGTTCAATAATCTAACATTGGTTTCTAGGGAAAAAATGAAAAATTAATCTTTAGAGTTAATAATTCTTAACCAGAGTTAAAAAGACAGTTAAAAGAGCTTTGTGAGTGCGATCGAACTTTTCCGAGTTCAATCGCAGTTGGGTAGGTTCCGGACTCCATTATAACGGCTTCAAGTTTTCTCCGCTCCGACCAAACATTGCACCAAATTTTACACGGCCCTACTTCTTAAATAGGGACAGGGATAAGATTTTTCTATCAAATTGTAGAATTGCAAAAAAATATATAACTAGCAATAAATTGAAAGTAAAAGTCAGCCGACATTGTTGTTAGAGGAGTGCTAGCTCCACACACAATAAGAAAAATTTTGCCCAGACGCAGACTGGTTGCAACACATAATATTGTTACCCTATAACAAGGAGATGGGTTGACACTTGTTGCCACCACCTTGTGTCTGGAAAGACTGTTGTTATTATCGATTGTTATTATCGACAAGCTCAAGTTCATTGTTAATATAATTACTTGACCAATCATTTTAGACTATTTTGTGACTGGTGGCATTCGTGGAGCCAAAAAAGTACACTACTTAGATTTGAAATACGGCTGATGGCCATGTACAGCATTTAAAAGCAAGCCAAGGAGGTCTTCTCTTACTAAGGCCTCCTTTGGTTCATATTATTGCAGTGGTAGTTGATTACAAAATAAGTATTTCCCTGAATAATCATGTTTGGTTAGCACTTTGCTGAAAAGTGATAACATCACCATTCTGAAAAATGGTATTTTAAAAAAGAAATGAATATTTTGAAAATTGTCTCTCTCGAGTTTAAAGGGTCTGATAGGCTTGAAGGGGGTGCAAATTAGGTACTTATAATAATCTCTACATAATCCTAAAAGTGCATAAGTGGTTATGCTCCCCCACAATCACCCCAACAAGATTATGGAATACTAATTATTTACATAATTTTTGTTTCATAATCACTTAAGACAGGTTGAATCAAACGTCATTATTCCATCATAATCTACATAAGCACTCGTAAGTGAATTAATCAGTTTCGATAATCCAAGCCAAACGACCCCTATTTTTTTGTTTGAAAAAAAGCATTCAGTGCAGATGGGGATTTAGGCGGCCCCTACCAATTTATTAAAATGATAGGAGCTAAACTATAAGCAAAATATGGGGCATAAACCTAACCCGTGGGCCGTGACTACAAAAACATTAACAAAGAGATAAAACATAACCCCTTAGATAAATTGTATTTTACTCCCTAAATCGATTGGGTTTCTTAACCCTTCATTTTGGATCTTCCTTCGAAAATACCAATTGTTGTAGAGCTATTGGCCTTTTTTTTTTTCTTTTTTTTTTTTCCGAAATCATCAGCAGAAAATCATCTTTTTTGGGCTCTTTGATAATAATATGAGAAATGCTAGCCAGTCTTAGACTTCCAAAGTCACGATGGTAGTGACAAATGTCGCTACATCTCCCTATTACATTGAGAATTGGTGCAAACAATAACTTCTTATTGTTTGACATTTTATTTTTTAACATGTTAAAGGGGTATTAATGCCGCGTGTTGCTACCACAATGTGACTCTGGATAAATTTTAAATTATGAGACTGGAGCTAGCACTCATTGTGGGCAGTGAAATCTCACTTTTCACAAGGCGGGTGCATGGTGCACCTACCTGCATTGGATCACCATCCAAGAATGGACAGTTGGCCTTCGCATGTGCCAAAGGTATACGCACCAGTTAGTTAGTGTTGGCTTACCGTCAGCCTGCCATCATTTAATGCTAGCAGCAGAGCAATGATGCCCCGCGGACACTCTTTGTCAGTCCCTATGGGACTGACACGTACTTAGGGTCTGTTCCTGCAGACATACCTAATTATGCCCTTGCAGATTGACTCCTTGAGTCAGTCTGCGGACAGACTTTATAAGCCAAGTTTGCGGGCTAGCCAAAGCTAGTCCCCATTAGACTTAGTCCACAGCTAAATTAGCCGTGGATTTAATTAGACCATGGGTTAAGCCCATGGTCCACTTTTTCTTTGATCCATGGACTGACCAATGTCAGTTCCCTTTTAATAATGACCTGGTCCACAGACCAGGTAGGCTTTGGGCTTAGACCAACCTTCCCCAGCTGGTAGTCAGTACCTGATTGCCACATGACAAGGAACCCCTAACAAAAATGGACTATTTGCTAGTTTTGGGGGGATCTCAAAATAAAGATCCCCTCTTGCTTCCCAATGAAAGGATGTCACATAGCACCCCATTCAAAATGGGAGAGTCATCCTCTCCCATTTTGATAGATCAGATTCTTCCCATTTTTTAGGGGAAAGGTTTTATCTTTCTAGGTTTTCCAAAAAAGGAAACTAATTTGAATCCTCAAAAGAGAAGGACTCTTGGACGTCCCAGGTTTCCCAAGATAAGGGAAACCAGCTGTCAAAAGACAAATGTCCCTCTCTAAGGAGGGGAAACCTTTTTGACCTCCCAAAAAATAGGAAGTCAAAGGAGTATCCAAAAAGGACTCTCCAAAACATATAAAAATGGAGTTTCTCACAAGAAACTCTCATAAACAAAACAACAACAAAAAATACAAGGAAAAAGATGAGTTTCTTTTCTTTTTGTAAGAACACATCAATCAAGGAGGAAGAAGAAAATCTTCCATCAATAGAGAACATTAGGTGAACCCCTCAATATGGTTACCTCTCTTTTTCTTCCATTTTCTTGATAAAAAGGCCTCAATGAGGCACCATATAACGCCTACATGGGAGTTGGGCATCCTCTTTGAATAAATAAGTATATTTTATTCAAATATTTGTTCTTCTTATTCTTCTGCTTAATCAGAGGTTCTTTCCCAAATCGGGAAGATAATTAACAATCTGAGTTTACTCGGATTAGAAGGATAGTGAAAAAATCTGGTGAACCTCAAAAATAATATTTGAGTTGAGAACTCACAAATTCAAGGGGGTGGCTAGGTCTCCCTACAAAGTTTATCTACCTTTTTTAAGATTTAACAATTAAACTATTAACTAAGGGAAGAAGAACAATAAAGTGTGGAATAAGGGAAGACAAACAAACCACAACATAAGGAGTTTTTACATGAAAACCCTTCTGGGAAAAAGCACAGGACTTAGTCCAGCAAAGAGATCACTAAGACGAAGTAAAGATACTTACAAACTTGAACCTCACCCAAATAGGACTCAAATTCTTTAATCCACGGCTAGTCCTACACGTCTCAATAAGTGATCACATCCTCGCAAGACCCGTGAACAACCTCACCAGCCTCTACATCTCTTGAGTCTCGAAAACCACGATCTCTGTCAATGACGACTTCGGATTCCACCGAACAAATATCCACGTGTTAGCCTCAAGGTTATAACCTTGAGTACTCTTAATAATTTTGATAATAACACAATAATGAAATGAAACTTATGGTACTAATAATTCTGTTTAGTGCTTGAACATTTCAGATTATAAGAAAATCGGCACTTCACTCAAGGCAAAAAGAATGGAAGTTATTCAAGAAAGTGATCAACTCAAGTAAAATTGAAGATTCATAATTATGCCCATACTTCAAGTCGGGTCTCTTGAAGACAAAGCCAAATCATAAGACCCAAGATCAAGCCAAAGACCAGCTCTCAAGAAGCATATGAATGTATATTTATTTCTCATGAGAGTGTCTACGACTTATGTAAGAAATCCTCAAAATATGTTAAGTTGAATGCTCAAAATACTTAGATTGACCATATGAGCCTAAGACATATATTGGAAATTATTCTAAGGCCCTAAGAATTCATGAAAATCATGTTAAAGGAAGTCAAATGACCTAGGAATTCATTCCCATCATCAAGGTCTGATCCAAAAAAGAAAAATAGATTTTGCTCTGAATTCGTCGAACGAAATCACAGGGGTGATCTGACTTCGGTGATGAAATGGAGACAGGGAAAATTCCTGAGCTCACTGTTGTTGGATTCGGTGACGAAATGAACTGGGTGACCTAGTTTCGTTGACGAAATGAAGCCTGATCCTGAAAAACGTTGTAACGGCTATTTTTCAACAGCCTAATATGCATTTAATGCTTCACCAACGATCACATTGGATCATGAGCTATAAAAGAAGTTCATTTTTGAAAAAAATAAAGAACTTGATCACGGTAATAACTCCAATCATCTACTGATTTACTTACATTGATTTCATCATCGATCATACACTTAGAAATCTCCAAAATCTCATTTAAGCTATTCAACTCCATTTGTTTCAGAGATTTCATTAGAGTTTTTTTCCACTCTTATCCAGCTCATACGAGCATTAATTTCAGATTAGCATATCCACAAATCTTTCATTGTAAAAGAAAGTCAAGAATCGTTGATTCTTGCATTTGAAGTTGCTGCTTCAGTTTCAGCAAGAGAGGGGAAGTACTCTTACAGTGTAAAGGTTATCTCCAGCCTAAAGGAGGGAGTGTAAGGTTCCGTCTCGACCAGAAGAGAGGCTGTAACGGTTTAGGCTTCACCTGTGAAGAAGTCTTAACGATTTAAAAAATCGTGGTGAATCCTCTAGCTGGATCAGCTTGAGGCGGGGAGTAGGCTGGATTTGCTGAACCTCGTGAACAAATCTTGGTGTTTGATTTTCTAACTCTTCTATTTTACTTTCTATATTACTTTGATTAATTTTTAGTTGAAATAAAAATCATTTCGCATAAAAGACTTGAGTCTAATTTTTTAAATTTTCCATTGACCTTCAGCCCCCCCCCCCCCCTTTAGGGTCATTACCTGGCCAACAACACGATCCTTCTCGGATCGATCTCCTCCACAAAGGCTCCGGAACACACCGGTCAAAGTGTTCTTCACAGAATGGGTTGATGATTTTTAATCACACAATCCCTAGATGTATCACAATCAAATGAATATCAAGCAAGCAAGGATGAAATAATAGCTTGCAATCTCTATGGTGGAAGAGGAGAGGAGAATGAGTTTGAGCAACCCCAATAATCCTTTTGAAACTTCCTTCGTTTGAATGGGGAATCAAACCTAAGTTATATAGAAGCAAAAAACCAATGTAGAAAGAAGAATATTGCTGAAAACGTGCTTCCCAGTCAACCGGCTCTCAAGGGTGGTCGACCAACTGTCAAACTTTTGGGAGAAAATCAATTACAGTAGCCTTTTTACGAATTCCAGTCAACTGGCTGTCAAAATTTGATTTATACTCCTACTTTTTTCATGAAAGTTTTATATTTTTTCGTTACGGTCGATTTGGTATATTATAGAACAAAATCGGAGCTACGGTCAATGAGATATGCCCCTTACAATGAACCTTGGTTTTTAAAATCCTCTAACACTCTCAAGGCTCATATCTAGTCACCTAAAGTTCATATAATTATTCTAAATCAATTTCCAACTAAGGTAGCAAGGTATCTAGGCCACTTACCATCCTATGAGTGAAATAAATGCTATGATTGGAATGTCTTCAACTTATCTTCTTCAATCTTCATTTTCACTTGTCTTGGACACTTGTAGGCAATAACACAAGACACACTAGACTGATCACTGTTTTGACAACAGAATAAGTCAACACTAAAATATGGACTTTACCATCTCCCCCTTTGGCAATTCCGTGGTAAAACCAAACTGAAGTACATGACTTGACACAAACTCCCCACAAACACATCAATCTGATAATTAGGCCATTACATGACTCCAACAAAATTTAATGACAGAAATTGAAATACACTAGAAGCTCTTGTCATATAAGATTTGTATGCTGCAAACCTGCACCTGCACATGCTAATCAAACCCATGAGGCATGTATGAAATATATAATTAAGTAAACACAGGTATTGCAAGGAATGTACTAAACTCAGGAAATATATCCTAACGTTCTCCCCCTTTTTGACACAATTGTCAAAGGTAGGTAGGAAGGCAACATCACAAAAATATACCAATTTAGAGCATGCAATATCAAGGCAACCATAATACAATCAAGCAACTACAGACAATGCAAGCACTATAGAGCGAGGAACAAAATTACCAATAAAAGGCAAAAAATCCCCCTCAACATCTCAACTTGTCTTCTCCCCCTAAGATCAAGGACACCACCAAAGGCAGGGCACCTATGCTAGAAAGGCCCATGCCAACTAAAAAAGGAAACACATAATAATAATACTTAAAAAGGTATCATGTGCCATACAAACATGCATCAAAAGCATTCCAAGTAGTAATAATTTAAAATTACAAATCCATTGAAGAACATGATTAGTTAGTCCAACTTAGGATACACATCTAACTAAATCTCATGGAATGTTAAAGCATAGTAAATTCACTTAGTCACATTTAGTGAACAGTTCAAAAGAGAAGCTTTGTGTGTAGTGGTGATCTGACTAAATACTAAATCAAGGTTTCTTTCCATTTCCAAGGATATGACTGTAGAACCCCGAAACTCAATTTATTATTTTGGTGAATAGTGTTTGTGAATAGTGATTTTTGATCAAAATGGGTCTTCTATGTGTTATGATGTATGAATTATGAATAAAAGGAGTTGGAACCAAAAATATATTTGTATATGGATGTTAAAGCCAAAGAAAAAGAGTGGAAGCACCCTTAGTAAGATAAGGGAGGAGTGGAATCACTCCAAATATGAAAAATGGGGAAAAAATAGGATAACTGACCAAGTTTTGCAGAGGCCGGTAGACCACCCCTCAAGGCTGGTCGATCAGCTGTCACAAAAAAGCCCAAAAAGGGCTAACATTGGGTTGGTTATACAGGGCAGGTCGACTGCCCCTCAAGGCCAGTCGACCGACTAACAAGAAAAACGCCCAAAATGGGCTTTACAGTAAGGCTTTTGTCCTGGGCCGGTCGACCGCCCCTCCTAGCCGGTCGACCGGGAACCCGAGGTTTTGCCTAGTTTGGACCATTTCATTAAGAGTAGGATAGTCTTTTGGACATCCCATTTTCCTATATAAGCCCCAATTTTGTGGGTTAGGGTTCATAAAACCCTCAAAGCACCTAAGAGAGTTCTAAGAGGAGAAATTAGAGAGGGAGAAAGAAGCTAGGGTTTCTATTGGACGATCATGGTGGAGCTTGGATTCTTTCTTCGAGCTTGGATATCACCTTCTCAACATTTCTCAAGCTTTTCTTCCATCCTAAAGGTAAGTACTACTACTATCTAGCTTTGCTATGATACAAAGATTGAAAGGATGATTGAATGTATGATTTGAATAGAAATAGTAAGTACTCCTACTAACTAACTATATTATGATGCAAATAATGAATGTATGAAATAGAATTGAAATTATAAGTCATCCTACTATCTAGCTTTGGTATGAAACCAATATTGAAAGGAATGATTGTAGATATGATTTGGATAACCTAGATCCTAAACTTAGGTTTCCAAGCTTGAAATGTTTAGATTGTGTATATGTGTTTCCAATTTCTAAATCTACCATGATTTCTCTAAGTGTATGAACTATAAAGTACGTAATAGATGTAATAGGCTAAGTAACCATGATCTATGCCATGTATGTCAAATGTATGATTCCTATTACATGATTCCATGTGTAGAGCTTGTTCATGTATATTAAGATTTATTTATTTATTTTAATAAAAGCCTCTCAGAAGGAGAGGGGGGTTTGGCAGACCCTTACTGGTTTATTAATTAAAATAAAAATTGGGGGGGGGGGGGGGGATATAAACCTACAGACTCAAGAAAAAGGAAAAAGAGACAATTAGATTCTTACATTTTTGAGACTCCCTAGACCTATTTTATCCATCTGGATTAGAGCTTTGACTTTATTAGGCATATCATCAATAGTAAAAGTACCCGAGCTGAACCTGTTACATCCAACATTAGCTAGTTCATCCGCCACTGTATTAGCTTCCCGAAATATGTGATTGAGCGAGAAGCCATCAATCATGAGAGACTTTATCTGCTTGTTCCAATACCAAGCTTTCCAATAACCTGAAGCTTTACCATTCCATTCCTCAACCATGCTCTTAGAATCAGCTTCTATAATCACATTATACAGCTGAAGCCTCTTGCAAAGGAATAAACCATCAAGAAGGGCTCGAGTTTCTGCAATATAACTGGAGCTTATACCATAGTGAGAGAAAAAACAAGTAACAAAATTACCATTGTGATCTCTAATGATACCCCCTCCTCCTGCATTACCAGGATTTCCTTTTGAAGCACTATCCACATTCAATTTGAACTTATTATTGGAGGAAAAGAGAGAATCTATATCTTGGGATCCCCCAAAGCTGGCAGAGAGTATTTTATACTCTTGTTTCTTCATCCTAAACATCTATAACAATTTCCATACATACTTTTTAATTTATTCAAAACATCTCATTTCATTTTAAAACATGAAACCACAATTACATTAAGGCTTTAGGGCTTAAAAAATACTATTCATAGTAGCACTATTCACAAGATTAAGAACTTAGTTCCATGGTTCTACAGTATCTACCTGAAATGAAAGTTTTTGCACTTATGTAGGATGGAAATCAAGCTTGAGGAAACTTGGTTCGAAACTTTGAGAAACCTGAAATTCAAAATTCCCTTCCCAAGAACACATACAGACTTTTCCTTGGAGAATTCCAAGCTTGAAAATCACCTTGGGGATGAAATGTGAGCCTAAGATCACTAAAAAAATGAAACTTGAGCTTCAGGAACAAGGATGGAACCTCACACGAGCTTGAAAGAACACTTTGGCAACGCATAGAGCTTACCTTCATATTATACTTGTTTTGATTTCCTTGCATTCATCATTCATAATTCATGCCAAGGTAAAAATATTGAATAGGATTGAGTTCATGAGGATATTAAACCTTTCAAGTCTTTTGGGTAACTGAAAATAGACAAAGCTCCTATATCACAGTTAGAGTTTGGTTAAACAATGTTGCTATAGTATCATGCACATGCACTCTGACTTACCCTAGAAGATGGTCTAAATTCTTAAATAAAGGTAATGTTATTATTCATGATGACCCTTTTAGTTGACCAAATCTGGATTGACCGATACGTTAATATCCTATTTGCTTGGGCCCTTGCTATAAAAAGAATGAGACAATGGCAATGGCTACCTCTAGGATAGTATGAAAGTTACTATTGGATGCAAACAGTATGAAATGGCTACCTATGCTGACATTAGTTATCTATCTGGATTGCTAGTGTGAAAGCCCCTACTACCAATAGCTAGGGCTACCTACCCATTCAATGTGAAAGCCACCATTGAAAGAAAATTTTGAATGAAAAAAAGTCAAGAAAAATATTTCCATCAATGTGGCTATGTTTGTCAAGAAAAGAAAAGAAAAGAAAAGACAAATTGATTAAAAGATGAATAAGGGTGAAAGTTAGCACATGTTCAACAAATGCTAAATTCAGGATTTAACATTTTTGACTTCTAGTGTTTGAGACACCTTGAGTTCCTAAAAGGCAATAATATCATAACCTTAACCATGGGTTGAAACCTCCGAAAGATTCAAGTTAGAAGCCTCACTACACACACTATGCTTCAAAGTGAAACTGTTCACTAAATATGTCTTGGTAGTTGCATTTGTAATTGATCACCCATGTGACTAATATAGGTGGACATATCCTCATTTAGTCAAAAGTTAATGATATTAAATCTTGGGTGAACTACTTTTGATTTCTTGAAAATTGCTTCATACATATGTGATTGTAAGTGGCTAATGCAAGCTTGTTTTTAGGAGGAGTATCTGATTTTGACTATCTTGAAATTAAAATTGAACTTTAAAAAGTGTTTTGCAATAGGAAAGAAGGTTTCAAAAGAGTCTTGAATTAAGGGGGAGTTGTGTGTTTCAAAACTTGTCATATCTTGCACGATTTCAAGCACAAAATTGAATTCTGAAGTTGATTTTAACTCAAAGGGAGGTTATATGGTGTCATGATTGAGGGGGAGTGTTAGCAAAAATTGAAAAATCAGATTTTTGAGGAGTTCCCTATGCAGGCGTTTGAACAGATTCATAGCCGTTCTGTGTCGTTCGAATGTCCAACCAAGGCATTCGAACGGCCATCGCAATTTTGGTTTAAAAACCCTCAGTCTACCCCATTCGTTACTCACTCGCTCGACCAAACTGAAATCAAAAGCTAGGGCTCCAAATTCTTCACTCTATTTTGAGGTAATCCATTGATCTAAACTTGAAATTTTCATTCGTTGTTTGAAATTTCTCATTCCTCATCATGATTTCCATTGTTCCCCTATGTATTCTCATTCTTCTCATAGCAAGTTCCTCACAGAAAAAGGATGCCAGAAAATCCCCTTCTCCATCACTCTCCTCTTATGGTTCCTTCGAATCTGACTCGGAGTATGAGAGTGATCTATGTTCTTTTTGATATGGATGAATATATATTTGGCATAGACCATTTTGTTTACTACTTTTTGATATTATCTATAATGTTGATGATTGGCCATGGACCACTATTGTATTTTCCTATTTTCTTATCATAGTATATGGTTTACTTCTATGGATATGGATTGTTGGAATGTGGTTCACATGTTATCCTATGATATCTCACTTGGATTGTGATGAATGACTAGTACTTTAGTCATATTTTTCTGGATGATGTATCTTGATGATATCTTTGTCTTGATCATACTGACATATCTTGGATTCTTGTTTTGATTGGATGTACTCTAGATCTCTTATGAAATTTTGCTAAAACTTTATGAGTTCTGATGATGCTATGCTTTGGCATTCGTGCCAAAAGGGAGAGAAATATTGAAGTACTCCATGATTTTATATTTGTTCCACCTGTGATTTCTCCACTTTGTTTTCTCGTGCTTCACTTGGTTATGTATTAGAGCATGTTCAAATCAAGTTGACATAAAAAGATCTAATTTAGTTGTGTATGGTTGTGTTGATCTTCATGTCAAAAATATATTTCTGGGTCATGTAATTGGTTAGCTCTCCATGTTTAAGAGTTTGTATCGAGTCATGTACTTCAATTTGTATTTTGTCACAGAACTGTCAAAGGGGGAGATTGTAAAGTCATAAATTGTATTGGCCTAATTCCGATGTCAAAATAGTGTCAATGTAAGTCTAGTATCGTTGTTCCTCTGATTGATGAAGTTCAGTGAAGATGAATCTCCAAAGACTCAAGTGAAGTACATTCCGGTTAAAGCTTCGCTCACACTCTTAGGATAGTAAGTGACCTAGATACCCAGTAGTTACCTTAGGTTGAATTGACCTTGAAAAATTTAATCATATACCCTACGTGATTAGAAATTGACCCAAGTAGTTGAAATAGCCTTTGGATATTCTAAGTAGTAGATTAGATGAAGCGGCAGAGGATTCTGCGCAAAATATTCAAAATCAACACAGTCCGTTCGAATGACCAGTAGAGCCGTTCGAACGCCCTAGAATGGCCTACTAGCCGTTCGAACAGTTATGTATAATGCAGATTCCAATAACCTCTCTGGCGCTCCATTCTTGTTCCAATTTGTACCAATCTCAGGCCGTTTGAACGCTCCTCATGATCGTTTGAACTGGCCTCGTATATTTTGTTTCTAAAAACCATCCGAACTTTGTTTTGGCAATTGTTTTTGCCTTGACTATTTAAATGGTGAGATTATCCTAGGGGGTTCTTAAAATCCCTTCTTGGTGGATACCCTTAGTTCTCCTCTCTCATGCTCTAGGTGATACAAGATTGAATTTTTATATCTTGGTTCTGCATCGGTTGATCTCCACTGTGATTGAGATCCCACTAGAGCTATTCTAAACCTTCATATCAGTTTGTGTACTCCGTGTGAGTGTTTGTTGGCGTGGGCCAAAGCCGTCGAGGATGGAAATCGATCTTTGGGGATCGTGGTTGGAAACTTTAAGAAGCGTTGGCCGGTGAGGAACTGGAGCTGCTGTTACAGGGATCAAACGAGGAGTTTGTGAACTTCAAGACGAAGAATATGTACCGAGGAACAGTGTTTGGTGTCCGGTTGGGTAAGATTCAAATCTTGTACTTGATAACAATTCTCATTGTGGATTTTGTGCTGGATTAGGTCCCGTGGTTTTTCCTGTAAGGGTATTCCACGTAAAAATCTTATGTGTGGTGGATTACTTGTCTTCTATATTTTTCACTCTTGACTGCTTTGTTTACTATAACTTTGATTGATTACTTGATAAAATTAAAATTGGTAAATATTATTAGGAAGACCTATTGATCCTCCCCTCCCCCCCCCCCCCCCCCCCTCCAGGTCAAAGGAATTATTGAACAGAAATATTTCATATATTATATACTTTTATGTTATGATTTCAAATCATTCCTATCATTAAGAGAGTTTTAAGAGAAATGGAGAGAATTCTGTAACACTTTATTTGGTTTTGCCTTTGAGCATAGTGGAACTGGCATGGATCAATGGATGTAGGCATTATTAGCCGAATCATGCAAATCTTGTGTTTTCTTGTGTTCTTGTTTTTTGTATTTCATGATCAACCGATTTGTATCAGTTGCAGGTAGATCTTAACTTCTAATCACATTCTACATGTCTTTTTCTAGGTTGTAAAAAAAATTCTATTGGAATGGTTGAATATTCTGGATTATTAGTTTCTACGAAAATATATTTGCTTCTATTAAAAGAATAATGTATATAGTTTTATTGATTAATCTGCATGGCTTCTTTCTTCTTGGTTTTTTTTTTCTTTGATCTGTTAGCAATAATAGAAGGTTCTCTTTCTGACTTTAGATCCTCTGAATAAAGAGAAAAGATGAGATAGAACAAAAAAACCCATACCAATGCATGAGAGGTTCCACTCCATGTCTGAAGGAGAATCCCATTTGATGATTTTTCATCTTGATAAGAACATGACGAAGATCGAGCAACGGGTCCTTCCTAATACCATGAACAACATCTAAGGGTCCGTTTGGAAACTCATATCAATTATAATAAGCACTAAAAAATAAACTCTAAAGATGATAATTTCCAAATGCACCTTTTAAAAAAGTCTCTAATTTAAGGAGAAATATAAGGGATGAGGGTATATTTGAAATTTCATAAAAGAAGTAAAGACATAAAAGTTTAGTTTTAAGAAAATTTATTGCACATGTGTGTCTACTTATAATATAATTATTTTGGAGGTAAAACCTCTACTTTAACTTTCTTAGAGTTTTAATTAGACTCTTATCAAATGCTCTAAGGTCTAAATAAGATCTAATTATTTAGAGTTACCAAACGCACCCTAAGACTCAAGGGTGTGCATTTTCAACAAAAGTTGCTTTGAGGTGGGCCACAAGGTGTAAGTTTTCGCACACATTTTAAACATTGGTTCTAAAATAGGAAGTTGGAAGAACTGCCTAAGCTCATCCAACCAATTTTTACACCATGCAATCAACATTTTATTTATTTCAAGCTTGCAAGCTCATATTTTCAACATTTAGGGGTCCATTCTTTTGTTGAGACTTATAAAGACTGACACTTTGCAAGTTTTGTCATTTGATGATATGCATTTCTTTTGAGACCTACCTGTTTGGTTCGGATTATTGCAATCATAATTTTTTTTTGATCGACAATCCAAGCATAGATATGATATAAAAAAGAAGCAAAACTACATAAGAGTATGGTTCGCGAGATCGTAAACCGATATTGAGAGCAAAAAAGAAAAAGTGCAGAAGCTATGTAGCCACTAATAGGAACTACCCAAATACAATCTAGTTGCCAACATGCCCAAGTTTACCCCATCCTGATGAATGGAACACCACTCTTCAACCAAAAAGCTAGTCTGAACACATATGCTACATAGAGAGGATGGAGAGTTGTCGTAAACTCTCTTGTTCCTCTCTTTCCAGAAAAACCATGTTATAGCACCCGGTAAAACCAGTCAAATAATCATCCTTGAACCATCCACACTTACCAAATGCTAACAGGATAACAAGTTATGAAAGGAAGAGGGAAAGACCTAAGCCACACCCAACCGAGAAAGAAATAAACTCCAAATCTCACTTGCAGCAGAACAATACAAGAGAAGGTGATCAACCGACTCTTCCGTATGAAGGCGTATAACAGCAGTTAGACATCCTCTAGATTTTAAGTGATCACATGAGAGTAAGCACAATTGATTATAGCATAAGCGCTATCATGAATAATCGTTGTTGAAAATAAGCACTGTCATAAATAATCCCGTTTGGATAGCACTCTGTCTATAATTGATTATATGTATACAATCGATTATGTCCAAAATAATCATGTTTGGTTCATCTAGAAATATAAATATGATTACAGTATTGAAATGTTGAAAGTTTTAATACAAACAAAATATAATTCCTTCTTCTTAAAACTATAACTAGTGATAGTATCATTTTTTTTGGTTTAGAGGCATTTCATTAATCTATTGAAAACAGAACATCAAGTGTATGAAAATCCCTATACAGAGAAATGTCTGGATGAACAAGAGAAGGATAAGGGAGGGAAGATCTCAGACTTTCGTTAAGGGCTAACTGGGCGACATTGTGAGCAGCAGCATTTGCACCACGGTTGGTGAAGTGCAATATTATGTTCCTGCCGATACTCCTCAAGTGATTAATATCTCAACAATCGAGTAAATCTCCCAATGGGGCATAGGAGAAATACCAGACAAGACAGATGGTCTACGATTTCTTTTGCATCCAATTCCACTATCACATACTGCCATTTTTGACGGATAGCCATTTGGAGGTCTAGACGAATTTCAGCTTCTGCGATCCTGCTAGACCCACAACACAACACACAGAGGTTTTCTTACCGAAAGTAAAAAAGAACCCAGGTGATTTCTATCCACTGCGCCAGTGCCAACTACACAACTTTTTTTTATCCACGTTGATCTTTACCCAGTTTATCTGGTCTTGTGGGGCCTTTGGGTATTTTGATAGTGCTGTCACTCTTGGTAAAACCTCTGCAATCTGCCCCCTCAATGATTTCAATCCTAGCCAAATGGTTCAGGTTGCTGTTGTTAAGTCCTTGTTCAGTTCATCCGCATTCGAAACTTCCACGAGATGATGTGTCATTGTTAACTACCAAATCAAATGATCGAGTACTTGACCAACAGATAAGCTATCTCATTGTTGTTAATGCTTCTCATCTCCGATTGCTGTTGTTACTCTCACAAAGCATCATATGCATACATGTGCATGTATATTGCAAAATCTGCAATTGGCCGGAACCTCATCACAGAAAATTATGGTGCTTAGACACCAACATGCTTCAAACAAAAACTCTCTCCTCTCTCTATTTTCTTTTGGTCTAATTTTAAGCAA